>CM036586.1:209450071-210190573 GCA_020745705.1 Hemiprocne comata
TTTTCTGAAAGTACTAACATGATTTTGTCAGTTTGATCTGCTTACAATTAGGGAAAGGCTGATGTGATTTTGAGTCATTAAACAGAAGAAATGCAGTTTAACAACTTTTTGCAATTCACAGAATCACAGAATAGTCATGGTTGGAAAGGGCCTCTTGGATCACCGAGTCCTACCATAAAAAAAAACACCAAAACAAACCACTAACACCACACCCCAATAAAACCCATCACACACAACCTATAATCTTGGCCACTAGAGCATGCCCTGAAGTTCTTCATCTACACATTTCTTGAATACACCCAAGGATGGTATTCCTTTCTACTTTGGATGACAAGGAAGATGGGGAGATTGCCTCCCATGGGACTCTGGATATATCCACAGAAGATTCTTCCAAGGGCTGTCCAAAATCTAAATGAAGGTGATCAATTATTAATTTAATGTATGGGATAAAACAATGACCAAGTCACAGTCCCAGTCCAGATGAACTGGACAGTAACTCTGAGGACTGATCAAGTGACCTCTCTATAGTCTCTCTTCTCCCTGAGCAGTTTTTCTTCTCCTATTGTATTTTTATAACTAGAAATTGTGAAAAAACACTTTCATTTGGTGTGGTAGAAAGGTAACATTTCTCCTACTAATTTTCAGAGAAGTCCCTGCTCTCCTGGACCTCTGAGATGTTCCCTGTCTTTGTCATCTCACCTGTTCCCACTCCATATGTTCTACAAGACATGGTGATTTCTATAGCACAGAGCTGTACAAGCTGCATTTAAAAATCACATCAAGGTTACCCTTCTCTGAAGACTTTACTGGCCACTGGCTTTGACAGCTTATTACATCACATATTTTACAACGTGACAGCCACTGATGTGCATCAAAAAGTGGAAGAGACTGAGAAAATGAAATAGTCCATTCCCTTCCCTAAGCTGTAACACCCATGACATCCAAAATCTGGTCCTACAGATTGGAAAGACAAAGTGTAACCTCATCAGGGAAACCTCTCATATTTTAAGTAAATTCACACCTGCTGCAATTTGTTTTGGGAAGAAATGTCTTGCTCTGTTATCTCTTATCCTTTCTATCACAGCCAGCGAGAACAAACTACTTACCCTTTTTCTCTTTTCAGCAGTCTTGTATGTACATGAAGGCAGTTGTTCCATCCCTTATTTTTTTTTTAAATTAAACAACTACAATCCATCCTTTTGAATAAACTATGTTTTCCAAACTCCAGATCACGGGAGGCAGAACTCTGAAGTTCCTTTGCCTCTTCCCTATTACTCTTGGCGTGTAATAATCAAAAAGGGCACAAAAAATGCACTGAGAACCTAAAGTTTGAGTACAACAAAAAGCTCCTTATCTCTAAATGTATTAGCTCAACCTTTTAATTACTAAGCAACTTTATAGTTTTTGAGATCGTATCTCCAGTTTGCATCTATCTGAATTCCAAGTCTGTTCTGCAAAGTACCTACACATGTAATGACCATCTTCACTGTTATCTTCATCATTATTTAAATACAAAAATACTAAACAATGAAGGACCTGAGTAGGTGTTTGTCAACACAGTCAATCCAACCTCTGTCTGACAGTCAACCTCTGACAACAGCTCTGTTCACATATTAACCTGAGGGTTCTGAGCTCAGTTCTCAGTTCTGAGAAGTGTTTTCACCCAACCATGTACACAGTTACTTTAGGAAGGTACCAGATGAATCTCTGTGAAGAAGTTCTAATCACAATACTGATTACACTCAGAAAGAAAAAAGAAAATAAATTGGTCAGAGCTAATTATTTTTTTTATAAATCTACTCGGATTTACCCTGTGTTTACAGAAGGAGTAATTTTGATTATTTTTTTTCCTGAGAATTAAACTAATGGACTTACAACCTCCTGGTCCTGTATTTTAATTCTTCTCTTAAAACAACAGGCACAAAGGATTTAAATGTTCATTACTATTATTCAACAGGATAATCATTAACCCTGGCATGGAGGGACTAATTTTAGAAAGGAAAGTGGTTTGGAGCCCATTCACCTGCCAGTGTTGCCATATCAGGTCAGGGAGGAATCCACCAAATACCTCTGGGCTTAAGTCAGTTCTCATTTAACTTCCAGGTTGTCTCTCATGTCTTACCAGACATAAAAAGGAGACAATTAGCTTCCTCCAAATTCATACAACATTTATAGGTTTGACCAGCACTTCAGTGTTTTGGGTTGGTTTAATCAGCATTCAGACAGACAGGTGTCTAATTTCAACCTTACAAGTTAAATTCTCCAAGGCTGTAATACCACGACTTGGGGAAGTAGAAGAAAATAAAGCAAGGAGAAGACTGCCAATATGAGGGTCTTAATGGGTGGTAGATGAAAGGAGGAATGCTTCTTCAAATCCTTTAAATGAACAGCCTTCCCTTACCGACAGACTGTTCTTGGCCAGTATCTGTAAGTAATTCATAAGTAAGGGAATTACAGAAAAACAAGCTGTAGCTTCCAGAGTTTTGCAATTACCAGGGGATCATGTGGCTTGAAGAACAACAGATGGCTACGAGCCACAGAAAATTCCAAGTCAAAGGGCTGTGGTCAAAGGTTACTTTAGCAAGCAACTTCCTAGCTTGAGATACAATACAGAAAATTTGAGAGGTCTGGTATTTAAAAGGGGAACAATGACAAGGTAAATACTTTATTACATATATCTTGCAAACCAAGAGAGTAAAAAGTTATTACAATGAGTGTCATCCAACCCCCCCTACTGTATGTTCTAAAAAAGAAATACAACTGGTAACTTGTGAAAACATATGGAAAATTACTTCACTCTCAAATCAAAAGCAGGTAGTTGCACCTGCACACATGTCAAATAGTTGATATTATTTAAGACTGTAAAATTTCATTTTCCTGTTCTCCTCTATTTTTACCAGGAGAAAAAATGTTATCTTCTGTAGCTTATGTTACCTGCCATAAGCTATTTAAGAACTGACATGAAAAGCAGTGGTTTCTGCCATTCTCACACTATGTGAAAATAGATCTCCAGAGTCTTATGAGAAGAGAGGAGGCTCCTTAAGTAATGAGTATAATTACCAGAAGATTTAAAGCATTTAACTCAGCATTTCCCCTTTTAGCCCAGTTATGTTCCCAGCACTGGGTTTTCATAATGCCATGGAAGCACTCCACTCAATCCAGAAATATACAAGCTTTCAGATGAACACCCAAAATCAAGTAACCTCTTAGAAATGTTCTTTAAAATAGTACTTACAAATATAAATAGATACACTAGCAACATACCTGAAAAAGAACATGAACAGAGCAGCTGTGATGCAGAACAAAAGGACCTACAAGAAGGAGAAAGAGAATTATTACATAAAACATCAAACTACAACTGCATGTTCTGGATCATGAAGATTTTACAACTGTTATAAAAGTAACACTTGATTTATACGTTTCATGACCAGAATGAAAGCTTGCCTGAATCTACTACAGGGATTCTCTTGTTTCTAGTGGACTTTGAGTCGTTCCTGTAGAAGGTAAAAAAGTATGTAATCCAAACCAGGGTAGAGGGACAACAAAGAAAATGATGCCACTCAAAATAGTCTGAAAATAACAATAATAAGAAGAAAACAATAGAATGAAAACAATAAAGCAATAGAATGAAAATGTAAACATTACATATTGCCTGTCTTTGCTTTTGTGATTTATTCCAATATCATTTTGCCAATTTCAGTATTAAATGCAGGACATTTAATATGTCTGTACAGACAGCTGCTTCTGCTTAACTGCTGTCCAGCAAGTTTGAGAGCAGATAATTCTCCTTCCAAACAACAGTATCCTTTCTAATAGTTTACCTTAGTGTTAAACTCACTGGAATAATCCCATCTAGCTCTAGATTATCACTGTGGTCATACAAGAGTCAGTGAACAAACTTAGCAGCTTTCCAGCACGGAGATGGGAAGGTCCCACCTCTTCCTGCCATCCTCTCTGCTGGCGCTCAGCACTCTTACCTGCTCCTCACCACCTGCACAGTGCTTCACAAATGCTGAGGAAACCAAACTCAAGGAAGGAAAAAAAGAAAATACAAACTTTGGAGTTTTCTGCCAATTTGGTGAGATAAGGAGATCGCTAGAAGGGTGTTAAAGTAGTAGAGGCACAGGGGAAGGAAGATGCCTTTGTGCCAGGAGCAGAGAAGGGGAGAAAGGATGAAGCCATCCTCCATGAGATACCAACAAGCCACTGTACCTTGACTTAGAACTGCTTGTACATACAGCTGTTTCAAGAACAGCTGTACCATGCTGTCAATTCATAACCTTCCTTAATCCCTGCCATGTCTGCCAGATACAGCTGCAGAGTGAGAAATACTGTTCTAGATACACAGGCTCACATTCAGACCATTATTCAGGATGCAGAATCCTTACAAACTGCAAGTGTTCTAGAAAACAGTTGCACTTATTTCCAAGAGTAAAAGAAGTTTTGATCAAGATAGGATCGGGATAACTTTAGTGAAAAGAAATGGAAATGCTGGCAGCAGTGCATATTTGAAGGTTATAAACACACAGAACAGTAGGCTGCTGGGTGTTGAAATAGATCAGAAAGTGTGATAAAAATTTGAATAGGGAAAGTTTACAATGACTTTCAGAGAAAAAAATCCTACAATGAGACTATTTCCCTTTTCTAAGTCCTCTGGCATGTGACTTAAAATTAGGTCACACAAGACATTATAACACTTATTGTGTAAACTACCCTTTATTTTCTTTCCTTCAGCAGTATTATCATATTTTGTTATTCTGCACCAAAAGTGTTATCATCTGAAATAATTTTACATACAATAATTAGGGTAAGGTGAGGACAATGATAGCTTTCAAGTCAAGATAGAAGGAAAAGCCGACATAAAGCAGACTCAAGTCCTACTTAAAAAGATTAGCCCTAACCCTCCAAAGTTCAAACCATATTTAATCATTCAAATAACAATCTTCAGTTCTTTAGATGCCATTTCTGGGAGACAGAAGGGACAAGAAGCCTTAACATATGGAGCAATGATATAGAGAAATAAGTGAGAAATGGCAAAGAACAAGTTTTCTGGGGAAAAAATGGTATGTCTCTGCATATTAAAAACACTTCACTAAATAGTTTCCTTTTCTTGCCCTTGTTTCTTTTATTCCTTTTGGGGTTTGTTTGTTGTTTTTTTTTTAAATAAGTTTGATAACAACCTAATAAGTATTTATACACATAATTAAGATTCCCTCTTCTCCAAGCTAAACCACCCCAGCCCTCTCAGCCTCTTCTTGTATGAGAGATGCTCCAAGCTCTTATTTTCATGGCTCTTCACTCCTCTATGTCTTGCACTGGGAAACCCAGCACTGGACACAACATTACAGATGTGTCTCACCAGGGCTGAGCAGAGGGTCAGGATCACCTCCCTTGACTTGCTGGCAGTGCTTCCTCTCATGCAGCCCAAGAGGCTGGTGACACCCTTTGCCAGAAGGGTCCCTCGATGGCTCAGGTTCAGCATGGTGTCCACCAGGACTTCCAGATTCTTTTCTGCAAAGCTGCTTTCCAGACGCTCCCAGAATATACTGGTGCCTGAGATCATTCCTCCCCGGGGGCAGGATATGGCACTTCCTTTTGTTGAACATAATGAGGTTCTTGTCAGCCCATTTTTCCAGTCTTTTGACATTCCTCTGGATGGCAGCACAACTACCTGGTGCAGCAACAACTCCTCCCAATTTTTTATCATCTGCAACCTTGCTGGGGGTGCAGCCTCCTGTCCATTCATCCAGGTCATTATGAAGATGCTGCTGACACCAGTGTGGATCCCTGAGGTACACCACCAGTGACTGGCCTCCCATAGGACTTTGTGCTGCTGATCACAACCTTCTGAACCTGTCAGTTCAGCCCAGCCAGTTTTCAGTCAACCTCACCATCGACCTACCACCAATTTGTCTGCAATTGGTATTCTATTTGGCAAAATCTGGGCAATTTAATGTACTTAAAGCAATTACTTAATCAACCTCTATAATTATTAGACATCTTCCAGAACTTTAAAATATTATTTGAAAAAAAATGAGGCATGGAAGACCTTGGCCAAGTGGAAAAGAGGAAACTGGCACTAACTTTTGTCAGTGAGCAAATTGGGGGAACATTAGACAGTCAATCAGGCCACTTCTAACATCCACAACAATACTAGAATAAATTATTTGAAACAGCCAGTTTATAAGCATCTAAATAACAAGACAATAAGAAACAACCAACACGACAAACAAGTAAATTAAAACTATTGTCAGATACTTTACGAAAGGGAGCATCTGTAATTTATCTGAACTTCAATGCACTTCTGCAGCAGTTGCATATGTTACAGAAGTGCACAAGAATGCTACAGTCTCATCATTAGCAGTTCATTATCACACTAAAAGGCATTTTAACTCAGGTCATCAAAAAGGTTTTGCTTCCCTCTTCAGTAATGATCTAAATGATGGAAGAGAGATTATGTCACAAATTCACAAAACCCTTCAGAGGCCAGGTCTTCACGCAAAGTGATTGAATAACAAGATGAATTTCAATAAAAACCAATCTGAAGTAGCTGGCAGGACAAATCATATACACAAAAACCACGACAAGAAACAACTGTTTAAGCAGTAGAAGAGTATAAAAAAAATCCCACAGATCACAAATAAACAGGCCCCAGCAATGCAATGCTGCAGAAAGCTCTGGTTATTACAGGCTGGTTTAAAAGCAGAGAAAGTATGAGGAATGGCTGAGAGAGCTGAGACTCTGTAGCCTGGAGAAGAGAAGGCTGAGGGGAGACCTTATTAATGCCTACAAGTATCTAAAGGGTGGGTGCAAGGAGGATGGAGCCAGACTCCTTTCCGTAGTTCACAGTGACAGGATGAGGGGCAACAGGCACAAGCTGGAACACAGGAAGTTCCATCTAAATATGAGTAAAAAATTCTTTACTATGAGGGTGACAGAGCCCTGGGACAGGCTGCCCAGGGAGGTTGTGGAGTCCCCTTCTCTGGAGATATTCAAGACCTGACTGGGTGCAGTCCTGAGTAATGTGCTCTGGGTGATCCTGCTTTAGTGGGGGAGTTGGACTAGATGATCTCTAGAGGTCCCTTCCAACTCTAACAATTCCATGATTCCGAGTGTATTACACAAATGAGCTGGCAACTCCCCAAAAGACAGTGTTGGGCATTACTGTTAAAGAGAAGCAGAGACAGAACAAGATAGTTCAGAAGAGCACGATGAAAAGAACAGAGTACGCAGTGTACGACTGCTGGGAAACTGTTTAAACTAAACAAGGTAGCTTGTGACAAACATGCCAACTATTTTCATATAATATTAGATACTGATAAATCTGTCTCACTGAGTACAGAAGGACAAAGAAGAGCTAAATCTACAGCAAGGAGAACACAGAGTAGATATTCAAAGAGCTCTCTCTACAGGGTAGTGCTGCACCAGAACAAGTTGCCTATGAGACTGTGGAACCTCCTTTTTCTGAAGTGTTTCAGACCAGTAGAGGCAAAAATGTCCTAGCAATGCTGTGGAGATATTTGACACACTCTCTCCTAATATTTACACAACTGAAGGACAGCAAAATGTGCAGCTAAACCAGTCTGCTGTACACGAAATGCAAAGGCCACCAAGGAAAGCCCAGTGATTGCCATCTTATCATACCACTAAGAAACAGAATACAAATGCTCCAAAATTAAGCTACTTTCAAAATTAGCCTTTTTTTCCATCTTCTCCCCATTCTGTAGATTATTTCTGTAGCATCCTCAGTCCAACATGTAATACCTATTTTAGGTTTAAAAATAGCTATACTAAAAAAGAAAAAAATACTATTGCCTACAGAAATATAATTCTAAATAATAAGTGAATTTAAGTCTTAGAATCTGGTGAGCAAGAAGTCTCATTTGGGATTTTTCTTGCAGATTCCATCACTTTTTGATTTACGACATAAGGTCAACAAATTGTGCTTAGCAACACACAGACCTTGAAACGTTCCAGATGCAGGAACAGAAACAGCAAGCAGACAAACTACATGAAAATGATACACCCAAAATATTTTACCATTTTTAAAGAGATGTGAACAGATTTTAAGGAAAAATCCCTGTGCTCCAGGACAGGTTAGCATATTTGGTGTGTAAGGAGAGCATTGTAACTTAATTATCAAATTATATTTTATTGTACTACACTAAACCTTAATAAATAAAGAGGAAATTTGCTCTTTCCTGATCTTTTGGCTGACAAAGCCAGTATTATTATTTTTTTCCAAGCAAGCTTAGCCCTCATATAAACAGCATCACGACCAACTTTCAGCAGTTCCCAGTTCTGAACACAAAACAAAAAGCTCTGGCTGAAAACAGTCTCCAGCAGCCCCAGCAACACCAGCAGCAGCTTGCAGACAACTCGCAGCCTTATCCACAGATAAAAATCTGAGACCAGAGAAAGGAAAAAAATAACACTGACAAATTTTTTTAAACTACCCTTGAGTACCATGTATTCAGATTTGTCATGCATATTACCTAATCCCAAGGTTATATCTATTTTCTTGAAGTATTTTCATTCTAGTCAGACTTCCTGGGGTATAAAAGTCTCTAATTAGAGACTGTTAGTTCTCCCACACAGTCAGAACAGGAGTAGGGTTGAAGTCTGGGATAAAATAACATAGACTTTTTTTTTTTTTTTTTTTTTTTTTTTTTTTAAAAAAAAGCACTTAAGATACAGATAATCTATGTAAATGTCAGGAGGAGGGAAAGGGGACAGATCAGTGATACCAGTTGGTAGAAACATTTAGAGTGTCACAGTGACAATTCAACACTGAACAGTGTCAAACCCAGCTCACAGAAGACCTCAGGCTGTTTCAACCACTGGCACCTCAACACCTGATTTCAAGTATATTCATGAAGCCTGAAAACCATCACCTTCTTGATCAACCACTTTGAAATGCATGTGGGAGCTACGCCAATGCTTGGTAACAAAACAAAGTTACTGCTTCTAGCTCCTGAAGACTGTGTGCTACAGAAAAAAGAACTGTCACCTAAGGTCTAAGGAAACATTTATTGGCAAAAATAACGGAAAAAAAAAAACCCGGTTAAAGGAAGTCTCTGCAAAAATTATTATTTAAGCCAATTTCTTCCAAATCACTAATTAATATTTCTACAAGTGTGCCCATAGTAATAAGGACTTACTACTACTTTGTGCTTGCTTTCTCAAATGAGTATCTTTTAATACCTATTTTCAGTTTTACAAGCATTTTGTGATCTGTACAACTGGGAGGTTTATATAGAGGTCACAAATTTTCACTCTTCAAACACATGGTCCAGAAAAAAACCATCACTATTTCAAGTATTTTTTTAATCCTTAAAACAAGTCATTTATCCACAGAAGAGCTTACTACTGTCTCTGCTGATGGAGGTTACAAGCCCCCTTTTACCTTTCTACACCTAGCTGAACAGCAGTATGGCAACTGTAATACCTGTTATTCTATTAGCCAACATTAACCAGGGATGAAGATGCTCCACCAAACTTCTGTGTAAACAATCCATTCTTCAGAATTACCCTGACTTCAGACATGAGGAGGGATTTTTTTCCCCAAAAGTCATTTTAGTGTTTTCCATATATACTAATTGGTCTAATAGAAAAAAAACACCTAGCTTTAACTGTAAATCTACAGAGCTACACACCAGCACTGTAATTCTACAGAAGTGCAAATCACAGAAATTTGTCAACTGTTGCTTGTGGTTCCTAATTTTTTTTTTCAATACATGTTATTGCTCTAATAAAAATGCTCTCTATAGCTAAGATTATCTCTTAAACAACCTCCATTCTAATAAAAAAGAATCACCAACACATTTTAAAATAATGGGAATAGATATGCAGATTAATGTAATGGCCTTATACTCCAAGATCAAGGAAATAAATGCACATGGAAGATCTCTTTTCTACCTGCACATTAATGTAACCTGTAGTGCCCTAATCATGAACGGTCTGTATAAAACTGATATGCTGTTCTTTTCCAATAATGAATAGCTGGTTAAAAAGCATTAAATTGTCTATAATTTTATAGTAGTTAAATGTTGTGGAAATCACAGCATCTCCCTCATTCATTAGACTAGATACCAGAAGTTGTATAAAAAGAAGTTACTTGAAAACAGGTGCTATGTTTCACTGAGTGCAGCACCTTAAAATCTGATCTGATAATCACTCCTACTAATGTAGTAGTTCTTTTCTATTATTATTTCATGCCCCAGGGAAGAAATTAACAGAGGGAATAATTAACCTGCTGGAATTACTCACCATTAGCTGACAAGGCAGTTCTTACACATGACAGCTACATCTTCACCCATATGGGACTGAAGGGCAGGACTTCAGCCCTAAACCTACGAGCTGCTACTAACAACAGCTCTAGAGCTCACTGCTCTAAACAGCACTTACTCCCTGTCACCGTGCAGAGGAAGGCTGTAGCAGCCACTTACTACTAGATTATATCAGCAAGGGGTTCGGCATCTGTTCTCCCACTCTCCACCTTAGTTCTCTTGCTTACTGTCCCAAGAGAGTAAAAATCACTTGAGGAGGTTTTTACTGTGCCCCCCTTAGACTGCCAGTCTTCTCGGGCTAGCATAGTGGATTCTCCTGAGAGCAACATTAGCATAACTTTATTCTCACCAGTTAGAGATTAAAAAAAAAAAACAAACCACCACAGAAGAGTCGGCTGCAGAAAGCAACAGGATTTGCAATAAAACTAAAGCTGTCAGAATCTTAATGCTTTGGTTTATTTAGAAGACACATAGGTGGCTGGAGTATCACTACAAGTTCCTGGATTATTAAAGTCTGCCAAATTCAGGCCAGTAAGATGGCAACTTTCCCTCTAATTAGCAAGATTAATTAATGAAATACGATTAGATTGTTTTGTGCATGCTAAATGCACAATGCAGTGAGATTCCCTGGCCAGTGCTAAGCAGTATCCAATTGGACAATTGTGTAGTCTCCTGCAATGTCAGTATTCATTAATATAGTATTACTGATGCATGCCTTGAAAATTTCTGAATTCATTGCTTTAATTTGAATTTCAGTATTGAATAAAATACAAACTTCCATTCCGCCAAATGACTTATTACAGCTGTAGTGAAATTTTAGTGATGGCTGAAGGAAAAATATACTCCTAAATCCTGCAGCAGCTCCATCACTACTGCAATCTTCCAGCTTTCTGCCTCGGAGCCCCTCATTCCTCTCTCTGAGCCCAGAGCTGTCTCACAAACAACATCTCTGAGGATCCCACGGCTCCCTTAGACAGGCCCAGGGTGTTTTGAATGACTAACCTCTGTATTTAGCTACAAACTCCTAAGATTTCAAGCCTCCCCTGGAGACAGAAGGAGCCAACGGGAAATGCAAAGCACTCTGAGTCTCCCTCCTCAGGCACGTACAGGTTGGGAATGACCAATACTCCAAGTTCAGGATCTGACACAGATTTAACAAAACACATCTGCCACCAAATATTACTCTCAGTACCTGCTGGGTACAAAGTTTGGCACTGTCTGGTCACTGAAGTATACTACTTCTCTTTCACATATTATTTGAAAAATTGTGATATACTTTTTTTTTTAAAAAAAAACCTTTTCAATAGTAATCTTTGTAATATCTCTTCCTTTCTCTATTAGTATCACCCTTCAACTCCTAAGAACTGCAGTAAGTAGCAAAAAAAAGCTACTCTATTCTCAGTGTCGCCACTGCTTGTTAAAGAAGTCTCATAGTTCCTGCACAGAAACGTCATTATTAAAGTTTTTCAAACAAAGATATTAAGGTATTTTGTGTTGAAAACAGGTAATTTGGTTTTGTACAAAAGCATAATGATGTATGGAAAATAGTGGTTGTATTTTACTAAGCTCAAAATTCAGAATGATCCCAAAAGAAGTATGCCAGTTGATAATCCTAAAATGGAACCAGCTCTCTTCGGACATTTCAAATTACATGAAGTTTCACCTTCTTTCTACAGGAAATCCTGTTAAATTGAAGCCTTTATATCACCTGGTATCCTCTACTTGAAATCCACTGTATTTGGGGATAATTTCATGAGCTATCAAAAGTACTGGAGAAAACTATTATTATCATCTTGGTCATCCATATAATGATTATTTTTCTACTTTAATTCAGTAACTTCTGAAGCAATGCAACATTGCTGCTGCTTCAAAATTGACAGGCTTTACAAAAATGTAGAAAAAAAATGTGTCAGACCCATATTGGGCACTTGGCCAATTTAGTTACACCTACACCCCTTCAGCTGTTACAGGTTCTTGATTTTTTTTTTTTTCCTGCCAGCAAGCCTTAAGCAATCTCTAGACAGATAAGATCAAAAGAAACACTAGTATGTGTTATTAAACAAGAGATTATGTAGATTCATGTTAAAGCACTGCTGTTTGATCACAATTAAATGATTACAATTGGCAAACATAGAAGTAACTGAGCCAAGACAAGGAGCACCTGCCAGTCTCAGAAGTGCAGGAAAGAAAAAAAAAAAAAAGAAAGAAAATTAAAGCCTTGATTTTCTAGTTCACACATTCCATATATATAGGTATCGTTAAACACTTCAGCACCTTTCATTTGTTCTCTCAAAAAACACTTGTCAAGGTTCTTCCCCTGCTTTTTGTATTCTCTTAACCACAGCAAATAAAGCTACAACATCCTGTAAGGGAGGCACAAAACAGCGTTTCTCAAAGCTCCTGACAGGAGTTCATTGCTTTCAAGGATGCACAACACTTGAGAGACTGAAGTACTCAAAAGTAATTGACAAATGAAACAGCAGTACCTTTCTGTGGTTCCTTCCTCAAAGGGCAAAGAACTATTTTACAGTGTAACGTATTGGAAGAGCTGGTCCAGGCTCATTTCTGAAACTAAGGAACCCTTCGGCAGGCAACCTAAATGTGGCTCCAACACAGAGCAATGGGGACAAACACAGAATCATAGAATATGCTGAGTTGAAGGGACCCATCAGGATCATCGAGTCCAACTCCGGTCCCTGTGTAGGGCACCCCTGGAATCACACCACGTGTCTGAGAGCATCATCCAAACACCACTTGAACTCAGGCAGGCCTGGTGTGGTGACCACTTCCCTGGGGAGCTTGTTCCAGTGCTCAACCACCCTCTTTTCCTGATATCTAACCTAAACCTCCCCTGATTCAGCTTCCTGCCATTTCCCTGAGTCCTGTCATTGGTCACAGGAGTGAGGAGATCAGGACCTGCCCCATCTCTTCCCCTCCTGAGGAAGCCACAGACTGCAATGAGGTCACCCCTCAGCCTCCTCTTCTCCAAGCTGAACAATCCAAGTGACCTTAGCTGCTCCTCATAAATCATCCTATCCAGATCCTTCACCATCCTCGTGGCTCTCCTTTGGATCCTCTCCAATATCTTGATGTCCTTTTTATATTATGGTGCCCAAAACTGCACGCAGTACTCAAGGCGAGGCCACACCAGTGCAGAGTAGAGCAGGACAAGCACCTTCTTTGACCAACTGGCAACACTATGCTTGATGCCTCCAAACCTATTCCATACCTTCTGGTATTCCCAGGTCTCCAAGTCATGTCCAAGATATAAAACATAAACCCTCAATTAGCAGCTTAAAAACACCATTCTGTTAGGCTGCCTCACAGCCACTTTCTTATTTCAAATAGAAAGGAAAAAAGTACACACAGAATGATAAATATACATCAAAAGTAACTGCAATACCTTAGGGCTACAGAGACATCAAATTATTCAGGAGGGTCACTCTTTCCTGAATTAAAAAAAAAAAAATACTCATCTGGCTTAGTAATAATTACAAGAGGAAGAGAAGAGCAGGAGACTCCAGCCAAAATATCACACAAACAAAAAAACAAAATACTCAGAATTAATCACAACAAATACTGTAAAGATAATAACTTTTTAAAAATCAAGTCCTTTTTTTCCCTGTATTTTAAGCTGCATTTAACTAAATTTTTTTTCCCCACGCATTTGGTTGGATAATAACTATGGATTCAATTGCTCAGTACAGAGACACATAGAGTATCATATGCATAACCTAACCTTAAAGGGGATAAACACAACTGAAAGACATGATGCTCCCCTAAAGACAGCTCATTCAAAGTTATTAGGACTAAAATGAAATGTCCCCAAATTAAATTAAGCCAATGAAACATCTCCACTGACCACCAAGGCACCACATCTGAACCAACGAGGAGAGAGGTGTAAGCATCATCTTTATATTCTGAAAATAACATTTAGATGTATCTTCTTCAACACAAGCATTTCATTTTGCATTTACCAGTGTGGGGAAAAAAAAAAAAAAAAAGCAGCACAAAAGCTAGAGATTTGGTGTGGTTCATCAGGAGGCTCGGGCTCAGTGCTTCTGCAACCTGTTCCCACCTGAGGTCTGTCACAAGTGCTCACACACCCTGCCTTGCACAATCCAACACCCTCCTACTAAAACTGTACCTTGATACATGACCTCAGTACATTCAAACATTAACAGAAACACTGTCAAATGGATAGCTGTTGAAAGCTTACACTTGGAATTCTGACCATAAAGGGAAAAATTAACAGCTCCAGTGATCAGTCCCTACAAGAGACTATTTTTGTCATGAGACATGGTAAATTCTCTGCTTATGCACCACAAGAAATGTATTAAACATGACACTGCTACATTTTCAGTTCATTTCCCATTTCCTGACATAGCTCAGCTTTAAGCCCCCCAACCATGACTTTAATACTCAGACAGCAGGCAATTTGGGGGCTTTGGTTTTCTAGTTTGCTTTGTTTTTGGAGGCCTCCTGAGAAAATCAGCATGTCCTCAGCAGGGCAAGTCTTGCTACATTAGGCCTGCCTGGGTGGACATGAACTTCAATGACTTTTGAAACCTTGCTTTACATTATTGTGTTTTAAGCGAATAACTAATGCCCATTTTGGCAGATTTTACAGTTCATTCCTAATTACCAGGGAATATTTGCAGTTAAGTTGATTGTATTTTTCCAACAGTCACAAAAAAGTTGTCACAAAGAAAATTTCTTTACAATTTATCAAAAATCAATTTGACAAAATGAAAACTTTTTATATGAAAAGCCAAGCAGATCAAAGATAAACCCCCTACATTAAAAGGCTTCCTATTGTTTGTGAACTATAAAGCCTGCTTAGACAGAGCTTTTTAAAGCAGGCAATCTAGAAAATTCTCCATAAAATAAATCCAGTACGTTTCTCAGTCAGTATGTCCAGCTCTCTTTAAACACTCAGGTTGTCTCTCAGAACCAGGAGTAGGACAGACATGCAGTAAGGCAGGATGCCAGAACAACTCCCTGCCTTCCTGCTGTGAGAGTGATTAGACACGAAGCAGAGTCACACGGTCACTTGTAATCCTTCGTGGTGCTCAGGCACTCGGAAACTGAAATAGTTCAAGTTTCTCTGCCTTTCAGATACAAACAGCCTCTAACTTGTACAAGGCTAATTGTGGTAAAGATTGGTGCAGGAACCTATGCCACTTGATCAAATTCATCAGACATCTCCAAACAAAAACAAAATAAACCTCGTTACCCCTTCATGAGTTATTTAGTTGCCTTGCCTCATCTTTCCTTTCCTTCACCATTCATGGTTTTCTTATCAGTGTGATTCCAACTATACATTTCCTATACTTAAAATGCCCAGTTCTGGATAGTTGTAACTTTTCTCTGGTGTTGTTTTCATCAATCTCAAGTTACACAAATGTGTTCCTAATCTGACTTTGACCAGTGTCGATTTTTATCAGGAACTAATAATATATCAAAAACTGAAGCTGAAATTCTGTTTCACACAAAATCTGCTCTTGTCAGCTTTCTCCCATTACCGGAAGTGATCCTCATTTCTTAATCCCCAAACCCCCCTACAACTAGCTTCCTCTTTCTGACCATATTAGTTTGCATCCTAGTCTGACTTACAATTGTTAATTCTGGGCAATTAATAAACCTACAAAGAATAAAATATTCCTATGCTTTTGAGTTTAATTTCCTACAGAAATGAGAATTCATTGTCAATCAGTCCTCATCTACACCTTTAAAACTTGTGGCCTGGTTTCAACCAAAGCTACATGTCTCAAGGAGAATTACATTCCTGCAAGAACCATTGAAACTGGCACCTGGGTAGTAGAGGGATGCCATAATTTGTGCTCTCACCATCATGAGAACTTTCTGGTTGCACATGGAAGTCATCTCTTCCCTTTCTTCTGCTGTTTTTCAAAAAATCGCTGAAAATAGTTTGAGTCAACATGCATATTTTATTCATGCAGTTTAGACTTGAGGAAAAAACAGACAAAATAAAATCATGTCAAATAACACCCTAAATAAAATGCAATGCTTCTGAACGTAACACCAACCATACACACACACTCAAGAAACTTCAAATTATAAGAAAAATACACTTTAGCATTTGTTCTGCACGTAACTTTATCCTAAATTATGCCAGGAATAGCTTTAAAATTTATTATCTACAAGGAGTAAATTTTTCCACACTTCTTGAAATTTACCATGTTATGTCACAGTAAAATACTTCTGAAATATCTGAAACAGGTCCATTTAATTGAATTTGGACCCCCAAAATGCTAAGCTGCTGTACAGGGCTTTGTTCTTGCTGATTTAAATACTCATTCACTTCAGAACTACTATCATATTAAGTTTTCAGATAGATACTGTTTCATTTATTTATCAATAATGTACACTACCATGATCAGGATATGCATCAGCCTCACCTGTAATGAACCAAACTTTAAAATCTACATTTCAAATCTACATTTAAAGTTTAAGACTAAGATCGGGTTACTGCCATACTACAACAAGCTGATGAGTTCTTCATGACACCTACACATTTTGCTGTGCAGGTTTGCTCATAATTGGGCCCTGCTCTCATTCAGTCTGAAGCTTCATGAATTACCTTCAGACAATGTCAATTTATGTTGTCACCGCTCCTCCTCTCTGGCACCTTTTTTTCCTGATTACTGCCATGTGTCTTCTGCTGGCACAGAGATGCATAGAAAAACAAATCATAGACCTGATCCATCTGCAAGTAACTATGTTCCCCTCTCAAGGATTGAAAGGGGCCAGGGGCAGGCAGCTGGGGTTCACATCTACCTAAACCAGCTTAAGCCACACTGGGATCAAATCGTCGCTTGTTACACACTGCTAACTCCTAACAACTCAACCAGCACCACTTCAACCTCACATCTGCTTAACTCTGGTGAATAAATGTGAAGTAGTTGTGAACTGCTCACATTAGGATACACTGAAAATGCAGAATTAGAAACATACTTGCAAAACAACATTGCAAATGAAAACTACAAAAACACTAACATCTCTAAATATTAAATCCATATACAAATTGAAATTTAAGTCTGGTTACTTATCCTATAAGAGCACTACAAATGTAGTAAATACTAAAATAACAAGTTTTCTTACTAGTCTGTGCAGATGACTCATACTAGACTTCTGAACATAACTCCTCAGCTCATATTACAGATACCATCCAATATTTTATCTCCACCTTGAGGACTTCTCCTTGATTCTTTTTCTTCCAGAGCTCATAATCACTGAAGAATTACAAGGTTTGACATTACCTTAGTATCCAAAAAGGAACTGCAAGGGAGATTTGTCTTTAAAAGTTTGCAGATGTTGAAACAATTTTGTTGCTGCAAAGCACATGTATTAAAACACTATTCAAAGCATTATATTCTGTGCAAGGCAACATCCTGAAAACCACTGTACCCAGTAGTCATTCCCACTGGTGAAAACTATAAACAGTATCAGAACACAATGAAATTCTGATAAGCACTAAAAACTACTAAAGGGTAAGGTTTAAAGGAGTAGAATTAAAGAATGTATTTTCATACTTCAGAAATAATCTGCAGGGCTTTCCTGATTGTAACCATCTCAGTATTATTTTAAATAGTGTATTTGATAATTAGAGTAGGTTAGGTGGACATATTTTAAAATTACTAGAAATTATAGCGTGCTTAAGACTTACAGTAATTTAGTAACAACACACAATTACTTCTTTTTCAGCCTCCAGAATTTCACAGAATCACAGATCAACCTGGCTGGAAAAGACCTCGAAGATCATCAAGTCCAACTATCACCTAAATCCACCCACCATAACATTAGCTACCCATTCAATGCTCAAATCATGTCCCTAAGCACCACATCTATATTTCTTTTAAACACTTCCAGAGATGGTGACTCCACCACCTCCCTGGGCAGCCTGTTCCACTGTCCAACCACTCTTGAAGTAAAGAAATTCTTTCCAATATCCAGTCTAAACCTCCTCTGGCACAACTTCAGGGCATTCCCTCTCATCCTGTCATTATTCACTGGAGAGAAGAGACCAACTCCCACCTCCCTACAACCTCCTTTCAGGGAGTTGTAGAGAGCAATGAGGTCACCCCTCAGCCTCCTCTTCTTCAAACTAAACAACCCCAGTTCCCTCAGCCTCTCCTCATAGGACTTGTCCTCCAGGCCTTTCACCAGCCTGGTAGCTCTTCTCTGGACACGCTCCAGCAATTTGACATCCTTGTAGTGAGGGGCCCAGAGCTGAACACAGAATTCAAGGTGTGGCCTCACCAATGCAGAGTACAATTTCCTGATCCACACCTGACCCTTTAGCTGTTCTCTCTGTTGTACTGGTGAAACTGTGAGGCAGGGGCAGGAAGGAGCTGAGGAAGCAAATACTGCAGCCAGGAAAATACACGTTAAAGAATGTGCTCAGGAACTGTGGATTTCTTTTCTTTAAAAGGATGTTCAACTAACAGAGACCTACTACACATGCTATTTTTATATATAAACATATGCAATGGTATTTTGGTGTTTACTAACTGATGCAGTGCATAAATTGATTATAATTCTCTATGCATAAATCCTGGTATCTTGCATATTATGTCATTTAACATTAGTATTTCTGTATCCTTCCACTACTTTGGCCAAATTTCCGATAACATCATGAACTACATGCATAACTACATGCATTTCTTTGCAAGTAAGAGCCCCCTTGAGAATGTGAGGAGGGGGAAATAGCATGGTAAGCTAAAATGCCTCTCACATTTCCCAAGCTAGGAGCCTCCCTGATGTACAGCTGACAGTAGCTGTCATCGTAAGATACAGTTAACTCCTCAGGGTAACGAGGACTCTTAACAATTAAGATTTTATGTGAGCATGCTAGGAATGACATATATCCAGAATTGTTTGATGGGGAAAGCAGAGATTATGTGATCTGTTGAATGAAGGAGCTCATGTGGTGATGGAATCACTTTTCAGTGAAGCTTCCTGAGAAGACATAGATACTTTTGTGTCACAGGAAAGGAACGACTTAACAAGTTGAAGAAGTTCTCACCACAGATGTCTACTCCATCTCACTGCCAGAGGTTACATTTTATTTGGCTTTACCTTGAAGCAGCAAAGCAGCTGTGAAATGCTCATCATCTGCTTCACTGCAGTGAGCCAGGTAAGGGAGTCACGCTGCTGGTGAGAGCTGTGCAATACAGAGCAAATCCTTTTGCCTTGAAAAGCCCCTCATTTGGTCCTTTTCACCACCTCCTACGTGGAGACTATGTGGAAAGAGGAGATGCTAACCAAAAGCTAAGAGAAGCACTATTTTAAACTGTTCTAGCTAGATTCACAGTGCCTTTCCCTAAGTTTTTATTAACCTTTAAGATTCTTAGAACTAAAAGAGAGAAGCTCAAAGCTGATACGGAAACCAGTAGAAAAAATAACAGTGTTTTACTGATTTACTTATTAATGTACTTCTTTTTAAACTGCAACACAGCAAAAACTCTCACACCAGGAAACATGCATTTTTCTTCTATTACAGAGCTTCATTACAACTTCCTTAGGATAAACCACATACATTATATTATGTTAATCTTTCTCCTGGTAGTTTTTAAAATTGTCTTGTTTGTTTTACTGACTACCATTTAAATGTCAGAGAATCTGTCACCCACTCCTTAACACAAAAGTTACAGGTTCAGGAAAAAGCCTTGACACTAGCAGAGAATACCACAGAGAAGTCAGATTAATGTCTATTGTTAGTCCTACCACAACACAAAAAAAAATAGTATTAAAACAGAAAAAGTAACATACATCAAGGTGAATATAAGATTATGCCTTTTGAAGACTGTTTAAATATTCTCTTAAATGTTTAAAAGCTGGCACAAATGTTTGTTCCTGCCTAGAGGCATTACTTTGTTGCTCGTACCACAGTAATATCTCACTACAGAACACGACATTTCAAAATTGGTACATAGCAAACCAACCAAAATCTTCACAATTTCCTTAATATAAAGCTACTGGCCTATTCTGCTCTGCACCTTCTTGGTTGGTCCATGCCTTCCTCCTCCCTCACCCCTCACCCTCCCCCCAGGAAGGTGGGAGGGCTACCTGCACCCAACACCTCCCAGCTGAGAGCTGAGGGGGGAGGGCTGCCACAAAAGCTACCCCAGCCCCTCCAATGACATGTCCCACAGCAGCCAGCACGGTGTGAGAAGTCCCCAGTGGCAAGCTGCATCCACAGAGTGGGATCAGACCAGTGGGAAAAGGTGGAGTGGGGAGCAGGAGAAGGGATATGAATCCCAGGCTACCTTGTCTGCCAAATCTAATCGGTCTGTTTCTGGAGAACTTCAAAAGTACGGTGATATTTCATGGTACTGTGATTTTATTTATTTTTTTTTTTTACTTTTTTAAAAGACAAATGAAGATAGAGTCAAATAATGTCACCTACAACTGTATACGAACAACTCAAAGAAAGAACTGCGACCTTGTTAAATACAGTTCACAAAAACTCTTTGAAAGCATATGGCTATCAGATGGTTATAAAGACCTAAAACAATTCACTTGCAAAGATTTATTTTTTTTTTAGGAAAAATAATTGTTACTGTAGAAGTTAATTAAAAGCTTATTTTCAACAAATAGCTGTGTAATCCATCAATGTAACTGCAGACAGTACCCACTTCCACGAGCATGGTGTGGCATCCCAGGAATTATCTACTGGGAACATGAAAACGTTATTATGGGGAGATGATCTGCATTTATAACTGCCCATATAATCGATCATGCAGCTAAATTTAATGAGCTCTTGACATTACTGCAGCGTCTCAACAGTCAGTACACAGTTGTTTCAAATCTCTGGACACTTTTCAGGAAACTACCCAAAAAATCTCAAGTTTTTTCTAGCACTGCCTCAGACAGTTCCCAAACTCTTAAAAAAAAAAAAGTATTCTTTTCTTATTATCATTTCTGTGTATGGATCTTAACTTTATCTTTTAACCCACCACAAGTACATTTGAAAGAGCTGTTTGGTTTGGTTGACAGCAAAGGACGAACAACCTCTAGTAAGTGCAATAACTCTATGAAGATCTCTCTTAATTAGGAGAAAAACTGAAGGAAAGCACATCACAAAATCACTCAATATCCTGAACCATGTAAAGTGACTTAACATGAAGGTCTTCATATAAACCACCACAGAGCTCAACCAATTTCTTTATGCTTTCCAGAACACAGCTGCTGTCCTTTTGAATGGACTCATTAAGTACAGCTCTGAAGCACTAAGACACCAAGCTTTACAGAGTGAAGATTACAGGGCTCAACACATTGCTCTTTCAGGAAAAATAATTTCATTCTGTATCTTCTGCATCTACAGCTCACAAATGGTGCAGAAGACCAAATGATCTGGTTATGTCCCAACAGTTAAAGGCCTTTTTGATCAGAGGGTTGGCACTTTGAAAGCAATACAGCAAAAGGTAAAAAGCACCCATAGCTGCTCAAGAGATACTTGCTCCATTAAACTGACTCAAGTTTTCCAAATTGCTACTGAGAAATTCTGAATTTCACAGAGAGGTGTGTCAACAGATGAACTGCCAACAAATCAAGTAAAATGGGATTAGCCTGAGAAAATACTATTTGAACTTCAAAGATGACAGATGATTACAATATAAATGGAACCAATCAAACATCCTTGGGTACAAAGATGACCGGTTGAAAACACCTTTTCATCTCTCAGCTACTCCCAGACAACCTCTGCAAAAACAGTACTAGGAACAAATTCTGGGGCCAGTCCCCCACTCCACCAAAATATGTTATTTTGATGTCAGTTGTACTCAATAGCATAAACGAGCTATGAGAACACCTAACTGCAAGGCAAGAGCACCAGAATTCCCTTTCCAGCCATAACTTTAGCATTTTTATATCATTAACACTGAAAACAAGAGCTAAAAAAAAGTCACAGCTCACTATGCTATTATATCAATGGGTTAACAAATTCAAGTCCAGAAAAATTTATATTCAAGGTAAAATTTCTTTCCTGCAAATTACAGCAATGTAATTTAAATTTCACAGTAATGTAACTGAAATTAAACTGCTTTTAGTTTAAATCCTGTTATCACTGGAAACTCTTCTTAAAAAGTCAGCAGTTTTGGCATTAATTCTATTTCTGGCCTGTTTCCTCAACAGTCTCAAAGCATTTTCCTGTAAAACAGCTTAGAGTGCACATCCTACTCTGTAAAATGACAGAGTGCATCCTATCAGGGTATCCAGCACATACAGATGATGTGATTTTTTTTCTTTCCCAATAGGGCACGTAAGAATAAATCAATCAACCAAAAAAGATCCCAGCAAATCTTAGTGAAAGTATCCTGAAACAAAAACTTCTTTTTACTAACTCAGTAACAAAGACACCCGAGATAAATAAGACATAATAGGTTATCTTGTCAGATTTCATTATTCCATACCTAAGGGACTGTCTTCACAAATACTCATTAAATCTTTGAGTAATCTGTTATGTCACAATTTCCACGGATTTCAGCCATTTCTCTGAAATCCAAGCAAGTAACAAAAGGATTTCATCTTTACTTTGTTTCCTTGATAGCAACCACAACAACCCACCACCACCCAGCACCACCACTTGCACTCACCTTTGCACATGCAAAGGGCTATCACAGTGAGGCCAAGAGCTCCTGATCTTGCACCAGCCAACAACAGCTGTTCACCAGAGCACGAGCAGATGTCTATAACCTTAGAATTTAGAAATGGCTTATTAAAAAGCTGGAAAGAGAGAGTTTTGTTGTTGCTGTTGTTTGGTTGTTTGGTTTTTTTTCCAGACTATCTTGCCTACCTTACTACCTTGTCATAGAATCATAGAATGGTTAAGGTTGGAAGGGACCTTAAAGATCATCAGGTTCCAACCTCCCTGCTATGATCAGGGACACCTCACACTAGACCAGGCTGCACAAAGCCTCATCCAACCTGGCCTTGAACACCTCCAGGGAGGGGGCTTCCACAACCTCCCTAGGCAGCCTATTCCAGCACCTTACGACCCTTGTGGTGAAGAAGTTCTTCCTGATGTGTAACCTAAATCTATCCTCTTTCAGTTTGAAACCATTACCCCTCATCCTATCACCACCCTTTCTGGTGAAAAGCCCCTCCCCAGCTTTCCTGTAGGCCCCCTTCTATCACTGTTACAAGTATATTAAATTACTTATTACCATTAGCCGGTGGGAACAAAAATCCTTTGAGCTTACAATCACCCGTATCTATTAATTACTTCCTATTTTGCAAAAGGTACTTTCAGCCTGGAGTCACCTCTTCTTTTTGAACCCCTGGGGAAAAGATTTGGTTTTCCCTACATGGGCTCTTATAGTCATTAATGACTAAAATTATTCCTTAGCTGGACCAATTTCCTCTTCACACTACCCAAGTTCAGGTGGTGGTTAAACAGAAACAGCTTTGTTAACCCACCCTCATTAGAAGTAGTGAAATAAAACACGTGTAAAATAAGAAAAAGAGAAAATCTGAGAAAGAAGATTCTCAAACACACTCATTTTCCAGAAAGTACTTAAATAATGGAAAACAAAAGGAGGTCGGGAGCAGGAGATTATCCAGCAATTCAAACTTGAAGCTAAAGACACTCCAAACTATGTGCAGCATCCTTACAGGCTGCTCGCAAATCACCAGCCTCTAGATTAAATACAGGAAACAGGAAACACTGTGTGACCTCCCCCCATATTTGTCATTATTTGCACTATTGTCACTATCTGCAAGGTACGGTTGACCTCACATGGACCCTAATGTTCATGGACCACAGGGAATCATTACAAAAGTGAAAACAACAGAGACAAAAGCAGAACGGAGCAGAGCAGGCAGCACATGCCTCAGTACAGCTACGATTCAGAGGAAAGGATCAGGTTACACGTATTCAAGCAAGTACACACCAGTGTAAAACACAGGCTGATAGTTTCAGCTATCAAATTGCAGAAAAAAACCAACTTTGTAGAAATACAATGCTCTTACACACAAAGTTTTAATCTGGACAATACTTAATTAGATTAGTCATGTTACAGATATTTGGCTGAAAGTTTGAGGATAAATACAATAGTTCTGGTGAACAAAAATGAACTGTTGTGCTCACATAAGTCTAATTTACAAACATCTTGCAAGTAGTACTTTATGATATTTTATTCATACAATCAAAATGATCCTCTCTCATAGTAAGAGATAAAATCACTTGGGTAAGAGGCATTCATGTTTTTAACACCAGATTACTTACTTGGCATAGCCCTCTGAGAACAAAAGAAATATTGAAAGGAACCCTACATATTGTTAAGAGCAGCACTAAGATTTAGATATATTCTCTTTGGTGAGCAAATGAATAAAGAAGATACTGTCAGTAGATACATAAAGGGATTCATGCCAACAGGAGGAATCAAGTAAAGTAAAAGCACCAGCCATAAAGTTTCAGTGGGGAATTAGAAAACTACTTCCTTCCCGGCACTGGGAATAACTCAGTTTTACTGATGAGTACATCCAACTTCTGCAGTGACTAGGGCTTGAATATTTAAAATAAAAATGCCTAGACTTTACTTTTTAAAAGATATTTTAAATGTAAACCAAGGAGAAAATAATGTGTTACTGTCTCAGTTCATAACTTTGTGCCTTTGAGGTGTTTTGTCCTGTCATACATGATGTGCACCCACATACTACATTAGGTTGCTGGGTTCTTCTGAACATCAGAATGTCACTTCTTTCAGCAAATTGCTATCTCCAGACCAACCTCTGTAATTTTCCCTTTGAATTGTAGTAATAACAAAGCTTTCAAGTATGAGACAGCCTGTTTCAGAGTCTGGAGCACCAGGTGAGAGCAGAATACACTGGAGATTGCCCCTCTGCAGAGCTTCTTGCCCTTGCTGCACCCATTGCTGCTGGTTTGTTTCTGTGTCATTCAGTTGCTCCTGCTAAAGGAGGATGCAACGTGGACAAAAGCCTGTTCACCATGAGACAAATTCATCAAGACTCAGTAAAATACATCACCTATTCTGACTCAGAGAATAATCCATTTTAATCTCCAATTGCTCAAGGTTTTTTCCACATTTCCACAAAAGTCCTCACACCCAGGACTTTTTTATAGACAGGAGTATCACCTCCTTATTTTTCTATGCCCTACCTCCTTAGCACTTGCCATAAATCAAACTGCTATTGCAGAACTGTGCTATTCAACCCCTGGAAAAAGTGATATCCATAATCAGTATCTTTCCACATTCCTTCAGAAATAACTGAGCAGAGCAGCACTCAACCAGAAGCTTTTCATCAGATGAGACGAAGCACAAGGTAGTGGGCTAATAACAGCACAGCCTTTATGATCTATAAAAAACACTGAAGGAGGCAACAGCAAAAGGTTGACAAGGATGCAGAAATGGAGTTTACTTATTGTGAAAATTACAGAAGAGAGTGGCTTTGGTAGGGTTTGGTCTTAGTATAAATTGGCCACTCTCTAGCCTGAGAGTGACATGAAAGATGCATTTCCTGAAGCAAAAGGGAAAAAGGAAATAATGATGAAAACATTGATAGGGACAATATGGAAAAGTTCAACATGTTGAGCTATTTTAAGTTAAGAAAAAATGCCAGGAATTAAGGAAAAAGTATTACAAGAGGGAGACAACTCTAGTTTAATATTTTAAAATGTGTTCTAAAGAAAGCTAGAGTACAAATTTAAGCGGAAATACTGAACTCATTAAACCTGTTCTAAACACCCTAAATTGCAGTCAGGATGATCACAAAGGGATTGTAAAAAGACCCATGAGATCCAAAGAAAAATGTCTGAATGACTTATTTACAATTAAGTAAAACACAGGTTACCTGAGGAAAAATAATTCACTAGTACAACTTACAAAAAAAGGAAACAAAATGGCAAGGACAGTTTTACCACTGTCCCATCATCAGTGGAGCTGGTCAATTCTGGGCTAGTCATCAGTCTACTCACTGATATTTAGGAATATTTAAACCTGTCAGGACAAGGAAGAGGAATAAATTAGTACACCATTAAAAGTCCTTTTCAACCCTAATTACAAGCTGTCTTGCTTTTGTGAAAAAAAAAAAAATTGTTAGGGGGTTTCTGTTGCTTCCCTTGTGTTAAAGAGCTTTAGTTTAAATTGCAAAAATAAGAAACTAACTTGAACCTTGTACAAGGTCCTTAACTTGGTATCCATGTACAAATATCATAACATCAAAGCAATTCTCAGATTGCTTCCAGAACTTCTGGCAACATTTCCTACTATTTGAAGAATACCTACCCCACTACTGGAGCAATGAAATGCTTCTTCAAACACTGACCAATATTGTGGCACATTACAAAGGGGGAACATATAAAAATACTGTTTTGGGGGAAAATCACAGAACATTATTACTATTTGGCTTCTTAAAACAAAAACCAAACTCACAACACATACCACAATAAAACAGAATGAGGGCTTACTATTAGCAGATTTAATACACGAAACCTACATATATATCAGGGTCCCTATGCTTTTAAGCAGAAATAATTCTGAGACACAAAACAGCCAAGATTAAGCACCTAAAAAATAATTAAAAAATAATTACTTCAGAATTTAATTATCTCCTGTTTTGTTTTGAAAATGATTCTTCTACTAGATAGTCTTGAGATAAAAATTAGGAGCCTTCTCAGATATTACCTATAGTAATTACTGAATTGCTAGAAAAGATTTTTTTTTCTTCCAATTAAAATTATTTGCACTAGAAAGGTGCTGATCAATAAAAAGACAGTCTAACACAACTGGAAATAAGCAATTGGATATTCTGAAAGGCTGTAACTTTGTCAATTCTATAGAGAAAAAAACAATAAATGGATATGTCAAATAAAAACTCTTACATCTTTTATCTACCCCAAATATAGCACCATTTTAATCTGCTTGTTAGGTCACCTGAGCAGAAACTACTTTAGAATCATGGAAAACATGAGAAATCAGGTCTTATCTTCAAAAGTGGTGGTGGGAAAACCCAAAGGAATTTCAAACCCTTAAGATATCAACAAAGAATTTAATTATGAAGAGATTTACTGCAGTATTTTGATACTATAATCTGCTTACTATACAGGAATAGGTCAAAGAAAAAAATCGAGCAACCCTAGTTCATTAGTATATCTTAAAATATTTTCAAATGCTTAATATAATACCAGATAATGTCAGAAAATGAAACACAACTCTTTTTTTATTTTTTATAAAGATCTTGGATAAAATACCTTAAGATACCCAAAGGAATCAACATAGATGAGGGTTCAAATTTGTCTATACTTGGAAAATTACTGAATTAGATGTTCAAGCAATAGAGCAGCTTTGTCTCATTTTAGGTCTCCTGAAATCCCTGCTGGAACCATCCTAACAGCAGACAGCACAGAAACTATATTGTAACTTACAGGCCACCTTTCCCCTAGTCTACCCCTGATCAGATGGTTAGATTAATCCAGAGTGTCCCCTGAACAGGCTGGCCCAGTCCTCCAGTACAACTCCAGCAAGGCTTGCACTGTCTCACATCTCTCAGCACATAGCTCCCACTTTGGGGATGATGCTATAGCAGCACAGATCTGGTGGGCTGTTCCTCCTCATTATCAGAAAACACTTTGCCCTGGTAGCACCTTAAAAAAAATCCTGTTGAAATATGGGAGAACACAAAGACCAGGAGAGGAAAAAATGCAGGGACGCTCAGATCCCTGGGGCAATGTGCACTGAGCTTCTGTGGGAGAGGGACTGCATAGTCACAAGTTTCTGCCTGGCCACCTAACAGAGGCACACCAGGACTTCCTCACACTAGGGGCATCTTTGCACAATCACTTGGAAGAACAGAAAACACTCCAAAGCAAAACTTAGAAATGTCTAATTTCATGGCCGTTATAAAGCCCATAATGAAAGGAAGGGCAGTAATGAGGTGTCTCTAAAGTGACAAGGGCTGGTATGGTGTGAGCAGAGCGAGCACTTTGGGGAAGAAGGTTTAAAGATGGTTAAAAGTATGCCCAAGCAGGGATTATGTCAGGCATTGTGTCCACAGGGCCAGTTGCAGGATCCTCCCTGCCCTAGCAGCACGGATGAATACCCACTCCAAATCCAGCCCACAATCACCCTCTGGATAGGACAGCAAAGAGGAGAGCTGCCTGCTCTACGGTCACACCTAGGCAGGACACCTCAACGTCTTATGGGCATGTCAAGTAAACTGAGATGGACTCAAGCAAGAGTTGATCAAATCTGAGCCCTTTTATTCAGCTTCTCTACAACCCTCTGTAATTTCAAATGCACAAACTGTTCCCTCTGCTTCAGGCATAAGCACGGTATTTGAAATGTTAAAGACCTCTCACTTTTCATTCCAGTATCAGAAACGTAACCTCAAATAATTTTATTTGCATAAAAATGCCTTGGGCTAAGTGACTGAAGGGGGAACCTTTTTTTTAGCCAGCTATTTGTCAGTATGTCCACTGTTAAGCAGCATTTTAGTAGCTGTTTTAGTCAAATCTTGTACTGATGTTTTAATATATGCTGTAGCAAAACTTACCCAAAACCATTTATTAATGTCAATAAAAATAAATCTCTCTGTATTGTCTTTAGGATAAGTATTTTAAGATTTTTTTGCCCTACGTTAAATGATCAATTGTCATATAAACCATCTGTGCAATATTACCAAACTACTGAAGAGTGATATTTTACAGTATCACGTAGTTTATCTCAAGTAAGACTGCATTTAATACAGTTCCACCAAGCTGATAAATACAATTTACCATAATGGTGTATTTTTGTCTTTTATGTACACAGTTCCATTACTTATAACTATATTTCCCACATTACTGTCATGTTAAAATAATCAAAATAGTTTGCAAACCTGAATCCTAAATGCTTTTTCTAGAAATTGCACATACTTGAACTGAAATAACTTGCATTGGAAGATTAAACAGTGAAAAAAATATTCATTTAAGACAGTTTCACAAGTCAAGTTAACTGTTGGAAGGAAATGGTTTGTAAACACTGAAATTATTTCTTCGTAACTACTACCTCTACCAGGCCAAATCATTTATTAGCTGCTCCTTTCAAGACAAAACAAGAATAAATTTTAAGATCTTCACTGGCTACCAAGAACATGGAAAATGGTATCGACAAATCTTTCTTTTACACATCATCACTACTATTCAAATAAAGAGTGAAGGTCACTTTCTTTAAATCTGATAAACAGTTCAAGGGTCAGATTTGATTACACAGAAGTTCTTAGTTTTAGCAACTTCAGAGTTTTTGTGTTTAAAAAGAAGTTTTACTAAACATATGTGCACACATTCAAATGTCCGTAATTCTAAACACTTTGCTCATGACTGGAAAATTGAACCCACTCAGTCTCTTGCACACAGTCCTTACAAAGTAAATCAGAGTTCAAGGACATGCAGATGACACACAGAAATGTTATTTGGCTGTGTTTTTCTCCTGAATGTACACAAAGTCCAATGGGCTGTAACGAATGCCACAGGACAGGGGTACATTGTGTATAAAACAAGTTACTGAAAAGAAGTATTTCCCCATCTGCCTCTGTTCAGTTCTGCACAGACTGTAAAATGACACAGCTCAAACAGAGTGAAGAAAATTCAGAGATGTAAATTAAAAATTACTGTTGAACTCTTCTTACAAACAATTTAACAGAGATTTCAAAACCAACACATACATAGGAGTAAAAGTCCCTGTCTTAGACAACTATAACCAGAAAGGAACATTGTAAAGAGCATAGCTCCTCTCTACCTATATTACAACTGCTTCAGTAATGTAAGGAAGGAGCATGCTGTTAATGTGATTCCAATAAAACACCAGCCTTTTGTTCTAAGAAGTGAAGCTTAGTTTGAGTGGAAGTCATAGAATGATTAGAGTTAGAAGGGACCTTAAAGATCATCAAGTAACTCAAGAAGTAGGTAAAGCCCCATGATTCATCCTATATCCCAACAGTTTTACTAGTCACTGAATTTGTAGTATGTAATATGAAGTTCACAGGGCTGCCTAAGCTACCTTATCACTGGATGGTTGCAAAGAACAGAGATTTCTAAGCCGTTGGAACCCAACTCCACTGGAACCTAAAACTGCAGGAGACCATCTGGGTTATCAAGACCAGGGCTCTCTCACTGTAGCCAACCTCGTTAATTAGTTTATTATAGGAATTCAGTGCAGCTATTGCAGGAGCTACAGCAAAACCCATAGCATTTTTCCCTTACAGTTGAAGAGATTAAAAACTTTACTTTTCACTTTTACTTGGGCGTTTCCAAGTGAGTTGCTTATCTATCCAAGCCTCTTGAGGAGGCCTTTTTTCAAGTTTATTTAGGCAGTTAACTGTTTGGAGCAGGAATCATTCTTTATTAGGTTCATGTGATTCCTGACACATGTTGCTGATGCAACTTTCATTCAGGTCCCTAAGTGCACGTGTCTTTCATTACTTTGTCACATGGTGGGTTTTGCAAAAGACCTCGACCTCCTTCATGAAAGGAGGTGAATCAAGATTGCATAGCAAAGAAAACTTATTTGAGGGGCATCAGCCTCATTTGATTTAGGAAATTTCAGCCTGAGCAGTTCAAAGCAAGAGTATATGCAATTGGAAATAGGCTCACAAAGGGACAGACTGATAAACTCTACCAACTAATGGTGCTATATGTCCATCTAGAAAATAGATTACTGAAAAGTATACTTATGTGTTTAAAGAGAAACCTCAGCATCATTTTTATTATGTCTGTTTGCTACCTAAAAAACCTCTAATCCTCTTCATTACGAGAAATATCCCACACACACCAAAGATGGTAAATGTAAGACAGGGGTGGTAAATATTCCAGGGATGGTAAATACAAGGCTAAGTTAGTGCTCATTCCAATGAGTCTGTCAATGCCCTGATTTTATAAGAAAAAATAAATTTAAGACTATGCTTCAATTATTACTTCCTGTCTAGCAAAAAAGTTTAAGTCCCCTGCCTATTTGGTTAAATACTGTTTAAATCAATGGGACATATACACATGCCTAAATTTGCTCCCTACTGAGCAGAGCACTAGAGCATGTGCTAAATGTGCCTTTGGGAATTAGTGTCTCCTCCTGCACACTCTTGCAAATATTTAGGCACATGTTTAGTTTTGTTACCATTAATATTTCCATTGATACACAAGTCTGTACCTGTAAGACTCGGAGTACTACTGAGAAGGCAATTATATTGAACAAATTACAAATGCAATATTACTTCTCTTTGTAAATTAAAAACCTATAGAGATGAATGAGAGATTTATCCATACGGAGAGATAAGAGTAAGGGAGTCAAAACTTTAAAGGGGAAAAATATACTACAAACATAAAAACCCTCCAAATTCTTGTCAGAGCTGACAAACAGAGAAGTCAATTTTCTTTGCTCAACTTCCACATTTTTTCAGAACTTCAGTATTTTCAGTATTTCAACAGGGTCTCTAAATCCACAACAGCACTGTATTTCTATTTTTAATTCTGCATAATTAATAAATAGTCTTTCCTTTTACTGCAATCAGAACCCTCATATAGGAAAATATAAGCCAATTGATGCCATATGTCCCTCTGAATTGTTATTCCAGATGTATTCCTTGGAGTCACAAAATTGAAGTTCCTGTTTCCTTTAAATAACACATTCCTAAAAACTTAAACAAAGCAATTTTGAGTATAAAGTAGCTTGTTAATATGATTTTTTTAATATGTGTTCAGCTCCTTCCCCATTTTTTTCCTATAACCTCAGTACGGAATAAAGAAACAATTTACCTACAACATATTAAATAGTCAAAAGGTACATGTGCACTTAGCTTTAGCTTTCAGTCTGAGATTTCTTGAGCCAGAATGGTGACCTTACACACGTATTTGAGAACTGATTTTTAAGTTTTAATTTCCATTAGAACAGAAGAACTTCTCCAACATGGTGAAGCAGTTGGATTTGATCAGAACACTTGTTTTTAAGAAGCTGTAGAGTTTCATTGTCTTTCCCTTTGCCTTTAGCCTGGCACAAAGAAAGAAATCATGCACAATTCTGAGGGAATATTTGCTTAATTGAAGGTAAATAGTGCTAAGTACTGCTAACAGAAAATCAGAAATGGGGAAGTGAGTTTCAGCAATAAGCATTCCCACATTGTCCTGCCAACAACTTCAGCTTTATTGAGCCATTTTCTCTACGGGCTAGAAGTAATTAAGTTTCATTGCTAAATCAGTCTTGAGCCTGTCTTGAGCAGAAAAATCATTTATGCTTAATTGCATGTGGTGATGTGGTGAGCAGTCTATTAGGCAGACTGCAGATACCAGTTAATTTTTTGCAGCTCTGCAGGATACTTAAAAATGAAAGGTCATTATTTTATCCAGGCAGCCAACTGTATAATACATATTTCCTCCAGAAAACAGAGCTACTTAAAAAAGGCTCATTAGCTGAGTTTATGTTAGTTATCCTAAGCATTATTTTGAGAGTTGTGGATTTTAAAATCATGAGTTTCTGAAACTTAAAAGCAACTAAGCTCAATATTTATTTTACTATGATAAACATAAATACTTGATAATTTATATAATTTTATCAATTAAAGTGCAAATATGTAAAAACAAGTATATATAAAAAGAAAAAACTAACTCCCCATCTTTTTTAATAAAGGAAGATGCATGTATAATATATGTATGTACAGTCAAACAGGCACATCTGAACACATGCAAATGTACAGGGGAATGTTCACCATGACCTTAAGAAACTCTGCATACTGTTTGTTAATCAGAACCACATATTTTTCACCTGATTCCATCAACAAAGAATTAGTTTCCATAAAATTGTAACCGACAGGAACAGATTGGTTTCATGGTTCAGAGTGGGAGGACTGTTCCAACAGTTCATTCACACTAACATCCTTGCTGCTGGCAGAACAGATCTTCACCTACCAGAACCATCTCACACTAAGATCCTAGTCAAAAAAACAATATAATTCTTTCTGAGAAGATAGCAATTTCATTATAAAATACTACAATAAATTAGTACAATAAACCAAAGCAGGCAGTTACTACAGAACTTCAACAATATGACATTCAATTAACACCCACTATTACTGGCTCTCAAGTGCCCACAATACTCACCCTTGAGCACTAAACAATGGCATTTGACCTTTCCTGTAACAAACACTTGCTTTACATCTGTAGAGGTTCTTAAATGTCTAAGACTAGACTGTTCCCCTAAACATGCTGTGATCTAGGTATAGGGTTGGCCATTCGGAGCAAACTTGTAGAAATTTTTTTTAAAGAAGGAAAAAGATCAAAGATTTTTAAGTATGAAATTATTTCAGATCACTGGAGTGTGGCACCAGACTGAAACTGTCCATAAAAGCCCTTCTGGACTTGGTTAGGTAAATGGTTGGTACAGTTAAGTCATGGTTGGACTCGATGGTGTTGAAGGTCTTTTCCAACCAGAATGATTCTGTGATCTGATACAGTACAGGCATAGTCTGTGCAATAATGCTTCATTTAGTGCCTTTGCTACCAAATGATATTACATGCTGTTTTGGACATCAGTTCCCAATTCTAGCAGTATACCTCCCTATCAATCTGAAAACAGTATTTCTCATACCTTCACTTTTTTGAAAAAACACTAAAACCTTTCACCTTTACAAGCTGGAATTGCTTACCTTAGGTACTGTCTTCTGTTTTTTCTACAACTTAAAAGAAGATTATTTAAGGTTTAAATTTTGAAATGTTTATAATAGTAATGAAATACATATCAAATAAAAGTGTCCTTATGCTATTTTCATACATATAGAAAAATATACTGCAAAGTTAAAAAAAATGAGCTCTTTAAACACAAACAGAAGTACCAAGAATCACAATAGAATGGTTACAGTTGGAAGGGACCTCTGGAGGTCAACTGGTCCAACCTCCCTGCTGAAGCAGGGCCACCTGGAGCCAGCTGCTCAGGACTGTGTCCAGACAGCTTCTGCATATGTCTCAGTATGGAGACTACATAACCTTCTCCTAGGCAACTTGTGCCAACGTTTGGTCATCCTTACAGAAAAAAAAAGTTTTTCCTTACAATCAGACAGCACCTCCTGTTCAGTTTGTGTCCATGGCCTCTGGTCCTGGCACTGGGCATCACTAAAAAGAGTTTGGTGCCATCTTCTCTGCACACTCCCTGCAGGTCATAAGAACCCTCTTGAGCCTTCTCTTCTCCAGGCTGAAGAGTTCCAGCTCTCTCAGCCTCTCTTGATAGGAGAGATGCTTCAGTCTCTTCACTATTTTCGTGTCCCTTTGCTGGACTCCCTCTAGGATGTCCACGTCTATCCTGTACTGTAGAGCCAAGAACTGGACACAGTATTTTAGGTGTGGCCTCACCAGTGATGAACAGAGGAGTAGGATCACTTTCCTCAGCCTGCTGAAAACACTTTGTCTAATGCAACCCGAGATACATTTAGCCAACTTTGCATCAAGGACCTGTAACTGGCTCATGTCCAACCTGAAGTGCATGAGGACACTCAGGTCCTCTTCTACCAAATAGCCTCCAGCTGGCTGGCCCGAACATAGAATCACAGAATCATCCTGATTAGAAAGGACCTCGAGGATCATCAAGTCCAACCATAACCAAAATCCACCCAGCATAACCTAATCTACCCGTTCAGTGCTTAAATCATGTCTCTAAGCACCACATCTATATTTATTTTAAATACTTCCAGAGATGGGGACTCCACCACCTCCTTAGGCAGCCTGTTCCACTGTCCAACCACTCTTACAGTAAAGAAACTCTTTCTAATATCCAGTCTAAACCTCCCCTGGTGCAACTTGAGGCCATTTTGTCTTGTCCTGTCATTGTTCACTTGGAGAGAAGAGACCAACTCCCACCTGCCTACAACCTCCTTTCAGGTAGTTGTAGAGAGCAATGAGGTCACCCCTCAGCCTCCTCTTCTTCAAACTAAACAACCCCAGTTCCCTCAGCCTCTCCTCGTAGGACTTATTCTCCAGACCTTTCACCAGCTTGGCAGCTGTTCTCTGGACACACTCCAGCAACTTGACATCCTTCTTCTAGTGAGGGGCCCAGAACTGGACACAGTATTCAAGGTGTGGCCTCACCAATGCTCAGTACAGGGGCACGATCACCTCTCTACTCCTGCTGGCCACACTATTCCTGATGCAGACTAGGATGCCGTTGGCCTTCCTGGCCCCTGGGCACACTACTGGCTCATGTTAAGTCAGCTGTCAACCAGCATCCCCAGGTCCCTCTCCACCATGCAGCTTTCCAACCACTCATCCACAAGCCTGTAGCTTTGCATGGGGTTATTATGACCAAAGTGCAGGACCCAGCACTTGGCCTTGTTAAACTTCATACAATTGGCCTGGGCCCATCGATCCAGCCTGTCCAGGTCTCTCTGCAGAGCCTTCCTACCCCTCAAGAAAATTGACACTCCCACCCAGCTTAGTGTCATCTGCAAACTTACTTAGGAAGCACTCAATCCCCTCATCTAGGTCATTGATAAAGATATTGAACACGACTGGACCCAAAACTGAGCCCTGGGGGACGCCACTGGTGACCAGCCACCAACTGGATCCAACCCCATTCACTACAACTCTCTGGGCTCGGTCAGCCAGCCAGTTTTTTACCCAGCAGAGTGCACTTGTCTACTCCATGTGCCTCCAGCTTCTCCAAGAGAATGCTGTGGGAGATGGTGTGAAAGGCTTTACCAAAGTCTAGATAGACAATGCTCACAGCTCTTCCCTCATCCATCAGGTGGGTCACCTGCTCACAGAAGGAGATCAGGTTAGTCAAGCAGGATCTGCCTTTCCTTTCCCATGCTGGCTGGGCCTGATCCCATGGCTGTCCTGCACTTGCCATGTGAGTGCACTAAAGATGAGCCTCTTCGTGATTTTCCCTGGTACCAAGGTCAGGCTGTAGTTCCCAGGATCCTCCTTCAAGCCCTTCTTGTACATAGGCATCACACTGGCAAGCCTATGTCCTGGTGCATGAGGTTGTTCTTCCCCAGGTGCAGGACTTGGTACTTCTCCTTGTTGAACTTCATGAGGTTCCTGTCAGTCAGTTTCTCCAACCTCTTTAGGTCCCTCTGGATGACAGCACACCTCTCTGGTGTATCAGCCACTCCTCCCTGTTTAGTGTCATCAGCAAACTTGCAGAGGATAACTCTGCCCCATCACACACAACACCAATGCACATGTCAGACAGGACCCCTGGGATCCACACTGCTAGTTACTGGCTTCCAACTAGATTTTGTGCCACTGATCAAAGCCTTTTCTGCCCAGCTGTTCAGCCAGTTTTCAACCCACCTCACTGCCTGCCCATTCAGCCCATACTTCAACTGCTGGTCCATGAGGACCTTACGGGAGAGAGTGTCAAAAGAGAAATATTAGTTATCACTAGTTATTGCATTCATTCTGTTCACATCTCTCCCTTTCTTACTTTTCATAATTTTCCCTTTTTATCAGTTCCTCAGCTACAATCTAAAAATACTCATTATTTGCATGATTTTCACCAAACTTTGAACAGTGAACAGGAAACAAATAGCTTTCTTGCTGACCGTAGCATATTCACCCTCTTTTCAGAAAACCCAAAAAATGCATTTCCAGTTGCATTTTGATTTAAAGATGACTACTTTTCTTTTGTTTGTGCGTGATCAATGATATTTTAAGAAGTCTAACATATAAATAAGGAGCATGAAAAAACTTCAACTGGGACAAAAGAACGAATGAGAACATTGCTTTCCTAAAGGAATATTACATTTCATTTGCTAGAAATTATTGACTGTAGATAACATTTGCACTGAAGGTCAGAGATGCCTTCTTCAAAGTGACTGTACATACAACATAAGCCATGAGTTAGCTGACACACGTGTCTTTATAGCAACATGTTAGAGAAAATGACAACACATTCATACATTAGCAAGACTATTCCAACAGCCTGAGTCAAACAGCTTGCACAGAAACTGGAGATCAATTGAGTGTTTCCTTTATTTATATCCTTGGCACGTATTTAGCATTCTTAAATGCATAGAGGAATGGGAAAAAAATTATCAGTTTATATAGCTTTTTACAGATTTCTATTTCTTCAACTATATGAATGCCTTAATGTAATATGAACCTCAACACCAAAGTGAGAAAGCATTATTCAAGTACCAACCTACTCTGCCTTTCCTCATGTACAGAAGTAAAATTCTTCCTACAGATTATCTTTGCTGTGGCAGAACAATGGAGTTGCCAGGCTCAGCCTCTGGGGGCAGGTTTTAAGTATGAAGCAAGAGAAAAGTTTCATTCCAAGGGCATGACATACAAGACCACAATTTGAATAGTTATTAAACAAACTCTGTCATGCTACAGAAAAGAAATGTTTGGTTTTGAAATTACAATCACTAACTACATTTGTTAATGTGAAAGAAATTAAGAACAATTATCTGACGAAAACAATCTCATATACTTCCCAGTACCATATTTCTTGACCACCCAAAGTCATGTTAAAACAAAAACTAGATTGGGAAGTAAATATATTTCCTTTCATTTAGTTTTGTTGCCTTCATTTTTTATTGCCTACATTTGCCATACACTCCTTGTTTTGCTGACCAAAAAGAACAGGGAATCTGAAATATACAGGCAAGCTATCCCAAAGATGTCTTTCTAAACAGGTTAATTCCCTCCTTGCTTTACTCCTTGTCAAAACTTCTTGGAAGAAGATACCTGGCCAATACTTCTGAGCATAATTCAATTTACTTTCTAGCCCCGTGTTTCACTTCACAAAGGGGAAGTTATTGTAGTAAGATAAATACATACCATCAGCCTGTATTAAAAAAATCACTTTATAATAAAAATAATTCATAGCATTATATGTCAAACGCATAAGCCCGAAACTCCATTGTTCTACTCTATGAAAAACAGACAGACTATATTTTTCATACATTTAAAAGAAAAGTACAAAGCATGAATCACCTAAACTAATTTCAGAAGAGAAGTGAAATCCTTAGTTCTCTGAATTTCAAACCTGTGTGTTATCTTCCTTCAGTGGTTACTCTCCATACCCTGGAACATGTATCCATGTTTCATTTACTTCTACCTTCAATTTGCACCATAGATGATTTCTACAGTGTATTCTTTTTCCTTGTTCCCTAACCTATGAATCTCACCAGTTCACTTTAAAACCATTTGGACCAGCTCAATATTTTTTTCAAGGCTCACGATGCATTTTAGTAAGAAACTAAATATCCTCAGGCAAATTGTACCTTAAGAGCAGAAAAACTCATATTCAGCTCAGGCTTTGAGACAAATTTACTTTCTTCTCTGTAATTAAAAACTAATTAAAAATTTATAAACCACATAAAATTGATAATACAGCGCAAGCTAGACAAATAACACCCTCACACAACTGAAAGCATGGCAAAAACATCACTTAAACACTGTACACTGGAACACCTCAAAGGTAATCTGGTGGTTTTCCTCCCCAGGGTTCACTGGCATTCTCTCTCTGTCTCTCCAATCAAGTTTTAATTTTTGCTGCATTTAATCAGAAGAGTTATTTACTTTTGACTTACTTCCAGATAATGTAGATAAGGTATGCAAGTCTTCAGCAATTTAGTTACCCATTGTGACCTGTCAGAAGGATTTTCCAGATACAAGTGCTATTTTTAAATACTTCTGACACATATCCCAAACCAAAACCTGAAGTAGACTATAATACAGTTCTCTTCTTATGGATACATTTTATCCATTTGCTGCTCCTTTACAGGAAGTTATAAAAGACAGGCTCAATACTACATCCAAGAAAGATATTACTAATAGGAAAGCTGTAACTATGTATGCCAATAAAGGGTTTTTTTAATTGATGTTCAGAATACAGATGTACAACACTTTTTTCTTTTTTTTTTTTTAAACACACTTACTTGGAAAAACTAAAAATCAAAGTACAGATTATTCTCTTGGAGACAGAGACCTCCCTTTAGAGGAAAAGGGGCTCAGACCTGCCTGCAAGTAACTCTCTCCTCTTAGTTTTACAAATACTTTTCAAAATTAAGAGGCTAATTATAAGATAAATTAATACTGAAATCTACTGGCACTTTGGATCTTACACCACATATTCAGAAAATACAGTTTGATTAAATTAAATTGACGGTGGTTTGCAATGTATTAAATTACAAAAAACATGTTTATCTATTTACTAGCAACTCTTAACGAGGAGGGAAAAAACCTACAGGATCCAAGAGACTGACAATCCTACTTTGAAGGCAGAACAAGCCCATGAAAACTATGACATGACCTGGCAAAACTGTTAAGTTTCATTGTACCAACCCAGATTTCTTTTCCAATGTCAAACACCATTTGGTAGGAAGCTTATAATTGCAGTGGGAACAAATGAGGCTCATTTTGACCAACAGCACTGCTTTTTAAACGTGCCCTTGGCTAAAGACAGAATGCTCAACAAGCAGAGAGCCTTCAGGACCTGACCCACAGTGTCCCTGCTGCTCTAAAATTCATGTAAAACTGAGAAAACATCTTTCCTCACATATTAACATGACAGTAACAAAGTATTCAAGAATAAAGCACAGAAACCAGAGATGTTGGGATAGTCTGTGAGAGCAGAACTTTTGAACCCCAGATAATAAAGACATCTTTGTGATAGGAAGGCACGAGGGCGAGGGGATCAGATGTCCCCTAGCCCAGAATCATTGGGCTTCTAATGTGCCTGTAAGTGATTAGGCCTGGTATGCCCCCGAGCTGAAATCACAGGAAGCCGTGTGCCCACAGCAATTTTACGTCAAAGAAAATGAATCTCAAGTGATTCACAGTACTTCTTCAGAACCTAGAATGTTAGTTTATGAAGTCTTCCTGCACTCCATGTATTACAAAAGCTGGCCAAAAATACAAGCAGAATCATCATTGTGACCAACCCCAAAATTTAAAGATCCAATGTAGAATTTGGTACTTTCTAGAATAAACTCTTTTCTATAGTAAAGAGATCATCATTTAAATGAACACTCCATTTCCTGTCACCTTCACAGCACACAACTGAATATGACTGAGGTGTCTGAAGATCTGTTTCTAATTACTCCAATGGCAAGTAAAATTATAAAGTCCTTTCTCATGAAAAAAATACAATATAGCTTTTGCTATTAATGAAAAAGGTTCCTGTCTACATTACTTAATTACACAGCTGAGTTTCCAGGACTCTACGCTGCATTCTGCTATGACATGGTGGACAAGGAAACAAAAATAGGGCAAGGAACCCTGCACTAGCAGTAATACCACTTTAACACCGTCCTCTCCTTTCCTAGGCTGACATTCTTTCTTAAAATCAACACAAGATAAAATTTCACAGTTTTAAAAGAACCTACCTATATATATATATGCATAAATATAGTTTAAAGAGACAAAACTGTTTTAGAAATGTAACTTTGGTGAATTCTGAATTTTGTGATCTACTATTTATCATTTACTGCAACCCACAAATGCAAGAAACAAACATGCACAATTTCTTCAGCTTTTTATAACATCTACAGATTTATTACTTTTGTAGCTTTAGTCTAAAATATATATACCCTACAAACCATAGTATTGATTTCTAAAGAAAGAATACCCTTACTGAACTAGAATTGTCAAAACAAGCATTTTATCACAAAAATATAATAATTACTTGTTTGGAAATAACTGCATTGCTGTTACTAAGGTACTTCCTATCCAGGCAATACAAACTGATGTTATCTTGAGAGTTGTTTCAGTGCTTGTTTTAAAGTTTGAACCCAACTCACACAGGTGGCACTTGGACCATGTCATCTTACATCTGTCACAACTGCAAACAGGAAAGTAGAGGATAAAGTCTGTGTCACTAATAGAACAAGTGTTCCATGAATATGTATTCCGTGTCACCATTTCCACTTGTATCTGTTTACTTGTAAAAATATAAAATAAATGGCATTTTAAAGATTCCTTACTAATCCCCTCATTTAACTTTCAGCTAACAACGTAATCACAAGTGTATCATCAGTATTTACTATTAATACAAAATCCACAAAAATTACCTTTTAGTGGTATCTGGGCTAAACTCAAAGCTTTGCACTTTACATTATTTACCTTACGGAAAACACACAATGAAATTTAACTCTTGAAATATATTAAACAAAGCTTTAAACAAAAGCAAAGACATGTCTTCTTACAAAAAAGTGCACTTTCATACATGGGCATCTAGTGCCATAGCAATGCATATCATTACATTAATTTATACCGTTAAGGCCATAAGCCATTTTAAGCTGGAAAGTACAATAATTATATATATTTTATATCTACTTATAATTCAAATTCGGTTGACAATGGTATTTTTACAGCTAAGAATGCTCCAGTCTCATTAACTATGAGGGCACTGGTTTGACAACTCCCTTTAGGGTGCACTGCTGCTTTATCTCCAAGACTGAAGACATACACATATGGCTGGGCATTCATTGAACTTCACCCATTCTTCCATCCAGACAATATAACTGGTAATTCTCAAAGGAACCAAGAGTCAGCACCAGCAAATCAACATAAACTCCAGTTGGAGGTTGGTCATTAAGGCTAAAGGGAGACCTTATTAATGCCTGTAAGTATCTGAAGGGAGGTGCAAGGAGGATGGAGCCAGACTCCTTTCAGTAGTTCCCAGTAACAGGATGAGGGGCAATGGGCACAAGCTGGAACACAGGAAGTTCCATTTAAATATGAGGAAAAACTTCTTCATGGTGAGGGTGACAGAGCCCTAGGACAGGCTGCCCAGGGAGACTGTGGAGTCCCCTTCTCTGGAGTCCTGTGTGATGTGCTTTGGCAATCCTGTTTTAGCAGGAGAATTGGACTAGACGATGTCTAGAGGTACCTTCCAACTCTGACAATTCCATGATTCCATTATTAAGATGAGAAAGAAAGGCAGGAAACACCATTCAGTCTCCACCTGTTGTTTTTTTTTATAGTTTAATATTCATCAGAGCCTTAGACAGCTTTGGAGTGGTATCTCTTGAGGTATCCCAGCTAAATCCAACTCCTATTGGGAACTGAACCTCTCAGAAACTTTAAGACACAGCCTGGAAATTCCTTTGTACACTTTGTTTCCCATGGCATTTCATGAACAAAATTTTTTGTGTAACTGGGGGTTGGGGGAAGGGAAAAAAAACACCAATTATCCTAAATTAAGAATATTCTATTGTAATACTACAGACTAAAGACTCTGTTCCTTTCTTTGAAACCTCTTTAAAACATCTCAGTTGTTGCAGGCATTATAAAATGGAGCCTATCATACAGCCTAAGCTCCTTTTTTGATCTGAATCTATGCAAGTCTTTCTCTTCTGCAAGATAGTTTTTTCCTGTCTTTGCCATCACACGACACCACAAAGATTTTTAAAGCTCCACCCTACTGAAGGTTCCCCATATGCCTTAACATTTCAGACAGAAGACCACAATCCATGCAGCACAGCCCTTCTTCAGTTCTGAGGCAGGAATGCATTTTCTCCTGGTAAGACTTCATGAACTCTAAAGATACATGCCTGAATTCTTCCACTCACAAGTCCCAGCACTTTTCAAGTGAAAAGAGATTAAGACAGTTTAGAAATTAATAAAGATGTTACAAGAAATGAGTCAACCACATAGTTCATGTATGGCTGGTATCAGTTCCAGCGCCCTGGGAAGCAAGCCTCTACCATTTTATTTCTGATATCCATGTCAGCCTCCTTATTTAATAGTATTTTTTCCATTAAGGGTTCCACCCTCTCTGTTTATCCTCCTACTCCTTCTCTGGATGGGCTGTGTGTGTTTGTTTCTCTCCTCTACAGGGACTGAGAACATCAGTCCTGCAAGCTAATTGTTTTAATCAGATCTCTCCTTCTTGTTCAGTACCTCCACATGATGCACAAATCTTGTGTAACACACTGGTTTTGGTGTAGCACTTGCTTAATGTGAATAAAATTAGTCACTTCCAATTATAATTAGGGAAGTTTTCTCTCTCTGTGTATAGCCATCAAAATTCAACTTCAAATATATTCCGTCTTCCAACTATGCATCCAGTGACTTCTCATAGCCACTGCTGCCAAACCTTACGCCTCCTCCTGACTCTCCCATGGGGACTGAGCAAACAACAGCAGAAGCTCCAGGGGATGCAGAATGGGGAAGCATGAAATGTCAGCTCTGAAGCACTGGCCTCCTTTTTTTCCTTCTCACCCCCTTCAGCAGGCACGCTGCCACTGCTGTTTGTTTCCTCAGCTCCATCACGGCTGCCACACCAGCCAGCACCCAGGAAGACTGGAAAACTTCTTTAGGGTGAAAAACTTCTTTACAGTGAGGGTGACAGAGCACTGGGACAGGCTGCCCAGGGAGGTTGTGGAGTCTCCATCTCTGGAGATCTTCAAAACCTGCCTGGATGCAGTCCTGTGTAAAGTGCTATAGGTTATCCTGCTTCAGTGGGAGAGTTGGACTAGATGATCTCTAGAGGTCCCTTCCAACTCTAACAATTCTGTGATTCTATTTAAAGACAGCAGCTCTGTCTGGAAGAGGCTGGACAGTGTGAGGAACAGATGGCAGCAGATCTTAGCCTGCTGCATGAAGACCAGAAGCAGAAGAAACAGCTGGAGAAGCTCCCTAGGTGGTGTCAGGTCCAGGCACCCTGAATGCACAGCTCTCAGCTACGCCTATCGCTGACTCCAAACCTGGTGGCATTAATGAAATGTACCCTAAGACTTCTGTACACAAGCACAGCCATAAAATTGGTGTAATCACCTCAATTTCTTAAAGAATAATAGAGTAAAAATTTAAGAATTCTATATGCATCAAGTCTTGATGAGTCCCAATGAATGGGAAGGGTTGGAAGGAGAAGAAAAGGCATTTCCCATATACATTTGGTCTGATAAATCCTAAATCCACCTGGGAATGACAGCTGTACTATAATGGATACCTTTTCATGAGCCCTGTTTTCACAGAATCACAGAATTGTGAGAGTTGGAAGGGACCTCTAGAGATCATCTAGTTCAACTCCCCACCAAAACAGGATCATCCAGAGCACATTACTCAGGACTGCACCCAGGTGGATTCTGAATATCTCCAGAGAAGGGGACTCCACAGCCTCCCTGGGCAGCCTGTCCCAGGGCTCTGTCACCCTCACAGTAAAGACGATTTTCCTCCTAATTAAATGGAACTTCCTGTGTTCCAGTTTGTGCCCATTGCCCCTCATCCTGTCACTGGGAACTACTGAAAAGAGTCTGGCTCCATCCTCCTTGCACCCACCCTTTGCCTGTATAGAATAAATGTTTGCACATTAATCTGCTCAACAGTGCAAACAGAATATTGTCATTTTGTAAACTGACGAATTTAAAACAAGTAAGTGTTTACACACTTTTTGCCTTCTAGTATTGAACAGTTCTACACCCTCTGAAATGTTAAATGGAGTTACATTTTAAAGTACTGCTATGAAAGCTGAACAGCACTTTTGCACATTTGGATCGCTGCCTCCGTAGTTTGGTATTTCCACAAACAAGTTGCTCTGCTTTGATTTTCACTGCCAAGTTCTCACTTCTCAAACAGAATACAGTCAACTTTACTTCATATTCCACTTTTTTTCTGGCTTCCTTTCTATTTAGGCACTGTGCAAACATTTAGCAATTTATTGGAAGAACTAAAAAAAATTTAATATGACTCTTGATAATTATAAGCTTCTTCTGGAAAAACTAATTTCATTTGATTAATGTCATTCCTCATTTCCAGACTAAATGAATTATAATCCCACAATGGAATTTAATGAAAAGATCTTCCTTGAGTGAAAATGTTTTTCCCCCCTGCATACAGTCTGATAAAAATATAAGAGAGAAAAAAGATCATTTTATTTCTCCCACTGCCTTCTTACACAAAAAGCCAACTCCAGACAATTCTTAGAGGTTTTATCTATAAATTATCTAGCTTAGCATTAACTGCTTGTCCACTGAAACCTAAGGAATACCTTGGAAATAGTGTCACAGGACACAGTACACCAACTTAAAGTTTACAGTCATCTAATAGATGCACTTTCACCCAGTTTCCTTCTTGCTAATCATGGCTACATCCTCTCACCACTTATCTTGCTGCTTCTCATCTGGTTCTCTCTCATCCTTAAGGCAGTTTAATTGATAAAAGATCAGAGGGAATATCTGAAGAAAAAAGTGGAACTTCTTTCACCACATCAGTAAGCTGAACTGGCTCAACATAAGATGCATTAGAAATTACCAGTATGGTTCACAACAGAGATCATTATATGCCTGTAATCATCCCAGTATTTTGCATTGCACGATACAATTAGTTACACTTTAAAAAAATACAGATTTTGATTTTTCCATAATTCACATCATCCACTGGGTAACTACAAGAATGGAGATTCTACAAACTCTCTGGGCAACCTCATCATTAAAACACAGAAAATTAAGTACCCTACACTGAAAAAAACTCAAGAGATTTTGGAAAGGTTGCACATTTTCCAGAACTAATACTTCAGGAAATTGCATTACACTCTTCTGAAAGAAGAGCACTACATAAAAAAATTAACAGATCCATATTCAGAAAAGCTAAAACTACAGACAATGGCAAGATAGGAAATCCCAGGTACATCTTCAGACAGTGATGCAAAGATCTCACTTGATTTCAAAAGAGAAATCAAAGCAACTTCATCAGCATAAGGAATATTTTACAGCAGAGCTGGGATTCCAGGGTAAACCTAGGTCTAGATTCCAGATTGAATGTTGTGTCTACTAGATGAACTTTTCTCAAAGTTAGCAAAGAATTTGAACAAAATCAGATTGCCATGAAAAAAACACTGAGGTTTCTATGTTTAAAATCCTAAAGACTGTAGCATCCAGCTGTAGCCATGCCCAGATCAGTTCTTTTTTCCAGTGTCATGACTGACTGTAGTTTGTGGGGTATTTTTTAATTAAATTCAACCTAAGCATAAAATCCACCACCTATTACTGGAGACATTTAATCAGCAATGTCCAGAACAATGTTTACCTGGTACAAAACCACACACAGAAGGAAACAAAGATTTGCCAGCAATAGAAGCATGTATAAGCAACATAACATTCAATATATTTATCCTCTTTAGAATAATCAATGTATTAATACTTTAATATATTACCTGAAGTTACTGATTTCTTGAAAGGAACAGACAAAGGACAAAGTAACCTCTCCACAGCTACCAAGTAACAAAGATAATGTTTTATGGATTTCTCTCTATTCTACATTTTTCAAGAGGGAAAATCTAGTGAAAATTTACCTGGCTAAAACGATGTTCTTGTGACTCACATATGTTATAAGGCTAAATGATCATTCAGGCCAGAAGAAAAATCAGTGTTTTTTAAAGAATACTTAATCTCCCACTGGGCAGGATTTAAATTCTTGTTCTCCTTTAAAAAGACCAATAATGTAGGCATGCAAGTTATATATAGTCCAGCCCTCTTCACTTACCTGAAAAGAATATGTCTCCCAGGAATTTACAAAGCATTACATTACTAAAATGTTACACCACATGTGCAAAAAAACCCAATTTAGCCTTACTTCTCCATGTCTTAAAGGTGTAATAGCTCCTCTTGCTACTGCCATTCGGAACAGCGTTTCTGTAGCCTGTGTCGAGAAACACACACAAATTAGTGATTTAAAAAACAGAAAACCCAGCTCACCAAGATTTGTTTCAACTTTTATAACATCTTTTAAAGCGTCAGCTGCCTCTAGCACCCATTTTACAACTGAGTGACTTCAGTAAGTTATTTAGAACAGTCTGCACAGATTAGGCAAAGGTTTATTGCAAGATGAGAGGTCTGTGGAGGATTTTGGTCTCAGCATAAGTAACCAGCTAAGCAGAGCATGGTCCCTCTCACAACCCTGCAGCAGATACAAGACTCTTCATTCAGGCCAGAGGTGCATATAATGGTTTTACACAGGTTGTCAGCTAGAAGTGGGATACTAAGGGAAAAAATACCTATATGGTATTTTACAACTCATTAAACTAATTCATTTTTTTAATTGACGTTTAATAATATAAAAATTAATGAACAAAGATAAAAAAATAAGAGTATGATGCAACTCTTTTCCTAAGAGCACCAGAGCCCCTCTTAATAAGAGTGGCAACTACACAACACAACATCATCATGTGCAAATGACAGGGAACACAACTCTGGGGAAATCTTTAATTAGGTTAATCTTTGGTTAGGTTGCATACCTTTCTGTTAGCTGTCCCATCCTTTCCTTAATCCAGTGAGACAATTAGCACATACTTCTGACATAAACATAGATTACTGACTCTTAATGCAGGCTATAATAAATAAATTAAAAAAAAAAAGCTTGGGTTCTGTATCAAGTTTCCTTCTACAAGCTGGTTGCAAAAAGGCATGAAAACATCCACTGGTTACATAAAAAAACAGGCATTGGCACATCAGTGTACACAGACTAGATTTGTTTTAAAGACTTGTTCTTATTGCAAGTAGTGAAGGCGGTTTCAATTTCAGCTGCAACGAAACATGTTTTTAATATCTGGTTGTAATAAAAAAATATTCTAACATTTAAGGATCTGAGTTAAAAAGCAATTAGCAGGCTGTCTGAAAAATGTTTAGAAAGTGTATAAATAAAAGTGGTTTGCAGTAGCTGATTGTCTTTCTAAATAGTGATTTAAAAATAAGCTAAGCAGGTCAGTGCTTACATGACTGCAAGGCTTGCTGGGTTGATGCTACACTGCCTTTAAGAAAGCTGTATCTCAACAAATGTAGGATCAAAGGCATCTCCTCTGAGATTAATTCCACAGATTAAGTGGAGTTTTCCCTTTTCTAAAAAATAGCCTGCATAAAACAATTTTATACAAGAGCTTTTATCTGCCTTATGTTTCCCCCTCCATCTGTAAATGAATGTGTGAGCTCCAGAAAATTGGTCTGCAAAATGTATCACTTCTTTTACATCCATGAGGATGCAGGGCAATGTATGTGACTCTTCTTCTCAAACCTTTATCCTCTGAGACATGAAGTGAACCTCATACAATCTTTTGTATTTCCCAAAATTGGTTTCTTTCACCAACATTTTAAGGATGCTTCAACCAAATTGAGCATTCTGTCAATACAGCTAAGCTCCTTTTGATTCTTTTGAAAACCACTGGTGTGTGTGACTTTCTTTTCACAACTGCTAGTAAAGGATCTCTCTTAATAAACTTGTACTCACATTGTTAATGACAGATGTCAAAACCATTCAGAAACAGGGAAAAAAATCACAGCAACAGCAAATCTAGCACCATAGATGTCGTCCTAAGGGCCACTCTTCACGTGCAGAGTGTCACTAAGAAGATTAGCACAAAAATCACAGCTTCCTACCCAAACAGCGTGGGGGGGATGAGGCCACCTACAGCCATTCATGCACAGACAATGACAAGGCTGGAGAAAAACTTCTTGGGTTTTTAGGTATGCAAAATCCAAGAAGATCCTTAAAGAAGTTCATCTTTCACAAGATTAAGCAGACCTTCAATGCCTTTACAAAACTGTACCAGCACACAGACTAACGAAAGCTAGGCAAATCTGCCCAGTCTTAAAATCTGAACTGATCTGTAAAACTTCTGTCTTGGGCAAACTCCCTCACTGTCTTCAATTTCCAGCTTTTTCCTTTCTGTTCCACAAATGCAGGAACAAACAGAATCGTTTGGCAGAGACCACCTGGGTCATCTGGCCCTACCCAGAGCCTCTTTGAGCAGGTCATCCAGGGCTTGTTTCAGCACATTTTCAGCATCTCTAAGGATGGAGGTCCCACAACCTCTCTGATTAGCCTCTTCCAGTATTTCACAACAACTTTTTCAGTGACAAGTCCATGAAAAAATGCAATTTACAGATGACCTGCAAATTCTCTGTGCTTCCCAAAGCACAGTCCACTTCTCCATGAGCAGTGGAAATGCTTCGTGTCATGCACGTGGAAGGGAGCATCCTTCCTTCTGCAGTTTCTAGTTATGACAAGCCAAGCCACACAGAAATCCTGAAGCACAGAGCATCCTGCTGCCACTCAAGCTGTACAGGTTGAATATGGAGGAAGAAGCATGGTGGTGGAGAAACTTCCAATAGAAATTTATGAAACAAATTTCTATTTTTTTAGAATGTTAAAGACAAACTCGATCATACGTAATGTTCCAGAAAGAGTAGTGGACAAAAGCTGCATGAATGAAGAATCCCAAAACAGCAATAAAAAAGAACAACATGTTTGCACAACTTGTATACTTTCTGAAATTACGTTTATGATAATAATTTGCTGATAGTAAAAGGATCCCTACAAGACATCAAATCTACTTTGACTAAAAATCCAGTTTATGGAAGACATCTTGCCTGATATATTCTTGGGGTTTAATTTCAAATCTACCAAAGTTATCAGTACAATAAAAGCCCATATTCACACTGCATAATATTCTCAATACAACTTGTTTCAGTATTGGTGAGGTGTTAATCCATTGAACACAAAAGTCACAATTTTCAACAGACTTTTTAAAACGCATTAACTATACTGAAGTAGGAAGTTTATTTAATTGGATTAAATCTGATAAAAACATGCAGAGTACTGCTCTGACACAACTTATCTTTCAACACAGGCTACTTACAATATTGTGGACTTCTTCAGTAATAGATTTCTACTGAAAAAGTTTAACAAGCTTCTAGGCAGCAAGTCAAAACTTCCCTACTGCCCCACAGACCAGTTTTCACAGCTCTTCTGGTTCACAATTCACAGTATCCTTGAGCAGAGACGCCCACAGCTACATGCCATTTAGCATAAGTTTAATTACCTGGTTGCAATGTCAGCCCTTTTCAAACCTTAAAATAACTTCTAAAATTCTTGCATATTTTTATATTTAACATTTGTCCACTGAATGCCCAGTTTTTATACACAGTTACATTTATTGCTTCCTGATTTTAAAATACAGCATAAATTAAATGAATCTTTAAATGTTAAAAATATTTAAATAATCTTATATGTTATGATGTGTAACTGTGACTATGAAATACAACTGATTATAAATATTTTTCATTATGCCAGGGTAACTGATTAAAAAGGCAAAACTGGCTATTTAAGAAATAATAATAGTGTTCCCAAAGAAACTGCCAACTAGGAATTTAGATAATTTTTAACTGTTTCTGCCTGTGTCAGCATTTAATATTTCATTATAATCAGATTTCTATGAAGCTGCAAAAACTTAAGATTTATTTGCATTCAATTCACTGTGAATAAGCCTTAAATAAGAATAATTACAGTCTTAGGCAATGACTTCAGATACTGCTATTCTGAGATAGGAGTCAGAGGTCCGTAAGAAAGTTAAATTATCAACAGATGGTTTTAGTGATCTCAGTGTGAAATAAATGTGTTGCCAAGCTGATAGTTACTGAATTCTAAAATTGTTCTTCATTGTAAGGAATGTGTCCTGTGTCACATTATATGTGAGGTGGAGCGGCAGCCTCACGGATCGTCCCGCCCTGCAATGCTGTGCAAGCTCTCATGTCATCCATCTCCAGACAAAGATGACCAACTGCTCCCCTTCCAAGCAAGCAGGCTTTTCAGATTCCTTGCAAGTGGGTTAAAACAAAACAATAAAAAAAAAAAAAAAAGGAGAAACCACTTGCTTGAACCAGAACTAAAGTGGAAAGTAATTGTGCGTTCTTGAAGGAAATTGCAGGAAAAACAGCAAGAAAACCAGCGCTTTAGATTCCAGATGTTTTATATTTTCTAGGTATTCACAAAAATAAAATGGTCTTATAAATACTTCATTGAAATAACTACTGTTTTACTAAAGTTAAAACTGCAAATGCAAGCAGTGGGGGGGAGAGCTAATGCAAATTAATGAATTTAGAAATGCAGGCTTTTAAATCACCTGATAAGTTTTAGCATCTACTTCTAAATGTCCATTGAAAAAACAAAATCTAATTCAAGATATGCCCTGAAAGACACAGATTTTGGAAGTCATTCACAGCAATTTGCAGATGTAATTAAAATGAAAATGGTGCAATTTGTTATAAGAATAAAAATGGACATAATACACAAAACACTTCTTTTCACTCCTATTAAGTTTGCTGATCTTGGCTACAATAGCTGGCTGACAGCCCTGGATTGTAAAATTTGCATTTCTTCATGAAATGAAAACTAATTTAAAAGGAGGTTCTTGACAGTCTATCTCAAATCTTCAATAACTTTTTTCAACTTGATTACATATTTTAAATGAACTACTGTTATAGTGCTTATTAGCTAACCATCACACAGCCTTTGAAAACAAGAGCTATAAAAATATGGTGAGATTCAGAAGCAATAATGAACAGGAAAATGTACAAGAAGTCTCTGAAATCTATTTTTTTCCCCCTAATTTCTGTCCACATTTCAAGTGGATGGGACCGCTCTTCATCCAAACGTTACTCCAGATGACAGATTTAACTAATGAGCTTATTTATTGCTATTTATTTATTTTTAAAGCTTTTTATTAAACTACATCAACACCAGTATAGAATTTATTGCCATTCTATATATTTTATTAATTTAAAATATATTTATAATATGTTAAAATACAACACTGAAGTTGAACTGATGTTAAAGAGACACATTTAAATTTTTATTTTGTGGAAGACTGTAAAAAAATTAATTAATCCTATTTTGAAGGTGTGAATTCCATGTACCTCTCTCTGTCTTTGACTTTTTTAAAGCAAACCTGAATGTCTGCCTTCATGACTGTGAAGCACCAAATCTTTCCATTCAGCCATTAGCTGATGAAAACACTTCTTACTTTTACCTTCTACAAAAGCAATTTAACTATGAAGTCTATAAAGACTCAACAATTTAAATCTCACCATAAGGCATATTTTACAGAACTCATGAAAGCCTTACACCAGTTTTCTGAAACTTCTCTATTTTTCATTTTGAGCTTTCAGAATGTGAACACACAGAGAAAATACTGCACTGAACACCCACTTTTGGGTTCCATAATATTTTATCTCACTTTCTTTTTCTTACTTGTACTACATTTGTGCACCTTGAGTAGAAAGATAATACAATCCTATCATATAATCATATTTTACTGCCTGCCTCAAACAGAAATAAAGATACACAGAAGGAATCAAAGGATACTTAGTTTGAATATCCACGAGTCCCAGCAATCAGCAGCTTGCAGGACTATCTTGTGGAAGCTCTGGGTGCACAAGAGAAGGCCCAACTTTGTTCTACTTTATGGAAGAGGAGGGAAGACCAGCTTGAAAATTAGAGGGCAGAAAGCAAATAAAGCACATGCATGGTCATATATCTTATACAACAGAAGTACTAACTGAAAACGGTTCTCCTTTCTCAAATAACAAAGGTATGTTGATTCTCTAAGTAGATGTTAGGGGTTTAGTAAAACTCATCACTAATATAGGATAAATAGACCAGTATTAAAAGTAACAAGATTAATAGCACAGGTAGCTCTTTTTGAGTTATGTTTTGCTCCTTCCTTAGAGTACTTGCAGACTTGCTGTGTAAACACAGGTTCAAATTTACACACAAATACTTGATCAGTTCAGTGCAATTTCTATTACATTAATGAATTCCATTTGCTCATTGAACTAAATCTGTACTTTCAGGGTTAATGAACTCTCTTATGAATTAATTTACCTCTGCCCTACTACCTAACTCAACTACCCTGACCTTCATAACACCCAAAAGATAATAACACATAGTGGTAACAGACTTTGTCTTTAGCCTTTGCTATGTTTCCAGTGCAAGAACATCCCCTTGCTGCAGATCAGCTCATGATCCTCAGCCTCTCCTTAAAAGAGCTTCAAAACCTCCAGCTGCAGAACATACACTCAACAAAACAACCAAGTGCAGAAATACTCCAGCATTGTGCACTGCCAAGGGGATGAAATAAAACCATTAGCATATATTTATCTTAATCTGAACCCAGTAGTCTGCAGTTGTGGTATTTGTGACTTTTTCCAAGATGATAGTAAGTTTTTTCTTTTTCTGACTCCTCTACCTGTTCCCCCTTTCCTTCCTCTCACTCCCCTCCCAAAAAATGTCTGGTATTTAATTGAGATTCTGGCCCCAGCCTGTAACTGACATTCACCTTTTTCTAGTTTTCTCTGCAGAAAGGATTGAACAGCTCAATGCGGCAATTAACTAAATATCAGGAAGCCAGGAAAAAAAAAATAAATCCAGCAGTATAATGCTCATGAACTGAATTACCCACAAACCAGGCCAGCAGCCAGCATAGGAAACTGGAGAAATAGGCCATTTAATCTTCTCTGCCTTGACAGAAATGCCAGAGAAAGGAGGTCCAGGAGAGGCTGCCTCACCACTAGCACTGAACAGAGTTTCTGCATCTGAGAAGCAAACCACCAAAGCCAGCTAAAGCCTCCCTCCTTCCCCATCGCCCAGCAGAAGGACAGAAAACAGCTGCAAGCCAGCCTGAAGCAAGCACATGACAACTGTCAAAAATGGTTTTGATTAGTAATGCTGCCAGATAGAATAAAAGATAAGAGCTGAAAGACCACTCCGGCCAGCCCAGGAATATACGAGCACACTTGCACGTAGTCAGTGTTCCCCCAGGACTCAGGGCATATTTCCAGCTCCAAAATGGTGAGAAGGAGCACATGCACCCATCCATCCCTCAACCCCCCTGCAGCAAGAAGACTTCCCACCTCCCCCCATCCCATTTAGAACTGATCCATGGGGGTTGTTTCTGCTATCTGGCCAGGGGCTCCTGGAAAAATGCACAGAAACAACAGGTCTGTCCTGGTGTGATGCAGCCACCAAGTGCCTGGTAACAGGGCAACACTGCCCTGAGCCTACAGAAACACTGAACTCCAACACTATATAGAAACATAGAATGGTTTGGGTTGGAAGAGACCTTAAAGATAACCTAGTTCAATTGCCCTGCCATGGGCAGGGACACCTCCCACTAGACCAGGTTGCCGAAAGCTTCATCCAACCTGCCCTTGAACAGTTCCAGAGAGTGGAACTTCTCTGGGCAACCTATGCCAGTGTGTCACCAGGCTCACAGTAAAGAATTTCTTCTCTACGCCCAATCTAAATCTCCCCTCTTTCCATTTAAAACCATTGCCCTTCGTCCTGCTGCTACAGACTCTGGTAAAAAGTTTGTCCCTGTCACTCTTATAAAACTTCTTCAAGCACTGAAAGGTGCTATAAGGTCCCCCCGGAGCCTTCTGTTCTCCAGCCTGAACATCCCCAACTCTCTCAGCCTTTCCTCATAGGAGAGGTGCTCCACCCCTCAGAACATCTTTGTGGCCCTCCACTCACAGCTCCTCAGTGAGTTACTGGGACAACCAAGAGCAAAATCCATCGACCTCTGATCCCTATTCTCTGCTGTAATCCCTCAAAAGGGCAGAAATTCACACACGCAGTGACATGAGCAAACTATTCCAGCAGCCTTGAGCCTTGCAACAGAGACATTTATAAGTTTCCTTATGACTGCTAAATTAATGAGCTGCATATTTAGACAGCTTTATTTCATATTATCCAAGCATGTGTTTTGGAATTCCGGACTAATTTAAATACAGCCATTTACAATTCCTTTTTCTGCCTTCATTGACCAGAACTTCTCGCCAGCGTGAACTCTGAGCGGGTTCAATTCAGTGCATTCCCTACAAGCTTTACAAGATTTATGTTTAATGTGTTTCACAACCATGGTCCTTTTCCTTTAGGGGATTACCTCATCTTTTACGTTTCCCAGTGGTAGCAATTGGAAGTAGCAGCTCTCAGTATTTGCAAATGGAACAAAAAATTCTTTGTCTCGATTGGTTTGTTTCCATGTATTGTAATTCACCCATGGAGTTATGAGTTAAACGAATACAAACCTAATCTAAAAAACATTTTCAAACTAGTGATTTATCATCACCATGTTGTAAACAATAAATATTATAGACTACATCTACTTGGGATGTAGACTACATCTACACTCAACTCACCTACAAACATTATTGTTTATACATGTGTTTCTTACACAACCTTTCTGAACTAATTAGAAACAGAACACACAGGTTAATGCTATTTCATTTTTGGTGCAGCTTATGAAAACACCTCTCTCCTCTGTCTAGAAAAGTTTCATTGCTGTTAGCCAAGAGCTAAATTGTTTTTGATGAAGGTTATGTATATTCTGAAGATGACCTAACAAAAAAATGAAGTAATGTGATTTTATTCATCACATTCTGTAGTCCATTTAAAAAAAAATAAAAATAAAAATGCTGATTGTAACTGATTAAAACCACTTAATACAAATTAATCAACAAGAAAATTCAGAAAGTCAAATTTGGTTTTTATTATATGGAGAATGGTAACTAACTACTAACATTAGGCATTATTCCTCATTATTAAAAAATAACTTATTTTCCTTTTAAGGAGAGCTAAAAACAGGAGAGCTTAGAACAACATTTTAAGACCTGGCAGAAGCACTGATAAACCTCTTCCTGTTCTTGAGAAAGCTGTTCTTCTTTTGCTCAAGAGTAACTAATAGAAATCCTCATTTAAAGGCTACATAAGGCTCAACAGTGTTTGCTATGAGCCTGCAACAGAAACCATTTCAGATAAACTGAACAACCAAGATTCCTTCTTCCCAAGAATCTTTCTTGGAACTGGGGTTTGCAACCTAGCTTCCTCTGCTGAGCAGTGTGGGGCCCATTGCAAAGCACACTTGCATAGTTCTTTCAAGAAAGGCAGGAAGCTTTTATCATACAACCAATCTCAGAAGGAAGCCACACTTCTCCTTTACATACGTACACTGTCAGAAGGGCCAAGACTTTTCTGAACACTAGGCCTGTTGACAAAAGCTGCAGTGCAACTGTACTCCAGAAGCCACAATTTTTAGTAATCAAGGTTTTGACATAACGCTTACCCACAATCATGAAAACATTATGCAAACACACAACAGCAAAGAGTAGTGAAGTCTGTCAACTCTGCTCAAACAAAAGTGAAGAGAACCCATCACCTTTAATTGTGCAGCTAAAGAATTCTGACCTTAAAAACACAAAGCAGAATTCACCCGTGTATAGTAACTAATTTTAAAACATTTAATTTCTGTCTCTCTGTCACGCTAGGAGCTGGATAATCCTCTTTCCTGCTCTTGAACATCTTCCACCAAGAGAAGCTAACTGGACCGGCCCTGCCAACTGAGGAATTACCACAGTCAGCCCAGCAGCAGGACTGGAGGACAAATACCACATGTCATAGCAGGGGAAAGTGGCTCCAGCAACCTCAATCAGCAAAATGCCCTTAAAAATTAAGGCATCAGCCAGATTCATATTCCCTGAGGATGAAGTTGGCTACAGCCTCCATGTTCTGAAAAATATCAGATCCAAAGAGGTTTTCAGTCAGGCCTGCTCCACAAATTTGCAAACGCCAAGATTACTGTAGTGAATTGTCTTCAACACTACGAAAAATCCTTGCCTAGTGTATAAAAACTGGGTAATTATTGCCAACTAGCTTTGTAATCCTAACAATAACTTGGCATGGTTTTTATATAGGGGAAAAAAGCTTAGCTTACTCTAATGTAAAAAAATGTGAGACTTGATTTCTACTATCATATATCAACTGTCTCACAGGATATGAGCCCTTCATCAAATTGAGAATTTTACTGTAGAGAATAGTAAAAGAAGTAACTAAAGCTACATGGTGATTACACGACGATCAGCGCCAGGTCTGGAAAACCCCTGCTTCACTTTCTGTAAAATCTGAAAGGCAAATCATGAGCAAAGCAGGAACAATCCCAATGAGAGCACTGGTAAAACAAGCAAAGTTCTGCAAAAAAGCAAAACGCACCAAAATTACAAAGAAAAGCAAACTAAACAAAACCAGAAACAGACAAAAAAGAAAACACCCATAGCCTGTTTGAGAAACATGCTTTTTGCACACTGTAGTTAACAGACATTTTACTACATACAAATAGAAGAAATGTTAACTCAAAACATGGCATATATATCATACCATATATATCATACTAACAATATTATTCTGAAACAAAATGCTTCTCTGGAATTATTGTTTTATTCACGATGAATTAGCACTATCAACAAACATTTGGTACACTGTCCAAAACACAATATTCAATTCCTGTACACAATGATAACACCATTAAATTCTCATTAAAAAAAAACCAAAACAAAACAACTTGAAAAACATTTATTTGGAAAATCTTGCGTCTGATTTTTGCAGCAAAAGACCAGAACTAATTGAATTGTTATGAGACTTAGCAGATTAATGTCTGGTGGTACATTTAATGTAGGTTTGTATATTTTGTTATAATAGCCTGCTCTGTTCATAAAATGTATTTATGAAAATAGGACAATGTACAACATATAACATTCACACAGAGCAAAGACAAAGCAAGAGATTTTTAAGTCTGCAGTTGAATTTGCACATTTCTTAGGATATCACAAGGAGCATCACCAGAAGATCACCTGCTAGATTTACCCAATCCAGAAACTGCAGTATGATCCTAAGCTACTCCAAGTGATGTAGAGCTGTAGCAGGGAAAAGCAATGAGGACATGGCTTAAACTTTACATTGAAGTTAAGCTCAAATTCTTGCTCCTCACCTCAGGGCCAGACAAACCACAGAATCCCTTCACCAGACCACTTTATTCACCCTATGTTTACTCATTCTGTCAATGTTAAACATGTAAGGAAGCTAAAAATCTGTACAAATTTTAAAATTCACAACAAACACTTTAACCAAACACAAAATAACAAGAAAGAGGATTTTTGACTTGGGAGAAAACATACAGTTATTCCTGGCAAGGTTTAAAGGTACCAAATACATGCAGTAGGTCTATTACATAAACTGTACTGGATTGCATGGAGAAGCATGTTCGTCTGAACATCCTGTACATTAACCCAGCCAAATAACAGCTCATACCTCTTGGGGAAAAAATACATAAATCACACTTACAGAAGAAGGAACTGTATAAAGAATGAAGCAATACCAAACACAATTTAGAGACTGTGGCAGACAATCAACTGAGCCTAAAACATGCTGTGTTCCCCATCAAATGAACAAATTAATCCCGATAAGTACAGAAATATCGAACGGGCTCATAAATCAGACTGTTTAATGTCTCATCTGGGCTCAAACTTTAGAAAGCTTTCAAAGCACGGCTGAAGAAACGATGCACATGTTTTGAAAACATTAGGAGTAGATGACAAGAGCTTAAACTATCAAGTATCTGGCCAGGTCTTCACTAAAGCTTTTCCCTCTCATCTATCAGATGTTAAACATCTCACCACTTCACTGACAAAATGTACACAACAAAGAAACCCTGGTGCTGATGCTGCTAAGATCGACAGGCTCCGCTGTCATTTAAAGGAGTTGCATAATCAAAACATCAGAAAAATTGTTAGCATTAATCATCAACAGTAAGGTGCTCCCCAAATGTAGCTGTGTCACAGGCTTTACACCAACACAACTGTCTCTATGGGAGCTCTACAATAGTCAGCTCCTTCACTCAGGAGAAAGAGGGAAGGCTGCGGATTACCATTTTTACAAAACCCTTCAGATAAAACAGTTTCAACTAGAGTAGTGAGGTGTGGTTTTGTTTCAAACATGGGCTTATCAAAGGAAGCAGAACATGCTCATCTGTGTTAACTCTTGGTTTAAAGGCCCAGTAGCTGTTTAAAAAATAAGTTAACAACCAGAAGTCTCAAAAAAAGGCTAATGGGAAAGGCTTGTCATCAAGCTGGGAAAGGTCTGTCATCAAAACAGCCATCAAATTGTAACTGCAAGTAAATCCATTTTCGTAGGGCCTGAAAACGACCCTTCAGCCCTTCCTTCCCCCACCCAGAAAAAGGAGGTGGCATTTTATCTCTTAATTATTTTGACTTCTACCATAGAGGGTCTTTCTCACTTTCTTCCTATACACCAAGCTTTCACTTCCACAATATACTACAGATGGGAGGCAGAGCAACACATGTTCATAAACAACCAGACCCTATTACAACTTCCAAAATGCAAGTGCCACAGAAAGATGGAAAGGTGAACTGGGATTAGGCTTCAGAAGTTGCTGGAGTCTCTGTGGCTGGCACCCACGGAGCCAGGAACACAGAATGAATGGATCCCTCAGTGTTTTATAGTAATTAGGTACATTTCTGAAACTGGCACTTCGATTGCTTCGTCTAAACTAATTGAGCACAATGCAAAACACTGCTCTGAAATGCCAAACAGCAAATTTAACAACCTTATAAAAGAGCCAGGAATACAGATTTTTTTTTTTTTCCTTATTATAGCAAGAAAAGTATTGGCCTAACTTGCTGCTACACAAAACAGAGAGCTGGAAAGTGTCCAGAATTGCTCTTTAAGTGTCATTTTATTAGCCTGAGACTGTTAATAAATATGTTGTAAACGAACTTACCCTTGCTTGGGTGGATATAAAGAAACAATTGTACTGCTGTTCTTACAATGTTCACAATTTACTCTAGTTCTTCACTTTTTTAATCTAGTTACGCTGTTTATTATACTAGTTTACCTTAGCAACTGACATTTATTTGGTCCATAAATTACACTAATGCAGTTTAGTGCTTTCATAAATTTTACAAACACAACGCTTCCAGAACATAGACCTGTATTAATTAAAGCCATGCCTACACAAATCTAACATTTCCTTTAACATTTTTACTTACTGCTAATTCTGGAAACATATAGATGGACAAAGGCTTTCTCTTCCCTTTCACCAGGTGTATTTTTAAAGCTTATATACACATATAAAACTGTATTTTTTATGCATGTTTATCTTATTACTAGTGTGCCACAGCTGATAATACACAATCTTGGATAGGAAGAAGACTGTCTTCCAAGGATTTGGCATACCAAGCTACAAATTAGATCCTTTCATTAAGAGAAATGTCATTAATTACTGGCAATTTCCACTTTTGACTTTATCACTGCAAGACTTTCATTACTTATTTAATTGTTAGAAACTGCTTTAGCTATTTCTAACTCTAGATATCTCATAAAATAACTCTATAGTCATAAGCTATTGTTATACAACAATGGCATATGAATACGAAATTGATATATTGAATAAATATCGCAACAGCAGTAAACTACACAACAATATAGGAAGATACAGATGACATATACAGATTACAGAATCAACCTGGTTGGAAAAGACCTCAAAGATCATCAAGTCCAACTATCACTTAAATCCACCCATTCAGTGCTTAAATCATGTCCCTAAGCACCACATCTATATTTCTTTTAAATACTTCCAGGGATGGTGACTCCACCACCTCCCTGGGCAGCCTGTTCCACTGTCCAACCACTCTTGCAGTAAAGGAATTCTAATATCCAGTGTAAACCTCCCCTGGTGCAACTTCAGAGCATTTCCTCTCATCCTGTCATTATTCACTGGAGAGAAGAGACCAACTCCCACCTCCCTACAACCTCCTTTCAGGGAGTTGTAGAGAGCAATGAGGTCACCCCTCAGCCTCCTCTTCTTCAAACTAAACAACCCCAGTCTCCTCAGCCTCTCCTTGTAGGACTTGTCCTCCAGGCCTTTCACCAGCCTGGTAGCTCTTCTCTGGACACGCTCCAGCAACTCGACATCCTTCTTGTAGCGGGGGGGCCCAGAACTGCAAACAATACTCAAGGTGTGGCCTCACCAGTGCCAAGTACAGAGGCACAATCACCTCTCTACTCCAGCTGGCCACACTATTCTTGATGCAGGCCAGGATGCTGTTGTTAACAATGTACGTAATTTGCACTTAGTATACTACTTAGCCATACTTTATAGAATCACAGAATGGTTTGGGTTAGAAGGCACCTTAAAGGTCATCTAGTTTCAACCCCCCTGCATGGACATGGACACCTCCCACCAGATCAAGGTTGCTCCAAACCCCATCCAACCTGGCCTTGAACACTTCCAGGGATGGGGCAGCCACAACCTCCCTGCCTGTGTCAGTGCTCAACCTGTACCTGTGCCAGTGTCTCAACACCCTCACACTTAGGAGTTTCTTCCCAATGTCTAATCTAAATCTCCCCTCTTCCAGCTTAAAAACATTACCCCTTGTCCTATCACTACACACCTTTGTAAAAAAACCCTCCCCAGCTTTCCAGTAGCCCCTTCAGGTGCTGGAAGGCCACTACAAAGTCTGCCTGGAGCCTTCTCTTCTCCAGGGTGAACAGCTCCAACACTCTAAGCCTTTGTAGGAGAGGTGGTCCAGCCCTCTTGTTGTCTTCATGGCCCTCCTCTGGACTTGCTCCAAGAGCTCTATGTTATTCCTGTGTTGAGGGCTCCAGAACTGGACACAGTACTCCAGGTGGGGTCTCATGAGTGCAGAGTAGAGGGGCAGGATCACCTCCCTTGACCTGCTGGCCACGCTTCCTTTGATGCAGCCCAGGATGTGGCTGGCCCTCTGGGCTGCAAGTGCACATTGCCAGCTCATGTTGAGCTTTTAATCGACCAACACCCCCAGGTCCTTCTCCTCAAGGCTGTTCTCTAGCCCTCCTCTGCCAGCCTATATTTGTGCTTGGGATTGCCCCGACCCAGGTGCAGGACCTTGCACTTGGCCTTGTTGAACTTCATGAGGTTGGCATGGGCCCACCTCTCAAGTCTGTCAACGTCCCTCTGGACCCTTCCCTCCAGCGTGTCAACCACACCACACAGCTTGGTGTTGTCAGCATACTTGCTGAGGGTGCAAAAGATGTTAAACAGCACCGATCCCAGAACCAACCCCTGAGGAACGCCCCTCATCACTGGCCTCCATCTGGACATGGAGCTGTTGATCATTACTCTCTACGTGCGACCATCCAGCCAATTCTTTAACCACCAAGTGGCCCATCCATCAAATCCACATCCTTCCAGTTTTGAGACCAGGATGTCATGTGGGACAGTATCAAAGGCTTTGCACAAGTCCAGGTAGATGACATCAGTTGCGCTTCCCTTGTCCACCGACGCTACTTCTCTCCTATTTGCAAATATTTCAAGATCTGCTACACTTTCCACAGAAAATACATCATACCGATTCACAAGAAGAACAACCTGAGGAGCTGCAAGTCCTGCCCTGGACTCAGCTGCCTCCCTCATACAAAGCCCTTGGGCTCCCAGCACACAGAACCTGAGGTGAGCAAAATGAATAACCCCATCACTAACCCACAGCCAAGATCTCACTGAATCTTGCTACCACCACAAAAGAACTCAGATTGTTTTAGCTTGCCCTGGTCACTCACTCACCATGACAGGAGGGCCAGGTCTGCACGTCCACAGCCTCATGCACACACACACATTCCCATCACAGACAGCAGGAAATGTTGCTCATGGGCATATACAAACTCTACACAGGCATTTAATCCAACATGACATCTTTGTGAACAATTTAAGCTAACACAGCAGCACTTATGCCACAGTAAAACCTAAGAGATATGATAAATAATTTACAAGAACAGTGCGGTCACTACCAGTGTTTGTTTTCTCAGTGGTCTTTATAAACCAAATCACTAGGATTAAAGCTACTACAACAAAAACTGGAGACGGACATGAGTGGGTTGACAACTTTTCTGTTTGTTTAAGCCAGTCTTACTGAGGAGACTCAAGTTAAATATGACCAGAAATAAATTTGTCATAATATAATTTCAGTTCTCAAATATCTGGAACCAATTAACTTTGGGAAAGTTTCAAAAGGGCCACCCAGTAATAAACACAAAATAATTTGTGTCTGCTGTCTTGTTTGTGATAATTTTTTTTATTGCTACCTCAGTTTCAGATGTCAGAGTAATGACTTCCACATTCCGATTAAAATGTGGATTGAATCCATATGGAAAAGATGCTCAAACCCATAAAAATCAAAAGAACTCCCTTATTTCTGACTTCTTATGCAGTGACGTTTATGAGGCCCAACATTTTGACCGCTCTCAATTTAAATTAGGGAAAAATTTAAAATTATCACAAATAATTGGATATGAAATGGGAGAACACATCTATAACTTTGGAGAAAAGTTAATGTAATCTATCTTAATTAAAGGTCTCTGGCAAAAATACCATTTAAACCTCTGAATGATGTAACAGTCATAATTGCTGAAATTATTTCATTTCCTTTTATAATTATTTAGGAAATACACATTATTATGACTAAATAATGTTGTATGCTTTCAAATATTTACATCAAAGACAACCTATACAGTTTATTTATCTTCCTATTTAAAAGTATGCTGAGGAAATTGCCGAGACTCAAAAGTACTTTAAAAAGAAGCTACATCCTCTCTTCTGCAGTCATGAAGCCATCACCCTTTCCCTTCCTCCAGCCTGAAAAATGAAATACCTCTCCGGAAGATTTGTTTCTAACTAGATAAAAGAGAATAAAGTTAGAGGCAGAACTGCTAATGGCATTTACTGTTCTTTGAAACCTCTCAATATTTCTTAATTTCTTTAAAAAAAAATCTATTTCTGCCTATTTCTTTATTTCTATGGCAATTAACCAGGCCAAGCGCTTTTAAACTAATGAGGACAGAAGGGAACAGTTCATCTGACAACAGGGTAAAGCAAAACTACAATATCAGTGATGCAAAGGTCTTACTTATCAGGTTGCTAAAAAGCTCCCCCTTCTCCCTCCACTGGAACAGAGACTTACACCTTTGTCAGAGAGAAATAACCTCAGCTGAGAAGAGCACTTTCCGCTATCTCTACACACTAACACAGGGTTTAGTAAGGTAAAGAACATCCCTCCCAGGCATGCACCTCCCCTGAGTAACTGGGTGCTAACAACAAACACGGTGTCCAGAGATGCCACCAAACACACTCCAAATGCCATGTGGCTTCCCTGCATTTTCTCTTCCTGCTTGCCACCAGATGCCTGGTTGTTTTCCGTGAGGTAAAAAGAATTAAGCATAGCAAAAATCTTGCTTCTCTATGTTCCATTAGTTATTGCACAGACAGCTAGGATGATGAAAAACAAACACACAGGTAACAGGCTACATACCCAGATGTGGTGGGAAGCAGAGCAATGTGCTTCAGCAAGCTCTCGGCCTGCCTGTGGTCTGGTGGGACAATTGGCCTACCACTGAATTGTTGCTCAACACACAGCACAAAATGTCTTCTGCTGCTGGAACTCATCTGGCTCAAAGTGCAAGACTCTCCTCCTGAGATGTAGGTATGCCAAGTCTTTCAACTCACACTCCAAAAGCAGGAGATGTATCAGTATTAAACCCAAGAGCACAAAAACAGCCGTAACAGAAGAGGTCCATGGCCAACCTAACTCAATTCTTTGTCTCTAACAACCAGCAGTTACAAATGCCTGAAAAATACCTTCCCTGTTATAAGCTTCAGCAAACTAGAGAGTAGAGCTACCAGAACAAGACAAAGGAGCACAGAATGGAAGAGACCTCAAGGATCATCTGGTCCAACCTTTCTAGGCAGGAACATGATTTAGATGAGATGGCAAAGCACCTGGTCAAGCTGAATCTTGAAAGTGTCCAGTGTTGGGGAATCTACCACTTCCCTAAGGCGTTTAATCCAATGTCCGACAGCTCTCATAGTGAAAAATTTTCTTCTGGTGTCCAGTCAGGATCTCTCCCCAGGAGTAACTTGCAGCCATCACTCCTCATCTTTTCCATGCCACTCCTTGTAAAAAGGGAGCCTCCATCTTCACATTCGATTGCCCTAATGAATTATTTTTTTCCCCCTCTATGATTTCTCTTCTTGTTATCCACAAGAAAACTTCCAGCATTGTGAGTGCATCAGTTTGTTTTGAACAGCTAACGATTTTCTTTGGCATCCCTTAATTCTTGTATTACAGGTTAATAGTTCATCACTCCTCTCCACACAAACATGATTTTACATACTTGTCCTCTATTCCTTCTTAGTCATCCTCCCTCAGGCTGTTTACTTAGTTTAGCTCCTCCACTTTCATGTACTCTTCAACACCTTGCATCTTTATTTTTCCACGAGGTACTTTCTCTGCTTCTATTACACTTTAAAGAGGACCAGAACTGCAGACAGCAGTAAACCTGTCAGCACACCCATGATTTATGGAGTGGCATGATAACGATTTTTCTGTTTTATCCTCTATTTCTTTCCCAATCATCCTTAATATTAAATTAAAAGGGCCGGGGGGAGGAGGGTGGGAGTTAACAGCTACAACGTGTTGAAGTGACATTTTCCTCATAATTCCAACTTCCTGTCCCTCCAAATAACAAGTCAGAGTCCAATGCTGTGTATATAATTAAGGATTTTCCTCCCCACATGTACTGTGTTACTGTCACTTTGTCACAGCACGGTATCTGTGTTTTCTGCAAGTCTCCAGAACCAGCTCTCATTTTTACAATCCTAGACAAAGTACAAATAGTAAAACTTGTTCTTCTCAGTTTCCTCTTTCCCAGAGCACTTATCAGCATGGCAATCAATGCTCTCTTCCCCATTACCAATATTTTGCCATAATTCTGTGATACTCCTTTTTGCAGTGCCAACCTGAAATTCTGTGGCTGAGTTTAAAGAATTAAAAATGGAGTTAGTGGACATGGTTCCACGAAAACTAGCAACATGAAGGAAAACAAAAGTCAGATTCTGTGCTTCTAAAGTTCAGCATAAAGATGTGTATAAAATTTCTCTGTATTTGTTTTCGTTTTTTTTTACCTGCAGTACAGGAATATTTTATCAATTCTTTCATCAACCGATCTTAGTATTCTCCTTGTGAACAATTATTCCCCTTTTTCTGACCAATCTATTTTTCCTGTTTTCTTCCAAAGACACATCTTACAAGTCTTGAAGCTCTTCAGATTACTATATAAAAGGAAAATCTATCGATATTTAAAATTCCTAAATGCTGGTTTTAAATTTAAAAAGAAAACCCACAAGTTTTGCAAAAAGACCCATGCTTTTAACATAAATACACAAAGTACAATATGATTTGCCCTTTTTCCTTATTCTCACCCTCCATTTTCTTCCTCAGCTCTCACATAACATATTGGAAAATTCATAAGCTTCCCTTTCTGCATCACCTACTCCATTGCCTACCAACCCAATGACAAAGACAGCCAACTACCAGCTTTGCTCAGTGACAGTCTGTACAGTGATGCAACTTCACTACTTGTAGTCTTACCACTTCCAGCAGAGTCCACAATCTCAGATTACATTTGCATCAAGTTGCCCCTTTCTAAGAGTCACGGGTGGTTTTACCCAATCAGGTTGTTATTTAAGACTTCAACTTGGACCTCGAGGATCATCATATGTGCTTAACTCAAACATTCACTAACAATCTCAATTGCCAGTCTAAAAATATTTTGAGACAAAAAAATATGGCACAGAGGCTGTCCGAGTTACTGTGTTTTAATTAAATACATTTCCTCTCATTATTGATTTTATTAATCTAACAGATATCAAGTTATTATTTTAAAATATTCCAAAAGCTCCCTAGGGGGGTTTTTTTGTCCTCAAAATTTAGTATTAGCATTATTACCAAACCTGTGAACTGTTTTCTCCAAAACAACTGTTCAAGCTACCTGTAAACTCTTACTCCATTTGTTCCCACCCACTTCTGAAAAAGCAAGTGTTATGGTTTAACTGACCCTGGCATGGTGTTGGACACCTACAAAAGGAACCAGAGAGAGGGTCCTTAAGACCCTGCAAGGCCTGGGAGGGTCAGAACAGGGAGGGGTCGGTATTCCCTCCACTTCCTGCCATACTCTATAAAAGCCAGGAGAACTGGAGGCTCAACCCCTTGCCTTCCTGCACCTTCTCCCTTGCTGCTGCTCCTGCTGCTTGGAGATTGTTCAGTTCACCACGTGCTCTCCAGAATCCAACTCCATCGGGTGCTGTGAGGAGCCATGGACCCTTCTCCTGAAGCAGCCTTGATGCAAGAGACTCTCACCCACCTATTCCTGCCATCAGTGAGATCAGTTTTGTACATATTTGTAAATAAGTGTATTTATCTGTTCTTTGCCCCACGCGTTACTCCCTTTTTCTGTGTTATAGTAAATTGGTTCCAGTTTCAATTTCCAACCCTTAAGTTTCTGTTCCTTATTCCCCTTTTATCTTGCCTTGGAAGGGTGGTAGTAGGTGGGAGTGGTAATAGGGAGCAATTCTGCCCTCTGGTTTGTGGTTCCCCCTTACTATTTAAACCAGGACACCAAGTAATGTAAACAAACACTTTTCTTATTCATCATGATGTTAAGCCATTCAAGTTTAACACAAATACACTTTGCCAACTTGTTTTCATTAACAAAACACATCTCTAATCAGGGAGACTTCCTGTTTTAAAAAAAAGATTCTCTTTTTTTCTAATCAACAGGTAAAATATCAGTGAAATACAGATTAATGAATTCTTTGCACTGACTCATTTTCTTCATTTTAGTGCCTAACGGTTTCTTTGATCTAATGATTTCAGTAAATCTCAAGTAATTCATCAATTACTTCTGCTAAAGGTCACGTTGCTTCACGACAGACAGTGATGCTGGCCTTTCTTCTTAACCCAGTGGCAAAATCCCTGTACCTATGGGTTCCTAACACTGCTCATAACACCTTTCTGTTTTCAGTTCACAGCTATTTTAGGAAACTTTCACTGCATAGGATGAAGGCTTTCCATACCCCAGGACCTTGGTCTGAGGCTTCCTTCCAACCCCCACTTCCACATGAGAGGATACTGGTTAACAAAAACTAATCTGACCTTGTTTTAAGTTCCTGCTAAAACTACAGCTTGTAGAACTCCATTCAGTAAAGTTCCTGAAATAAACTTTCTAGTTTGAAACAAGTTCTGTGGGTCTCCATATGCACAATATACAACCTCCATTACACACAGGCTAGAATTCAGAGAGAAAAATTACAGATTATTGCCCATCACTAAGACTTTCTTAACAAATCAGTGAGAGGCATTACTCCAAAATTCATCAAAAGAGAAACATCTTCAACCTCTGGTGTATTCAGATTCCTAAATAAGCAGGCAGTCATGCAATTCAGTATAAATCTTATACAGACTTTCTTTTGGAGAGAGGGGGGAGGTGTCCAAGAGCTTTGTTATTTATGACCATGGCAAAGTTCTCCAGCAAGGTTATTTACATCACTGAATTCCCATTACCTCTTGCTTTGCCTAAGGCCACAAACTTAACATGATTTGCAAGCATCAGCAAACAATGCCCATATTCAAGTTCAGTGTATCCATTTCCACACAAAATGGTTGATATTGTATGCCAGAGTCATGGCTCAGGACTCAAGGGGCCAGTTTGCACAGCTTAACATGCTCGGGAACCTGGTTCAGCTCCCAGCAGCCTTAATTAGGCTAAGACACATGGTGAAGATCAAGGTTTAAATGTAAAGCAAAAGGGTTATTCAAGAAGTCATTTCTTGGGCAGGACAGAATTTCAGTGTGTTAAAAGAACTGTTGTCACCAACTGTATATTTTTATATGGAAGAATGACCATAATTTTTCAAGTGCCTACTGGTTTACACAAACATCCCCAAAGACAGGAAGAGAGAAAAAAATAATACAAAGACAGCATGTACGTGCATGCACACGTGTGTGTGTGTCAGGAAGCAGGGAAGGGATTCTGTGATTCTGAATTTTAAAAAAACAACCTATACAAACATCTAAAACATTTACAATTTTCAAAAATTTGAAGCAAATATTCATAAAGTATTTGCAAGCAGTTAGTGAAGCATGAGTTTACACATACACGGAGTGTGTATTTCCAATCCAACTATATAAGCATTCTTTGAAAACTTTTGCAACATGAGTGCTATTTAAAGACCTGCTAATCAACATAGTGATCTGCAAATCACACAAAATTCTGTAAATCCAATGCTGCCAACAGAATTTTGCCTCACAAATTGCACCAGCAAACTTGGTACAGACTGAAGCCACCAGTTACCTGACCCAAGGTTACTGACACAAATATTTTTATAAAAATGACAGCTAACTACTCAAGATTAACAGATCTGCAGTTCAAAAAGGGTATAATCATAATTCATTAATATTTTACAAAATTCAAAGGTAATAATTTATTAAGTTTGATTTTCAAGGATGGTTAAACAAATTCAGGACATTTTTTACGAAGTTTTTTAAAATTCATGCAAAGTCAATCCAACACATCTTACTGAAACCAATGCTCATATTTTTTGTAACCCGAGCTATGGTGGATATAACCTTAACAACATTCAGAAACATTGCATATGTGCCAATTCATTGACAAAAAATGTGCTGGCAACATAAACTGGGTATTAAAGTCAAGAAATGTATGTTTTTAAATAGACGGCATTCAGCCCCTCTTCCCAAATCCCACTTCTTATCATTCTTCTCCCCAGAAATACTGAACATGAAATTTCCGTTTCCAGACTTATTTTAACAGAGCCTGCAAAAATCTCCTGCAATTCCCAAGACTTGAGAAGAGCAGCAGCTATTGAAGCACTCCATGGCTTCTGAGCAGACAAAAATTACTGGACCATGAAGAAACTCCTGAAAGAAACACTCCACTCACGTTACAAAACCATTAAAGATTCACTCTATTTAACAGAATATTGTAGTTAAGATATGATAACTGACGCATTGTTGAAATTTCCATAGTGAGTAATGGTCTGATTTGCTGATCTTTGCTCTACTGTGAGGAAAGGGTAGAAAAGACCGAGGAGGAGATTCAGGAAAGACCCTACTGTCACACTCGTCTATGGATTTTCCTGTAAAAATGCTATTAAAGTCAGTTTGTCTTCCAAAGACAGGACAGTCCTAAAGACAGGACACAAACCGACAAGTTTCACATGTGAACAGGGCTCAAACCCACATAAAAAACTGCCTTAGGAAAAAATCAGTCAGCTTTAGATGTAACTAAAATAAATCTTATTCTGTCTTCAACTTTCCCCACATTTCCTAGATGAAGTTTGATACTTCAGAATTACTTCCTTCTGCTTTACCAAAAACGATAATAATTCCACATTTCCTTAAACAATGTTTCCTCGTCAGAGCTCAGCTTCAAAAAAGGATTTTTTTTTCCTTTCACTTTTCCAACACCAATATTGTTTTCAAGCTGACCTGTCTTCCATCCAGACTGACATTTACAAGCTGTGCTAGAAGTTGTCCTCCTCCGCTTTTCTAACCTTATTAGAGGCATAAGGAGCATATCACAGAGACAAGATTTCAAATGAACCACCTCCCTCTGAATGCCAAACCAGTGACTGTTTACACAATTAAAAAACTTAGTCTCAGTACTGTTTAAAAATCTTCATATCCTGTAACAGCACCATGTAAAGAACTTAAACAGCCACGTGTTAAAACTTGCCAGTTTACACAAGGTTATAGCTATACACCACCACATCTGTTGTATCTGATTATAAATGTTAAGTCTTTTGAAAATCATTTTTATATACAGTCATGAGAAATTTTAACACTTAAAATACATCTTCAAAATGTAAAAGTGAAAAAAGAAAAAACAATTATTATTTCAAGCTGTATGTGAAGTCTGAAACAGTTTTTGTTCTGCTTCACAGAATCTGTGAAAAAGCAGAAGCTAACTGTAATATTTCCAAAACAACTCGTTTTGTACAAAAAAAGCTATTCATAATTTTTAGACCAAACTTTTTTTGCTCCACAGCTGTCTGCAGAATTAGTATTTAAGCATTGCAAGCATACGATTGACTTTGATTTTGACTTCGACTTTTAAAAGGAGCAAAACTATTTCTGGGCTGAAACTGCTGCTCTGATTAACTATCATTATCCTATAAAAGACATCAGGAACAATACCAGACTAGAACTGGCACTAATATAATAGGAGTAGATATAGGCAATTAAAAGCATGAAGGAAAGAGATTGCTGAGGTTGTTGTGAAGTAAGAAGAGCAGGAGACTCCTGCTCTCACAAGGTTCCCCCAAAAGACCTTTGAAGCCCTTTCCTTCCACCAGGAAAACCCTCAGCTTTCTTGAAACACTACGGGGATTTCACCTGCTGGGAAACTGAATTCTCTCTTGACCCATCTTTTTGATCTATCAAATCACTGCAACAGCAATTCTTGGAATCAGAAATGCTGTGTACACTCAAGATGGGCGTCTGCGAGCTCTTTAGAAGCTGAAGTTAAGCATTAGTTTCATCTCAATTTCTAACTAGCAAAGAGGTAAAAGTCAGCTTTCTTTAGCACTTAGACTTAGCCTGTTTCTAATATGAACTTCTGCAGAAGATATAAGCTTTACCTGAGAAGTAAGTCTCAAAACTGATTAGCAATATTAACATTTTTTCTAATTCTAGAATATTGACACTTTTTCTAATTCTAGAAAGTCAGTCAGTTATTCAATGTAAATGATCACGTCAAAGGAGCACAAATATAACATTGACCTTCTACTAAGATACACTGCAAAGTTCAAAAATGCAAAGCAGTTTTTCAGAGAAAGCAAGAGACAAAGTCTCAAATGTTTTCTCTGAGTCTTGTCAAATGTCCTGCTCTGAAGTGATGGATGAGGTTTTCTGAGGCTAAGATGCCAAAGCCAATTAGCCATGTCAATCCACAAGGACGCCAGCTGCCAGGATCTAACTTTATTACTGTATAACTTAAAAGTGAATACATCAGCAATGTTTAAGTTCACATGACTCCTAATTTTAAAACTCGCCTTTTAAAGATTTAGGGTGGGGGTAGTGACAATGATCTCAAGTTTCAACCCTTTAAGATCATCACAGAGTGTCATGAATATCTGTAATTTGATTATGTATTCTGTTAATCAAATTAATCTACATTATGCTCTATTCAAAAGTAAGACTTCAGCTTACATCCCGCCTCATGTGAGTTTTATGCAATGTTTAAATTTAAAAGTAGCAATTTATTTCAATATTGCCTGTTTCAGTTGCCAAACTGCCTATCCCACAGAACATGATATGCGTAAAGTATATAGCTTACCCATTTATGGCATCTAATTCTGAATTCCAAAATAAAATTTTTGGAAAGTTTCTTGAGCATTTGTCAACTGGAATAAAACATGTCCAAGTCTTTGATTATTTGAAGACATCTGCATTTGATTTCCAAGCTAGGAGTTTGGAAATGTTATCACACCACACACTTCCCTGCACAGTCACCATAAATAAACTCAATGATTCCATGAAAGGGTAAAATGTTTCTTCTGCTTAGGTGCCTCTGGAATAGTTCTGAACATTACTGTCAGGCATTAAAAAGCACCCATTTCTTTCGAATAACCTTCGTATTTCTCCAAACTAATCAGAAAAATGTGCTTCTTTTCAAGTTACGCTTTTTGCTGCTACTACATTTACAGTTCCCCTACTTTAACCTCCCAGCATCCAACTGGCACATGGTATTAACAACATCTCTTCTTGAACTGTTCTTTACCCTGGTGATGCCAAGAGGATGAGACAAAAGCAGAAGTACAGCAAGGTTAAGAACAGTTACAAGCCTTCTGAGAAGAGAAAACAAGCTGTCTTTTCCACATTCTTACTCAAAAGTGCATCTAGTTATTTTAAAATATTTCTTAGCTGGAGTTTTTTAATTATCTCTGTGAACACTTGCAAATACATACCTAAGTATTATACAAAATAAGAAGCATTAGAAGAGCTTAAAATTAATAAACACTGGTTATCAATTACTGATTCTACCTGTCAGAGTGCAAGCCAAAAGAGAGACCAGAATGAGTAACAAGTCCATTCTGCTTATGGAGATCTTTAAATCTGTAAGCCTTCATATTTCATTATGACTTTTTCCTTCCTCTGAGGTGTTTCTAAACAACTTCATATTTTGAGGCTTTATTTTGCAAAATAATCTAATTACCATTTGTGTCTGAGAATGCTCTATTTCATTACCATTTAATTAGAGTATTAAAGATTGCCTATGGAAATTATATAAAAAAACAAACCACATTTCTCACTCAAGCACGCTGTCTTCAAGTCTAAATTAACATGCGATTAGTCTTCTTCTTTCAGATTTGCTCTTTCAAATCTAGAGGATAAAAATATATCAATCTTGGCTCTTTTTCCTGAGCTGGGTAAACCAAATTCCATTGATGTTTCTTGTCATTCTCAAAAAGTGCACTTGTGATGCCTGCCTGTCCATGCTGTGACACTAGCCATATCCCACGTGTCATTTTGAGAACAAGGGGCTGACTCTGCTTGGCTCTAAACCATGAGACAGAGTAAATGTTGTGAAGCCATAGAACAAACGTCTGATGAGCTCCATCTCAGTATGCCTTCTATGAAATGGAAAAAGATGGAAAAATGAGATAGAAAAAAAAGACCTCCCACTAAGATCCAGGCAGTAAAGAAAGAGAAGCCATAGAAGAGACTCTCCACCTAAATCCAGAATACAAAATAGCATAAAAATACTATTTTGCAACGTAAGGCAGGACTTATCAAGGAACATGGCAACAAACCTAACACTGTCAGGTCCATCACTAAATTCCATCTCTAAGTACAATGTCCACATGGCTTTTCAATACCTCCAGGAATGATGAATCAATCACTTCCCTAGGCAGCCTGCTCCAATGCTTAATAACCCCTTCAGTGAAAAAATTCTTCCTAATATCCAATCTAAACGAAATATCGAAGTACTTGTGCTGTTCTAACAATAATTATAAACCCAAGAAAATAAGACTTACTATTCTAACAACAAAGTTAGTCTGAGACTTCCGTTTTTTAGCCGTAAGAAGGAACTAAGCAACGGTTTTACTTCAGCTGTCACAGTACGGACTCCAAAAGGTGTCAACATAAAGAATGGAAGGGGAATCTGCTCTGGAAACAAGAATAAAAATACATGGTCCCTGCCAGCTGCAGCTGTAACCAAAGTCACTGTCACTCCAGAAGAGTTACTCCACAGGTAACAGTGAGAAATAAAGGAAAAGAAGGTGGCAGGAGGACAGCATCCTGGAAGACAAATGTCTCAAGCATTTACTCGACACACCTTCAGTCATGGAGATTACTTCTGAAATGTGAGAAAAGGAAAAAAAATTCCAGGTATTCCTACCTTGGCCACTATGCTAAAAGAATAGCCAAGCTTCCCTATCCTGGCAGTCCTTGCATAATGCTAATACTAAAAATCACACAAAAGCACTTAACAAAACTTTAATTATCTAAAGAAAAAAGGGAGGAGTGGGCAAATCCATTTTACTGGAACCCAGTGCTTCTAAAAACTTCAAAATATGTATTGGGTAAAAATAAATCCATCAGTCCTTCTTCATTCTGGCTTGCCTCCATCTTTTGACTACAACGGAATTGTTCCCAATGGAGAAGAAAAGGAGCAAGTCAGTGCCTTGTTCATAATTTGTCACTTTAGTAAGTGTAAACAGAAAACATTTGCTGGTGGTAAAATAAATTAACTGTAATCAAATATAATGGTTTGCCCAAAACAAATGGGACATGCTAAATACCTGTAATTTCATAGAATTATCAATGAAGAAGTGACAATCCTGAACTTTTTATGTAACAGATATTTCTGAATTGGTACACAATGTTTTATAGCATATAACAGCACTAGGTGACAATCTCTCACAGTTGCAAATTATGCAAATGACAAACAGGATTTTCTAGTCCAACAGCACGTTATTCAAAAAAAACACCAACCAAACCCCAAAAACCTTCAATGTGTATTATTCATAGTATCCTCCCGCATTACATTGTGACTGGCACAAGATATTTCTTGAAACATCCGTAACAACTCTGACACATTGGCAATTTTGTACAGAAAACTTTTGATAAACTGGTGAGAAGAACCACTCAGGAATGCTGTCCCAGCACTTCTTGCATGCCAGCACCTTCCTTTTCAATATTACCAGCTTGCCTTTAGACAAAACTTAAAACTGCAGGATCAGCAAAAGCACAGCTTACAAGTGGATTTCTTTTGTTGCTTTTTCTCTTGACCAGCAAGTCTCACTCCTGTTTCTTTCATCCCTCCATGCATCACCCCCACAAAGCATGAAAAATAACAACAAATTTAGTGTACATGGAAAGTGATATTGGAGGGCCCTTGGTCTCAAACATTTGAACCATGTCTTATATTGTGTCATATCTCTGTCAAGCTTGGTATCTACTTTGCTGCCAGTGTGTGCCATATATATTAAATTGGGCTAAAGGCTTTGATTTTTTAAAAATATTGCCAAGCATAAAGATTTAGTGATATTTTGAATTACTGTGACTTCCATCCTGTAAAACATACAAATATCTGGAATTAAAGCTGACTGAACAGCACTGGATATTCATTTCTCCTTGGATCCTGAGGGATTTCTTTTTAAGTCTGAGCTTCAGCATTTTTGCATGCTCCTAGACCAAATATTTCAACCTTTAAGAGCACAATTTACATGTGGCCTTCACATTGCCTGGTTGGAATAAACAAAGATAGAGCCAAAATGAACCCACATTTAGTCCCTTTATGCAACTGAAAAATAATTCAACTGTGAAACTGCTTGAACTACTTTAAAACTGCAAGAAACTTCGTGGCCAGCTGTATTACTTATTCTCTGTTATATAGAGAAGCAGGGTATCAGCCACTCAAAATGCCTTTGATCAACTTATTCGGTTCTGTATTTGTTTAATGTCAACAGCATTTCTTAGTAGCTTTAACTATTTCTTAATTAGACTTGAAGTACTAACGAAAAAAGTATTTCTGAAATAGCAGACACAGGGAAGGGAAGGAGTTGGCATGTCTGAAAGGAACAGTAAGGAGGTAAACAGGCTCTCAGCTTCATTAGCAGGCCGTTAAAGTGAACACGGGCACAGCAGCTTAGATGTTTTACAAAAAAGGTCACAAGTTTGGATGTACAAAATTGTGAAGGCCTTCCCTTATTGCACTCTTCTTACACTCCTGACTGTTCTCTCAGCATTTCTACTCATTATCACTGGTCTTTAATGCATAATCACCACATTGCACTGCACCTGGGAAGATGCTCCCTTCCTCCCATGCTTAGGTTTGATACTACTGATGACAAGTCTGGCTGTATATTTCTTACTTTAAAACAGTATCTCTTCCTTGGCATGTGAGGACCTACATACAGTACTTCATCAACAGCAGATGCACTGATGACCTAACAATACCACAGTGAGAAATGAAACACAAGTTTTTCATCTTTCTCTGTAAACTTTATCCAGATGCAACTGCTGACAACAGTCTCTCCAACTCCCTTATCTAGGACTTAAATAATTCTCTTTCTGTCTCTCTTCCTGGGCTCTTGCTATATTTCTCTTTATATTAATTACAACAAAATTTAACCTTTCCTTTTGCCACAAACACATAATTTTCTTTATCATCTGCTCACTGTTTTTACCAGAGAAGACCCTACATTTTCTCATCTTTCCTCCACTTATTTTATCTGTAACACTCCCACAAACCAATTCCCATTAGGTTAGATCAGCTCCAGTCCCTTCATGTCTCTTGCCACAATGAATTCTCATTTCTCATCTTTAGATTGTACTTCTCTGCCTCTTTTTCTTCCTATCTTTCCTGTCTTTTTTTTTTCAAATTTATACCTTTCCACTCCCTAATGCTCTCTCTATGGCTGGGCCACATTCCCACACCTCTTCCTCCCATCACACTCCAGAACCAGTCCTCAACAGCATCACTCTGCCTGTTGCATCCAGCTGCCTTATCTTATGCTGGAGCTTTACATTGTTTAATCTGTGACCCCCAAGAGCAACTTGTGAATATTAAAATCTTCAACTTTGTCAGTACAACACCATATATTAGAAACCAGAGTAGAGAACAAAGACAGTCTTTGATATAGTGATGCACAGTTTGAATTTTAAACATAGCATGTGAAGAAACTTCCTTTTTTTCCAATAAAGGAGAAAAAAAAAATGAATTTTGTAGTTCAGAGTTTGTTAGGATAACTAATTGCCTCTGTGGTGGAGCATTTCAATGACAAAGTATCAACTTTCCTAATTTTTTGTTTCTCCAAAGTTTTATATCAAATTGGTCCTAGTCCAGATTAGCCTCTGCCTATCTTGCACACTGAAGGCAGCCTTTGTTGGTTTTGTTTTCAATGCAGAAAAAAAACACCTAATCCAAAGACATGGTTTCTTCAACAACTGAACTGTTGAGCTGTTCACAATAAAGTGTGCCTTAACTGTCCTGAAATGTCTTACTCATGGGTAGTGATTAATTTTCCAGATAAAAATAACTGACGAGATTACATTTCACTTTCCACCTTTTGTTGGAACCGTGGAGTTCCTTTTGATCTCACATTATCCATGAAAGATCATCTCATATGTTCACAACCAATGCATCTCTTATGATCCTAAAAATTTCTTGCCTTTAACTGGTGCAATCCAAAATAAAACTTGAAAGGCTCCGTGCTTCTGTGTGCTCCACAGCAGTGCCTACTGCTACTCTGCTCCAGAGTACTACAGAAATGTCAGGTCTCAGACTGTAACTGGTTAAAAATTTCCAAACCCACATGTTCAACAATGTCAGGGCTCAGGCATGTTAATTTACTTCTAAAACCTTCGACTGACTTCCAGCTCAGAAGTTGGTTTTAGACTCTGCACAGCAAAATTAAAACTAAAGATCCTTCATTCCTATACTTCCTCTAGTTCTTAGCTCAAAAAAAAAAAAAACAAACATTAAAAAAACAAGCCCTGAAGTGCACTGCTGTATAGTTGCAATTTAGCAGAAAGCTAGTATAAGAAATTATTTTTATTTTATTTTTCCATAGAGCATATATAGCCTACACAGATTATTTTAATCTGTCATTTTATTCTGTAAGCAGCAAGGAAATGCAACTGGGAAGTTCAGGTTCATATAAATCACCGACTTACTTAAAATTAGCCAGGACACTTATTCACATGTTCCTAGTAATTCCAGATTAACAAAAAAAAAAACAAAAAACAACAAAACAATAAAATGTCACCTTTTTAACAAGAGTCCTTAGACCCACTGCCTTTCATGTTCTACTGCATTTCACTCATTGAACTGGGAAACAGCAGCCAGGTATAAAGACTTCTTCCCTTTTCACTACAGAAATTCATCTGTGAGGACAAATTGTCACACACTGCCAACAAGACAATAGAACTAAAATACTCTGATGTAAAAGCCCTAACGTGGCTATAAAAACTGACTGCAACAGCATTCATGATAATTGCTTATAATAACCAATAAACCTGATTACCTCCTGTATGTCTAAGTGGGCCAAGGCACACGTGAAGAATCACACAAAAAGCCTCACCTATTATTGCTCAGGCTGTAAAACACAGTTTAGCAAAACGTGAAACAAACCAAAGGAATACATTTAGTTCAATGAGTATCTTAATAGGTCCCGACACACGTTTTACAGAATGCAAGAAATGCAGTGTAATTTCACAATCTAGCTGCCATCACCAGTGATTAAAACTTGCCAGCTTTCAGAATGGGGCATGCTGCAATCTAAAGATGACAGAAATAAATTATTTAAAGGCTTTGTAAATTTAATAGTGAATCTTATCAAGCATATAAAGTTCTAAACCAAAGACAAGCAACACTAATAGGGAAACATTTATATATTACACAGCTTGCTAACAAGTATATCATGATCAAGGGCAGTTTAGGAAGCAAACCCTCATAGCCCTGAGTTCACCAAAGATTTGTGACTAAAATAAACCATTATGTTGCAGACTTTTCCCTTGTAACACCCTCCAACATCATGTGAACTTAAGAGCTGTGAATGTAATGATAGCGTTCTCCAAACTAGGACAGAGGTGCTGCTATTTAAGCATAACTATTTCACCTTTCTCTTGAAAAGTCCATCCCAACTGACTGATGACATGTCAAACTAACTATCATAATTTTATAAACTATGTTTCCTGAAAGGGGAGTTTCTACACAGTTGCTCTTTTGGATTCAATAAAAACCTCAAACCTTTCAAGGTTAACATGCCCTTGTAGAAATCCAACTTTGTCTCCCCATGTTATTGAGGCTCTGAACACCTAATTATTTAAATTCCAAGAAAGAGATCTTTGATCTTTTCAAATTAGGAAAAAAAACTTGGTAAAGAAAAGGAATCCTGAAGGATCGAGTATGAGCCATCCAAGTCCAACAGCTACAAAAGATAAACTAGTACTTGACAATAATAAAACTAATGGCATTAATTAATTTCTTCTCTTCTGAAGTCTGTAAGCTCTGCTCACAAGCCTGTCTGTGCTGACAGACAATATATGAATATGGAATAACCCAAGAAACAATTTCTGCCTGAAGGGCATTATTAAGCACCAGAATTTGAGAGAGAACTCTGCAATGGGTTTGGCAAACATATATGGGGAGTTTTCAGGATACTTACCTGCTAGCAAACATAGTCCATAACGCACTACATTGCATCACTTTTACTCATGGATCTTTTCACCACCATCAGTTCTACACTTACACGACTATTGAGGCCTCAGTAAGTTATTACAGTAATCTGGAACACAACCCTTTGGTTGCTTCCTTTTTCTTGCAGTTTCCATCGCTCTTTACACAACTTGATAAAAACTTCAGATAATTCTTTTGGCATAAGAAAATCAGTTCTAAGGAAGTATGATCATGTCACAGAAGTATCACATCTTTAGAAAAAGCTAATGCATAAAGCATCATTTAGATCAATTCACTACTGTCATGTATTTGACTGAGATCATAAGGAATATGACACAAAAAATATAAATCTATACAACCATATACAACCTGTAAATCTGTACAACCTATACAATCTATACAACCATACTTGCATGTGCAATACTTGAACTTGGTTGCAGGAACAAATAGTAGAAAACTAAAGCATATGGTGTTGGATTACTCATCTGCAAAATAATGAACATTAAAAGTACCAGATGCCATTTCACTGTAGAGGGGATATATAAAACTACCCATTTTCCTCGGGCTATGATACAAGTAGTTTTGAGCACAGTGCAATGAAATATCTTGCAGCCTCTGCTTTACAGCTACTTCCAAAAGACCTATAGTCACCATTTACTTTTAAGATAATTTTATCTATCTAATAACACGTAATTCTTAAAGAAAATTAAAAATCCTGGAAGCATTAAAAATGCAATGAAACTCAGCATCAATTTTAAACAAGACACATTTCCAAGGGATCTTTTTTTTATTCTTGAAATAAAGGACTACTTACTTGATTTGCCATGTAAATTGTGAGGAGACCTCTCCTATAAACAGAAATTACAAAATCAGTTAATTAAACTGTTTTGCACACTGAAGAAAAATACTTTAAACATTAAGAATATTTTTTAAAGAATCGAGTTTGAAAAACAGATTATTGATGGAGGATGAATCTTTACCATCCTATAGAAAAATAAGTAGAAAACCAAAAATAGCACCTTGATAGCATGGTATCCAAAACAGTGAGGAATTACAGGAACCAAGTTATATATAGCAACTTGCTACTGCACAAGTTCTGAAGCCTTCCTGAAGAGGCAAGGCACCTTGAATTACACAGCACTTACCACAAAATAAAAGCCTACACACAAGCTGGTAAGGTAAGCATACAAACCATGGCCAAAGCCTAAGTTAAATTGTGAAAAATGCTTGTGTGTAAGCTTCTGTTTTGTGATCAGTGCTATGGAATTCAGGGTGCTGTAGCCCTTCTCCTTACATGATCACGAAAAGTGTTTTCTACTGAGACTAATAATGCAGAAATCTTGGCTGAAACCAGTATGCCCTACCTTTTCTAGTGGACAGTCACAATGTCAAAAGTGCCCTAACACAGTGGGCATTTTCTGTTCTAACCTTTATCTAATTTATTCTTCTTCCCTTCTATTTTTGGATCTGTCCATATGTCTCAGCCCATACCTCATGCTGCTATTCAGATAAGAAAAATATAAGAATAGTATAAACTTAAGCTCGTGCTTTTGCTGATGCTACTGCAGCACAAGACCAAAACTGAACCCTTGACTATGAAGATGTGAGCTGTTTCAGTAACAGACTGCAGTTGATGTCAATGTACGGTCAAAATGAAAAAAACAGCTTTTTTTCTGTACATTTGCAAGTCACCATCAGCTCTGAGAAAGTGGAAAACCTTACCACTGCAGATTTGCTTTGCATTCATTGTTACTCTTTTCTGCAAAGATTAGCTTAAGAGACTATGCCCAAAGGTTGGAAAAACCCAGTTTCAGTATTTTTTACTGGACTGGTGTTTTTAACTTCTTGATTTTACTGTCAGCCTTGTAGTGTTTGGGATTTTTCTTATTGTCCCCACTGCTGTTACACACAAAACTTGAAAATAACATTGATAGAACAGTATGTTTAACCATTAAGAGTTTCTCAGTGTGGAACTGAGTTTATAACCTGAGCTCATATTTGTGTTCAGGTCATGTAGGATTTTTTTATATTGCTACTACATGAAAAGCAAAAGGTCCAACCTGGGCTCATAGGTTCCATTTTGCCATGAAATTTTAAGTTCTCAAGCATCCATGGAGTCCTTTCGAGAACAGTATGTTAACAGAACATCTCTTGCCATCACTTCAGTTGAACAAGCAAGCAAAACAAAATCACAAGTAGCAGAAAACAGAGAAATTCCTACTGCATAGTTCGCAGGCATCAACTAGCCAAAAAAATGTTTACCTAGTATTTTCTGACCACTCTATTTAGGTGCCAAGCCAGGCATCCAGGTCAAGGTTTTCCACAGTAGGTATCTAAGGGCAAAGGGACATATTCCACTTAAAAGCTGTAGTGCTGTCACACCACTTTGAATTTGCAGGAAGCACCAATGCACCATCCTGAGTTCCACAAGTTGTGCTCTTCAAAGAAGTTTCAAATTTGACTGAAGTTCAAACCTTTAAGTAGCAATGGAAATTCGGGTTTGTTTTGGATTTAAAAAGCAGAGTTACAAAGCCCCTCTTTGTATAGCCTCTCTATCCAGTACCACTCTGTGCAGGTATTAGAAGTAACACAAAGAAGCGTGGAAACCTAAGAAAAAAAAACCCTGAATCTAAAGATATGGTGAGGATGAGGCACACAAGAAGCAAAAAGACAACAGATAGGAAATAGGGTCTGTAAATCTTAAAGCAAAGAGGCCACCATATACTTGCAATAAAGCATCAAAATACTGCATGATGTCTCTGATCGGGAAGGGGTGAAAATTCACCTCGTGTAATTCAAAATTAAACAAATTAACTCTGAAGCTGGTCTGCAAACAATCAACTCGCTCAGCTGACAAATAATACCAGTCTCCTGACCCTCCTGATTACCAAAGTGGCAGCCAGTACAGTTCCGCATACTGTAAACTTGAATTTGTTCTTGTAGGGAAAAACACTGGGTATTTCATGTTTCTTGGATATATATTTTTTATTTTTTTTTAATCCTTGTAATAGTATTAGAAGTTTAGGATAAACATCCGAACATTCAACCATTTGGAAACACAGAATTAAATTTACTCATGGGAGCTAATGTGATTATGCATCTTGAGTATTCTGGAAAAACATCAGAACTTCAAAGATGACCTGCAGTAACACACTTAACCTGCAAGAAGCTACCACCAGCCACTGAGAGAGAGAAGCAGCTTTAAGAGTACAGTGTGTGTGTGTGTGTGTGTGTGTGTGTGTGTGTGTTTGTGTGTGTGTGCATTCACAACTGTATTAAAACAGCATGACTATTCTACGTGCACATAATTTACTTGGTGGGTTCTCTCCTTCAGTCTCCACATCATGCAGGCACGGATGACATGCAGCCTTCCACCAAAATTATTTTATTTTTTCAAGTACTAAAAAACTGAGAATTTGATCTACATAAGTTTTGGCTTCTACTGTGGTCCCTTTTGGCCTACTGTAAGATCCAACTCGTCAACAGCAAAGACAAAGAAAGGAAAGAGGGCTAAAGAAGAGGAAGGAAAGCTTCAGTGCAGCTGCAGCAAGACTGATGTGAGAAGTAGGTGGTTGGGAGTAGCTAAAACGTGCAGACAACAAATGCACATATGGAAGTAGCTTCTGGAGCTGAAAATACAGGAACTTGCTAGATGACATCATCTGAAAGAGCCTGCAGCGAGCCTGTCTCTATCTGCTGCTGTGTGAGGCCCTGGCTAGCTCCAAGCAGAAAGTTTTCTTCCTCCAAATTAATTCTGTGGCTGTTTTAAAAATAACTAGCCCTATGTTTCTGGAGGGGAAAAAAAAAAAAAAAAGGGACTCTTCCTGGCCCTGTGCAAATGTGATCCAGCAAGCCTAACCCAACCCTGAACTCAACTGGTAAATATTGGGTGGAAGTTCAGAAAACGTTGCCCTGTTTTGTAACAGTGACAGCTGATGGAAAACAGGATAAAAAGACTGAGGTAGGCCAAGCAAAAGGGTCACTGGAACACCCCAAGGACTATATTAAAACAGCAGCTGGTGAATAAGAGAAGAATGTAATTGGGAAATTATATTACAAGAGCAGGAAACAATTAAAAAGCAAAAATAATTAGTTAGTCATGTCTAACCACCTGCTTTGGGGAGGTTTAAAGATACTAATAAACCAGTTAACATTTCACCCCCAAAGTCCATGAACCAGTGTTGAATGTTAATCTCAGGAGCACCAACATCAGCAGGTAGTTAAGACCAGTGACGGTCTGGCAAGGTCCCTGTGGGAAAGCCCAAGCAGATGCACACAGATCCTTACTGCCCCTTCCTCCTCCATCATCTCTGTCTCATGCCATTTTCTTCCAGAGGCCACTCTCATCAAGATCTTCATTTTGGCCTCCCACTGCTTCCCTCTCACCTCTTCAACACAGTATCTCCCATACCCTGCTCTGTTTCTAATGGCATTTCAGGAAGTAAAACCACAAGCTAGGTGCAAAATTCATGAGTGGCAGACCAAGGCTGAGCTAGGACAAGGACCCAAGAGAGCTGCATCTGTGGGAACAGAGGTGGAAGAGCATGTCCTGGTCCATACTGCTAGTCTGTTTTGTTAAAGAGTGAAGAAAAACTATCCTGAATAAGTCTTTACAAGACTGGTATCTTTTACCTACAAAGGACAGCATTAAAGCAATTACATTTTTAAACTACCTTTACAAGTACCAAAGAGCAACAGTGTTTGGCACACTCAATTTTGTTCCTCCTTTCCACACCTCCCCCCCCAGTTCACACTTCCAAGTGAATTTCTGTGTATGCTTGTTAGAGAATTGAGCAGGCAAACTCTCAGAGTTTAGTTATTCAGCCCAGGTCACATCATCTGTGGCTGAACAATTCCAATCTCATGGATTCCACTTTTAATGTTTTAATTACAACAAGTGACATGCTACCAAGAGATAATTCTCTTGTTCACGTATACCTTCCCCAAAGAAAATTTTCACTTGACAAACTTTTCTTTTCAGACACCTTGGTAATGTTCAGATCGAATTCAAAATGCAGTAGCTCTTAAACTATGGCCTATAAACCTCAACAAAGAACTGCATATTTTTGTGACTACACCGCCCAGAGGAAAGAGTCTAAAATAACTGCTAAAAAAAGGCAAAAAGCTATAGGATAAAAATAGGAAGGAAGCCTAGCAGTGTACTGGGCTTTGTTACCAGAAGTGTAGGTAGGAGGCCAAGGGAAATGAATAATCCCCTTTACTTGGCACTCACTACACCACACAGAGCAAAGAGCCCCGTTTTGGTCCCCGATACAAAACAGGCATTGATCAACCAGTGGGGAGGCCCACGAGCACAGCCAGGGAGATTTTGACTTGACCTGAGGAAACAGCATTTTCTCCATCAAGAGAGCCAGGCACTGGACCCGGAGAGGCTGTCAGACCTCTGTCCTCTGAGCTCTGCAAGGCTGACCAGACAAGTCCCTAAGCAAGCTGGACTGAACTCAGTGCTGGCCCTGCTGCAAGCAGGAAGCTGCACTAGCTGACTTCCTAAGGCTCCTCTGAACAATTCTATCATTATACAGGAAAAAAAAAAAGTGGAAAGTAACTTCAAAATATAATACATATTTTTTTCTACAGACTACAAAATCAGAAGAGATTAGAGTGATAATCTGGCTTCCTAACTAATATAAGCCACAAGCTTTTCTTAAATGAATCAGCCGCTTTTTTAAAAAGATCAAATCTGTTTTTAAGTATTTCCAATAGTCACCACAACCACTGATAAGTTATTCTAATGCTACTTACCTTTACAATTTACTGCCTACTTTAGATAAACATCTGTCCAGCCACTGAAACAAGTTACATCTTTACCTCCACTGTAACAGTACAGAGTCCAATAAAGTCATCCACATACCATTAATTAAACAAAACATGAGCTCCCGTGGTTTTTCTGCAATGTCCCCTTTAATGATACTTTAATCATACTGATGACTCTTCACTGAAACTGTCCTGATTTTTTAGAACTCATCTTCAAGGACTTAAAATGAAAATACAGGGAATAAAAAACAGATAAAAGATTTCCTATTCTTTGTTTAATCAATAGTATTTTAAAGTCAAATCACTAAGCACCACTCTCAGACTTTGAATGCATCTGCCTGTCAGCAAGGTACTTCTCTTTTCATGTAAGTGCTATAAATTCTGGAAAACTTGTTTGATTGAGGCCAAAGTCCAGTTCCCCTTACATATGAGTTAAAAATCCTATTCATGCCAACAGAAGCAATGACAACTGTTCAAATCTGTATGCCAACATATTGTTTGCAGAACAGTTTCCTAAAGATTGTTTTCTTGTTTAGCTTGACACATTATAAAATTCAAATAGCTTTCCTTTCACAAGAAGCTTGAGCTTTTGCTTCATATAATAGCAAATCATACAAAACATCAATTTTTAAAATAAAACCAGGATGGTTTTTCCTGAGGAACTCATTGCCAATTCTCTCTCCTTATTTATAGTTTTGCATAAATACAAAGCTGTTGCTAAGCTAAAAAAACAGCAACAACAACAAAAAAAAAAGCTTGCCTGACAGTGGCAAGAATCCTTAGACCATGCTTGTGCTCATGGCAATTTTACCATAAAATAATTAATTCAACCACAGCAGCACTCAGAGAAAATTTTCAACAGAAATCAAACACCTTCTCTTTCTCCAAATAGTCACAGGAGAGGTAGGCACCTGTCACAGAAACATAGAATCACACAATGGTTTGGGTTGGAAGGGACCTTAAAGATCAGCTAGTTCCAACCCCCCCTGCATGGGCAGGGACACCTCCCACTAGACCAGGTTGCTCCAAGCCCCATCCAACCTGGCCTTGAGCACTGCCAGGGATGGGGCAGCCACAGCTTCCCTGGGCAACCTGTTCCAGCATCTCACCACCCTCACACTAAAGAATTTTTTCCTAATGTCTAACCTAAATCTTACCCTCTTTCAGCTTGGAACCATTACCCCTTGTCCTACTGCTACATGCCCCTGTCATTTTTAAGCTATTTGTCTCTCAGCATTCACTCTTTTTAAGTATTTCTCTCTTCCATGTTTTGCCTTCCCTGTCCATCTGACACATCTGATACACAGCGCTCCAGTCCCTGCAGTTTTCCAACCAAGAGCTCATTTTGACAATACCAAGTTTAAAGCATTGTTTTGTCTACTCCCTTTTTTCAGTTAAACCACAAACCTCTCCAAGTAGACATCCTGAAATCTCAATATTCACTGCAATTAATTAAACATATTTGAACTACTATAATTGCATTTTTTACCAGCCTTGTGCTTTTAATGATCACATTTTTTTTTTCTTGCTCAAAACTAGAGGGGAAATAAGCGACCAAGTGAGAAATAACAGGAAATAACTACAGCAAGATGAACACCACAGCATACAAAATTCACAGAAATTGACTAAACAGGCATTTATCAGTGAGAATAGTTCTAGGTGTGAGCTGGAAAAGTGAGCCAGTAAATTCACACCAGAGGGCAAGGTACACACGAGGGAACAGCAGGACCCATAGCCTGCTACAGCTCTTGTAACCCAGCATACAGCAACAAGTAGATGTAGAGATGGCTTAGGAGGAGCCTGAAGATGGTGTTAAAAACCTTTATGCATGCAAGTAAGAGAACATACTCTCTGATTTAACAGTCTCACTGATGGGTTGTTTCTCCACATATTTATTGAAATATCCATATTGCAATATATTGCGTGGAGGCAAAAATGCACAAAATAAAAACATCCAGCTCACTGCTAAGACAAGAATAGTTTTAGCTTTGCTATAAAGCCTTCTAACTTTATCTCCAGTCCAAAACATCATGTTCCTACTGTTTGCTTTTCCAAAAATTCTTCATCTTGTCAAACCAACAAGCCTGACTTGAGAGTAAATACTAGAATGAAACAAGTCAAACTTACCTTTTCTTGTGACCTGTATGACAAAGTCTGAACTACATGTGGCTTTAACATAGTGGATTTATGAAAAAAACACATTTTTATATGCTTCCTACAAATTCAAGTTTGAATTTTATATGAATACCCCTGTTCATAGAGTCTGCTGCATATTCTGACAGTTATCTCCTTATTTTAACCAATAATCCTTTTTTTGGATTCTCTACAAGTCTGTGAAACCACAAACAAAGCTACCTGCAAAAGGATCAGTGGATTCCACGGTACATATGGGGGAATGTAAAAAAAAAAAAAAAAAAAGGGAGAGAGCATTTTTACCAGGGTGTGTAGTGATAGGATGAGGGGTAATGGTTCTAAGCTGGAACAGGGTAGATTTAGGTAAGATGTTAGGAAGAAATTCTTTAGTGTGAGGGTGGTGAGACACTGGCACAGGTTGCCCAGGGAGGTTGTGGCTGCCCCCTCCCTGAAGTGTTCAAGGCCAGGCTGGAGGGGGCTTGAAGCAACCTGGTCTAGTGGGAGCTGTCCCTGCCCATGGCAGGGGGCTTGGAAATAGATGGTCTTTAAGGTCCCTTCCAACCCAAACCATTCTATGAAAGCACATAAATTGGGCCATATCGACTTGTTATAGGAAAATTACAGAACATTTGACCCTTAAAAAGAAAAAAAAAAAAAAAGCATTAACTCTGGCTTTAATTTCTGAGCATAAACCAAGAAGCTAACATAATGGTTTGTAATGGCTCCCCAGACAGGATTTGTGGTCTGCAAAAGCAGGAAGAATTCCTCCCCCCTGCTTCCCTCCCCCCCCACCACCACTGTAAAACTCACTACTTTATAACCTGCAAAATTAAATCAAGCACACAAATCACAGGTTTCCCCGGAAAAGAAAAAGGTCAAAATGAAGAGGCTAGGGTTTTTTTCTGCTATACAGCAGCTTGACACCATAAGCTAACCAACTGTAGATCTGGGGTTGTGACTGCATCCCTATAACAACACAAGCACTACAGATTATGTTTAGGGTATCGTTAATCTCTCACACCCACCAATTTCCTACTGACAGCTGGAGGCCAGCAGCAAAATCCTGGTGCAAAAGTTCACTCAAAATCAGCAGGAACAGATAAGCTTTCAAAATAATTCCGAAAATTATGAAAACACACCTAAGCAATAAGTTTTCAAAAAAGAAAATTATTACTTTTTGAGCTTAGTAAATACAAGTAGCAAGTCTATCCCAGGAAGATAATATTCAGGCACATAAACTGTGTATTTTTGACATGAAGTTAAGGACCCACACAACTCACTATTTTTTAAAGAATTTTCTATTTCAAAATTCTGGGTTGTGTGAAGTAGGAAATAGACACTTTACAGGTTGGGGAAATGGAAGTTGCTCAAAACTGCAAATCAGTAATACTTGCTTTGAGCACATTATATGTTAAGTAAAATGGTTTCTTGCAAATACTCAGAATTTGTTTTTCTTAAAAGGAAAGAAAATAAACTCAACAATTTCTATTATTTGAACACATGCCAAAGAGAGTATGAGAAAACTGGAAAGGGAGGGAAGCCAAAAAGAAAATATATCTACAGTAATACATTCCAGCTAAATTAGTACCAATAATTCTTAGAGTGTTCAGCTAGTGAAACACAAGATAACATCTATAGCTTAATTTTTTAACTGTTTTATACTCTATTTTATACAGATTTTCTTTTAACATTCCCTCCGTCTTTCTTTTCTCACAGTTTCTCTATGGTATCTACAGAGCCAAGAGTCAAAACAAAGCCTGACCTACAGAGGGGGGAAAAAATTCTTAATTAAAGTGTGATTTAACCTCACAAGATTCCATGAAGAGATAAAAATCAGATTCCAAAAAGCTTATTATTTTCATAAAAGGATTGACTGCTAGATAACAGAAGAATAACAAATTAATCAAACCTCAGGAAAAGAAATGAAGGATTTCCAGCTATTTTTTAAATTATTAACATTCTTGGTATAGAAGGCCTATCTAGTGTTAAGTAAGGCCTCAAATAACAATTTCTTTGGACTGTTGATAGTAACAGAATTGTTTTTAATCAGCTCAGTCAATCAAAAAGAAAACACACAGTTCTTTTCTGGGCACCTTCCCAGTTGGGACACAACATGTGCTGCTTGGCCACTCTGTCTGGAAGCTATGCTCCTAGGGCACACAAGCAAACACACTGTTTCTGAGCAAAAGTGCTTTGGAGATCTTTAGCTGCAGCAGGTCACTGCCTCTTCACATTTTGCTGGCAATCCCTACTGTTTCATAGCAAAAAGTGGACGTAATGGACTGAACTGTTAATAAAAATTAGGAAGAGAAAGATGGGGCATGGAAATCTCAGAACAGCAGAGGAGCAAGACAGGGCATGCAAACTTCAGAGTTGCAGAGACAGACAATATTCACTGTCCTTGGACATACATTCAGTATATTTTGGGAGTGACGAGGCCAAGAAGAACAAGAAAAAAAATCTCATATAAGGCTACTACTCTAGCAGACAGCTTAGGCTTGTCCCAACATCTGTGGAAATTCATCCAGTATTTGACCTGTTGTCCTCTACCCTCCAGCCCTTCTAAAGTGAAGTGCCAATCACCCATACCCTATCAGCACATCCCAAACCCAGCCCACAGCAGCTCTGTGAGAAGCAGCTCCAGAGGCTTCCCCAGAAGCCCCTTGAAATAGCTGCCCTTCTCTCCCCAAGTCATATTCTGTGCCCAGTTTGAGATGGTCCATTCCACAATACAAGTTTTTTTTTTTAATAAGCTACTCAAATCACTAGAATTTTCATCTGTTTTTAAAGACTTAAGCAACCTAAAGCCCTTTTTCCAGTCTATCAAACTAGTAGCTATTGGTTTGTTTGCATGTTTAGAGTTAATCTTTTGTTTAGACTCGTGTTTCAATAATTACATTTGTGACCAGACAACACTGTTTACAAAATACCTGAATATGTGAAAAAAAAAAAAGCTAAGGTGACAAATCAATCCAACTCACACAGAAGACTACTGCTCTTTCTGACATGGTGCTACTAATTTCTACATGCCTTTATAGTCAGGAACAGCAGATCAGCTATTCCAATAGAAGCAGGGTATGGAGTTAGACTTACCAACATACAGAGCCACTTGTGTGGGTTTTCTTCCTCCAAGAGGAACCAAAAGACAGCATGTCAATTAATATAAAAACAGGCTTCAAGTCCAGTCAGGAACTCTGAGTTAGCTGTCCAGAAGATAGATAATGCTGTTAAGAGTGTGCTTACATCTGTAAGGACCTGGCACACAAGGGGTCCCAAGAACAGGAGTGCCAGAAGCCAATGTAAACCTTCTCAAGGAAGGTAGGCGAGCCATACTTAAGGTCTGACTGAGAATCATTCCAATACATCCCTATTGACGGTTGATGAACTGTGCCAGATACTACACATATTAGTGCAACATTTCACCTATCAAAGAAAGAAAGAAGCTATTTCCAAGACCAGCTTCAACCTATTAAGTTTTAACTTTAAACTCAAAGTTAAAAAATGCCAACAGTTGATATTACAACATTTTTGCTAGTTCCTCAGCCCATTGCTCACAAGGAATGAATAAAGGACACTGAAGAGGAGCTTAAAAGAAAAAACTTATAATTGATGAAGCAATATGGAGCACACAAAAATTCCTTCAAGTAGACAAAATGATGCTGTACTACCAGACAGTCCATATTGTTTCAGTCTTTCATTAAAGTTGGAGCAGCTTGGATTGCGATGACAGGTACTGGCCCAAATTCATCAGACCTGTTTTATGCTTGCCTTTAATGCTGTGCACTCTGTTGTTCCTACTTTTCAGACAGATCATCTTTAGGAGAAGGTTTTAAAGGCATACACTTACTTCATCAAAAAGTTTCAATCTGGAGTGAAGGTCATCCGATTACAAGAAACACTATGCAATCCATAGAATGTACTGAAGGAAATAAAAACGTATCATTTTTCTGTCCTGGGATGTGGAAGGGAGAGGGGCAGGAAGGGGAAGCAAGATGTTTAACCACAATACACTGCTGTAATCTTCAGCACAGAAAACCCTTGCATGGCTAAATATAGCAAATCATTATCATCCTACATCTCTACCTCCACACTCTTCCTGCTGCAGTAGCTAACAACATTAATTCCTTTGGAGCAATGAGGCTACAGGAAAGAGTCACTTCATTTACACAGGGTTTATAGGTGTGTCTTAAAAGGAAACAAAGATTTTAGCTCCTCTCATCCATACTATCTAAAAACAATGTCCTATGAGCAGACCTGAGAAACATACCACAAAAAAGTCCCCTCAAAGACTTTCAGCCATTGTACCAGAGGCATGGAGGCACAGATGTTATCTCGCCAGGTAAATGTCAAGCTTTTCATTGCCACATCAGCCAGCACTACAGCCAGCTCACCTAGGCACCATATGAAGTTTATTCTACACTAGCAGAATATTTATTATTCCCCCTCTGGGAGCTGCACATTACACGCAAGCATTCAGACACAGAAGACGTATTAAGTGTTTGCTTAAGCCAAGGAAGTCCAGATGAGTGTCTCCTGGATGCTAGTGCTGAGCAGAGAGAGTAATTAATCCACTGTTTGTGCCATTTGAATCCAAGTCAGACTTGCAGAACAGTCCAATGTTCAGCAGCAGTCTGAATTTTAACATTTTATCTGTAGGCATTTCAAAAGAACTCTAAGCTTTCTAGGGTTTTTTGTGGGGTTTTTTGGTGCTAATGATGAAAAACAGAATACAAAATTATACTAATAATCAGATGACTATATCACTTTTACTTAGTTTTCGGCCTACAAAGTGAACATTTCAAAAACACAGTTGCCAAAAGCAGTCCTTAGAATAATAATAATAAAAAAAAAATAAACTATGATCAAGTCTCAATTAGTCATGGAGCAGTGCAGGAAGAGCTAGCTACACAGAGTCACCAGGGATCTATCAGAGTTTATAGCTTGACCTTAGCACTGCCCTTTGTCCATCCAGGCTGGCCCCACATGAACTGACAGAGGTAGTGCAGAGCTTAATGGGTGCAGCCTGTGGTGTCTTTACCTTACTATTACTCCTGAAGTAACCTCATGGCTGGTGCTCTGCCTAAGCTGGTAAAGCTTCCTGAAACTCAGGGAACTGGAGACCATTGAGCAAATGCAACCAAATAGTCCTGCATGATCCAGGTCAGCCCTGACTGCAACAATACTAAAATAAAATAAAGCTGGTCTGTGAAGACCTATCCAGATGTCTGCCACCCATTCTCCAGCATCTGCAGAATCACAGGTGTGATTCTTTATATGCAATCTTCCAGCAGTCTTACTCAGTCTGCCTGTGTTATCCCAGAAAATTGATTGTGGACTATAAAGTTGTAGCTGCTCTCCTGCTCCTCCATCTTGTGCAAAACTTCAAGGGCCACACAGGCAAGCTGGACCAAATTTCTGCAATGCCCGAATACTGCAGGCTGAAAATTCCTGAGATTTGGTTGCTGAAGATTTCTGCAGACATGGTTACGTTTTTTCAGAAGCTTGATTAGTTATAACCTGGGCTGACTGACTATAAATGCCTGGGGCTCAAATCACTGATTCCCCAAGGATTCTTCTTGCTCTGTTCACAACTACAGGATTCATCTTGCCAAACTTTATCCATCTAAAGTGGATGAAATCTAGCTAAGACCATTACCTAGCCTGCCTTTATAAATGAGATATATAGTGGTTATTCACTCAGCTGGTTGGGAAGAGATGACTGGTATGAAACAGAAACACACATTTCAGATGGTTACAAAAGTCAAAGTGTTGTCTGTAACCACTTCTTTTCAAAAGGCATGCAGAAGTGTAAGGATTATACCTGTATCTTATGTGCACACACAGAATCACAAGGAGTCAAGGGCCAGGGGTGAAGGACAGCCTGATTGTAGGAATAATCAAGAGCACAGTATGGGAGAGAGGATCTTCCTTGCATAAAGAACAAAAGGGATTCCACAGCTGAATTAAATGCAGCCAACTTAACTGCAGCTACTTTTACAAATGGAGCACATAGTTTACACCTTGCTAGTAACACAGCAACTTTTTGTGACCCACAGAGGACATCCTTCTCCTTCTCACAGGACTGCTTCACAATCTGGCTACAACTGACAGCCTTCCCTTCATCCACTATGCAGCTGACTTTGTCACAGAAGGATACCAAAACAGTTAAACAGGACTTTCCCTTTGTGAACCCATGTTGACTGTGCCTCATGATTACATTGTTCTTTAAATGCCTTTCAATAGTACCCAGTATAACCTTCTCCATAAGTTTTTCCAGGAACTGAGGCTAGACTGACAGGTCTGTATTTTCCCGGGTCTTCCCTCATACCCTTCTTGTAAATTAGAATAACACTGGGTTGCTTCCAGCCAGCAGGGACCTCCCCAGACTCCCAAGACCTTTGGTAGATGATCAAGAGGACTCATGCCATAACATCCACTAGCTCCTCCAGTACTCCGGGTGAATCCTATCAGATCTCATGGACTTGTGAACATTCAGCTGATATAGCTGGTCTCCTACAATGTCAGTGTCCACAAATGAAAAGTCACTGTTCCCACACTTGTGTTCCTGCAACTCAGAGGTCCAGGCAGCTTAGGGTCAGTATTATTAAAGACTGAAACAAAAAAAAAAAAAGTATTTCATTACTCCATTTTTTCTTCATCCCTATTAGTGAAGTGATCATCTTCAACAAGTATCAGTCCAATGTTTTCTTTAGACCTCCTTTTGCTACTGATGTACTTCAAAAAAGCCCTTCCTGTTGTCAGGCACGACACTGACCAGGTTTCAATTCTAATTGAGCTTTTGGCCCTTCATGTCTTCTCCCTACACAGATGAACCACAGCTCTGTACTCTTCCTGCAAAACCTGAGCTCGCTTCCAGAGATCACACCATTGATTTTTCCTCTCAAGCTCCATGAGGAGCCCCCTGTTCAGCCAAGCTGGTCTTCTGCCCCACTTGCTTGCCTTAGGACACACAGGAATTGCCTGCTTCTATGCGTATAAAAGGTGCTTCTTAAAAACTGACTTAATTAATATTGGTTTAAACAAACACAGTTAAATTACCTTCAGGAACTTTTTTGAATTAATATGAAATGCTATCAAAGTAAGTAAAAAGCAGAAGTATCTTGCAATATATCAATAAATACAGTTCTGTAGGATATACCCTACAGAGATCATCAGTCATAGTGTAACATACCAACCTATTGGGTACTTTTACCAAACTGGAGACTGAGTGTGTCAGGAGAAACGTAGTATAAGCCACACAATCCCATTTCTCAGAAAGACACATTCCTGTAAATCACTCATTAAATATACTTTAGCTCTGGGCTGGGCAAGAGTTCCCAGCTCTTAGAGCTCCCATTAAAATTCAGTCAGCAAGAGATGCAACTTTTCATGAAAAACAGTCCCAAGAGCTGCCCATCCTGAGCTAACTGCCATTCACCATGTCCCCACAATCACAGCATCTTCCATATGGGCTCCTGCATTCCCAAGCAACCTTGAACAATTAGTGTTTTCCCTCCCTCTGTGAGTATAGCAGTACCAGCCTTCTCAGCATGCTGCAAAACATGTTCAAATGTTTACATGCTGTTACCATAAAAACACAGATCTTTCAAACATCAGCTCTCACCAAGGCAGTTATCATAGAATGGTTTGTAATAATCTAGTTCCAACCCCCCTGCCACGGGCAGGGACACCTCCCACTAGACCAGGTTGGTCCAAGCCTCATCTACCCTTCCCCTTGAACACTTCCAGGGAGGGAGCATTCACAACTTCACTGGGCAACCTGGGCCAGTGTCTCATCATGCTCATGGTTAAAAATATCTTCCTAATGTTCTTCCTAAAGAACCCTCTTCCAGTTTGAAACCATTCCCCCTTGGCCTATCCCTACCTACCCTTGTAAAAACCCAGTCCCCAGCTTTCCTGTAGGCCCCCTTCAGGCACTGGAACACTGCTCTAAGGTCTTCCTGGAGCCTTCTCTTCTCCAGGCTGAACAACCCCAACTCTCTCAGCCTGTCTTTGTAGGAGAGGTGCTCCAGCCTTCGGATCATCTTCATAGCCCTCCTCTGGACTTGCTCCAACAGCTCCATGTGCTTCCTGTGTTGGAGACTCCAGAACTGGACAGCACTGCAGGTGGAGTCTCACAAGAGCAGAGTAGAGGGTGAGAATCACCTCCCCTGACCAGCTGGCCGTGCTTCTTTTGATGCAGCCCAGGACACCATTGGCTTTCTGGGCTACAAGCACACACTGCTGGCTCATGCTGAGCTTCTCATCAACCAACACTCCCAGGTCCTTCTCCTTAGGCCTGCTGTCAATCCATTCACAGTTGCTGAAGTCCAATGGATTTTAACATACTTTGGGGTTTAGAAACAAAAAGTGTCCCCATTATCTTCTACAGCTTGGCTCTGTACTTCACAGTAATAATCACTCTGGAGTAGTAAAACTCCAAAATAATTTGTTTCTCTGCTAGCTCTCCTTAACAGGTTACAACACAAAATATTCATACGAGTGATGCGAACTTGAGGGTTTTTTCACTACAAAACAAAAAAACATGCAAAAAATCATCCCTCAATGTAGCTTGCTCTCTCCGTTTCTGACCTGTAGCAATTAAGACCAAAGCTGGTTAAAACACTTGCTGTGTTAAAACAGTTTGTTTTGATCATCCACCCCCCAGCCCGTACTGGCAATTTATATTTCCCTGAAATACATCAACAAACTGAGTAACTGTAAAACACTTTGATGAAGGAAATTGTCACCTCAAGTCTAAATACACTGTAGTGTATACTGTACAGAAATATATACCAACACATTTTTATTTTAACAGACAAACTTACAAAAACACCCTATTTCTTTACAGAGTGTACATTTTACCATAACTATGCTGCCATGTTCTTCCTTTAAAATGTATTTAGACTAATGGCACTTATGGCAAGCAAATAACCTTAACAGCAACCCAATGTTTCATCAGAGGAACAAACATACAGCCTAAAAATTCAACATTATTCTTACACGAATGTTTCTGCCACTTTTCTAAGCAATACTTAGCAATACTTCTGTTTGCAATAACACTATGTGTATGTGTGTATATAGATGTTCTCTAGAATGTGCACCGCTGCACCATACCACTTTTTAAATGCACATGCTTTCAATATTTTTGAGTCCAATAAAGTGAATTTTTTGATGAAAAACACCCAAAGTTTTCAACTAAAAACATGCTGCCAATACTTGCCCAGAGCAAGATTTTACAACCAAATCATAAAAGCCCTAAACCTAAAGTTTTATAATACCATCAGTGACACAGTCTCAACTGTAGCGACGAGACAGGCGCCGCTATAATGTTAACAGCCAGTATGTAAACATTAATGCAACCTGAGGGGGAGCAGAGGGCAATCCCTGAAGAGTCCCCTCAGAACTGCCACAGAACTTTTAGATGCCTGTAGTTAAACCTTCTTTGGCTTAATTACTTACAAAGGGCCGGGGGGGGGGCGGGGAGAAGTTAGCCAGGCAGTAAGACAATTAATTTCATTAAAGCTGTAATTGTGTCTCTTCTTAAAGCTTTACTTATAGTTCTTGAAACTCACAAATACATTATTTTTTGAACAAGAATCCAACAAACTGAAGTTTGCCATTTAGCTGGCAGAAAAAAACAATTTAAATGGTTTTGAAACATCAGTACATTCACAAAACATTTAAGAGAATATCATTCTTTTCCTACACAGTAAACACAGAGGTCTTAAATACAGGCTCTTCACTGAGCTATCAGAGTTCTTTGTCTCAGAAATCAGTAAGGTACAACCCATCTAACCAGATTTCCAGTAACAGGCTGCCTTCAGCCAAGTCTCAAATCACATTTCAACAGTTTCATTCACAACAATTTTAAGAATATTCAGTTACTTCCTTACCTTCTAACAGTCTCCGTGCTTCTAGAACAAGGTAGTACCATGTCTTTTAGTCTAAGCCATGTACTTTTGTCTCTACTACATGCTCAATTCTTGTTGATAACATTTAATAGCTTTTGAAAAAAAAATGACAGGAGACTGTAACTTTGAATGACCAACAGAAGCCAAAAGACATAAGCAAAACATTCATTTTTCAAAATTACAAACAAAATTGCTTCATATCAACAATTTGAAAAAACAGCTACAGCAGTAAACAAGGAATACACTGGTAAAACTACTTCACAGAAAAGTTAATCAAATCCATGTAATGATTGCCTAAGGAAGCTTAACAAAACTAATATAACTGGGTCATATCTCCATATTTGAGGAGACATTAACACAACCTTATAATGCCTAAAACTAGAAAACTAAATTCTCTACCAAAAGAGTTGCACATTTTTCTTTAATAGAAGATGTAAAAAAGATGAAACTATAAAGATAATTATATTCTTTTAAATACACTTACACAAGTGCACCTGTTAGAAGCTTATTACAATACAGCCATAGTTATTATGACAATATATACATGAAGAGTAATTAAAATATTGAATTCACAACCTAATAACCAAAAGGACTTAGAAAAATGCACATCCTAATGAACCGCGTACATTTCTACAGGAAAAGGAAGTACTTTCCCTGATTTGCAAGAACAGTTTCTTTGCATGTGAAAACATAACACACTGGTAATACCTAAAATATTTTTGTTTTATTTCTCATTTTCCACCACCTCTGCCAGAGCCAGAAATACAGCTAAAAGAAATAACATGGCAAGACTACTATGAAAAACAATTTAAAAGATCTGTACTGTACATGTACAGTCAAAATTAGCTGCAATTTAACTCTGTGCCCTGTTAGCACTCCTTAGAGCATCAAACGTGTACCAGCTGTGCATTTAACAGATGTCAGACTGTCATTTATAAATTCTGCACTGCCCAGTAAGAATGCTTCCTCCTAATCCAAACAGGTGACCCACACTGCTTGAGAATACCAGAAAAAGGCAAAAATTCTGAGCTACTCCTACTGAAGTAAGGGACGAAAGGCAGAGATATGAATCTGGACAGTACAAACACAACCTCCATGTTTATGTACCTACCTTCAGCTTTTATCTAGGAAATAACTCATGTCCAAACATCACTTACTCAAAATAGTGTGACTAGTTCTCTTCCCATAATCTCACAGAACATTCATACGTACATATACATAAAAGTTTACAAGTGATCTTACTCCTTTACTGTTTCCACAGAGCCTAATAAACTTGTTTTCATAGACAGGATAACTGTATTTTATAATCACTAAATAGAATACACATGGGCATACTAACATGCAATCTTTATCTTCACAGAACTGCAGTATTATAATATAATGCAGACAATTTCCTAAGACTGAAGTTTCTGTGCAATGTCACCTCCCTTTTTGATTGTCAGTGCCACACCAATTTGCAATTTTATATTACACAGAGACAAACTATAACCAAACTAGTCCTGTAACACAGTAGAAAGCTTGCTCCTCCTCAAGATTAGAATGTGCCTAGACAAGCTACCCATCTTCTTTTTCCCCATCCTTCTGTAAGAATTATAAAATGTACAAGGCTGGCACACATGAATAGCAACACTCAAAAGAAAATCTGATTTAACAAGCTTACTGCTCCCAAGTTCAGGACTGACAGAGATGCTGTGCAAGCAAATGCCAGTGAGGTACTTAAAATAGGGTATCCACTTGGGAAGAGATTAAATGATTAAGTTTGATGTTACTGCCAGCTGCTAGTAGCAATGTAAAGGGCTAGAGATATGTCCATGAACTCAAATTGGGGCTTTTTCCCTCCTGATTTTTTCAATACAATTTGTTGTAAGCTACTGAGGATACGACTGAAAATGCCACTGTGTCTCCCCATGTCCAACATCAGCTTCCCAAGAGAGTACAAATCTACAAGAGAAGCTAACAAGCAAATGGATGTGAAATCAGAAAGTCTGTCAGCAGGAGCATTTTACATACTATACATAGTTAGCAACTCATAACGTAACAAAAAACAATGTTTAAAAAAACTTAATCTTTCAACTACCTTTTAATGCCACTTAGCAATTTATTTTTTCATTAATAACAATGATCCAACATTTTCAGCTGTGTGTGTTATACTACAATACCAATGTTGCCTTTTATGCCTACATTTTATATGATGGTAAGTGAACTTCTCAGGAAAAATACCTTAGGTCACACAGTTTGGATTCTGACAGACAGAAGAATAACCCTCCAAGAATTAAGTGTTAATTCTGTTGGTTCTGTACGAACCAACTTTTGCCTTTTTCATACACCTCTATTTCAACTTTCATTTCTTTCAGACTTCAGAAGCTGAACAGAAGCCAGTTGACATGTCAAAAGCTTTCACACATTGCCACTAAGACTTTTAGAAATCCCCATTTGACATGAAATTTGTTTGCCTACTCTTTTTGCTACACTTGAGAGACTTAGGTTTGCAAGTTGTTCAAAGCTGCTCCACTGTTACACAAAAAGCTTGTATAGCTACAAAAAACTAACAGATGGACAACCAGACTGATTTCTTCCCCTTTAATGTTGTCTAGAAATTTTAGAAGTCTGACACACGAGATCACTGACCAAAAGGAGAAAATGCATTTGCTCTCACAGCAAAACAAAACACTGATGCCAACAATAGTGTTAGAGTCCAAGTAATGAGACGAAGTTCTACCAAAATACATCTACCCTCTTAGGAAATAATTGCAGTAAGATGAAAAGCAGCCAGCTAGAAAGGACAGTAAAAATAATTCCATAATTAACTTATTTGGTAACACTATTACAATTATTTTGTTTACATCTATAATACATAAAGTGATTAGAGGTGCTCCCACCTTTCTAGAACTTCTGACTCATCCTCAATCCTCAAAACAATGGATATTCATCCTTTTAAAAGGACTGAACTTTGACAATCTTGCTTAAAATTTGGATTGGGCTTTGCTTACTCCATGACTGAAGTTTAGGAATGGGACCTGACAGTCACTCAACATGATGTACATGTATTTGCAGTTATTTGGCAATGACTGCTTAAGAAGTTCCAGATATTCATAGTAACCAGAAGTGCATTCACATCATCTCTAGTACTAAACCCCTCATCATCTTTTGAAGAGTAATCCCTTACATTACTCTTCTGTCACCTCCTCCACCTGGAAAAAAACTGACTAGATTACTAAAGCATCTCATTCCATATTAAAGTAATCAAGCATTGTAACTTTCACTATTGATACAAACTACCAATATAAGTTGAATTTCAAAACATTAAAACCTTACTACCCAAGATTTCAGCCCTGCCACCTCTCATGGTCACACTACGAACGGCAGCTTTTGGCTATTCGTGGATCACTCAAGAGCTTTCTTCCCTCTTCTTCACACTTTCATAAGGAACCTCCCCTTGACAGCTGAATTTTGGCACCATCCCTTAAGTAAAAGGCTTTGCTTTCTGTATCATTACATTCATCCAATTGGGATTGCTTCAGCTTTTCCAGTCAGTTTTTTCCACAACATCCTCATACTCCTCTATCTTAACTAACATCACAATGTTAAGTAAAGCCATCAGCAACTTTCATTAGTATGGTCCTTCTCTGTGACTAACCACAAACATTATTTAAATTATATGTAAAAAAAAAAACACAAAAAAACACAGTTTCATTAGGAATCCTAAGTGACCCAATTACACATTAAGCATGAAAAAACCCCCACAAACAAGAAACTTTTCAAATTTAAATCTAAGGTTGCGAAAGACACTATTTCAAATTAATACATTTCCAGCATTCTTAAACAAAACCAGTGAATTGTCAAGAGTCAATCATCAAATAACCAAAACAAGAAATATTATTACATAAAACTGAGAATCCATAAACACAAACCATACCTGCTTTTCCTTTCGATGAGAATTGCCATATAAGAAGCTGGTAAAGCAGCACCAAAGCCAGGAGACCAAAAGTAGAATTTTCCAAGTATCTTCCTACAAATGTAATGTGTACACATATTATATGCAAAGCAATGGAAACATTCATATACAACACCGTATTTTACATTTATCACAAAATTACACATTTATTTTTTTCTCTTTACATTAATCAGGACCTACAAATAAATACTAACTATATTTTTTACAGTCGGATAGTTCTGAGGGGTTCCCAAAGTACTTCCTAAACATTAAACATCTGAAACACTTCATGAACATATACATTCCTTTTAAAGGATTACTTTGCTTCAAAAAAAACAGTGCTTTCAAGAGATATTTCTGAAAAGTTGCAAATGTTAATTACAGATAAATCTTCTGAAAGAACTTATAGTTGGTCTTCTCTCTGCTACTTGTCCAAATACACCTTCAGGGAGATGTGCCTTGTGGAATATAAGGATGCAATCAGATGAGCCAGAAATAAAATCAAATTATTATAATGTATGTCACACTCCAAAGAAATAGTTACCTGAGGCTAAAAAAACCAAACCACTCACTTACAGTAAGGCAAGGAATCAATCTGTACATTACAACTGGAAGCGACAGCAACATCCCAGTTCTATTAAGGTGGGAAAGCTCATTTTTTGCAACCAGAGCTGGGTTTCACTCAAAGAGCCCACACAATTTCAGCTATGAAAACTCCTCCAACAATAAGAATTGAAAAAAACAGTTACACAAATAACAACATCTAAAAAAATATTTCTATAATTTGGTCACTTTTGAAGGAGGAAAAACAAAAAGCCTGTCAGACAGAATTACACCAACCACATTTGGTCTGTTCAGGACACCTACACATTCGAACTAATTCAGGTTGGTCACAGAAGCAAACAACACTCAGGCAGTTAAGAAATTTGGTAGCAAGATAACAAACATACTTCAATTACACCAATGCTGCTCAGCTGATAAGCATCAGTTCAGGAAAACGGTGTTACAACGGAGTAAAAACACAGAGAACAAAATACAACAAACAAAATAGGAAACACATCATCTTAGATAAGATTTCATGTTGACAACATAGAAGAGAGAACAAGGATAATTAATCAATACCATCTGATTAGCTCACTTTCATTCTTGCTGTAAAAGGCATGATCAGCCTCATGTCATAATTCTCCTGTAAAAATAACATTACCAGAGAGAGCAATGCCAGCTTATGTTCAGAAGGGAAAAGAGAGCCAGTGTATCAGCAGCAAGTGATGTAATGGCAATTACACACACTGTTCATTCCCACGGCTGCAAAAGGATAATTTCTCAGGATGACAACGCCAAATGCTGCCAGAGCTAAAGTTCATTATTAGGACTCTCTTGGAAAGCAATTACTGTATGAAGTTTCAGAAAAGTCATTTTAAACTGCCTAGTAAGTATGAACACATCTTTGCAGGCACACCTGTTAAGTAACAGAACAAATGTATTTTCTGTGGGAAAGAAACAGGAATTTGTTCTCCTGGCATGGTTTAGAATCCTTCTACAAATGCTTACATGTTCAGTTTGGTAAGATTTTAGAAACAACAGTAACATATTTTACATAATAAAACCTACTGGAAATTAAAATGTCCAATCAGTAAGTGAAACATTTAAACTTCCGCTGAAGTAAATGAAAACAAATCTGTTATTATTTGCAGGGTTATTTTCACATGGTCTATGGTTAGAAATTGGAATGAGAAATATGAGTTCTTTAAGGTTATGCATCTAATTGCTCAATGTACAACTGTATCCAAACCTCAAAGGCTGGTTGATAGATAAGGTTGAATCTAATTAAGCAAGCTAATGTAAAGTTGTATGTCGACAAACTTAATTACTGTAGTTGCTAGACTAAGAGAAACAGGTCCTCATGAGATTTTGCACAATAATAAAACTGAAAATCTAATAAAAAAAATAAAAATCACACCTTTCATTTAACAGATGTAATGCCTGTCAAAACTGGAGCCTAGCACTTCCGTCTGAAGCTCAGACAGATGTAGTCTTCTGGATCTCACCAGTGGAATAGATTACAATCCCCAGCTGGCCTGTCACACATTTGTAACAGAGATCATCAGCCCCAGTGCTCTGCCAACAGAGCAGCCTGTGCATAATCCCTAATTCACTTCATGAAAATAATGAAGAAAAAAAAAATAAAAAGGCAGGCAAGTTAGCTTGGTAATCCCTTCTAGAATGAGAACATCTATCAACAGCCAAACATCTCATCACAGCCAAAGCCATTGCTGATACTGGGTTTAGGCTTCTTTGAAATTTTGCCCATCTCTGAAATGGTGAGAATAGTAAACAATGCTTGAAATTACATTAATTGCCCTTTCTTGCCTTAAGTTTTACATTCTTGAATATATTTGCAGCAGTTACAATTTTGGTGCTTTTCCCCAGCTGAAAGGAAGTAAATATTACATGAGCATCAAAAAGATATACTAGCACAAGCCAGGCTCCTCAGTAACAATTACATGTCATATTTAGGTCTTCTAATTGTTACTGGATAACTAAGGCATATTTTCAGTATACACAGTATGACTGAAGATTCACTGAGACTTTGGTAACGGTATGAACAAGTGGTCACTTTATCCAGGACATCCTATATGCCTGCCAACACATCCCCTTGGTGCTACAAAAGAAAGAAACAGGAAACTCTTCTCAAATCAGGAATTGTGCACATAAATATGAGGTTAACGTGTCCAGCTACAAACAATACATTGCTTTAGCAAAGAACTCCAAGAGGGTAAGATCAGGCAGCTGCATGGGGTTTACTGGGCATTTTTGCTCTGAGTAACTGCTGCTGCTGCTCCTGCTCCAATGTACCTTCGTAACAAAAAAAAGAAACAAATATAGCAGCAGGCATCCAATTATACAAAACTATTACATCCCAGCTCATCACCAACTAGAATCAGATCTACAGCACTGACATCTCTAAGATCTCAGACAATCTCTTCGCATGGTTTTCAGTCAAGTTCAGAAATAAACAGGCCCCAGTTATGTAGAACACCACAGAGGTACTGGTATTTCTTTGATGGATTAAAACATACAATACCAAATTGCATTCTGGGCTGGAAAATGACATAAAATTACTCTTGCTCTCAAGGACTACTGAAGAAAGTACACTCTACCCCACGGTAATTAATTCAAGGAATCATAAAAGTTCAAACAAAACAAAAAAAAAATTAAAAAAACACACAAAAAGGTTTAAAAAAAAAAAAAAAAGAGGTCTCACATTTCCATCCTCCATCACCCACTCAACAGCAGATGAGAGAAGGAAGCATGTACAGCTCAAGCTGCAAGACAATGTTGATATTAAGTAGATTCCAAGTGAAGGATTTGTCAACATTATGATCGCAGGAGAAGCTCTTAAACAAAGAAAAAAAGGCATACAGTACTCAACTTGTAAAGATGTTATGTATTTCTACAGCCTTCTGGCTTGTTCTTATTTTCTCTCCAAATAACACTTACTTGGCTCCTTGACCATACTCAAGTAAAGTGACTTGTTCAAAGAACCTGCCCATGACAACTCCCAAACACCTTCCTGATTAACAGCAGCCAGTTTAAAGCCCATTCCGGTGTAAGGATGGGACTGCTTTTTTCCTCCCAATGCATTAATTTACACATTTATTTATCAAATTTCATAAGCTATTTTAACCAACAAATATTTCTGAAATGGATGAGAGTCACTTTCAGATTTCTGTGAGCTAAATAATCTCATGCAATCTCTCACACTACTCTTCATCCCTTTTTCCAGATTCCTCAGGTATATCCAGGACAAAGGACACAGAAACATCACTGGCAACCTCTTCCTATTATGAAAATTGATTATTTACCCCTTGTTTTATTTCATATTAACTACTCACTAATCCATTACTAATTCCTGGGAGACAGAGGATCTTTCTTCTTGAAGAGTCCTAGCAAGCAATCTTGTCATTTGGGAATTCACATGTAATGCACCAGTCAGATCATCATCTACATATTTATCCTTCAAAGGACACTAGCAAATTTACAAAGTATGACTTTTCTGATAATCATGTTACCAATTGTTTTCTGAAGTGTCACTTAATAGCTCTTACATATCCTATTCACTTAATTGTCAGAAAAGCTGCAAAATACTCCTTATAACTGGACATTCTTATACATGGAGGGTACAGTCTAGGTAGAATCATACAATGGTTTGGGTTGGAAGGGACCTTCAAGATCATCGCATTCCAACCCACCTGCATGGGCAGGGACACCCTCCACTACACCAGGTTGCTCCAAGCCCCATACAACCCAGCCAAGGAGGGGGCACCCACAACTTCCCTGGGCAACCTGTGACAGTGTCTCAACACCCTCATACTAAAGAATTTCTGCCTAATGTCTAACCTAAACCTACCCTCTTCCAGTTTAAAGACATTATCCCTTTTCCTATCGCTACATGCGCTCGTAAAAAGTCCCTCCCCAGCTTTCCTGTAGCCCCTTCAGGTAATGGAAAGCCACCATAAAGTCTCCCTGGAGCCTTCTCTTCTCCAGGCTGAGCAACCCCAACTCTCTCAGTTTATCTTCCTAGGAGAGGTGCTCCAGCCCTCTGATTATCTTCATGGTACTGTTCCCATTATCCATTGTACATCTGGCCATGCTGTTTTGGTGGTCAGAACAACTTTAGACAGCCACACTCCACATAGATGAAAGGGATGCCAAGCCAACTGGCTTCAGAGCCAGACATTAATCTCTTACCTGCTTCATTTAATAGTACAGGCATAGTCACAGATCTACTAGCTGACTAGCAACCTCTACTAGAGGAACAGCTAAAAACAATAATTTAGAGAGTAACATCCAATTACAGCACTGAAGAAAGGCACTTGCAGGTTCACAGGCAAGTACAAGGAAGGCCACTGTACAGCTTAGAGAATTGATTCAACGTTAATACAACTCAGATCCCTGAAAAAAATCATATTCTTTAGAGCCTGTTACTTAAAGATTCACTTTGAACTTTGCCAATTATTTACTTTAAAAGCATTTCATGGCTCCTCAGACAGCTCCTCCTCTTTTCAGCCTTTTACCAGCTTTGAAGCAAAGTTTAGAGGCCTCTAAACAGATCTAGAAGTAGGGCATAATGGGTTTGATTAACTTTTAGAGGGGCTGTTCACTGAACTGTCAGGTAACTTTCAAAAATTCATAGCTACTGTAGGCTTTACATGTATATGTATAACATCTCTTACAATAAATGCATTTAGAACTAGGTCAACACCATGTTCATAAACAGGGAAGTTTAATTTTTAACTATCCTGATAGTTACGTGAAATATACACTGGAAACAACTCAGAATACAGAAATGCCTTTTATACTCATCTTACAGGACCCCAGTATATGTGCTGAGATTTCCTTCATTTATGACCACAAATAAGGAAAGGACAAACTTGGATGACTGGATAAAGTTTAGAATAATTAAAAGTCATCACAGCCCCGGCATCAGGAAAATAGAAACCAACATCAAATTACATCAGTTCTTTCCAGGAGAGAAAGATTAAGCCTTCTTAGTTCCCCTCTAGAATACATCTGGATTTCCTGCAACTAAGTATTTTGAACCAGTAAAACAGAGAAAAGGAATCAAAGTGAATAAATTCAGTTGTTTACTGATTTAAAATATTACAGAAATAAGAAGAAAAAACCAAAATGTTTATATGCAAGTAGTAAGACCTGAAATAAAGATGATGGCACAGCTGTTGCTTTTCCTACTACCGCCCATTCCGACCAGGCCTACTATAAAAAAAATACACATATTATATAAATTGAAATGTTGCATTCAAACAGCTTTCCTATTACATTTCATTTTTTAGGACAGTATACTAACCTTAGAATGCAAAAGCAAGCAATATACAAGGTCCCATTTGCTGTCAGAAAGGAACTTGATTGCAAGATCTCAGGTAGCAGTTTGTACAAATAATAGTCAAGTTTTCGTTTCCTGAGAATAGCTGCAATCTGAGGGAGGAGGGAAACAAAAAAAAAAAGGGGGACAAACTTTAATTCAGTTAGGCTCTGTTTTGCAGGTTATAAAGAGGAAAAAAAAAAAAGGAAAAGGAGACCAGCCCATTTCAGTTGTAAATCAAAGCCTCTTAAATTTGCTGGTTTTATGAACAATACCACAAAGACCTCCTTTGAACTTGTTCCAGCTGTTACAATATTTATACCAGGAAATACATCAGGCAATCCTAAATGGGAGATAGAGGCAGAATTTTATTACCTTGTTACCGTTGGCTGTAACAGTCAGAAACACTGCCTGCCAGATATCAGAACTTTCAAAATGTGATAAATTTACACTGAGATTTATCTTCCAGACAATTGGACTACCACATAATTAAGGACAGAATAACATTAAAGTAATCCAAATACAGGCCCTACACAGTGTCTGTGAAGTGATGATGTATTTCTAAAGGTTTTCTATTCCAATTAACCAACCACAAGTCATAGAATCATAGAATCTTAGGGGTTGGAAATGACCTCTGAAGATCACCAAGTCCAAACCCCCACTGCAGCAGGAACACCTAGGGCAGATCACACAGGAACGCGTTCATATGGGTCTTGAAAGTCTCCAGAGAAGGAGGCTCCACAACCTCTCTGGGCAGCCTGTTCCAGTGCTCCGTCACCCTCACAGTAAAGAAGCTTTTCCTCATGTTGAGGTGGAACTTCCTGTGTTGCAACTTGGTGCCGTTTCCCCTTGTCCTGTCACTGAAAAGACATTGGCCCATTCTTGATATCCACCCTTCAGATATTTGAAGACATTGAAGAACAACATATTCATGACAAATTTTACCAGAAACAGTTTGTTATTTCTGAAAAACTGCCTAAAGCAGAAAATAGGCTGGATCTAAAAAAAATAAAGTGTTCTTTTTGGTCAGTTTTATGTAACTTCCATGCTTTATAAAGAACAGTTACTTAATGACTCAAACACTGAAAGTTCTCAAAGTCTTTTTTGTCCATAGAGATTCTGCAACTATCTAATGGGGAGGTGTAGAGGAGTTTTCCCAGAATCACAGAATGGTTTGGGTTGGAAGGGACCTTTAAGAACATCTAGTTCCAACCCCCTGTCATGGGCAGGGACACCTCCCACTAGACCAGGTTGCTCAAAGCCCCATCCAACCTGGCCTTGAACACTTCCAGGGAGGGGGCAGCCACAACTTCCCTGGGCAACCTGTGCTAGTGTCTCACCATTCTCATAGTAATGAATTTCTTCCTCATATCTAATCTAATCTCCCCTCTTTCAGTTTTGACCCATTACCCCTTGTTCTCTCAATACAAACCCTTGTAAAAAGTCCCTCCCCAGCTTTCCTGTAGCCCCTTCCGGTACTGGAAGGCCGCTATAAGGTGTCCCTGGAGCCTTCTCTTCTCCAGGCTGAACCACCCCATCTCTCTCAGCCTGTCTTCATAGGAGGGGCACTCCAGCCCTCTGATCATTTTCATGGCCCTCCTCTGAACTCGTTCCAAGAGTTCCATGTCCTTCTTATGTTGGAGGCTCCAGAACTGGACACAGTTTTCCAGGTGGGGTCTCACAAGACCAGAGTAGAGGGGGAGAATCTCCCTTAACCTGCTGGCCACACTTCTTTTGATGCAGCCCAGGACGCAGTTGGCTTTCTGGGCTGCAAGCACATGTTGCTGGCTCATGTTGAGCTTCTCGTCCACCACCACCCCCAAGTCCTTCTCCTCAGGACTGTTTTCAATCCATTCTCCCCCCAGCCTGTATTTGTGCTTGGGATTGACCTGACCCAGGTGCAGGATCTTGCACTTGGCCTTGTTGAACTTCATGAGGTTGGCATGGGCACACCTCTCGAGTCTGTCAAGGTCCCTCTGGATGGCCTTCCTTCCCTCCAGCATGTCAACCACACCACACAACTTGGTGTGGTGCTTGCTGAGGGTGCACTCAATTCCACAGTCCATGTTGCCAATGAAGATGTTAAACACCACTGGTGCCAGTACCATCCCTTGAGGAACATCACTTACTCCTGGTCTCCATTTGGACATGAAGGCATTGATCCCAGCTGTCTGAGTGCAACCATTGGTCAATGCTTACTTAGCATTAGCTAAGTTCCAAACAGAGTGAGCTTCATGCTGCTAGCACTGATGAGAACAACAAAAGACATCCTGTGGAAGTGGTATTGTCAAAGTCTCAATTCCTCAATTTAAAAGCATGGGGGAGGGAGCTGTTCTCCTGAAACACTGTCCACTCGTACTGAATGCCAAGTAGATGTTTTGGATTCAGAGATGGGCCAAGGATTCTCCTAAATCTAACTACAGAAAAGTGCTGCCAAAATCTGTTTCCAAAACGAAGCTTGAACTAAGGACTAAGGAGAAATACGTGCATGAACGGACTTCAGAAAACACATTTACACACTGCTTAATCAAGTGTCAAGACTGCTTAAACCATAATGGATTAGGCAATAATGCAATCCAGATAATCTTTCTGTTGAAGGAAAGTCTTAACGTACTCTAAACGCCGGATCACTAGCTGCTACCTCCTCAGCTATTTCTAGCCTATTGTACGAAGGTCGTGAACATTTGGAATAAAATAACAATAACAGACCTTCCACCTGAAGTGTGAAGCTTTGCTTCCTCAGACCAAAGTGTCAGAAGTATAACGATAAAAATTGTTATCTTATAAATTAACATTAAAGTAAAAAATATATTTCTCTAGCTTCTCCAACAAGTTTTAGACTAGTATAAATTTCTGCTTTCCCTTCTCTTTGCTATTGTGATTCTGTTTGTGAAAAACAGAAGAGAACTGGCAACAATGACATACAAACCAGTCCAGAGACACAATGTTCATAACTGAATGAGCTGTACTTGTAACAGCGATGGAGACTGATGCATGCCCAACAAATAAAAAATAAAAACTAAAAAAAGCTCAGAATTTTCAAAGTGCTTAATGAACATCAACTAAGCTAAATATTGCATACAACTGAAAACAGGCAAGAGCAGAGTGTGGAGCAAGCTCTCTGCCTATCCTCCACAACCAATGGTGTGATTACATGATAAAAATACCAGAGGTATTTCTGGACACCACCTTGCTCTACCTTCTAGTTCCACACATTTCAGAAAAGTACCATTAAAGTTGAGGCTGGCAAGACAGAAAGATTATGAAATCTGTCAGACTGCAGCGGTTCCCGGTTCCCACTGCAACACACTTCACTCAAACTGTGAGCTGTGCTGAAGGCCAAATTCTTGCAATAAATGCACTGCTTAAGGCCTAGCAGGGGACTTCAGTAACAGGTAGTCCCATGGAAGGAGAAAGCATCAGGACATCCAGTAGATACTTCCTCAGCAAACTATTAGTCTCCATGAAGATGCTAACAGATGTAGCAGAAGGTCCATAATTTACTGAGACTGCATGTAGAGTCAGACAGACAGAAATGAACATGTTATCAACACTATGGTCTCAGCATTCCAGCTATAAAAGGAGAATACAATTTAGGCACCTCAGGGTGCTCTGTTTCAGGACCCTAGTTTTGGTAGCTGTAAAAGTTAGCTTGGGGTGTTATTCACTACAAGAACAAAGGACTGCAATTCTGATTCAGCTCACTGATCAAAATGGCTGACTCTCGCATATCCAGGAATGGCCAAAACCAGCTCCATACCTCCCATCACTCTTATCACCCTCTCCGTAATTCTTAGTTTCACTGTTCTCTTTTTGAGATGAAGTGACGAGAATTTCACAAACTAAAATTCTTCGATGTTTACAAATTATTGTAGATTTTCAGCTTTAATAGGACAGTACAGCATGTCCACAGTATCAGCAGAACACTGCTGTGTGGGGTAATGCCACAACTCCACTGCTACATGAAACCCAGACACAGTGCTGCCTCTCCCCAGTCTCAGGCTGCCTGCACTGCCTCACCTCACCCCCTAACCCAGGAGTTTAGCTGTAATCCAGGGAACAGAGGCAACACGCTCCTCGCCCCACTCTAAGACCTTGATTTCATGAGAGAGAAAGCACAATCCACTTCCAGCGCTGTCTCCCCCTCTACTTTATTTCTGAAGGCGTGGTCTTTGTCCTGACCTTTATGAGGAGGAGAAACTGCCGAAAAAATGACTGGAACCAAGGAGAGGAGACTACAGGGAATGCCAGTGGATTAAGACCCAGGTTTCACTTACTCATGACTTCTCCAGGCAGACCACAGCAATGCAGCCATACCTACCTCAGGGTGAAGAATGCTCCAGCACCTCCTTTGACTAAAAGCAGCTTAGGAACACCCTAGATCTGCTGCAGCTTCCTACTCTGGTTTTCCAAAAAACATTGAGTCACTCTTAAAATCTCCTATTTTCAAGGCATCTAATGACCTGGCCTTAGGATATTTAGAAGGACAACACAACTGGGTTAAAGACTGTCATTAACAACTCCACCCTTCAATGGAACTTACATTTAACCAAGACAACCCTTCCCAGTAAAGCACCATATTTCCTTTTTTAAAAAAATTAAAGAGTCAGTAAGATTGTGGAATAAAACTTCACAGATACTAAGAGCTATCACTGACTGCACCATTCTCCGTTCCAGATAGAAGGCACATGGCTTTCAATTCTCAGTTACATATATCCTCTATATCACCCATTTAAAAAAAAAATATAACACTGTAAAATCAAAATGTCACCCTGTACACATCTCTCTAAGAAAGAAACTACAAAAGGAATAAAAGATGTAAAGTAACCAATGTCCACCATATATCCAATGAACACTTATGTAAAACAATATGCTTGTCACAGACATTTAAAGTAACAATTAGATAATGGCACCTTCTCAAGATTTGCTCACTGGAGGTGAAGAATATCCAGGACTGAAGTACTTACCTAATGTTAAGGATTTATTTATTCATCAAGTAAAAATTCACTCCTGTTAAGAATTAAGCATTTGAATCAGGGTAGAGTGTACTACTCTTTGCAACTTAATTTGCAAGAATTCCAAGATAACTGAAATGTAATTAAAAAAACACACATTTCAAAAACTAAAAGTGCTATTTTCCTCTCGCCACAACTCAAGTTTTCTTACACTATGACACATTATGCACTAAAAAGAAACTTCAAGCAGTAGTACAGTCTGTAGATGCAGTCTTTAAGTGCCCTTCGTAAGCATTAAACTGAGACTTAAGTACTCATTATCCACACTCCACACCAACAGCTGAGCTGTCTGCTGTAACAGCCTTTGCAGCTCTTCCTGCAATTTAACTCAAATTTCTTCTCTCAAAACCAGCAGAGCTCAAGCTACCAGAGCTCTAGAAATAGGACAGAGTTCAGCTTTACTAACATTTTTACATTTTCATCTTCTATTCCCACCAACTAATAAATCTTGTCTTTCCCAATTTCCCACATGAAACACTTTTCTAGATGCAAAAACAAGCAATAACTAAGAACAAAACAAATCATGCACTGTCACAGGGCAGATGGCCTAAGAATGTCCAGATTTTTCAGAACTTTCAAAATCCCTTCTAATTGCATCTGCAAGTTCTAGCTCTTGATCTCCCTTCAGTCCAACACAGTCTGCAGAAAATATACTGCAGAAGAAGAAACAAATGAATCACAGTTAAAGGAAAGGATAAATGGAGAGAAAAAAGGATGAAGCAAGAAAGAATCCTAGATATTTCATCATTAAAAACATAAATAGCAGAGCTAGAAAAAAGATGAGAGAGAACATTTCAGGAAAAAAGCTGAAAATAACAGATTTCGTTCAAAAAAATTTCCTTTCCACCCCTGAAGAGTGATCCAGCACTGCCCTGTGTCCCATTACCACCTGTGGGAAAACTGAAAACATAAAAGCCTCTGACTCATTTTAAGCAGAGAACTCCTTTCCTCACTTCTGCACAGAACTGTTTAAAACTTGAAACCCAAAATTCACTTCTTTAATGCAGGCCCAGCAGTGTTAGAAGGCTTTTGACAGCAACCTCACACCTTTGTTACTTACTATGAAAAGGAATGAAAAGCATGGCAGATACTACTGCAAGAGGCATGACCACAAACCTGTCCTCCAAAATCCTTGAGCACCCAACAATTCCCTAAAAAGATGATTATTTTTTAGGCACCTAGCCCAGACTGGATGATTTCTCTTCCTATTCATCAACTCCACGTAAACAGACCACAGATTTACTCTCCTATGGCAATCACCTCATTTCCCCTACAGTTTAAAACAAGCTCTGATTTCACTCTCACTAAAACACTTTGGTCATTATCTTGAAACAAATAGATAGAAAATGTTCCTGTATGTGAAAACTTCTATTTGATTCATTAAAAAATCTGCTATGAAATCATATGTAGCATAGGTGGAAAAAACAATGAGAAACAGGCTACTTCATCTCTAAGACCGTTTTCATGTGACTAGAAATGGGGGTAGAAAGAAGAAATATGGGGTTTAGAGCATTACGTACAGTACAATCACAGAATCATCACGCTTGGAAAGGACCTCTGAGATCACAGAGTCCATCCATCAGCACACAAAAAAAAAAAAGGAAAAAAAACCACAAAGCACACAACACAAAACTCAAAAAACAAACCCACACACACCCCACCAAGGAGAACCCAAAAAACAAAAACCCACAAGGTCAGCCACTAGAGCATGCTCTGATGTGCCACACCTACACGGTTCTTGAATACTTCCAAGGATGTTGACTCCACCACATCCCTGGGCAAGCTGTTCCAGTGCCTGACCACTCATTCAGTATAGAAATTCTTTCTAATCTCCAGTCTAAACCTCCCCTGGTGCAACTTCAGGCCACTTCCTCTGGTCCTGTCATTATTCACTTGGGAGAAGAGGCCAACACCCACCTCCCTACAACCTCCTTTCAGGTAGTTGTAGAGGGCAATGAGGTCTCCCCTCAGCCTCCTCTTATCCAAACTAAACATTCCCAGTTCCCTCAGCCACTCCTCATATGACTTGCTCTCTAGACCCTTCACCAGCTTGGTAGCTCTCCTCTGGACATACTCCAGTGCCTCAATGTCCTTTCTGTAGTGAGGGGCCCAGAACTGCACACAGTACTAAAGGTGCAGTCTCACCAGTGCCGAGTACAGGGACACAATCACTTCCCTACTCCTGCTGGCCGTGCTATTCCTGATGCAGGCCAGGATGCTGTTGGCCTTCTTGGCCACCTGGGCACATTGCTGGCTCATTTTCAGCTGGATGTTAACCAGCACCCCCAGGTCTTTTCCTGCTGGGCAGCTCTCCAGCCACTCTTCCCTGCAGCGTTGCATGGGGTTGTTGTGACCAAAATGCAGGACCTGGCACTTGGCCTTATTGAACCTCATACAATTGGTCTGGGCTCATCAGTCCAGCCTGTCCAGGTGCCTCTGTAGAGGCCAGCAGGCCAGGGAGGTGACTCTCCCCCTCTGCTCCACTGTGGTGAGACCCCACCTGCAGTAATGTGTCCAGTTCTGGAGTCCTCAGAACAGGAAAGACATGGACCTGTTAGAGTGAGTCCAGAGGAGGGAACAAAAATTATCAGAGGGCTGAAGCACCTCTCCTGTGAAGACAAGCTCTAAGAGCTGGGGTTGTTCAGACTGGAGAAGAGAAGGCTCCAAGGAAACCTTATAGCCACCTTTCAATACTTAAAGGGGTCCTCTATGAAAGATGGGAACAGACCTTTTAGCAGGGTCTGTAGCACCAGGACAAGGGGTAATGGCTTTAAACTAAGAGGGTCAATTACAGGTTAGATAAACGGAAGAAATGTTTTATTATGATGGTGGTGAAACACTGGCACAGGCTGCCCAGAGAGGTGGTAAAAGCCCTATCCCTGCAAACATTCAAGGTCAGGTTGCATGGGGCTCTGAGCAACCTGATCTAGATGAAGATGTCCCTGCTCACTGCAGGGGGGTTGGAGTAGATGACCTTTGCAGATCCTTTCCAACTCAAACCATTCTGGTTCTATAATACACTCATCGCTCTAAGATTAATCATTGCAAATGAGCTGAACCCTAGGGCCTACCGTACTTTGTGTCTGAAGTATTTTTAAAAAGTCTACTCATTAAAAATAAATAGAAAAAAATATTTTCTAGCATGAACTACAGAATTCACAGAACTGCATTTTGAATCTCCAACATGAAAATGTAATTTTGAAAAATCAGTCTATCAGATTCAGAATACCATAAGTTTGTGGTGGAGTATTATTGAAGACCTTTCTTTTTTTAAATTAGTCTTCATATAGAAATGTTAAGCCCTACAGAACTACAAAATCAGAATTTATTCATTCATTCTCAACATCGGACAGAATTTATACATTTCCATCACCATCCTTAAAACACAGCTACACAGTCTAATGCAAGACTTTGAGCTAGGATATCAATGTGTCCCAGTGGAAAAGGAACACAAGACTCCACAGGAAGCATTCTCATGCTCAGAGCCACCAGTCAGGCCTGACGATTTTAACGATGCGTCATGTAACTCCTACAAGTAATCATCATCCAACCACAGTAACCTGAGCCTCACCTCCAGTATCCTCAGTCTACACCTACATCCCTGAACTACAGGTTCACAGGATGCACTGTGTTTGACTTAATGAATGTTCTAACTGGCTGACCAATGTACGCAGTCTGACACGTTACATGGCAGACATTCCACCAACTCTGCCATCGGGTGTACAACATATTCTCTCTTCTTCCCCCATCCAACCACCATTTTCTACATTTGTACAAAGTGTACATCTTTAAGAACATTGCCTCTCAATCAGCACTGGTGGATGGAGACTGAAAACTGAAAGACTGAAAAAAACACTATCATCTCTCTCATTCCTTCACGATACCTAACTAAAATGAAGCACATCAAACAAACTTGCATTTAAAAGAAGAAAAAAAAAAAAAAAAAAGGGGGGAAAAAAAAAAGCTACAGAAATTTTCAGACACATTGCTAAATCTCCAAGAAGGCAGAGTTCAACGGCATCCATAATAGTGATAATCTGGCACAGTCAGGCACCTTTAAAATGCAAAATTTGAGATGATCAATAACTCTGTGTAGATGGTTTATAGAATACACATGCTGCAAGTCATTAAAAAGCACATGAAAATTTTATAACAAGTCACATGTGCATGCTAAAAGCAAAGCAATCAGCAGAATTTAAACAACTTAAGAAAACACCTCAGACTACTCACACAGCCGGCACAGCTACAGACTTACATATTTATTTCATAATTATATTCAATTATTTATATGTTATTTTATAACTGTTTACAATTTTCTATGAATTTTACAAGAACACTACTTCTTTGCTTTATAAAAATTATTTTTATATGCTTTGGAATAACTTAATCTCAAATGCCCTCAGGTAACGCTTAGGTTTTGAAAGACACTGCTGTGTCTTCTAATCAACAATTTGTTTCTCCTGCCTCCTCTTAAACATCGAGATTTGTTGTTCCCTCAATTAGCTGGTCCCTCCCTGATCTCACAGATTACAAAACCTGGCTTCCAGATTTTTTTAATTTCGTAAATCAGTTCCTGCAATACTCTGAGGAAGAGCCTGTGCCTCCTGCTCTCTGACTTCCTCTGTCCCTTGTGAGATGTTCTATGAGGATCACCATCAGGGGGCTGGGTTTTCATTTGGCTTTTTTAAGTTTTCCATATCAGTCACCCAACTAAAAAAAAATAAATCAACAGGAGCTCTCATGTACTTTGAATGACATCTAAATTACCTTCAACCCTGGCATCACTCTCATTCCATGACAGCTTCTCTCTGCGACTTGCATCTCTTGTACTTAAATGAGAATGTATAATTTTCAATTATTTTCCTCCTACCTGAAATTCCTGCACTCTGCTATACAGTTGTACCAACTTAAGAGAACAGTTTTACATCTGCTTGATAAATAGTCCCTTTAACAATTTTTTCTGCTTCCCAGTGTAGTGTCTTTAGCAAGATCTTTGCTCAGTCAGTCAAGGCTAGGGCTTTCCCTGGATTCCACTGTTACTGAGATGCATGCTCCAGTTTACTTCTTGCATCTTTAAGCACAAATTCTTCAGTCCACCTGAATTAATTAACTGATTTTTTTTAAATTCTGGGCATCTCAGCAAAAGACTGTTTATTTTCAGTTTATGAAAGAATTTTACTAGTCTGGCCCAAAAGCCACCTGAACAGAGCAGAATGATCACAGCCTGGATGTTGCAACCAGGTTCTTAATTTAGTAATTTTTAAGCTACTCTTAGCCATACTTAACCTAGCTTCCTGAAGAATCTAAAGGCAAGAACACACTGACCTACATGTCATTCAAAACACAGCACAGAGATAGGGGACACTGCACAGTACTAAGATGATCAGATATCCTAGCACAAGGCAATCACCCACCACACCACCACAGCAGCTCTGGGGACCAGGTCCTGACATCAGTGGGTTTCCTGAAAGCCTATCCCAGAAATTCAGGCTGGCATCCAGAAGCACATTCAAGGGTAACACTAACATCCTTCTTAGCCTCCCCACCCTGCTTTCAAATACACAATGGTTTACAGCACAAACAAACAAAAAATCACGTTTTAATTCACTCAGCAATTCCGGGCTATTTTAGAATTCAATCTGATCAGTACAGCCTTCTCACACACCTCAGAAAGATGTCACGATGACTATGTCTACACTGGCAGACCACACAGGATCTGTTTTAGTGCTACCTGGCTCCCTGTCTTTGCTCAAGACCAGCCCAAACAGCTCTCCCTAAGAGGAATCACACATGAAGTGAGCCTGGAGCAGCAACAGCACAGCCAGTGTGCACCATTCATCTCTGTGGCTGACCTCTGGCCCTGCCCTCCAGCACTGTGAATATAGCCAGGAAAGGGACGCAACACTCACACTTCCTTCTGCCTCACCTCAGTCTTTTCTATATTCCATGTTCCATGAAGACAGGCTGAGAGAGATGGGACTACTCAGCCTGCAGAAGAGAAGGCTGCAGGGAGAGCTTACAGCACCGTCCAGTGCCTGAAGGGGGTCTATAGGAAAGCTGGGGAGGGGCCTTTCACCAGAGAGAGTAGTGATAGGACAAGGGGTAAAACTGAAAGAGGGGAGATTCAGTTTAGACATCAGGAAGAAATTCTTCACCATGAGGGTAGTAAGGTGCTGGAACAGGTTGCCCAGGGAGGTTATGGAAGCCCCTCCCTGGAGGTGTTCAAAGCCAGGTTGGATGAGGCTTTGTGCAGCCTGGTCTAGTGTGGGGTGCCCCTGCTCATAGCAGGGAGGTTGGAACCTGGTGATCTTTAAGGTCCCTTCCAACCTTAACCATTCTATGATTCTACAATATTCCATCCAGCAGTTCTCAAAATCATTAATTAGCACAATAATTAGGTTTGTTCTTCTTAATACCTCTACCCCATCAGTGATTTAGCTGTGAAGAGACCTGCCGACTACCATGGGCAAGACTACCTGGCCCATGCTGTACTAGTACCAATGTCCCTCCCCACGTTTAAATAGGAAGAAAAATCACTTTATAATTGTACAATTGCTGATAGCATTTTTGTTTTTAACAATATTATATACAATGCTGCCCTAGGGACCTTACAAAATAAACAATACATATTAAGAGAATATGGACACTTAGGGGTCAAAGAGGGCACAAGAAGATATCAGCACTAGAATCATCAGTAGGGAAAAAACTTTTGACACAGAAAGAAAAAGAAGCAATTGGCATCTAAGAACCTGAAGGCTATTACAAGCACAGGAGGAAGAAGATATAGCACAAGTATGAAAAACTTTACAAATGAGACCAAAATGAGTATGAAATTAGTGTGAAAAGAGTATCAAAAGTGAGACCAAAATGAGTGTTAAAACAGTATAAGAAGAAATTAAGTGAAATAAATCACTAAAACGTAGCAAGCCTCAAGAGTCATTAAAAAAATGTACTGGAATAGCAGACTCAGGTTACAGCAGTTCTGCTAAATAATTGGCTGAACCACCTCCAGTCCAGAGGACAGACTGAACAGACCCACTGGCACCCACGCTGCTTTAGACCTGGTGCTTCTCTCCTCTCTGCCAGCAGATCTGTCTGGGACAGAGGCGTTGGGAGTCAGAGCCAGGAATAAACTAACAGCATAAACCACGAAGGGGCCAGTGCTCAAGCTGTTGCCTGGCTCTCTCATTTAGCAGCAGAGGCACGGCGGGTGAAGGAAGGGCAGCAGATGTAGGGTGGGAAGGGGCCAGTGCTGGGGAGGAAGGGCAGGAGAGATGTTGGTGGGGAGGCGGGGAAGGCTTGTGTTCGAGAGGGGAGGGGCAGGGCAGAAGTTATGCTGGAGAGGCAGGGAGGGCGCCCGGCTTAAATTAAGTGAAAACAAATTATCAGGCTAGGAGACCGAAAAGGTTAAAGACACAAAGGACTCTTGTCATCCCACAAGCAAAACGTTGGAAGAATTAGCTTAACTGCAGAGTAGCAACAAGATGATTTTTACCGTCTTCAGATTAAGAGGAAATGTTACCACCAGATCCAACTACCTCGATGCACTACAAAAACTTCATACTAGCAACTAAGCATATTTACTTACCTACTGCAAAACGTTCACCATCATCAAACAAGTGCCTAAAACCTACAGACCCCCAGAAAACAGATGACTTTTCTCTAACACGTGACAAATGGCAGATCTCCCATGTAAAATGAACAGAAAACCCAGGAAACAGATGCTGAGACAATACAAATCCAGTATTCCAGCCTCTCATTCCCATTTCTCCAGCTTTATGCAACTTCCCTGTGAAATAATTCTCTTCTCCCCATCCCTGTGAATTTCTAGAAGTCTGAAATCTTCAGCTTTGAAAATACTAGATTACACCTTCACATTTTCTTTAGCCTTGACTAATCTAAAACAGAAGTACAGATAGAACAAAGTCCAACAAACAGATGAAGGACTTCTTCAGTAAAGTTTTCCTAAGATATCAAGGCAGGCAGTATTTTAAAAGTGTAATTATAAGGTTTATGTGAGATTGTTCAGGGTTTCTTTTGGGGGTATAAGAGTTAAACAACTGTAAACTTCTTTTTTTTTTTTTTAAGTGGGTCTCAGATTTGTGCATTGGGACGCTTGGTTTGTGAAATACAAGCAGTCTTAATTATGAAACAAGTATCCATGTCAGCCACTTTGCATGAGGGACAGTTCAATTGAGATATAAACCCTACTTTTGCTAAAGCAATCCGTTTGTACTAGATCAAAAATCAAGACAGTGAAAGTATAGTATCTGAAGACTATATTTTTTCCAACTAAAAAAAATACTCAAGAACAATTAATTTAAAACAAAACCCCAACAATACAGAATGACCTAGAAGCAAAGACTCTATACACCCATTTACTGAAAACCAGTATTTCACTAGTACCACTTAATTTGGCTCCATCAGCCTCCCATTGACTGAAGAGCAACAAAACATTAAGAGAGATGTGGATTGTACACATTTAAGAGATGTGGATTATAAACCATCCCTAACCACGTTCTCTCCCAGAACAACCTTGGCCATTTATTCTCATCTATTCATTCTCATTCCTTTCCACACAAGCTTTTGTGAGAGGAAACTCTTTCATCTACTTTCCTTAGTTATTAACTTGTGGCAATAGGAGGAACAAACAAGCAGAAGCCATTTTATAGGCTTAGCATAGAAAAATGAAGTGCAATTTTTGGTTGCTGAGCTGTGCAAAGGCCTGGGACTAAGCAGCACCAGAAACATGCTGAATATATAAAGGTAAAATAATTTCAGTTCATCTCCTTATGTGAATCTCAGAATACAGAAAATGACTGAACATTTGTGTTGTTCAACTGTGGTATTTCATTTACAAATAAAAGGTTTTCAAGCACAGCTTTACACCTTTGAACAGCAAAGAATGTATTTAGTGATGACTCTTAATTCAGGAGTGTTCTTTCCCTGCCAAACTACTTAATGTGCAAGGCTTCTGCTTCCTCCTGTGCAGTCCCCATTACAACCTTTCACTCTTTACCTTATGCTGGCTCTGGTGCTCATCAAACCCTACTTAATCAATCAATTCAATTAATTAACACAGCTGAAAATTACCCCAGCTAAAAGCACGGTAGTAACTTCTTCTAGGTTAGTGAATTAATAAAACCTGCTCAAGGAGAGATGAGGTTTAAGACCACAAAAGGAACTACAGTTACATGTCTGTGAGCAGAGGAAGGCAAGTGCTTCCTCCCTCTTTAGACAGCAGCAAAATTTCAGAGCAGGTCAGCTTTAGACTACTCTGACAAGTCAAGTTCAACACTGTCTACAAAAATTTAAGAAAAATAAAAACTGTAAAGAAGGCAGTGTAAAAACTGGTGCAGATGTTTTGCACTACAGCATGACAGTGGTTGAGGAGGTTCCCACCCACCTTGGCTATGTGTCAAGATGTAACTGCTTATGGGCCCACAATGTAAAACAGATCAGGAAAATGGTTTTGGATTTTTGGATTTGTTTTTCTCTACAAAGAAATAAAAAGGAGTAACTGTCACCCTAACTCATGACTGCACAACCGAGTGAACTGCAACATGGCTAAGAGCAGGAATCTCTTTCCCAGGCTTGGCTGCTGGAGAACTTTGATTGAATTTCAGAGCTGTTTAAGCTGCTTTGTCCTCAGACAGACCTGACAGATCTCCACTACACCTCCCATGGCTCATTTCAGGCCCATTTTCTACTGGTGCAAGTATTCATGCTCCCACACAGCAAACTGGATCAGAAAATAGATACGAAGAAAAAATTACTGGGTATGGGGCAGGGGGGAGAGTGGGAAGGAGAGGGAATGTTCTTCTCTGTATTAGTTTCCTGATCCAGCTCACTGTACACTCAGACAGCTGCCACTTCTGTTTGTGTCAGTTCAGAGTGAAAATGTTCTCTGTCAGGCATGACAACTCCTTAGGTCCACATTGCTACCAGTTAGCAATTTTTTTTATCATGTAAGTGGATGTTGTTACAATTTTCACTCAAAGAACACTTCAATAGGAACTTAAATTATGTCAGGACTGCAGCAGTCCCACTCCTTCCCTCCTCTTTATTATGTATCTTCATACTTTTGTTGTACCAGGACTGATACAGAGTTGAAAGCACAGACTCAATGACCTGTTTTTCTTTCTTTAAGACTTAGCTTGGGCCAGCTCAGTACTCAATCCTCCAAGCACCACTACAGGAGAAACACAGAGGTGGGGACAGAAGGAAGCCCCACCTGCAGCAATTCCAGTTTAGATCAGCTTTCAGGATACATTTACACAGATGGATGCAAACAGATCCCAACTCCTCTACCAACATCTTAATTTGCTGGAAGCAAGCCAGCTGCAACTGAGGTGATATAACCAAGCTAACTGCACACTCAAGCTAAGATACCTCACCTGTAGGAAACTCTCCAGGCGTAAGACTCCTTTAGCTTAACGTATTTTCTTTAGCTTTGCATCATTATACAATGGAACCACCTTGACCCTAAGGCACTGAACTCCACGGTGTCACCAGGAATACTACACATGTGCTCTTGCTACTGCCAAAGATACAATGCCAGCCTCCCAGGCAATACTAACTCTTTTTATTCAGGTATCATAGGTACTGGAAAATACTAAGAACATGATGTTCAGGTTGTGCCCATACCCTCCTACCCCATCCACTTCACCAGCGTCTGTTATGCCACCAGGCCCCACCACCCCCTATGCTCTCCTCCTCCCTTCCTAGGCCCAGATGCAACACATTGCCCCTCTTCTGCCCCACTCCCTCAAGCATCAGGCTCTCCCCCTCATAAATCACTTCTGCTTTCCAGCCCTCAAAACAAGCTGCCCCCACCATCATCTCTTTCCTCACCAGCATTAGATGACCTCCAAAACACCCTTTTTGCTCTTTTCACCCTGGGATAAGGCTATATCTTGACATCTCTCCTGCCCTTCCTCTCCTAACACACTCCTCTCCCCCCACCACAGACCAGCCTCCCTCCTTTGAGATGCCGCATGCCCTTCATCCTCGTCCCAGGCCAGACTCTCCCCGATCTGATATCCCTTGCACCCTCCCCGCTCCCCCTCATGCCCTTCTCCTCACCCCAAGAGAGACTCTCCCCCCCATATCCCTTGTGCCCTTCCCTTCCACCCCAGGTTCCCCCCGCCTGATAACCTTCACGCCCTTCCACCCCAAAACAAGGCCAGACTGCCCCCTCTCTGCTACCCCTTGTGCCCTTCCCCAGGCCAGCCACCCCCCCCTCCCCATACCCATCATGCCCCTGCCCCTTCAGGCCAGACCCTCCCCTCATGCTTCCCCGCCAGGCCCATCACGCCGTTCCCCCCACCCGCAGACGCACCAGGTAGAGCGTGCCGTAGATGCGGAGGGACTCGGTCAGGGCCCCCTGCGTGACATGCAGGACGGCCCAGGAGCACCGGGGGTGCCAGGTGTGCCCGATCTCGTAGCAGCTGTGGGGGATGGACTTGCTCAGCGCCGCCATCTTTGCCGCGCGCGGGGGAGGGGAGGGGGCGCGCGCTGCCGCCGCGTCACCGCCGATGCAGGAGAAAGGTCGCGCGGGGCGCGGGCGCCACCGGGGTTACTGCCGGGCAGCCGCTCTGCGCCCTCCTGCCCCCCCCGCCCGGCTCGCGTGAGGCCCGCAGCCAATCCGCGGCCGCCGGGGGGCGGGGAGCGCCGGGGGCGGGGTGGCGCGGGCCGCGTCGCGGGGCGCGCGCCGCACGTGGGCTGGGGGTCGCGGGGCGCGGCTGGAGTGTCACATGTTGCCCCCGTGTCCCCCTTCGTGTCCCAAAAGTGCTCCGTGTCCCTTCGTCTCCCGTGTCCATGTGGTTTGTGTCCCCCGTGCCTCCGCGTACCCGCATCTTCCGCGTGCCCCGTTCCCCTTGTCCCCCTTGACCCCTTGTCCCCCTTGTCCCCCGTGTCCGTGTCGTTCGCGGCCGCTGTGCGCCCCGTGTGCTCCCGGCTCGGGCAACACCGCGGCCCTAGCCGGAGCTTTCGGCCCCCCCCGGGAGCCTGCCCCGCCATGAGCCCGCAGAGCGCCGGGCCCGCTCTGCTCCCCCTGCCCTGGCCGCTCCGCTCCCCCTGCCCGGCGGGCCCGCAGGCACTGCGCGCAGGGAGGAGCTGCCCGAGCACACGCGGTGACCCTGAACGGGCGCGGAGCTGCCGGGTTGCAGCACCCAGAGCTGCAGCAGCAGACGGGAGAGCCGGCCCGGGGGCTGCACTTCAGCCGGGACGCTTGACAGGCTGCGGCGTGGTGCTGCTCCGTGGAGACTGGAAAAGTAGCGGCGTGGTGCTGGTGCTTGGAGCCTCGGTGCTCCCACACCTTGAGTACAGTGAGCGGTTTGGGCTCCTCACCTCGCGGAGAGCAAGAGCGACTGCGTTGCGAGGAGAAGCTTAAATAAGTTGATTCTTTCTGGTTTGGAAAGAAGGCAGGAGGGTGGGGGAGGTGGGGTTTATGGCGGAGTTTTACAAAACCGTGAAGGTAGTTGATAGTTCAGTTGCAAAACTAGCATCTGTTTCCACCTTGAAATTTTTATTATTTTGGGACTAAATGGACTGGGTGTGTAGGGACCAGGGGATTTTACGAGAGGTCTTTGTTAAGTACCAGTTTGCAAACACAGTCCTGATGGAGCAAGTCCACTCTGTACCTACTGTACCTTCTGTACGGTGGTCAAGTCAGGAGGGGTTATTTCAAGACCTACATTGGAGATAGGTACATCCCGAGGCAAACAGGAAGATGAGCAAATAACCTGCAGTCAAATACAGACTTGGATCAGATCCACTTCAAGAAAATTCCTTCCCCTTACAGTTCTCTCCCTGCAGAGCCTTCAGAGTTCCCCTTGTTGATCAGACTTGAGACCAGTCTGTCCCACCCCCAACAAGACAGAGCAAATTTGTCCTTTATTTTGCAAAAACCTTTACCATTCCTTCCAAGGAGCCTGCTGTAGGTGCAGGAGCATACCTACATTTCAAGTTTAGCAGCCCATAGATGGGTAGGTTGGACGGTTCAGAGAACTCAGAGCTGCTGTAAGACTATTTGGGGGCTCCCAGCAAACCTGCAATAGGAGATTTTTGTCCTAAATAGTTCAATTATGCTATTTCAGTCAAGCATGCTCGAGCAAGCAACCCAGTGTTAGGTAGAACTCTGCCTATGACAGTCAGTATTGAAAATCTAGTAGAAAACCCTGGGGATAATGTTAAATTCAGCTGTAGTGCTGAGACACTGCTGCCCTGTGTCGCTGACAAGGGGCTGAGTACTTCTGTGTGCTGCCCCTTGGAGGGGAGCAGCGTTGGCAAGATAACCTGCTATGGTGTTATTTGGACATTGGCTTGAACCTGGTGCCTCGCTTGCTGGTTTTGTATTATTCTGTTCAGAACTGCTTGTGGGCAGAGAAGGCAATTAATTATTGCCTAAGCTACGGATTCTGGCTCTCCTGCATGCGTGCGTGTGTTGGCTTTGCTACTGTGGGCTCAAGGCTTGCTTGCTGCCTCGTGTTTGTGGGCAGGGAACTATGGCACGTACAATATTAAGGATTGCACAAGCTAATAATTTCACTGTCAAGACACAGTTTTGCAAACGGTCCTAATTTTGTAGGACTTGCCCTGTTCAAGTTAAGGCAAACTGGTAAAGAAGGACCCAATAAGATACCCTCTTTGTGCAGCAGCCCTGATCTGACTGATTAGCTGCCTAGCTGAGAACCGGGGGCTTTTGCATCTCTCCTGTTGGGCCAGCTGAGGAAGACTGATGATGCACTAATAAAGATGAAGGCACAGCCCTGGCCTCGCTCCAGGCCTTTTTCCATGAGGCTGCGATACTCTTTTCTAGGAAGAAGCCCTAGGGATAAAGCAGCATGGGAATACAGCTGATAGTCCAGTTGGCATTGAATGCCATCCCAGGCTACTGTGTCCTGGGAAAAACTTGATTGGAACTAGGACAAAGTAGTCTTGGAAAAGGAAGGAGTCACATGAATTAAAAAAGCATTGAGGACATTTACTTTAGCCCCTTTACATACCTGAGGTTTTTGGGAGTTCTCCTTGCCACATGAACAAGGCTGTGTACTAGGAATAGCAGGCTGCCTCGATAACGTTACCTAAATGCCAGTGATTAATCCTGTGGCATAAGGCCAGGTGACGTGGCACATGCTGTCCAGGACTTGCCTGGTAATATCCAGGTGCCTTGGAGAGAGCTACGCAGAATACTCCCAAAAACAAAGCCAAAGAGGGAGCCAATTGCTAAGCAGCATGGCTGGTGGGGAAGCTGAGAGCACTCAGCCTAATCCCTGGTCCTCATTAATGTGGCAGTATCAGATATACCAGTGTATCTGAATAAAAATGTTGGCAGCTACGACTGTCAGATATGTGTGTGACCCTGTTAGACTAGGACAGCTACAAAATCCTACAAGCTACAGTCTCTGTGCCTTGTGCCACACAAGGGAGCAACATGGCAGCATCTCACTGCATGTAGACTCTCTGCTCCAGTTGCCCACATACCCATTAGCAGCTGCCTTAACAAAACACAGCTTGGAGCACAACTCCAGGGCCAGACTCAGTCTTCAGCATGAGACCTTAACTGGTGGGATGCACCACCATCCTCCAGTTCACCTGTCTGGCTGATAACTGATTATATTAGGGAATTGGATAGCTTAAGTAGTAATTCCTGAAAGAAGAAAAGTAGTGCATGGGTATCACAGCCTAAGAACACAATCACAGAATCATTCTGGTTGGAAAAGACCTTGAAGATCATCAAGTCCAACCATAACCTAAATCCACCTACCATAACCTAATCTACCCTTTCAGTGCTTAAATCACGTCCCTAAGCACTACATCTATATTTGTTTTAAACACTCTCAGGGATGGTGTCCTGGTTTGAGCCAGGATGAAGCCAGTTTTCCTTTTACTCATTTTTTTTTCCTTCAGTAAGCTCTCTTTTAACTAGCAACAAGTGTTGCAGCTAGTGGACTGATAACACTGGAATGTTGATGTTACTGCCGAGACTCCAAGGTCGCTTCTTAGCTCTGCTGCTACAGAGGCTACTGGGGCAGGAGAATTGTATCTATGACCCCCCCCCATAGGGAAGCTGAACTAGACAGACAGCAGAACTGACCAAAGGGATTCCATTCCATGTATCTACGTAAGCTCCGAGGAGGGTCAGAGATCACAGAAGACAACTTCCTTCCTGCTTCTTCTTCCCTTCTTGTCCGTCCATGGTGTCCGGGGAGAACTCCATCCATCCATCACCATCAACCCCGGGCTCTGACCTCATAACCCTCATACCCCAGCCCCTGTCTGCTCTGCCTTATCTCCTGCCTGTGGGCTGAGACATTTTGGGACTGCTCACAGCTCAGGAGAGTGCTGGGGGAGCTGCTGGGGGTGGGGGAGGCAAGAGGCTTTTGCACATTCCTGAACATACTTGTATATAATTGTATATATAATTAAAGCTGTCTAGTTTAGTTTTCAATCCAGCTAAGTCTCTCTCCTAATTCTCTCTCTCCTTCTCTACCTGGTTGGGAGGGGGAGGGGATCTAGAGCATTGTTGTCAGTGGTTTAATTGTCAATCCTTAGTCAAACCATGATAGATGGTGACTCCACCACCTCCTTGGGCAGCCTGTTCCACTATCCAACCACACTTTTGGTAAAGAAATTCTTTCTAATATCCAGTTTAAACCTCCCCTGGTGCAACTTGCCCAGAGAGTGATGGTGAATGGAGCTGCATCCAGCCGGCGTCCGGTGACCAGCAGTGTCCCCCAAGGATCAGTACTGGGCCCAGTCCTGTTCAATATCTTTATTGACGACCTGGATGTGGGGATTGAGTCCACCCTCAGTAAATTCACAGATGACACCAAGCTGGGGGGCAGTGTTGATCTGCCAGAGGGTAGGAAGAGGCTGCAGGAGGACCTGGACAGGCTGGATCGATGGGCCGAGGCCAACGGCATGAAATTCAACAAGACCCAGTGCAGGGTCCTGCACTTTGGCCACAATAACCCCAGGCAGCGCTACAGGCTGGGGGAAGAGTGGCTGGAGAGCGGCCTGGTAGAGAGGGACCTGGGAGTGCTGGTGGACAGCCAGTTGAACATGAGCCAGCAGTGTGCCCAGGTGGCCCGGAAGGCCAATGGCATCCTGGCTTGTATCAGGAATAGTGTGGCCAGCAGGAGTAGGGATGTAATTCTCCCCCTGTACTCAGCACTGGTGAGGCCTCACCTCGAGTCCTGTGTGCAGTTCTGGGCCCCTCACTTCAAGAAGGACATTGAGGTGCTGGAGCGGGTCCAGAGGAGAGCAACAAGGCTGGTGAAAGGACTAGAGGGAAAGTCTTATAGGGAGAGGTTGAGGATGCTGGGGTTGTTTAGCCTGGAGAAGAGGAGACTCAGGGGGGACCTCATCACTCTCTTCACCTACCTGAAGGGAGGCTGTAGTCAGGTTGGGGCTGGGCTCTTCTCCCAGGCAACCAGTGACAGGACAAGAGGGCATAGCCTGAAGTTGCTCCAAGGGAGGTTTAGGTTGGATATTAGGAAGCACTTCCTCAGGGAGAGGGTGATTAGACATTGGAATAGACTTCCCAGGGAAGTGGTGGAGGCACCATCCCTGGATGTGTTCAAGGCAAGGCTGGATGTGGCACTTAGTGCCATGGTCTAGATGGTGTGGTGGTGTTGGTCATAGGCTGGACTTGATGATCTTAAAGGTCTTTTCCAGCCTTGGTGATTCTGTGATTCTGTGTGTGAACTTCAGGCCATTTCTTCTCATCCTGTCATTCACTTGAGAGAAGAGGCCAACTCCTACTTCCCTACAATCTCCTTTCAGGTAGTTGTAGAGAGCAATGAGGTCACCCCTCAGCCTCCTCTTCTTCAAACTAAACAACCCCAGTTCCCTCAGCCTCTCCTCACAGGACTCAACCACCAGACTTTTCACCAGCCTGGTAGCTCTTCTCTGGACACGCTCCAGCAACTCGACATCCTTCTTGTGGTGAGGGGCCCAGAACTGCACACAGTACTCGAGGTGTAGTCTCACCAGTGCCAAGCACAGGAGCAGAATGTTCCCTGCTAATATCTTCCCAATCTGACGAATATGATGTCTGCAAGTAAATTACACATCTCAGACCATGAGAGCAGCTGGACGTGTGAAGAATTCCTCCTGCCTTTGCAGTGAATAGGTGTCAGTGTTACAAGGTGGTCTAGCTGGGAATCTGAGGCACAGCTTTTAATTAATTGGAACAAAATCCAACAGAAAAACAAAGACACCAAGGAAAGAAGCCAAACAGGGAGCTTCACATTGCAGGAGGCTTTGCCTTCCAAATGCATTGGGATCTGGGAAATCTTCCTTCTAAACATTTTTAAATATCAGAACAATCTGGAAACATTTTAACTTGGAAGAAGTGTAATCCTTTGCCCTGTCCTCATGCTGCTTTCCTATTTGTGTGTGCTTTTTTTTTGCCATGCATTTGTTTTCTCCCTTGGGACAGGTGATCCAGCTTTTCCACACTACTAGTGCAGTTCTCAGTGGCTGAACTTTGCCTCTGGCAGTAGCTTCTCTTGTCTGATAAGAGCTGCTCTTTCCAGCAGAAGGGGATTTTTGCACTCACTTATTTTCTTTCTTTTCCCATTCATCCACTCTTATTGTTTTTCTCCTTCAGTTTGTTCTCCTGCCATTTGTGCAACTGTCTTATGCCTCCATCATAAAGTTTATGAAATCCAGACTGAAAAATATCCTGCTGCTAAAAAAGCTGAGAATTAAATCCATCTTTCTGGTCAGATCAGTAGAGGTAATGTGTTACCACAGACATCTGCTTCCTTCAGTAAAATGCATAGGAACTTGGAGATGTTGCTGTGCTGTCTCTTCTCCAGGGAGGTGTCAGAATGTGGAAATTCATAAAAAATAGGAACTTTCAGAATAGCTGAGGGCCTTTGAGAAAGGAGGTCTGGTGTTTCATGCCATCAGTGATATACCTAGGGATAGCCAGCTCCACCAATCTCCATTGCTTCTCAAAAGTGAGGATAAATGGTAGGTATAGTGAGTGTATCATCAGTTTTGTAGAAATAAACCACAAGCTTGTAATATGTATCACTAATACATCACAGTATCACAGTATCGCTCTGGTTGGAAAAGACCTTCAAGATCATCAAGTCCAACCACTACCCTAACTCTGCCACATCCACCACTAAATCCTGTCCCCTGGCACCACATCTGTCTTTTTAGATGTATCCAGGGATGGTGGCTCAATCACCTTCTCAGACAGCCAGGATCACCAAGTCCAACTCCCACCTCAGAACAGGAAAACCCCAAAGTTCACACCATGTCCCTGAGGGCATTGTCCAAATGTTTCTTGAATATTGTCAGGCTCAGTGCCATTACTGCTTCCCTGGGGAGCCTATTCCAGTGCTCCACCACCCTCTGGGTGAAGAACCCCTTCCTAATGCCAACCTAAACCTCCCCCTGCACATCTTCCTACCATTCCCTCGGGTCCTATCGTTGGTCACCAGAGAGAAGAGGTCAGCACCTGCTCCTCCACCTTCCCTGGTGAGGAAGCAGTGAGCTACAATGAGGTCTCCCCTCAGTCTCCTCTTCTCCAGGCTGAACAGACCAAGTGCTTTCAGGTGCTCCTCATATGGCATCCCCTCTAAACCCTTCACCAACCTCCTGGCCCTCCTCTGGACACTCTCCAGAAGCTTCATATCCTTTTTGTACCATGGCACCCAGAACTGCACACAGGACTCAAGATGGGGCTGCTCAAGTGCAGAGTAAAGTGGGACAACCACCTCCCTTGACTGGCTGGCTGTGCCGTGCTTGATGCACCCCAGGACTTGGTTGGCCCTCCTGGCTGCCAGGGCACACTGCTGGCTCATGTTCAACTTGCCATCAACTAGAACCCCCAGGTCCCTCTCCGCAGGGCTGCTCTCCAGCCTCTCACTCCCCAGACTGTCTGCATATCCAGGGTTACCCTGTCCCAGCTGCAAAATCCAGCACTTCTCCTTGTTAAACTTCATGCCATTGGCAATTGCTCAGCTCTCTAATTTGTCCAGATCCCTCTGCAGGCCTCTCTGCTCTCAAGAATGTCAACTGAACTGCTCCTCCCAATTTAGTGTCATCCATTAACTTAATAAGTAGGCCTTCAAGTCCTGCATCTAAGTCACTTATGAATATATTAAAGAGTACTGGCCCTAAGATGGATCCCTGTGGAACCCCGCTAGTGACCGGTGGTCAGCCTGATGTGGCCCCATTTACTATGACTCTTTGAGCTCGACCCACAAGCCCATTACTCACCCAATGTATTATGTGCTTGTCCAGATGGATGCTGGACATTTTGTTTAGAAGGATACTGTGAGAGACAGTATCAAAGGCTTTTCTGAAATCCAGAAAGGTCACATCAACTGGCTTCCCTTGGTCAACTAGGTGGGTAACCTTGTCACAGAAAGAAATCAAGTTAGTTAAGCAGGACCTTCCCCTAATGAACCTATGTTGGCTGGGACCAATGACTCTGTTGTCTTTTAGGTGTTTTTCAATAGCTCCCAGAATAATCTTCTCCATAATCTTACCAGGCACTGAAGTGAGACTAATAGGCCTCTAATTACCAGGATCATCCCTGCTGCCTTTCTTGCAGACTGGGACAATTTGCCAGCTTCCAGTCAACTGGTACCTCCCCAGATTCCCAAGAGCATTGAAAAAACATTGAGAGAAGTATCACTGTGACCTCCACTAGCTCTTTAAGTATCCTTGGATGAATCTCATCAGATCCCATTGACTTGTAAGGATCCAGCTGGAGCAGCAAATCCTGTTCAAGTTAAGGGCTGATTGAGAGATTATCATTTGCACAGTCATGGTTCTCTGGGGGTGCTCAAGCCCCTCATCAGTGTTGAAGACAGAGGTGAAGAAAGCATTAAACATCTCTGCCTTGTCTATATCTCTGTTTATCAGGTGTCCATGATCATCAAGTAATGGGCCAATGTTATTTCTGCCCTGCTTTTTGCTATTAACATATTTTAAAAAGCTCTTTTTATTACCCTTCACAGTGCAGGCCAGCTTCAACTCTAGTTGAGCTTTAGCTGCACAGATTTCTGCCCTACAGTGGTGAACAGCATCCCTGTAGTCCTCTCATGTTGTCTGTCCTTCCTTCCACTGGCCATACACCTTCCTTTTGTGCCTTAGTTCTAGTAGGAGGTCCCTTCTCAGCCAGGGTGGCCTTCTACCTTGCCTGCTTGACTTCCAGCATTTTGGAATCACCTGGTCTTGTGCTCTTAGGAGGTGGTGCTAAAAGAGTGACCAGTGCTGTTGGACCCCAGCACCCTGAAACTTTTTTTCCCAGGAGACCTTACCAAGCAGTTCCCCAAGCAACCTGAAGTCTACTTTCCTCAGGTCCGGAGTTGAGGTCTTACTGTTAGTTTTCTTCCTGTTACCATAGATGTTAAACTTGACTGCTTCATGGTCACTGTGGCCAAGGCAGCCTCCAATTGCCACTTCATCCACAAGATCTTCTCTGTTTACAAGTAATAAATCAAGGAAGGCACCTTTCCTGGTTGGTTCTCTCAATACTTATACCATAAAGTTATCATCTAGATAGTTTAGGAATCTTCTGGACCTGTTTGTACCAGCTGTGTGGTATCTGGCAAATTGAAGTCCCCCATGAGGACAAGTCCAGATGAAATGTCTGTATTGAATGGCAGTGAACAGCCATTAACTGAACAGGTTTTTCTTTCCTCCAAGGGAAGAAGGACCCTTTAAGAACTACTTTCACGCTTGTCTCTGAAGCTACTTAAAATCTAAACTTAACCCATTTTGCATTATTTGAAGAGGGATTCCACTAGTTCATTTTTTAGCAGGGAATAATCTCACAATACTCTTGTGTTTGCTGATACATAAAGGTAGAGGAATTAACTGGCAGGTTTCCCATTTTCCAGTTGTAATAAGTTTCAAAATAAATAGGGGATGGGCTGTGGGATAATACCCTGTGAACATTTTAATACCCACAATAATATCCTCCAGTTTATACAAATCTGGATTTTTTCCAGACATAAATGTTTTGGTCTTTTCTTACAGAGGTATCAAGGATTACATCAAGAAAACAAAATCTTAACGTTCACCACGCTGACTCTGCAGGCCAAAACAAGAGATGACATACTGAGCCATATTTGTGCTACTGGAGTCAGTGGAATTCAACTTCTACTGTATTTAGCCTGTGGTGCTGCTGTTCCTGGAGACAGTGATTTCTTCTTTCTAAATCAGGTGACAGAATTGGTCATTAAAGGCTAAATTAAGCCACTAGGTTAACTAGAAGAGGAATATGAGGCATGCATGTGGACACCATCCCAAGAGTAGCCCAGAACAGCAAGTGTGACCCTGCTGCTTCTTTGCTTTTCTCCTGCTTTCCAGGAAAGTGCTTTCTGGAGTTCTGGAAGGAATGCAAAATTGCATCTTGCATCATCTGGACACCTCAACATGCTCCTGTGCTTGAAACTCCCTCGCCCAGATAATAAAGGCTAGTTCCCTACCATCGTTTGACTGAAACCTCTACAACCCACCTTTACACCACCCAGATAGAATAATATATTTTCTGGTGGAAAAGCTGTGTGCTATCAAAAGGTATGTGCACCCATGCTCTACAGTCACAGTGCTATGTCTGGAACTCATGTCCTTCTTCTGCCATCCTTTGGTCTCAGTGGTTATCAAACTCAGCAGTCAGGAAAGACCTGTCCTGCATAGCTTCCATGTCCTTCATTTCTGCATACCAGGTGGGGGCAGTAGTCTTCAAACCTGCAGATGTTGTTCACCATTCCATGGCTATGAGTGGGAAGGGCGAGAGCAGGCCAAGCTTGCAACACACAGGTCTCTGAGGCTGCACTAGATGGGTCTCCACTCCTAAAGAAGTCCAAGGAGTGAACTAGACCTCTGGACCTCTATTGGTGGTGCCACCTGATTGCTAACTCACTCTCTTTTTTGGGTCTTTTGAATGAGACCTGAAATAAATATGCTATAGATAGGTCTGGCCCTAAGTAGGGTAGATACCAACCAGTCATGGTCATTTTCCCACCATTTGCCCAGAGGAGCAGCAGTCGGTGGTTGGCTGTTCTTCCGCATAGTCAGTGCAAGGGATCTTTAGCAAAGTAGGCAAGAAAAGGAGGCAATAATGAATGATGACATCCTCAAGTAAGACAATCTTGTTTGCCCCTCCCCTTCACCCATTTCCACCTTATTTGAGATCATCACTGCAATATTGTTTATGCTCCAAACACAGGCATTTTTTCAGTCATTAACAGCTATCTTCATGAACTTGAGAAAAGACAAAAAAGGAGCCATTTTTTTTTCTCTGTTTGAAGTTCCTAGCACACTTAAAGTTTCTCTAATAAAACCATCGGTCTATAAAGTTGGGCTGCAAAGGCCCCAGACAGAAATGTAGCTATCTTAAAGCAACTGAGCACCCAACAGCTCCTTTGAAAAGTAGTGATCGTTTCTAGGAACTCAGCACTTCTAAAAAGGCTTTCAATTTAAACCTGAATTTTTCCAGAGGAATAATGAACAGTAACTTTCAGTGGCATAATTTTCAAATGCTCAAGTTGAACTTGCCCCAGGACTCTGCTCACTCCTGCTGCAGCTCATGGATGTCACAGCAGTAGAATTCAGCAGCCTAAATAAAGCTGCTGAATCACTGCGTTTTGCAGGTTTGTGTGTTCAAGCAGACTGGCAGTCATTTTAGGTTACCCTGCAATGCTGGGTTGATAAACTACATTGTCCTTCAGCAGGACTCTGGATGTCCAAAGCTGTGAGTGGGTTGCGTGGCTTGGAGGAGGCTCTGTGAGGCAAGCTGCCCCCTTTGCCTTTTTCTTTTGGCAGGGTGGCTGAGGAGCCACCCTTTGGTGTGAGGCATCTTGAAAGCACTTCAAATTACAAATGGAAGAAGCTATGCACCCATTATTACTATCAGGCTTTGAAATACTGGGTTCAGGAAGGTAGATGTGGCTTTAGACATCCTCATTTGCACCTCCTGTAAAAAGTCAAGGCAATCTAAAAACTAGTTGTGAATCATTCTATGATTCTATGATTTGATGGGACTGCAAACTGATAGCAACAACAAACCCTACTTTTTGTTTCTCTCTACTGGACCAAGATTTTCATGTACATGAAAAAGTATCAAGGAAAGAAGTTGAAGCAAACTAGTTAAAACTCTCAAAAGAAGAGTTTTTAAAGATAGAAACATTCAAAGAACAAAACTTCCCTTTCAGCATCCCTGGCTCTTTCCTAGGAGCCATTTCTTACATTTCTGCTAAATCAGTTGAGAAAGTAACTAAAGCAACATTGGAGTGTCCCTAGGAAAAAGAAAAGAAAAAAGCTCCAAAGAACCTTGAGAAAACTCTGAATAGTGCAGAAAGCAAGAACAAATGTTTTATATATGTGGTATTGTTAAAACTCCCAAGTGGCATAAATATAATAAACAATAGTGAAGAATGGGATATTTCTGTTTGTTTCTCCAGACTTGAGATGACCTAACTTACCTCAGGCATGGGTCCACTTTGGGACTTGTGAGTTATTTGATAGGTCCAAACTTGTGAAAATAAACACTACTATTCTACTGTTCTACATCTTGGATTCTTTTGTTCCCTGTAAATAGACTGAGAACTAGCAAATGAAAGTAAATTATAATAAAATACAAATCAAAATCAAACCTGAAGATAAACCAAAACCAACACATGGGAAAAAAATGTAATAAACACAAAAATAATGAAATGGTATACTCATCACTGAGCAGAGCTCTGTGCACTCCAGATGACTTTGTCAGCATTTTATGGTTGAATTCTGATCTCATTTACAGACATCTCCTGCAGAGAATTCCCTCATCTGGCATGGCCAAGAGAAAAACCTAACATTTTAAGGTCAGCTTTTTCAGAGAACCCGGTGGGAGTTAGATGCTCAGATCCCATTGAATTTCAGTGCAAGTTGGGCACCTAACTCTGTGCCCCTAAAAAAACTCATTAAAGTAATAGGTTATTTCTTTAGCCCTCCCAATACTGTCTTCAGAGAATAGTTTCCAGTGTTTTGTCTAGTTGTGAGTAAATGCCGTGGGGTTATCTTAGTATCTGAGTACCCAGCTAGAAGAGATGAACTTGACTGTAAATTCTTCATTAGGAATAGGTTTGCTTTTTGGGCCCTAAGCCCAGAACCCCATCCATGCCTCTGTGTAGCAGTAACACCTCAAAGGCATGTTTTGTAAATCATTCAGTATTTGTCCAGCTCTGTGTGCATCATTGTGTTTAGAATTACAATCCTTTATAACAGAAATGATGGGGCTTTCACCACTCCCCAGGAGAGGTAGTTTTGCAGCCTGATAGGTGTCAGTGTCAGAAAGCTTCTTTTGATGTTTCTCTAGTGATTTTTAGCGTTGGAAGATTTTTAAGACAGGGAGCAGAAAACTTACTGCATTGACTAGAGCTGGATATGCATGTGCTTGTTGTGCATGTGCATAGAGATGAGGCAACTCATCAGACATGGAATCATTTTACATTTCCCTCCCACACCAGGAAAACACTTTCTTTCTACACTCTACTTCTAGAAACTAATAGAATATTGCTTGGTTTTGGTTTGGGTTTTTTGTGGTTTTCCTTTTCTTCTTTTTTTCTTTTTTTTTTGAGAAGAGGTGCAATGGTGATGTTTTATAGAGGTCTCTCTGATCAAAAACCCAGGGGAAACTGATACAGCCCTAGTTGGGATGGTTACTGCCCTAAAGCCAAGGCACTAAGGATGCCTGATGACCTGATGTCCATGGATGTGCAATTTATATCTTGACACCACAAAGCAGCATCAAGTAAATTCCCTCATACCAGAACTTTAGTAAACTTTACACTGGAAATCATAATGTATGCAAGAAATTATACCTCCTCCCAGCACTCTCCCCCTTCCCCCCCATTGAACTGCATCCGTCTCTGTTTGGGGAGAAAAGTTGTATGTAAAAACAGTGCAGAAAAGCGTATTTTCAGATGATGAAGTGAAATCTTAAGTTAACTAAATAGCCCAGGTTAAAGAGTCTACAGCTTTTACCACTGAGCGGAGGAGCTATAATTATTATTGATCCAAAAAAAGAGATATACAGGCTTACAGCACAGCTTACCAGAAGATCATTGTCTCAAAACAAATGTCACTTGACATCCAGCATCTCAGTTTTAACTGAAGAAAAATAAGCCCCAGGGCCATCTCTGACCAGTACCACTTACTAGATGGACTTCTGAAAATTCTCTTTTCCCATGCATCTCCTTAACAAATGATCTTTTGAAATGCTGGCTTTTTACTTTCTGAAATGATGTTCTTGGGACCCAGTTCATCCATCCTTTCATAATTCAGAGCCTGGAGTGGCATAGCATTACACTTTATGTGCAAGTCTTACAATAAATATGTTAAAATTATCCTCTAGTCTGGCTGAAATGAAGATTTTTTTTATCCTATGATTATGCATTGTTGCCCAAGTGTTCTTGCATAATCCCTCCCTTAGTCCCCATGTTCTTATTACACTTGAGCCATGTTAATTCCTCTTAACTTTACCCAACTACCTGCAGCAGCTAAGGAATGAGATAGACATCCTAAGCTTTTTTGATAGTTTTGCTCAGGGAATATTTGGGTTAAATGGCAGCTTTCTTTTGGGTTTTTTTAATGCACTTTTTTAGGAGTTTTCTTTTTATGTTTTTCATAGTTCCCCAAGGATGTGTGTGTAGTGTCAACAGTAATGAATGACATGAACTTTTACTGTTAGTAACTGAAATATCACAGTGATCTAGTTTTCATGGTAATTTAGCCCCATGGAAGTCTCTCTGAGGAATAAAAATGCCTGAGAAAAATGGAATTCACATAAACTATCACTATTTTCTAAGTTCATCTATATGTCTGTGGGGAACTAGATGAATTGTCAGCCTCCAAATATAAATTACATTGCTCAAGAATGAAAGATCAGTACATACTCCAATGCTTGATCCAGCAATAACAAAGATAAAGTTCTCCATCTGTTCCATTGATAACAAAACCTCAGTACAGTGCTAAAATACCATCATGATCAGCACGGTAAGAGTCAGGGTGCGGTTCCTTGACAGTTGAAGCCAATCTAAGCTGATCTATTTTTCTTTCATGGCCACACCACCCTTCCTCATCATCACAGGACTATTTATTTTATTCTGTTAGTTTTCTAACCATTAGTACCTAGACTTGCCAAGCCAGGGAGCTAGAGGAAGAGCACATATGCACATAGGGTAAGGTGGGTTGCACTCCTCTACGCGTGCAAGGAACACAAGGTAAATGTAAAATGGCAGCAGAGCCTTCTGGGGGAGAGTGGGTGACATTATTTATGCTCAGAGTAATTCTGAAAGCCCTTTAGTCCGTGTAACAGTAATCCATTTGATTAATTTGCCAACTTGAATAGAAAATAAGAAACCTGTTTGCTGAAGACTTGCCAAACCAGTCCTTCTCACTGTCTGGAATGAAGTTTATGTGTTTGTCTTCATACAAATGTAGCACTGCTTTAACTATATAGGAATGGGTAAAGAGAAAGGAAAACTATGAATGTCATTTACAAAAGGTTTATGGAAGAGCAGCTGTGTTTGTGTGAGAAAGGGGTATAAACTATACTGGAAGCGAGGGTAGAATAAAGCAGGTATCTTTTCCAACTATATGTATCTATATGTGCTATATGTGTAAACCTATTTGCAAATATAATATATATTATCAAAAATTCATCTCCTTAAGTGAAAAGATACCAACTCCCAAACTTAGTGTGTACCGTGATTAAAGAGAAAACAACAATTAATAAATCAAAAAATTTAGAAGAATTTCAGAATAGATTCGAATTTGGAAATAATTAGCACTCAGTGACTGTATTTTCAATGGCCTACAAAGTGAAGAATAGTGTCACTAATAGTGCCACTGTGAACAGGGCAGTCCAACAAGAACTGGAAAAGCCAAGTATTGCTGTTTTTAACTTCTCACAGAATCACAGACTTGTCAGAGTTGGAAGGGACCTCTACAGATCATCTAGTCCAACCACCCTACTAAAGCAGAATCACCCAGAACACATTACACATTACTTCATCCAGGCAGGTCTTGAATGTCTCCAGAGAGGGGGACTCCACAACCTTCCTGGGCAGCCTGTTCTAGTGCTTTGTCACCCTCTCAGTAAAGAAATTTTTCCTCATGGTCAGATGGGACCTTATGTGTTCCAGTCTGTGCCCTCTCTGAGATTCTATAAAGACCCAAATGCAGTTGTGTGCATAACTTAAAGCCACTTTACTTGCGTGTGAATCAGCTCCACATGGAAGTGGTACCATCAGTCCCTACCAGCAAGGGGACAGGTTTCACTCTTGTGTCCAGTCCCCCACTACAGAAGCAGTGTGAATGCAGCAAACTTCACCTCCTGGCAGACATGGAATTCCTCTCCCAGGAGAATGACCCACCGTTGGCCTAACACAAAGAAGGGTTTTTTTCCCACCATTCCCTGCAAGTCAATACTTGCTGTTCTGTGATTAAATGCAGCGTATCAGCTCACATGGGCTTTTTAACAGGGAAAAATTGTACATTTTAAGATTTGTGGCCAGATTCATCAGCGCCCTTGACAGCTCTGCACTGCTCCAATGACACAGAACAACCTTAAGCCTCCAATAACTGATTGATTAAACCAAGCTCATCATGGTATCACTGGAGCAGTACAAATCAGCCAAAGCATATCAGCAAATCTGCTCTCTGAACACCTATTTTAAGGGATTCATATCTCAGCCTAACTTAATTTCCAAAGTTTAAAAATTTAATTCATTCAATCAATTAATTAATTTCCATGTTTAAGAGCTTGGTATGCACTTCTTGGATAATAAATTAATTAATTTACATGTTTAAAAGCTTAGTATTTACTTCATGAGTAATACATTTGAGGAGAAAGCATTATAGGATATTTAAAAAAAAAAAATCAATCTGTCCCCTGTGTTCATAAGCAGGTTTGTGTGATGTGGGTGACAACGGGATGTGACGACCAGGACTGGGGGCAATCTGGGTGAGTGAGGAGACAGTAATTTAGCTCAGCATGCCACGAGAGGCAGAAAGAGCCCATCTTAAATCATGCCCAGTGAAATGTGCCTTATCAAACGTGCAAAATGCCACTGAGAGCCAAGCAAAACCTTACTTACAGAGAGCAAGTATACAGGAAATAACCTCCAATGCTGTTATAGAGTTAAAGCAAAACAGGACACGGCAAGATTTAGTGGGAAGGATGACTCTGCAAAAAGGAAACTAAGCCATATTTATAAAGCAAGACTCGTGACCTCTCAGAGAAAGAGAACTCAGCCTGTCATTTTCTACCATGGTTAAATCACGCCTTGTGAGTGATCAGTCTGTTATTTCCAAAACTTTCAGGCTAATTTGCCCTTGCGAAATAAAATTTCTTCAAACGAGACAAAAAGTGCATTCCTCCTTCAGGATTGCACTCTGCACATGCCAAATCCAAAGTTACAAAACCAAGCTGTTTTGGAGTTATCTAAGCATTAAAAAAAAAAAAAAAAAAAAGGCCTATGAACAATTTTCTGAGGAAAAAACTGCTCATTGTTTTCCAGAAAAAAAATAATCATCCCTTGGGCTAAGGTCAAGTGTGGGAAATTTCAAGCCAAAATGCAAAACTCTGAGCATTATAGAAGCAAAGATGGGTAGCAGTTGAAAACGAAAGTCATTTTTAGAGGCAGTAACACTGGCTCCAAAATTCAGGCTGAATTTTGCCACCACTGTGGCTCTGATTTTCAAACCTCACTCTGCTTATTTTTCCAAAAGGTACAGATTTTCTTGAAATTGGGCATTCTGGATCTCTGCAGGAGAGCTTTCCTGAGAATGTTGGTAAAATTAGGCAAGGGAGGAGAGCTGTTTGTTTTGGAATGGTTTGTATTTTAGTGTAACACTTTATAAATGTGGCTACACACTGAAAAAAAAGTCACTGTGCAAATGTTTTTGTCTCAGTGGATCCTGCCAGTGACTTCGCGTTGCAGCTTCTTGTCATTCTGCTAATCTGGCTGGAGAGATGTATCAATCTCTGAATTACCTGAGGAAAGGGGCTTTGGGAAAACTTAAAAAAAAAAGAAAAAAATGTAAGTTATTCTTAAGCAAAGAAAGAGAAATAGCTGTGTGAAAAAAAAATACCAACACATAGAAAAAGTGATTATAACATGGGCATCTTCCATCTTATGAAAATTATGGCCAGTTTGCTCTCAGTATCCCACTGAATGCTGTGGGAGATACATCTGGGCCTTCTGGATTTCTAACCCCACACATAATCTGAAAAATCCTCTTGCATTGTCAAATGTTTTGATGCTCTCTAAATGCAAAGGATTTCTCAAAATTATGCATGTTACACAGCACTGAGATTTCCTGTTTACAATGCTATAAAACCGAATTCTGAGGTCTCTGTGCAGACCAAAATATTGACTTTCAAGGGTCATGGAGCAGCTATTGACCCATGTTGGCACGCAAGGAATTGCACATGTGAATCCAGATATGGGATCTGTGGGCCACAGCTTAGCTGCACCAAAGTACATTAAAGTAGGTGACAGTCATGTTGGAGAGGACAAAGGGTAATGAATTAAAACTGAAAGAGGGTAGATTCAGGTTAGACATTAGGAAGAAAATCTTTAGTGTGAGGGTGGTGAGACACTGGCACAGGTTGCCAAGGAAGTTGTGGAAGCCCCATCCCTGCCAGTGTTTAAGGCCAGGTTGGATGGGGCTCTGAGCAACCTGATCTAGTGGGAGGTGTCCCTGCCCATGCAGGGGGGTTGGAACTAGATGATCTTTAAGGTCTCTTCCAAGCCAAACCACTCTGTGATTCTTTGATTCTATGTCTGCATGGAAACAGAGATTACCAGCATGTCAGGAGACCTGCCCTCCACACTCCACTGCTGGTAGTGTCTGGGTCTCCCTTGGCATGAGAGCGAACTGGTTCACCTGGAAACATAAAAGGTAGAAACCTAACAAATTATCCTGAGAGTATCAGGAGCCAAATCCCACCCTGCTGGATCAGGCCTGGAAAGGTGCTGCAATGCACCAGGGCAGGTGAATTTACACATATATATTTTAAGGTCTGGGACACATTCTGCCCCATTGAGATCAAGATTGATTAATGCATCATTGAATGAGAGTGCTACTCTGTGCCCTGCCTTGTGCACTGCTATTATAGATGAGTATTTTATATGTTTAAAAATACTAGATACATGTGTGTGTGTGTTTGCAAGTGTGTATATATGCACAAAATATACATACAGCTCACTACACTGGGGTTTTCCTGAGACCAAGTAGAGCCATGTTCACTTGAAGCGTTGTGACAAAACAAACCATTTCTTTTCTGATTGTTACTGGACAATTGAAATGCTGATTATAATGGTTAAATCCAACTGGATAAATGCAGATTTGGGAATATTTCCTGCTTTAAAAGGGTCAGCCTTACCAAGTACAGAAGTAATTAGGAATTAATTTTAAATGTATTACTAGATGCCTGAAAAGCCAAAACAAAACAAACTGCCTTGATTTAAAAAGTCAGCCAATTTTATAGATAGAAAAAATAAAGTAAAAAAAAACTAATTAAAGTATTATAAAGTTAATAAAATTTAAGAAAAAGCACCAGTGACAAACAGTAGAAAGGAGACATTGATTTAAATGAATGTAAATTTTAAAAAATTACAGGAATGTGATAAAATAAGCAAAATTTAAAAACTAATGGACAGATGATTGAAGACAATAGTTTTATGTAAACTGAAACGAAGAGAAAGTCATTAATAGTACTGGTACATTACTTGATGGAAGTTGTGGAATTGTCAGTAAACAATGCAGGTGACAGAAGTGCCCAACACAAATTTTTGTTGCATATTGAAAAACATATATGAGATTAGTTGCCTGACATTAAAGACATAACTAATAATGATTAATGCAATCTTGCTATTTCAATTGCAATATAAGAAAACATGCCACAAGAGCTCTAGAAGTTACACATTTTTTAAAAAACCAAGGGTGTGTAGTGATAGGACAAGGGAGAAAGGTTTTAAACTGAAAGAGGGGAGATTTAGATTAGATAATAGGAAGAAATTATTTTCTGTGAGGGAGGTGAGACACTGGAACAGGTTACCCAGAGAAGCTGTGGATGCCCCATCCCTGGAAATATTCAAGGCCAGGTTGGATGGAGCTTGGAGCAACCTGATCAAGTGGGAGGTGTCCCTGCCCATGCCAGGGGGATCGGAAATACATGATCTTTAAGGTCCTTTCCAACCCAAACCATTCTAGGATTCTATGATTTAAAATATCTCTCTAGGAGGGCAATATCTGCCTCCTGTGTCACCAAGTCCCAGAAGATTAGCAGGACGCAGGGACTGTTCTCATCCAGTATTAGACACTTCTCAGTGAGCTTTTACCTGTGGGCCAGGCATCCTAGGTTCCCTCTACTGTCAGTTGAGAGGTAAAGTCTTTTATGGGATGAAACTAACCCGACCTAAAGGTGACATCTATATCTGGTTAAAATAATCACATCCTAATGTGATATCCACTTATTAAAAAAAATTAATAGCATGCTCAGGGTTTCTTGGATGTGCTGCAAGTCACCAGTCCTGAATCTCGGAGTGATGCTATGGGGTAGGTAGTGTCCTTGGAGGTCTAAGCAGTGTGATCTTGTGTAGCAATTAAGAGGTGATTTTATCTGCACATTTGACATTAGTGTCACTCCTACGAGAAAGCTGAGCCACGTTCTAATACTACAATTCAGGCAAGTGTTGATGCAATGAAAATGTTCAGAGTAGACTTATGAACGTTCTCAGATAACCTTCAAGATGATAGAATACTCCGAGATATGCTGGGAAGCATGATTTATTTTTGTAATGTAAAAGTATGTTTACAGCTTTAATAAATATGCAGAGAACCCACATACCAACTTAAGGGGGAAGCAGTAATAAAAATATAATAATAAATTACAAGTAGGATTTTATATTCATATAATTCCTATTATGGGTGTTGCCTTCTGCAAGTGTCTGCCTATCCTAGTTGATTCTAAAGGGACCAGGGGTACTTAGGCTCTTAATTCAGACAAACCCAATATGACCATAAAAGATTGTTTGGGCTGAAAGTGTTTTTCAAACAGAGTAAAATCTTGCTTGATTTAAAAATTGGAAAAGATGCCTTACAGTAAGAAACTCAGGAAGTTCAATCTATTTTGCTTACTACAAAGAGGTCAAAGAGTGACTTAATCACAGCCTGACATTACCTACAAGGATAATCTCAGTAATGACTTTTCAACCTGGCCAGTAAAGATAGAAGAAAAGTCTGTGACTGGAATCTGCAGATAACTCAGAGTAGAAACCAACTATAATTATTAGCCGCTACGATAAATAACAATTATCAGGGTGGCTGCTGATCCTTTAAAAAAAGCAACCTCAAAATTGAAATCAGTTTTATTAAAAAAATTATGCTATAAGTCAGGCAATAATTGAGGAAGGAACATGGCTTGTGCTGTGCCAGATTCAGGCCAGTGTCTCACACTGCCCAGTAATCCAAGAATCTGGAAACTCACTATTCTGGAGATTTCTTACTTTGATCTGTTTAAAGAAACTTTTACGTACATGCTTATCATAGTGACATTTAATCACTGTTAATGTATGCATAAAGTTCAAAGCAGGGTAATTACCATTTTTTTCCAACTCCAACCTCTCATATGATTTGCCATCACCTTTCCCAGCCCTCTTGTTTTGAAAACTAATTCCCATTATCTAAAAGACTTTCCAAAGCAAACACAGCACTGTAGCACTTTCTAATATTTATTTTGTGTTCTCAAAGAAAGGGCAGTAGTGGCAGGGAGGAGGTGCTTTTTTTGAGGGGAAAAGAGTTCTTCTTCTGAAAAGGTGTCCACTGTGACTTTAAAATGCCCCCCTGCCCCTTTACTGAGTCCAAGGACCAGGTCCACAGGCAGAAGGTTTGGCTGTGTAACTGCTAAATATGCAGTAGGTGATTTTTTTTCATGAGAATTAGGCAAAGGTCCTGCTCTGGTGGCAGCAAACTCTGTTTCAGTGCTTAACTGCAGCAGGACACTGCAAGTGAAAAGGTTTTTTCTCATGCTAAGACAAAGATTCATAGTTTTATAAGGTCACCATGATCCTCCCTCTAGTCTTCTTTCTTACAAAATTTAGATTAAAAAAACCCCAAAAACTAAACAGAACTTCTCTGCCTCCTGCTTTCAGGTGTTTGACTGTATGGAGGGGGCTCATCACCCATTCCCTGTGCTTGTTTGATGTAGGTGGCGAACTCGGCGGGGCTGGGAACAGCTCGGCTGACACGTGTAGCACAGTGTGTGTTCACAGCATTATCACCCACCCAGATTAGCAGCTGAGCTCTGCTGGTTACGGATGGCAATTGCTTGTGAGTAAATACGGGCCCTGCAAGATACGGGCTGAGCTGCTGACTCCATCACAGACTCCTTGCCTGACCTTGGGACTGTAGCACTGTCTACCTCTGTGTTTAAAAAGTTAAGATAGTATTCCTTGTCTGCTTTGCAAGGATTTTGTGAGCTAGAGGCACTGTTTATTTGAGCTAGCTATGAAGTATTAATGGTGATGATGAGAACTGTGTAAATATCTATGCTCACAACACCTCAATTAAAAACTTTTCATCTTGCTAGAGGAAAGCACACTCAAAGCCCATCATTCCCTACATCATCACAGAGCAGCTCATGTGCACATTTCACACATCTCAGAGCTGAAAAAAAAATGATGGTGATGGAGCTGCAGAGGGGAAATGTGCAGTGACTGAGTCAGGGCACTTCATATCATGAATTTTGCTGTGATTTACAGTCCCATGCCTGGAAAGGAGCAATTGTTAAGCACTACCTTAGTTTGATAGTCTTAGTTGTAACCTTAGTCTTAGTCTCAGTCCAGTGATGTATCTGAGAGACCTTGGGGAGAAGCTAAGGCCCCAAGGTACATACATAGCTGCTTGTGATGGACATGCTCAGGAGCACATGCACACGCCACACGCCGTACACACACAGTAAGAGGTCACTTACCCGGGGTTTTACAAACATTTTCAAAGTACTTTACAAACAATTCATTAATAGATGACATATTTTTGCTAAAGGCACAACCAGCTCAACCAGATTTTATTACAGGTGTAAATAATAATACCAAGAGAATTTAAGCACAAGCCTAATTTCTCTGCTTTTAATCCCTCCTCCTGCTGACACAGTAAAGGTCTGCTTAATCATCCACCCCTTTCCCCTCCAAATCCACGAATGCTTCATCCACACTTACTTATTTTACAGCTATTTATACAAATGCCAGAAGGTACCTAGCAGTGCCCCCCAGGCTTCTTGGCCCCAATGAAAAAACAAACAACACTAAAACCCAGATGTAGCCCAGCAGCCAGCGGTGCGACTTAACTAATTTGGAAGAAAAGCTGGCAGCTTAGAAAACCATTTTTAACCAGCCATGAAGAAGCTGAGCACCCCTGGCTTAGGGAAGACAAGCCAGAAGTGAGGGCAGGGCTGGGGCACGATGGGCCCCAACACGTGTGTGTGGGTCTCAGCCCAGCCTGCCTCGGGGGAGCTGGACTTGGATCATGGGGAGCCTCTGGGATCGGCACCCATGCTGAGGAGGTATGGTAGGGACACCAGGGGTGGTGCGAATGTCTTCCAGTGGCACCAGGCATGCGGGAAGGAGGGAGAAGGGTACCTGTTGAGGAGAGAGGGGACACGGAGAGGGTTCCCCAGGGTGTTTCTGAGAGACAAGGATTCGGGGTGCAGGGAGGGGGGTCCCCAGCGAGAAGAAGACGGGGGGCCATTGTGAAGGGTGGCGGGATGCAGCCAAGAGGAAAAGAGCTTCTTGGGGGTGGGGGTCAGGGCTCTCCAAGGACCGGGGCGGGGGCTCTCTTCCATGCCGGGGTGGGGGACGCAGGTAGGATCCCCCATGCCCGGACGCGCGGAGCCGCCCGGCGGCTGGCCGAGCTCCCCGGGGCGGGGGCGCTGGGAGGGGGCGGGGAGGTGCCGTCCCTCCCCTGGGCAGTTTCTCGGCGAGGCTGTTTAATAGCGGAGCCGCCCCCGGCCCCTCCCCGTTGGAGCCGGCCCGTGCGGCACGGCGCGGCCGGGGCCGGGGCCGGAGCCGGGCCGGGGCAGGTGGGCAGCGGCTGCTCGGGCCATGGCGGGGGGCGCCGGGGGGGCGGCCGGCCTTGGGGGGCTGTTGGCCGTGCTGCTGGCGGGGCTGCTCGGCGGGGCGCGGGGTTTCGGCGAGGAGGAGGAGCGGCGCTGCGACGCCATCCGCATCGCCATGTGCCAGAACCTGGGCTACAATGTCACCAAGATGCCCAACCTGGTGGGACACGAGCTGCAGGCGGACGCGGAGTTGCAGCTCACCACCTTCACCCCCCTCATCCAGTACGGCTGCTCCAGTCAGCTCCAGGTGGGTTCGAGCCTCACTTTGTGCGTGGGGTGGGTGGGGGCTGCTAACCCCGTCCCCATCCTCATCCCTATTCTCCTCCTCAACCCCTCGGCTCAGTCTAAAAAAAAGACATAAACCAGGACGTCCCACCGCCTTGCAGCGCGGTTCCTCGCTGGCTGGGCAGAGCGGTTGATGGCGATGGAGGTGCGGAGGGCGCCGGGGCAGCGCAGCCCAGGGGGTGGCCCGGCGGGTGGCCCAGTGGTGGCAGCGCGGTCCCCTCGCCGGGAGTGCTGGGGCTGCCGGAGCTTTGCCTGGTCGCTGCCCTCCCTTTCGGTTGTACCCGAGGTGCTGCGCCTCTGTGAAACGAGAAGCCGGGGGAGCTGCCGGCTGCTCGGGACCTCCTCCGAGAGTTTCACCGCAGGAGTTTCTTTCCCAGGCGAATGGCAGGACCCGCGTCCTCCCCATGGGCATGGATTTCATCAAACAAAAACTAGTTTGTTTGTCGGGGCAGAGTTCCCGAATTTTTAGCACGCAATCCCGCTTACGTTGTGGCGACGGAGAATTGCGATTGTTCAAAAGCCGAGAAAGTGCCAGTATTTTATTACCGTTGTAAATATGTACGTGACGTTATGGTAAATGAAGAAGAAATTCTTCTTGGAGGATCGTGAACCAAAGCAATCCAATAAATGCTTTTTCTTCTGTTTGTTTGTTAGCTGCAATAGCCAGGCAGTGCCTAGAACAAATATATGTATTTGTTTAAACCACTTCAATTTGTTTTTTTGCTTTCCTAAATTACACCCTTGAGGTTTAGATCTGGCTAAATCCCGCTCACTTCATTGAAACTGATGGTCTAAATATACATGGAGCTAATCTAGGGAGCAAAATGTTCAGGCTTTGGCTTCAGACCACATTTTAACTAAAAGAAGGTGACATTTTCAGGTTGGGTGGTTGGTTTTTTTTTTTCCATTCTTTGTTTTTATTGTTCTTGGTTTTATGCTGTTTCCTGTTTTTTAAGGCAAAGGACCAAATATTGCTGCTGAAAAGTAAAAAAAAAAAAAAGAGAAAACTTTTTATATTTGGTCCTGATTAGTTTTCCCCTAATGGCACTTGTTGCTTCTGTTTCTCTCCTCCAGTTCTTCCTTTGTTCAGTCTATGTCCCGATGTGCACGGAGAAGATTAACATCCCCATAGGTCCCTGTGGTGGCATGTGCCTCTCTGTCAAAAGGAGATGCGAACCTGTTCTAAAAGAATTTGGATTTGCCTGGCCAGACAGCCTAAACTGCAGCAAATTCCCACCCCAGAATGATCACAACCACATGTGCATGGAGGGCCCAGGAGACGAAGAGGTCCCCCTTCATAGCAAGACCTCCTTGCAGCCTGGAGAAGAATGCCACAGCATGGGATCTAATTCGGATCAGTACATCTGGGTGAAGAGAAGCTTGAACTGTGTCCTGAAGTGCGGCTACGACGCTGGTCTTTACAGCAGGTCAGCTAAGGAATTCACAGATATCTGGATGGCTGTGTGGGCCAGTCTTTGCTTCATCTCAACTGCCTTCACAGTCCTGACCTTCCTGATTGATTCATCCAGATTTTCCTACCCAGAGCGCCCAATCATATTTTTGAGCATGTGCTACAATATTTATAGCATTGCTTATATTGTGAGGCTAACTGTGGGCCGGGAAAGGATATCCTGTGATTTTGAAGAGGCAGCAGAACCTGTTCTTATCCAAGAAGGTCTTAAGAACACAGGATGTGCTATAATTTTCTTGCTGATGTATTTTTTCGGGATGGCTAGCTCCATCTGGTGGGTTATTCTCACATTGACGTGGTTTCTGGCTGCAGGACTCAAGTGGGGGCATGAAGCTATAGAAATGCACAGCTCTTATTTCCATATTGCAGCCTGGGCTATCCCTGCAGTGAAGACCATTGTCATTTTGATTATGAGACTAGTAGACGCTGATGAGCTCACCGGTCTGTGCTACGTTGGAAACCAGAACCTAGATGCACTGACTGGCTTTGTCGTCGCTCCGCTTTTTACCTACCTGGTCATTGGGACTTTATTCATTGCAGCAGGACTTGTGGCCTTATTTAAAATCAGGTCTAATCTTCAGAAAGATGGAACTAAAACTGACAAACTGGAGAGGCTGATGGTCAAAATTGGTGTATTTTCAGTGCTGTACACCGTCCCAGCAACATGTGTCATTGCCTGTTACTTCTATGAGATCTCCAACTGGGCTATATTCCGCTATTCGGCAGATGATTCCAATATGGCAGTGGAGATGCTCAAAATCTTCATGTCCCTCCTGGTGGGTATTACATCAGGTATGTGGATCTGGTCAGCCAAAACTCTGCACACGTGGCAGAAGTGCTCAAACAGACTGGTGAACTCAGGGAAAGTGAAACGGGAGAAGAGAGGAGACGGTTGGGTGAAACCTGGGAAAGGGAATGAGACCGTGGTATGAGAAAAGGACAACACCCTGATGGTCTCACTGCTCTCCTGTGAAGGACTGATTGTGTGTAAGCATTGCCATGTAAATGTTGGGAGTAGAGTAGGGAGATGGTTACACAACCTGTCTCTGGGGGATGGAAAAAAATAAAAGCCTTAACAAATAAACAGCAGAAACATCCTGCTGCAGATACAATAGCCATAAACCATGCTGCCCAAAATAGGAAAGCCCAGGGAGGTTTTAAAAGCTGTGAAATATCCAAATGCATTCTCTTCGTTTTGTTTTGTTGTTTTTTTTTTCAAGCAGGATGCAATATACTGAAGTCTTTAGGAGCTGAGGGACTATAGCCCACAGCTGTGGGATGTTGTTTTCTTTTCATCGTCTTACAGCTGATGGAGGAGAGACGGTCTGGGGCCAAATACTGGACTGATTTAGGGTCCAGTTATCAGAAGATGGAGCACCTAGGACCTCAGTTAGAGTCTTGTTTCTGAGTTCAGCCTCATGAAGGGAGTGCTTGCCGAGGGTTGTGTCTTTATGCTTTGGGGAATTCTGTTGCTCCTGTATGCCACACAAGTCAGCAAAGGATCAGGTCCTCCAACAAGTACCAAGCAGACATTTCAGGTCTGAGAGTTACCCATGATGAGCAGAATCTAGTGAGGTATTAGTGAGGACTACTTCTTTAAGTCATCTGATGGTCTAACAATAATTTTGACTCATTCTTTTTACTATCTGTAACCTGGTCCAACTTGAGAGCTGACTCTGCCTTGCAGGAATTTGGACCTCCCTAGGTCCCTTCCCACCTGAATTACTCTGTGGTTCTATGAATATTTCTGACTTTTGTAAAGCTTCACTCAAGGCCATTGTTAGAATTAGAGGAGTCAGTGGGAGCTAGGAAACTTTGTATGGTTGTCTGCACTGGTTATTGTTACCTGTCTGCCCCTGTTCCGGTCCCTTCAGGTGCTCCTGCTATTTCCAGTGGACAGCTTTATTCTGCTGCTTTAATAGCTTTAAATAAGGTCTTACATTATAGTGTTCCTTCCTCCAGGAAAGAGAAAAATTAGTTGAGGGTCTCTTCAAACAATGCCAGTTTTCTCCAAGTAAACTTATCTGTCTCTCTCTGGAGACCCATTGCATCAAGCAATTAAGTCTTAATATATTTCATTCAGTGTGATGGTATCTCTGCAGACGCCAGTCTGGGGATAAGCAAAATGTTAAGTTCCTTGGCAAACTCATGTTCACAGATCAGTTGTATAATTATGTGTGTCAGTTATAATTAAAAGAACATTCTCAGTCCATGACATCGCAGTACAGCTGACTGCCTCACAATGATGCTTCAATTGCTCACTGACAGCTATGGAGATTTTTTTTTTTTTAAAATACATATATGCAGAATGTGAGCAGACATTCAGTCCTCAGGAATCACAAGAAACAATTCCAGTTTTTGTGAAGAGTTCCCAAGAGAAGAGAGCCAACTTCCTGGTGTATAAAAATGTTTCATAGCAACTGCTGAGTTTTTTTTCACCCTTTTAATTGAGGAGGCATAGGCTTATGCTCGTGAGGAGCTTGAACCTTATGTTGGGGGCTTGTTTGGCTAATAAGAAGTGTGATGAAGTAGAAATAGCCCAAAAGCACTTAAGAGAACACTGTTCTGATGCTCCATCCCTTTGAAGGACCTCAAGTGCACCCTAAGCTTTTGCTTCATTGGTTTGTCTGGAACCTGGTCAGCTGTGGAGCATCCCCCCAGTGCCCCAACTTTCATGACCTCCAGGGGCAGCTGAGAACAGGCACTGCTTTATTACAGACCTCACTTTTCACACAGGTGCCCCATGTCCTTCCCAAACCACAATTCATTCCAGCTCTGGCTGTGAGCACAGAAGTGTGTATTGTTTCAATGTCAATGTTGAAACGTGCTAGAAAGCATTTAAAAAAACAACAAAAACCAAACAACAAAAAAACAAAAAACCCCCACAAAACACAAACCCCAAACAAACTCTAATTGCAGTCTTTGTGGTTGAGCTCCCTCTCCAGTAGAACAAGTGGCAACTTGACACATTCTGCTCAAGATGCACGAGCATTGTCTTGGCCCAGGTCACATACCAGCCCAGCCTTTTTCTCCTCTCCATAAAGTCTCTCACTGTTAGTGTTGTGTTTGGATCTGGTTATTCCTCTGTGGCCAAGAAGTTCTGCAAGTAGGATATCTTCAGATAGCTGAGCTTCTCCATCATGCGATCTTGCTCCTGACCCAGCAAGGGATGTAAAGTGAGCCATATGTTGACTTTCGAGGGGTGAAGATGCATTAGGAGCCTTGTCTTGTAACCTGGCATTGGGCTGTGCCAAGGTGTCACATTTACTCAAGTGTTCTTCACTGTGAAACAGTTTGGATACTCTTCTGACCCAATCTGACCTGTGTTTGACCTGACTGATTCAATAAATGGCATTTTTAACCATGTTATGTACACTGAAGTGAATGTTAAGTAGTACCTTGTTATCAGATCCCTGCATCTGCCTGTGACCCTGTGGACTGTGACAGATGGATGTCCCCAGTGATTTGAGATGCTGGAAGTGAGGTGGATGAGGATGCATAGCCCTGTGAGGAACCTGGGGGGATATTCCATTAAAGAGTGTGAGGGGAGGAGGTGGGCTGGGGAGAGGCACCAGCTGCTGTTCCTGAAGGAACGTCTTTCCCAAGCATTCAGGGGCACACTGCACCAACCCCAAGTCAGATTAGTAGTTGTAACTATGAAACTGTTCCAAAAATGTGTTCATCCCCATGCATTTACCTTGCTCCACTTTGGGCTGTGTGAGTGGGAAGTCACAGCAGATAACCTAAAACCTGGCGATTACGAAGACTGGGTATCTGCAACTTGTATGTTTTCTCATTTCAACATTGTTATGAATTTAAAGCCAAAAAATGTGTGACTAATCTTGTCTTGGAAGTGCAGTTACTGTGGTTACACAATTAGAAACTTTGCAGCAGTTATTTTCCTTGCACAGACCCTGCTCCCTTCTTCCCCCCTGGCGTGTGCTCTTCTCACTGCAGGTTTCAGAAGCATCTGCCGGAGAGGTACAAGCTTAGCTCTTTTGTTAAATAGACAAGTTGGCTCCTTTTTCTGCATTTTGAGGAAATAGACACTGATTTTGATATTTTTTTTTGGTGTACAGAAAATATATCTACTTCGATGTATGTACTGTAAAATTCTAATTTATCACTGTAAAAAAAACAACTTTGCTATTTAATTTTTATATCAAAATAAAATTTTAACCTCTGTGAATAATGGTGTTCCTAGCAGCCCTCACGTTTTTGATGAGTTTGTTTATTAAATTGGCTTAATCACTGGAAATGGTTTTTTTCCCCTGAAAGAAGGACATAGATGCTCATGCTGTGGTGAAGGGATGTTCGAAATGCATTAATCCAGCACAGTTTGGATCTAAGTGAGAGAAATAACAGAACAAAACATCAGTGGGCAATGGTGAAAGCAGGTGCATGCTTCAGGGCTTGCACGCAGGCTGGACAGAAACCCTCTCAAAGATGGCACACAGGTCCAAGGCACTGGCTGGGGATGCAGCTGGAGCTTTGGGCTCTTCTGAGCATGTCCTCAAAACTGAACGGGAGTGCAAGATGGAAGCACAACCATCCACTGCTGCAGCACTGCTGTGGTGTGGCTCCTGGGGAGAGCAGAACCTCATGTAAGGCTCCTTTTTATTTCATGTGTTATGGAATACGTGCATCCAAAGATGCACTGAGCATCCAGGGCATGTGAGGGGGGCAGCATCACCACCTGCCTGTTGAGTATATGAGAACTAAGTCTGGCTTTTGGAAGAGGCAAATTCTGCTTTTAGTAACACGCTTGAAATTAGTTTGTCCTAGGGGTAACTTCAGCCCTTCAGAGAACAGATTTCAATTCGTTGTCTACATTTTATTGCTTTTTTTTTTTTTAAATAAAGGAAGCTTATTAATGCTTTACTTATTTTTCATTCCTTTTTGTCATTCTGGTCACAGTCAGGATGTACAGGAGCAGCAAAGTGTTCCTTCTTTCTGTGTACGTCTTCTCACCAGTTTCTCTGACACTGAGAGTACACTTCGTTATATTAGTCATCATCGAAACCCACTTAATCATCTCCATCATTAAGCCTTTTTGTGAGGGATTACTCAATTAGCATAATGTTATTCTAATAAGGACCTAAATCAGACTAGAGTGGATAATAGTGAGGATGCACTATAAGGAAGACAGTAGGAATTATCACCTATGTATCTGTAGCTAATGAAGTTTTGAAGAGCAGCAACTAAATGTGGTAATTGGAGTGATTTGCTCATGCCTGTGGCAGCTCATCACTGTAATGTTCTCAGGGTGGTGAGTAATGAGATCTCTGACTTGAATCTTATAATTAGTAGTCTTTAATATAGCTACAGGCAATTGTAACAGACATAAAAGGGAGAGAGAGAGGGACCTCCCTCCTGTGGTTGGGACTGTTCACACCAACGGAGATCCTCAGGCACAGTGTTCGAGATGGTGTTGGCTGCTTCAAGCCTGTCTGATGGCCACTTGCCCTTGCCCACGCCCCCCACATCAGGTGTCTTGGAGCATTACTTGTGAAATGACAGTGGCTCCAAAGTGGGTGCAGCCTTCCCACTTCGCAGATGACAAATAAATTCGCAGATGACACGAAGCTGGGGGGGAGTGTTGATCTGCCAGAGGGTAGGAAGAAGCTGCAGAGGGACCTGGATAGTCTGGGTTGATGGGCTGAGGCCAATGGCATGAAATTCAACAAGACCAAGTGCAGGGTCCTGTACTTTGGCCACAATAACCCCAGGCAGCACTACAGGCTGGGGGAAGAGTGGCTGGAGAGCAGCCTGGCAGAGAGGGACCTGGGAGTGCTGGTGGACAGCCGGTTGAACATGAGCCAGCAGTGTGCCCAGGTGGCCCGGAAGGCCAATGGCATCCTGGCTTGGATCAGGAATAGTGTGGCCAGCAGGAGTAGGGATGTAATTCTCCCCCTGTACTCAGCACTGGTGAGGCCTCACCTCGAGTCCTGTGTGCAGTTCTGGGCCCCTCACTTCAAGAAGGACGTTGAGGTGCTGGAGTGGGTCCAGAGGAGAGCAACAAGGCTGGTGAAAGGACTAGAGGGAAAGTCTTATAGGGAGAGGTTGAGGATGCTGGGGTTGTTTAGCCTGGAGAAGAGGAGACTCAGGGGGGACCTTATCACTCTCTTCAACTACCTGAAGGGAGGTTGTAGTCAGGTGGGGGCTGGGCTCTTTTTCCAGGCAACCAGTGACAGGACAAGAGGGCACAGCCTGAAGTTGCTCCAAGGGAGGTTTAGGTTGGATATTAGGAAGCACTTCCTCACGGAGAGGGTGATTAGACATTGGAATGGACTTCCCAGGGAAGTGGTGGAGGCACCATCCCTGGATGTGTTCAAGGCAAGGTTGGATGTGGCACTTAGTGCCATAGTCTAGATGGTGTGGTGGTGTTGGTCATAGGCTGGACTTGATGATCTTAAAGGTCTTTTCCAGCCTTGGTGATTCTGTGATTCTGTGATTCCCTAAGGCCCTGGGATGACACATCAGCCTAGGTTTGCCTGTGGAGGGGAGTGTGGGGCTGTATACAAAACTCTCACACACATGTGCACACACACACATGCGCACACACACACACACACAAGCTAATTGGTCAAGAATTTTGGTGGTTGTTTTGCTATTTAGGCTTAGGTTTTTTGCTTGCTTGGTTAGTTTTGTCTTGTTTTGAGAAAGCTGTCTTTAAAGAGAGCGAACGTTAAGGAGCTTGTAGCAAAGAAGACCAGAGTTCTGCAGCCAGAAATCAGGAGCATCCTATGCTCCAGTAATGCAAATATGTGGTATCATGAGACCCTGGCTTTGGTAGAGGAGTTTCCACCACACCCCAGCTGTCCTGAGCTGCTTCGTCCCATAAATGCCCCACATTTCATCTTCTTCATTTTGCCAGTACAACTATTTGCAGACTGGCACCACAAAGCAGATCAGCAAAAAAGACCCAGGTTAAAAATAACCACCAGAGGTTTTCCTTGATTTCATGCTGGAGGTTTATTTTTAACTCAGATCATGTCAGTGATCTGGTTTATGCAGGAACCCCACCAAGAGCTGGACTGGCACAGCAAGACAGCATGAACTGCCCAGGGGGCAGGGATCTGGCTTGCATTGCTTGGGCTCCTGAAGGCAGCATCCTGCAGGGCTGCTCCCCAAGCCCTCTTGCACCATCATCCCCATGAGACCAGAGATTCATCTATCTGCAGGGATGCAAGACTAGGTGAGAGACAAGTGATGACTACCTGACCACTTCCAGCTTCCCCAACTTCAGCTAAAATAGCAAAGCCTTCAGTAAGGTTGTTGGTAGCTCCCCAGGTTTTATGCTTTGCCTGGGGTGATGTAGTCCAGCTTTGAACTGCTCACCTACAGATGAAAGTCCCATTGCACAGCCCCATGCAGCTGTGCCACTGATGCTCCACGGTGGGCTTTTTGGCATGCTTGTGCTAACTGGATCATAAGTTTCCAGCCTGTCCCAGCCCAGGATGGTTCAAACGGACTGCCAAATATTACAGAATCACAGAATCACAGAATCACCAAGGCTGGAAAAAACCTTTAAGATCATCAAGTCCAGCCTATGACCAACACCACCACACCATCTAGACCATGGCACTAAGTGCCACATCCAGCCTTGCCTTGAACACCTCCAGGGATGGTGCCTCCACCACTTCCCTGGGAAGTCTATTCCAATATCTAATCACCCTCTCCGTGAGGAAGTGCTTCCTAATATCCAACCTAAACCTCCCTTAGAGCAACTTCAGGCTATGCCCTCTTGTCCTGTCACTGGTTGCCTGGGAAAAAGAGCCTGACCCCCACCTGACTACAACCTCCCTTCAGGTAGTTGAAGAGAGTGATAAGGTCCCCCCCTGAGTCTCCTCTTCTCCAGGCTAAACAACCCCAGCTCCCTCAGCCTATCCCTATAACACTTTCCCTCTAGTCCCTTCACCAGCCTTGTTGCTCTTCTCTGGACCTGCTTCAGCACCTCAACGTCCTTCTTGAAGTGAGGGGCCCAGAACTGCACACAGGACTCAAGGTGAGGCCTCACCAGTGCTGTGTACAGGGGGAGAATTACATCCCTACTCCTGCTGGCCACACTATTCCTGATACAAGCCAGGATGCCATTGGCCTTCTGGGCCACCTGGGCACACTGCTGGTTCATGTTCATTTAAGCACAAAGCAAAGCATCTCTTCATGCTTGAAAGCCAACATTGCCTGCAACAGTGATGAGGTGGAACACAGTCCAGTCTGGTGCTGCCTCGTGCCATCCTTTTGCTACACTTCGCCAAGGAGAACAGATGAGGGGATGGGTGTAGATGAGGCAGCTCCCAGATGATGCTGAGCTTGTACTGCAGATTCTGTATTACTATTTCCTGCAGCTGGGAGGTGATTTCTGGCCAAAGGTTCTGTGCATCCTGGCAGACTCCAGCTGTTGTAACAGCTTTGTGTTGTTAACAACCAGATGTTTTGCTTTACGCTCTGGGAACAGCCTACCCAGCAGTCACCACGGGGCTGGAAGAGCACAAAGGTGGCTCAGAGGGCAGCGTCAGCAAGCAAGGACTCATGTGATAAGATTATCACTGAGAAACTGTTCTGTTTCCCTAGGTTTTGAGGGGAGCAGGGACCTCCTGTGTGCCAGATGTTCAGTACAACACAAGAGCAAACAGGTTAAACTCCAAATATAAATATTATTGCACTGCAAAGTTCACTTGTAATTTGTAACTTTTGATTTTGTTGCTGGATTTGCTTGCCAGAAGCAAAAGTGCTGATTGATTAGATCCATGTCAGAGGGTTCAGGGAAGGGAGACTTAATTTTAATTTTGCCCATTTTAAAATAAATGGTTGAAAATATTAAAAAAACCCAAACCAAAACAATTACTGTGGCTTGTTGATACAGTGGTGAGATAAGTATCTCAATTTTGTATTTCCATCAGTGTTTAGCTAGTTTCCTGCCTGGTTCTCTCATTTCCTGAACTTACCCTGAGGAAGAGGAAAACATCCTTCCTGCAAAATAAATGCAAATCATTTGACAATCTGCTTCTACAATACTAAGGTTATCATGCAGAGAAACAGCCTGACACTAAACGTTTTAATGAATGGTGTATTTTCTTCCAAAGCAATTCCGAGATGCTCTCATTTAAGTACTTCTTAAGGGATGATAAGTGGAGTGCCGTGGAAAGGCGGGAATTGAGTCTTTTCAGGGATTTTTCTTGCATTTTTTGGTCTTTTTCTTTGCAGCAAGGAGTGCCTGACATCTAGTGGCAGCTACACCCTGGCCCAGCCCCTCGCTGTCGCTTGCCGGCCCCACTGCCCACTTGTGTCCAAGCCATTCCCAGGGCAATGCACCAGGCAGATTTGCTTTTCGTGGCACTTTGGGGCTGGAATACAAAAGAGAGAGAAGCTGCCGGTCTGGGGTTCCTCACCCCCACGTTCTCCCCAGCCCTGCCAGGCTGTGCCACAACCTGCATCACATCTCTCCCAGGAGGGTTGGTACCTCTTCAGTAAGACCAGCGTCACCGTGGGCGTTCACAGAATCAAAGAATGGTATGGATTGAAAGTGACCTTTAAAGGTCACCTGGTTCCAGCCCCCTCAATGGACAGGGACACCTCCCACTAGATCATGTTGCTCCAAGTCCCATTCAAATAGGCCTGAAAAAATGCTGAAAAAATCAGCTACAGAGGCCCCGGCGTATGAAAGTTATGAAAACATAATACCATTCCACTCACAGAACAGTCATGTTTCTACAGCTGTGGCCTGAGCAGAGCCAAAAGAAGTGAGGACCCATCCCCGCGTCCCTGGAGAAGCATTTTATAACTGAAGCAGGGAAAGGGGCAGGTTTCATCCTGAAACACCAGTAATTCATCCTGTCAGCATCAGCAAAGCCAGACCTCAGTTTGCTGTGGGGTGGGCTGGGTTTCACTTCTGCGAGCTCCAGAGGTCCTTCCCTCTCCAAAATACCAGAGAGCATCCTCTGTGTCTGCCAGAGCCCTGCCAGCTTTGGGATGCAGCAGGATGGTGCACAGGGAGGCATCTCTTCCTCCCCTTCTCCTCAGGATATCAGCTGCTTTTTTTTTTTCTGGCTGTGAAGAGTCAAGTCTGAGAGACATGGCCACCAGCCCAGTCCTCCTCGATTGTGTGGCCTTTCCAGTAGCTGTGTTCTGCAGCCTCACAATTCCCTCTCACAGCCTGGGCTCCTGCCAGGAATAAGGGGGTTGCAGACCCATTCCCAAATCCAATACTGAGGTGCTGTCTGGGATCACAGAGGGAATGGCCTGGCCATGGTGAACTAAGAGAGAGAGCAGGATTCAAGAGCTATCATGGCTGTTGGGACATGACTGATGATAGAAGATGGCCTCAACTTGTGCCAGGGGAGGTTTAGATTGGATATTAGGAAAAATTTCTTAACCAAAAGGGTTGTCAGGCCCTGGAACAGTGTCCCCAGGGAAGTAGTGGAGTTACCACCTCTGGAGGTATTTAAAAGATGTGTAGATGTGGTGCTGAGGGACATGGTTCAGTGGTGGACTTGCCAATGTCAGGTTTATGGTTGGATTAGATGTTCTTAAAGGTCTTTTCCAACCTATGACTCTGTGATCCTGTGACACTGCTTTGGTACTGGGCCATGCAGAGGAAGGCAGTGTACAGGTATAAAAGGAGTGCACTGGACCTCCACACCTCCCCAGCTCTGCTAAAGCAACTGAAGCAGAAGAGGCACAAGTTTTTAAATGCTCTGCTTTAGAAGCCTTTATCAGTAAACACAGAAGAACCCAAATTACCTCCTAGCAATAGAAGAAAGACCAAGAGGTCTAATGATCTGTTGGCCCAAAGAGGCAACAGAGTGAGGTGAGCAGGAGAAAAATCTCCCTGTGAATAGATTCACAGCAAAAATAAAACCTGACACTTCACAATTATCACTGTTTAATTTCTAGGAAGCACTAGAGCAGATAGATGCAGGGCTGTCACATGCCAAAGCAGATGCAGCTGCTGTGCTGTGTGGTGGTACCCATGGCAAGGAGCAGCTGGGATACGAGGCTGCCTTTCCTGGCTATAGCTGGAGCCCTTGGGACAGGTTTTGGAGGAGTACAGGTGTGACCACCAAACCCAAGGTCTCCTGGATGCAGAACATAAAAGCAAAATCTCTCTAGTAATGCAGCAAGGGATGGAAAACAAACTGAACTTGAGCCCCACAGAGCAGAGGAAGGAAGAAGGAAGGTGCCAGATAGATGCAGACCCAAGCAGCATGGAAAGAAAGCTCCAAGGTGCCACAAAGTGTGGGGCAGATGACTGTCCTGGAGCCAGCCGTGGCTGCTCAGCACTTCCATGGGGCTGGGACAAGGGGACAGCACATGACATCTCAAAGGTGTTTAAACTAATCTGCAGACAGGGCAGAGCCAAGTGCTTGGCAGAGCTGTAGGGGCAGTAGCTGCCAGCAGAGGCAAACACTGAGAGTGAAAGATTTTCAATAAATGCAGCTGTTTGCAAAGTGCATGTCTGTCCACAGAGATCACATGCTCATTTAGGTTGGAAAAGAGCCTTGAGATCATTGAATCCAACCATACACCTCACACCCTTTATCCCTTTTTTATTTATGGCTTAATATGCTCTAATCACATCCTCACATTAACAGGAAAACTTTAAGATGGCATTTGAACAGGACAAAACTGGCATTTCAGCTCAGTCTGATAGTGAGTTGGAGGCACTTGCCAACTTCAAGCCTCTGTTGCAGGTTCCTGTTTGATACTTTAAACCACCTAACATCTGCTGGAGGTGAGGAAAAGTGGGTTTGGCTGTGGCTAGAAGTTAGCATGTTGTGTCTGTGAAGGTAATAGCCAATTGTCTCTTAAATAAACAGACAAAAATTAATTACTATATTTCTAGGCTGGGTTCAGTAACCACTGACTTGGCCATAAGTACCTATAAGAGTGGTTGCAAACTAGTCACTGGATACATTAAATTCCCTCAGGGCAGGGCTTGGTTCTGTGAGGTCTACCTACAATTCAGCAGGGCCCTATGAATCCAGTTTGCTATAGTTATCACTCATTATGAAAAAGGAATAATTCATTTCAGTGTGCATTTCACAAAGAAAATAGAGATTAGAAAGAAAGAAGACCTTTTATACAAGTACCAAACTCTCAGGAACAAGGAGTAATGGAGAAAGGATTGGAATGGGTATTTCCATGGTGTGAAGTGTGTGGCAACACCATGCAAACCCTATTTCTCCTTGAAATGGGAACACATTAGGACAGACATATACATTTCTTCACAGAAGGAGGGGTGAGGCATTGGAACAGGCTGCCCAGGGAGGTGGTGGAGGCACCATCCCTGGAGATGTTAAAAAAAGGGGTAGACGTGGTGTTTCTTAAGATGGTTTAGTAGTTAGGGGTTGTAGGGTGGATGGTTGGTCTTGATTTTGAAGGTCTTTTCCAACCTTGACAATTCTATGATTCTATGATTTCTGTCATTTCACTTAGAAGCTAGTTTTTTATAAAAATTATTCTACATAATACAAGTGTAACTTTAATTGGATCAACTATCTCCAACTTCTTTGAACAACTTCAACGCATCAACATGAAAAAAATAGATTAAACTTCAAAAACATTGATTTTTGACTCCCGATTCAAAGTATTTCAACCCAAATGTTATGGGAATAAATACCATTTGAATGATTACTCCCAAAATACTGACTCTGATCTGAAGTGTTTGCTCAGGGACCAGCCTCAGAGCACTCTGGAATCACGGGAGTGTTGTTTACTCACTTGATGGATGCCAGACGGGTGAGCAGGAGGAAGGCTTCAATAAATCATTTCTGACATTAACCTTGCAGAAACAAATTCCCATGAGTATTTCTGTTAGTTTTGCCACCGGTGCTTGTGCTAACACTGCAGGACAGAATTCACACGGCTATCTTTCTGTGACTAGTTTTGCAAACAGAAGTTCCTCATTGTCATATCCAGGCAAAGCCAATGGGACAGGCAGGGATGAAGGAAAATGCACTTTGTTTATTCAAACAACTGTTAATGTGTCATTAGCAAATATGCATGAAATGTTCATCATAGATTTGGGGGTTGATGAAAAAATAAAAGCAAGCATGCACTGAGTTAAGGAATGAAATATCATTTTTATTTTTGTAAATTACCAGAATGTTCCTAATGTTCAGTGTCTGGCATCTGTGCTCTTTTAATGCATTATTTTTAACCACCTATGCCACAGAATTCCCCCTACAGTTTGTTGTTTACCACAGTGACTAATTAATGGATGAAGATGGTACAGGTCAGACTCCCTTGATCTATCATGAGAAATGGTTGGGTATGGAAACCTCTCTTTCTGAGGACAGACACAGTAAGTTGGTAAGGAGCATGTAGACTGTGCATATGTATACACATCTACACATGTCCTGATCTAGTTGAAGATATCCCTGCTCACTGCAGGGAGGTTGGACTAGATGATCTTTAAAGGTCTTTTCCAACCCAAACCATTCTGTGATTTTATGATACATTTGTATTTCTAATTTAAAAGGTCTCCTAGTGATAACCTTATGTAAAATTGCCATAATCTCTTCAAAACCACCTTCAGCAAAGCTTTGGACTACAAAAGCTCTGGTGGAACATCACTCTGCAAAGATAAAAACCTGTTTGCATTGGTACCAGGGGGAACTGTGGCTACTTGGCTGAGTAACACCGCCTGAAGTCTGCCAGCGTGTGGGGATGTCATATCACTACCACAAAGGACTGGCTGAGACCTGAAACTCCACTCATGTTCCACTAATTTCAGAGCTGGACTCTTAATTGCTGTTTCTAAACACTAAGTGTTTTTTAACAGTGAGCCCTGAAACCTCATTTTTTAGACCTTGAGGGCCAGCTGAGTGCTTCCCAGACTCAGGATGAGAATTCAGGTGTTCTAGAGGCCCTACATGGAGCTGAACCACTTTCCCACTCCCCATAACTTCTGTTGAGACCAACAGGATAGTCTTGCTTCTGCCACTAAATGAAGTAGGAGGCTCTGACCTCCTTTGGGGAGCAGGACTTTGGCCCTAGTCACTGCTTAGGGAAGGCCGTGGGTCAGATTCTCCTGGTGTGTGACTTGAGTGAGCTGCTCAGCCCCATGTGGTGCTGAGGGGGTGTCCAGGGGACCAAGGATAATCCTGCTGTGGCAGCATTACTCTCTACCCACACTCTCACATGGTTCTGCCAGACACAGCCAACACACAGCTGCATCTCCCAGGGTTTGTGCCTGCTGGGCCACCTACCCATGGATAGAGAAGGGTGTTCCAAGATAACAAAAGCCAAGAGAAACACTTTCCAGCCTGGGTTGTCCAATTGTTGTGTAACCTACACAGCTAAGTAACACCAGTCTGCCAGATCTGGGATGGACCTTTCCATCAAACACATTTCAGAGCCAGGGAAAGCTTTATTCCTCTACAACCCACAATGTCTCTCCCTTCAAGTAAGAGGCAAAAAACATCTCCAGCCTCAGCAGAGCCCTCAGTGGACCACCACAAACACTCATTAATAAAACACTGCACTTTCCTGACTGCTTATGTAACTTTTGCCACGTGTTAACTCCCTTAGCAATGGGTTGGTTCAGTCATTTCAGGGGTCCTTTTTCCACAAAGATAGATTAAAATCCTGCCTTTGACAAATTAACAGAAAAACTTCCACGGTGTTTTCCAGCAGGTGGCTTTTCCCACATCACCAGGCTCAAAGTCTCCTGGAAACATGTTATTTTTACTTGGCAGAAAGGTGAAAACAACTGACTGGAATGTGAGAAACCAGCATGCGGCCTTGACAGACCACACTGCCCACTAACCCACCTTCACTCATTCGTCCAGGCAGCTGCAGTGAGAGGGAAGGGAGTGGGTTTTTCCCTCTTGGGACTGCCAATCTGGAGAAAACAATCCCTCAGAGTCTGTACTCACCATTCAGCAGCAGAGCCGGGGCAGGCCCATGCCACCAGCCACCACTGGACTCTCCATATGCCCCACTTGCAGTGGGAGAGAGTCCAGTGAAGGGCTGTGAAGATGATGCAAGGAACTGGAGCATCTGTCCTATGAGAAAGGCTGAGAGAGCTGGGACTGTTCAGCCTGGAGAAGAGAAGGCTCAGGGGGAATCTCATCAGTATAGATACCTAAAGGGAGGGTGCAAGGAAGGTGGAGCCAGACCCCCTTCAGTGGTGTCCAATGCCAGGACCAGAGGCAATGGGCCCAAATTGAAACACAGGAGGTGTCATCTGAACATCAGGAAACTTTTTCTTTTTGCTGCAAGGGTGACCAAGCGCTGGCACACGTTGGCTGGAGATGCTGTGGACTCTTCACCCTTGGAGATACTCCAAACCCAGCTGGACATGGTCCTGGGAAATCAGCTCAAGGCAGCCCTGCTTGAGTATGAAGGTTGGATGAGATGACCTCCAGAAGTCCCTTCCAACCTCAACCATTCTGTGAGTCTGTGACTCCTGCCAAAGGCAACTCTGCAGCTCTGGCAGTGGGAGAAATCTTCCATTTAAACCCTGGAAACTGAATTTCCCAGTGACGAACACAGGACTTTCCCCCTATCCCCAAGTCAATCTTCTTTTCACCTTGCTGATAGGCAGCATGCTCACCAAATCAAGGTGCAATAGGTGCAAATTCAGGAAGAACTTCTCATTTCTGGGCAGCCTCTCTCCTTTGGTGGCCACAGATGGGTGCATTCCCACATATAACCTCTGCCATGCCTGCGAGAGCAAGCCTGGGAAAACAAGCCTGCTGTCAGCAGCAGCATGCATGGTGTCTTGGAAATTTGTGGGGATATGCAAACTGAAAACAGGTTAAACCCAGTATTCCAATTAACATCCATCAGAATCCTTTCATCCTTACATTAACCCAGGAATGAGGAATGAGGAACAGATTCTGCTGTCATTTTAGCTTTGCATAAGCAATGTTGTCCTACAGGCAGGCACACTGCAACCTTATCCCATGCCCTTTACAGAGGGAACCAAGAGGTGCATTTCTCCAAGTCCTAGGTTGCTCAGACTCTTATTAAATTCTGTAAATGTTCAGCTTGATGGATTGCGTAGAAAGCTTTTCTGTTGAAACAGCTGAAGAGGTTGCCCCTCAAGAGTGAAAGGACAGCCATATCCTAAGGCACAGGCCTGACTGCTTGGAAGAAGGAAAGGATTTGTCAAAATAAAGGAAGAATGCCTGGAATTTCACCTGGTTTCAGGGTATGCAAGTGCAGTCTGCAAGCAAAGAGAGGCTGCTCAGAGATACCACCCTGTCTGCCTGTTTGCTTTCTGTATTCCCAGCTTAATGGCATTCAGCTCCAGCTGAGTCCTTCTCTTGACACTTTTGAAATGACAAATGCAATCTACACGGCTTAGAAGTAAAAATATTTGCATGTAAGTTCTGGAATGGGAAAGGCACTTTTAAGTCTTAAAAGTGATCACACAGATTTCTCAAGAGACGTTTTAATTCCTCCTGACACAGCTAAAATAAAAGGGTATTTGAAGAACAAGGATCTCTGACATCTCTTGAGTCAGGGCAGATTTGGAACTTTTTTCTCCTGGTTTAAGTCTAAGGGCTGAACATTTTGAAAATACACAGTTAATACCCTGTCCAAGGCACACAGAAGGTTACTGGCCTACCTGCTCTGTTCCAGCAGCACAAATTCACTTGCTACCTTGGCTCTGGGCAGAAAAGCAGCTTTGGTAAGTGGTCTGTCATGTCAACTGCACATGGCATTCTTGGGTAAGCTGCCATGCTCACAACCCACTTGTTCTATTTGCATTTTGCTCTTGGTTCTGTGAATTATGCCTCAGCCTGTTCTTTCATTTGCTGGCATTTTCACAATGCCCCTGTAACTGTTTGTACCCAAGCAAGCTGTTCTTCCTTCCTATTGCCCTCATGCTTTTTAAACTGTGTTACTGTACACAATTTCTGCACCTTTCAGGAGAAGGTTCTGGTGTATCTCCTGCAGGGCCATCCTACACAGAGAGCCAAAATGAGATGCTTTAGAGGTTAATCCAGGCTGTGACAATATGTGAACCATAGATCCTCCCAACTAAAGCTTCCAAAGCTGTCAGTCCCTTCTGAAACTGGAGGTTTAGGTCTTGCTCTTTCCTACTGAGGATCTGCCAAGCTTGCTCATCTCCTGCACAGACATGACTGTCAACTTTTATACTGGTCCAAAATTTGCCACCACCAGCCCTTTTCCTGTGCCAACTCAGGCTTTGTAAATCTTTCACCACATTAACCCAGTTTCTAACATATTTTCACACAGGTTTGTGACCTTTGACTGTAGTCAGTCATTCCCCATGGTCTCATTTGTCTCTTTCCTGCCTGCAGCACCTTCATCACACTGACATTGCCTGTAAATTATTTACCTGGTGCTTGCCCTTGAGGCACACAGAGCTCACTTGCAGTCCTGCTCTGCTCTAGAGTTCCCGAATTTTCTAGTGTCTCACTCAGATCTCCTTGCCCTTCAATACACCAGCACTTGCTTCTCATCTTCAGTACACCAGCACTTGCTCCTCATCTTCAGTACAGCTGGTAAATGGCTGTGTTAGAAAGGGTCTGGCCATGAAAAGGCTGTGTTAGAAAGGGTCTGTACGCAGCAGGGGGCTGGACTAGATGACCTTTAAAGGTCCTTTCCAACCCCACACATTCTATGATTCTATGATATGTGGTGACATTGTTTGCATGCATTATTAGTACCTGGGTACATTTATATTTGAAGTTCAGTGTCAGTAATTTGGGGACACTCAGGTCTACCTCCCATCCTCTGAGTTTATCAAAACATACTTTCAGTGTGTTTTAAATCTTTAAAGTAAATTTTATAAATAGAACACTAAATTAAAAACTAAAATTAAATATTAATTTTTATATCGAAACCTTAAATGCATTTAAGCAGAGTGAATTTCAGTTTTAAAATGTTTGAAATAGCCCTATGGTAAGAAAAACAGACTTGGAAAGAACAACCCATCTCTGTACATGGCTCATGGGCAGCTGTTCCCACAGCCATCATCACTGGGACACAGGCAGGATCACCACAGCATCTGCACTTAAAGCAGGGGTTTAGACCCTAGTCTGGAGGCCTGTGAATTAGAAGTTTAATGTTTCACTTCTCAGCACTGCTGTATCTAAGTCCTTTAGCTTTTTTTCTTGCTTTTGAATACTTGGATGAGGTTGCTAACAGGAATGCTTTACTACTGCACTCTGTAGTGGAGTTTGGAATACTAAAGTTTAGTATTATTATATGTATATAAATAAATACATTTTAAATCAATTTAGTATTATTAGAATACTAATATTTTAGGAGGCTACTCAAGACCAGCAGCTCATCTCATTGCTGGAAAAATTAGTATAAAATTAGGGATAAGCCTCTGGAAAGTAAATCATGCCCCGTGATAAACAAACTGTTTGCCTGGTGAAAAAAAGCAAACCCACCAGTAAAAGCTGATGTGTTTACTGACCACATCTGCTGAGCTGTGGATTAAGTTACAGGTCAGACCTACTATTGAAGCAATCACTGCCAGACAAAGCTGCAGATGGACTGCAGAGGCTTGAGGACACGTGGACATATGACCCAGGAGCCAGGCAGAACATCCACAAACAAGCCTGCTCGCTTAGACAGAGCCTGAGCACAAGTTTTTTGACCTCCTTATGGGTGAGACAAAGGCCACAGGTTGTTGCACAGAGGCTAATGTGAATTTCAAATCCAAACCCAACAAAAATCATCATCATCTAAACTGGTTTCCAGGTGGGTGACTGAATTTCTGCGTGGTTGCCACGTGCCTACTGCAGCAGGGTTGTCTCACGGCAGCTGAAGGAGAGGAGCAAAACCCACTGGGTTGGATCAGAGGGTGACACCAGGGAAGGGGATTTCTCAAAAGCCCTGCTGGGAGTCTGAGCAGAGCAAAATATTCCTTAAATACACAGAGATCCTTTGAAAATGTGTTCCGATGCTCCCACCAAGGCTCTTCCAGAATCCTCGTGCTTTTTTTCCTGTTAGAGGGGTCTGAAGACCTGCGAGGTGGTCTCCAAGGGCAGTGCGAGCAGCTCTTGGCTGCCTGGGACCTCGCGAGTGTGACCACTAGGTGTCACGGCTGTCCCACTGAAGCCACCTTGTCCCAGCCCATTGACAGCAGCCAGAGGGTCCTTTTCTCTTCTTGGCTGCCAGAAACCACACAGTCCACATCAAACCGCGGGGAGGAGGCAGAGCCTGTGCCTAATTCTCCCCGGCCTCCATGGTGGGAGTGGGTAGCAGGAGTTGGGGACTTCCCAGGGTGTCACCAGAGCCGCAGTCTGTCTCCAGCACAGCACCCTGAGGGAAGGGAATTGGAGGGACAGGACGAATTTTTCAAATTGGCTTTCAAAAGTGTATTCATAAAGCAAAATGTGTCATAAACCAGGGCCCGTGTTCCCCAGGTGTCTCAGTTTACAGTCTGTGCACATGCTCCAGGACAATTGAATATTTCTTTAACGTGGCTAACCAGTTGTACCCTGTACTACAGGTTAAGTGTGTCCTACAACAGTGTGAATGAGTCTCAAACCCTTTCCCTTTCTGTGGTGTACTTTCCCAGAATGGCTTTCCCTTGTTCATTTTTAAGCTCTGCCTCTCCACAAAAAGAAAACACTTTACATACTGTACTTTCCACTCAGATGATAAATCCAGTATTTCAGAGAAAAATGGCATGCTTTCTTTCTGGTCCTTCAAAGCATTGCTACATGAGGCTTATCTGATCCTTTTTCCTACTATGTTTATCAGCGAGTGTTCACCCAGACTGTGTCTGTGAGAAAGGAGGCAGCTCAGACCTTTACTCTGTCCCTGAAGCACCCTCTTCCTTGCTATCAAGCACCCCACAGGCCTTCTGCTCTCTTGCAGCACCATCCATATCCAGCCAGCCCATCTGTTTATTTTTCCACTGCTGGAGCTGGGATTACCCTCAGAGAGAGGCTGTGTGGATCAGCTGCTTCCCATTGTGATCTGCTTCATTATTAAAGCATTTTTGGTTCTGTTTTCAAGATGGCATGTGGGAAATGCACACCACCTCCCAGTAATAATATCAATTGTAAATTGAATGTAAATAATATCAGTTGAAATCCCAGTAAATTAATATCAATTGAGCTATATGAAAGCTTCCCTGTGAGCTGCTTTGCAAAGAGCGTCCTGCAGCACACATCAGGATTTGTTAACACATCAGCTGCACCACATCCAATCCTCTGAAAGAGATTCAGGAGGGACTAATCCCTCTGGTGGCAGAGCTCTGTTGGCCTTCAGCAGAGTGAATGGAGCCTCCATTGTCTAACATCAGCCAGACTTGGCACCAGAGGAACAGTGATGACAATAGCAGATGAGCATTATATAGGCAGAGCTTGACATGCATGAGTATCATTTGTCTCCATCCTCTCATCTTTTCAGAAGGGGTTCCTGAGCCCATTTGATTATCAGACATATCCAGAAAACTGAAGTCAGCACAGAGGGGTGCCTCCCAGCATAAACCTTCAGGAATCCTATTGGCTTTTCTATCTTCTAATTACATACACAGCTTCTGATGACAGCTTCATGAAGTGAAATGGAATTTTTATTTTCGCTCCAAGAATCACTGAATGGACTCACAGCTATGGTTCACCATGAATTTGTGCTTTCATTGATGGCATTTTGTGAGGAGTTTTGGTAGACAGTGAGAGGAGATTTGGTGCCTTTATGACAGAACTGAACACAGATTTGGGTGTGATTCATGCTCCTTTTATGGGGTGGCCAGTCCTTTAATCTCTCTGCACCTCTGAGCATCACTCCTCCTTTCCACCACATTCCTATCTGACAGTCTGTCTTTTCCTTCCTCCTTGTGCCTGGTACAATGGGACAGTCTCAGCTGAGGCCACCAAGTCTGTCAGTGATCTGGCAGAGAGGATAGCAAGCTCCTCTGATTCTGAAGCACTGGTGGGTGTTTGTCTCATGTGGGTGCCAGGATCCCAGGACAGTATCTTTGTGTGAAATCAAGAGAGTTTGCAGATCTATTTGGATGACTTCACATAGGAAACGCACAGAAGTCAGCATTAAAGGGACAGGAGAAATGAACAGAACTTGCTGTACTCCACTTAGGGAATAAATTGCCAAAAGTCTGCGATCAAATCTTGCAGACAGGAAGTCTTCTGAAGTAGGGTTAGTTTCTGTACGGAGTGCTTGACAGTTAAAATTGAAGTCCATTGAACTTTGCTGCATAAATATACTTATGTTTCTTTCATTTATGAGTCATAGTAGTCTATTTTACTTATGTATGTGAAATTAAGCTTTAAGAAAAGATTTTAAAAGCGACAGAGTATGGCCACCGATGATGTTAAACATACCTGTCCACAGGAAAACTCAGTAAGACATTTGGAAAGGAATGATTTTTGCATGTGGACTGTGTGTATTCATTTCATGACAATCTAACTCATAGGCTTACATGTTCAGAAATTAATTATGAAACTTAGAAGGCAGATGGCCCTAACACTAAAAAACCTGAATACAGTGGCAAATAATGCTTCAGCTCTTTGCAGGATGTTGTCCTCCTGTGTGGGCAGCCAGTCCTCTCATGAACTTTTATCATTACCAGTCTCAAGCCCCTGTGCTGTTTGCAGCCTGCAAAAACCTGTCAAGATGCAATGCCAAATATCACCAAGAACCAGCAAAGCCACTTGTTTAATGGCTCAGGAACCCTCTGATTTATCACAGAGCAATTAGATAGCAGCCTGTGCTTTTTCTGGAAATCAGCTGTATGTTTCTGTTGCTGATGTTTAGCTGCTTTAACAGACTTTTTAGGAAATCCATTTCCCAAGTTGAGGATATAAAGTGGGAAAAACAAAGATTATTTTTTTTTAGGCAGCACCCAGGGACAGAACTCAAACCAGTCACCAATCGCACAGCGACTTTTAAGCTGAGGACTGGAAAAAGCTGCTTGCATTAACTTTTTTGCATATCTGGGGTCAAATCCAGTAAAGCTCTACAATTTTTGGTAAACTTCTTCTCAACTTCAGCATGGAGTCACTGGTCAAAGCTGATTGACTTTTGACCCAGAACAACAGATTGATTGTACCATTCATTTGAGACATGAAGAGTGTCTTGAAAGTTCCAACTCTGCCAGAGTCAGACCAAGAACTTTAATTTAGGTTGTTCCTTCCACTCTGAAGGAAGTGCCCCACTCCCAAGGTTATTGATTATTCTGATGATCTCTCTCACATTTTTCATTACAAACTCCAAGAGATGTTAATTTTATCCCTGATGGAGAACACAAACCATTTTCATTCATCAGAATTCACAGGATGGGAAAATAGCTGAGACTCTGACTCTGAATTTTTACTACCAAGATCAAATGTTGAAATATTTGTTACAAAATGTATTTGCTGGAAATGTATCCTATAAAATATAAGCATCCATAGCTCGATAGCTCCCACTCACACTGCCAGCAAACCAGAATACTGTTCCATGCCCATGACAGACTTCTGCCAATCCTTGTCAGTTTTTAATCAACTACGAAATTTCAGTCTCTGCAGATGGCAAGACCATACCAGTGGAAGTGGAGTTGGCCAGGTGACACTGAAGTTGCTTTGGAGAAGAAAAGCTTCAAAGATAACTCTGAAGGACCCACCCAGTCCATCATAGATAGATATTAATTATGATTGTGAAAACCACAGTCCATTAGGATTCCTGAAGCATACATTTCCATGGCACTGTTGTACAATGGGGCTATTTAAGCATGAGAGACTGGCATACCATTTCCCTCAGTCATATATATATACTCCACAATTCTACAAAAATTAACTCTGTAAAATGCTACTAGTTCCCATCCATGTTCCAAAAAGCAAACATACCAGCATACCAAAATACCAGACACAAATTGTCATAACCGACACCCACCCACAATCTTAAAAGCAGAAACATAAAAATGCAGCCCAAATAAATCATCCCTAGAATGTATTAAAAACGAATTGCCTACAACATGAGGTCTAAGAGCATTTTTCAAAGGTGAAACCATACAATGTTTGGGCAGGGCCTCTTGACACAAGGTTGCAAACATCTGGAGACTCTGCCTCGCTGCCTCACGTAACATGGATTGATCTCACTCCCTGTAGACATGAACGTTAGAATTAATATTTGAACATCTACTGCTTGTGAGAGAAAAGCAACCTGAGAGATCCTGCTCAGGATGCTTTGGTACAACTGCTGGGGTTAGACAAGCCTTGCCAAGGGAAAAATGTCTGAAGGTTTGAGATGGATGTACTTCTTGGGAGCTTATCAAGGGAGAAGATATTCAATGAGATATCTGAGGTCAGAGCTAAAGGACAGAGATAAGTGACAAGGAAGGCAGACAAGAGCAGAGATTTTACACTGAAGCCCAATGCTTACAGGCAATCTTTTCATTACCCAAAGGTCTCACTTGTCCCATGGCTGGCCATGGCCATAGAGGAGGCTGGACAGAAAGCTCCTTTCCAGGCAGTTCAGGCAGTGGTGTTTGACAACTGGCTGCAGTAGAAATGTAAAATCAGAGCTTTTTGATAGGGTTTGTATCTTCCTTCCATTATAGCTACATTTTTATTAATTTAGTTGTATTACCAGCTTATCTGTGGGATTTTCCACAATGCTCCTGAGAAAGTCACACAATAGACACAAGGACCATCAAAACCAGCTCAAGATGTTTTGTCCTCAGAGCAAACCCCTCTAATGCCAGCCTTTATAAAACCATTGTGGGATAGAAGCCCACACAGCACTCAGTATAGCAGGTTTTTCTGTCTTTCAGCCTTTAGAAGAAGCCAACACTGTTGGAAGAAATCTGTTAACATGGAACAAACATGGAACAAAATTTAATCTCTGATGTAATGTCAGGGGAGTTTCACCAGAGATTTATTTGTCTATACAGTTATTCTGGAAGAAAGTTCAGAGAGAACATTTGTATCCAGAGACGACATTATTTGCCAAAACATCCCTGCAACTGTATCTCCTACTGTGTTTTGAAGAAGACTTATGTGTATATATGCAAATGGATACACGTAGATGCATATTTTCCTCATGTATTTCTGAAATAAAGAGGAAAGATTTCCCCCATACAATGTAAAAGACCCAGGCAACTCCAGGCTTTCCATGGTAGCTGTGTTTATCTATCTCTATTATAACTTTGAAGGTGTTGGTTTCATCCTGAGCATTGGTGAAACTGTGAACTTGTTGTAACAAGTGAACAAGTTGGAGAAAATTCTTTTCCACCCAACTTTAAACATGGCTCATGACTCATACACCTAGTCATGCTTTCTGTACAAATGTGAAGCATTATTGTATGGGAATGCACTGGAGGGAGATTCAGGTTCAAGTTCTGTCACAGGAGCATCCTTCTTCCAGTCTGCAAGAACAGCACTCATGATGGACAGAGGTATGAAATAATCCTTTTTATTTTTTCGGAAGAGAAAAAGGTTACCTGCAGCCCAAGTTATCTATCTGTGTTTTATCTCAGCAAAGAAATACAACTAAGATAATCCATTTTCAGCCAAAATCAACAACCTTGAAAAATACAGTCCCGTTCACCAGATTAGTCATTCTTCATGTTGCCCATTTGACTGGGTTTAGAGCAAAACAAAGAACTAAAAGGAATAATGTGTGTGGTATTAAGATCTGTACCAAAGTCTGTAAGGGGAGCCAGAGAAAAAATGACTCACACTCTGGGAAGAATTCCACCTGTTCCCATCCAGATTATGTTTCCCCATCAGACTGGAAGCAGCTGATGCACTGGTTCCCATGGGAACATTTTCATCTTTAACCATATACACATTTAAAACCACTTCCCGAGTCGGTCCTATTTTCAGTTATGTTTGCATTAAATGCTGTCCTCTAACCAGCACAGAACCTGGTATTGAGCCCTTCTCCCCCCACCAGCCCCCCAGACTCCAGCTCTGTTCTGATTTTTGAAGGAAATTAAGGGTAACTAATGTAAGAAAGGTGTTACTGTCACCAGGACTGAGGAAGCCATTGAAAAGCCTTGTCCCAAATGGGGCAAGATAGCAGATGAGAAGCAGAAACAAGGGGAAAGACATTAATTTGCTTGAAGAGATATGCTATAGACCATGAAACTCAAAAACAGCCATGCCACAGAAAGAAAGGCTCACTGCATGACATCACAATTGCCTTAAATGCACTACCTAGAGCATTTTTTGAGCATTTCTTCCAGTAATTGAGAATCCACTATCAAAAAGTTAGTTGATTACGCATACAAAAAGATGTCAGTAGTTACAATTTACACAGCCACTGCATCTCAGTGCACTCTACAGCTGTCTCTTCCTATGCCAGATGGCCACAAAAATGAATAGAGAGAAGGACTGACCATAGACAGGAAGATTTTCCAGGCACTTTTCAAGCTGTTCCTCCAGTTGCCTCAGAACCACAGTTCTGTAGACCTGAATCAGCCTTGAACATAGGGAGCAAACCAGAACTCTCCACTGCATTCCTTTGCTTGGTGCCTGAGTGATGGGGAGGGATGACAGCAGGAACTTGCTTCTGGATCACTCTTGATCAGCATTAGGCACAAGGCTGGAATTTATGAATCAGTCTATGTACTTTCAGGCAGATGTGAGCTTGTCTTGCTGTGTTCCCAGCTAGCCAAATATCAACAAGATGGATGTGGCTTTACTGTGTCAGATCTGTATCCATCTGTATGGACTTCTGTGATTCTCTTCTGAGATCTAGTTCTGATGCTGCCACTAATTTGTCTGTGACTGCATGATTGGTTTTTCATTTCAGACTATCTTCTATTTAAAAGATTTTTCAGGAGTGACAGTGTCTTGAAGGACCAGTCCTCAAGTCATTAATCTATTCTTATACAGACATTGGATTATGAAGAGAATTGGGCCAACTCCCTAGGATGTCTAATATTGCTTCAGTTTTCATGCATGCCATTTCTTCTTCTATCTGCAAAACAAGGACAAATATTTCATCAATTGAAGCAGAGTTTATAAAAACATCTGTCATGTGAGATGTGTTTGTGAACTAGGTTCTTATGACTGATTTTGGGTAAACACCTACTGTGCAAGTGGTAACACCTCCCATTATCTTCAGCTTCTATACGATTGTTGTCACTATTACATTGACAACACTTATTCAAAACTTCAAGAAAATGAAGAAAATGAGCCCTAATGCAATGGAATGAAAAAAAAAACAAAACTGTTTTTCTGGTTTTTAGTAATGCAGAATTGTGCTGTATTCTGTGATTCCTCCATTTGCTGTTGATTGAAGGAAGGCATTTCACTGCTTCAGTCTTAACAACTGGAATACTGCAGAATGTTCCTACATGGCTGTTTTCCAAATAAAACTCATCATCTTTAGAAGTGAATCTGATAAGCCTTGAGGTTAAGGTCAGGAATCTCTCCATGGCATATTCATAGCATAGATTTGAGCCAGATGTTTAACATTTTTCATGCCTGAGTCATGAGCTGAATGTCTGACTATTGACCCATGTTTTGGAGTGAAAACGTCAAGAAATCCTTTGTGGTAACTGTGGCTTCCTGTCAGCTGGAAAAATTTGGAACTTTTTCTCATGAACTTCTTTCCCTCACTGGCTGTATTTCCTGTCCAAGACCTTTCCAAGTGGGTTGGCATGGTGACAAAACTTATCTAATATGCGATCGCTGATGAGAGAAAAAGGGAACGTAAGTGGCAGCTTAGATAAACTATAGGGAAACTTTTTCCTAACTCACTTCTGTAAGGCAAGAAGGCAAATGGCAAAAGATTACAATAATTGCCATTTGTGTATCATTCAGACTAGCATCCTCAGAGCAGTTTCTAGCTAACATGCATGATTTCATTTGTACTCGGCAACATTCACATTTCAGATGCACTTGAGCAGATTAGGTTTTGTAGTGGTAAACAAGAAAAAAAACCAACACACTAAACCCCCCCCCCAAACCCAAAAATCATGAGGAGAGCTTGAAACAGCCTGGAAGGTTGAAAATTTATATTGTCAGGACCTGATATGACCTTCAATAAATCTCTGGCAAGAATGAAATGGAATTCTGTATGAGATGGATCAGAACTGCAAGTGCTTTCTGAACCACTGTAGGTTTAATTAAGAGGCAATAAAGGACAGAGAGAGAAATTTTGAAGCCAGTGGTCGTGCCAGACTGGCAGCATTTGCCTGAAATGTCCTGCCCCATCAGCATATGTTTACCAGACTTGGTAAAGAGATAAATGAGCTCATGTGACTTGCTGAGGTGGATTGCCTCTTAACTCACCTGAAGATGTTGAATTCTGAGCAAAGGAGATCTAGACTGAGGAGTTAGCCTTCCACAAATGGATGACCAAGAAGCAACTAAGTCAGAGATCAGGTAGCAAGATGATTACACTGGTTTTTGGTTGATTTTTTGAGAGGGGAAAGATGGGGTTAACACAACTCACACCAGGTCTGTGTAGAGTGTCTGCACAGAAAGTTGTGTGAATCTATTTCATTTACAGACCCAGATTTAATGAGAAGTGAAGGCTGCCCGGGCTCCTCAATGATGACTCTTATGATTAGAATTTATATCACCAGTTTTGGCAGTTTCTCAAGAGAACCTTGCATTTAGCTTCCTGCATAAGGCACACCAGATCAGGCTGTATGACATTAATGGGCAGTGGTAATTATTTTAATTGGTCTCTTAGGAGCCATGAAAAAAAAACCCTGAAACAAGAGGTGCTGCCAGGACACATTTTGCTTTCTTAAGAGGCACTTAATCCAAGTTCTGCTCCACAGCAGATATTATAATGGTTACGTAGCTGATTGCAAATCTGCACAAGTCCCTGAAGGACCCCTGTGGGCTTCCTTTCCTCTTAAAAGGTTCTGTCAAAATTAATAAGAAATTATCATTACGACTTCATATCATTAGATTGATATTCTTAAGTCAGATGTTTACAAAACAAGACCTAGCCTACCTGATGAGGAACAATAAGAAAGAAACCCTCAACCCTGGTCTCTGTATGGCACTCACTGAGAGCACACAATTCTCAAGGGGCTCATAGTGTCATGGCAAACTTTTTCATGCTGAGATGTTCAAGAAGATGAACCAGAGAGCACTGTTCCAGGGCACTTTTCTCTTACATACCTAGCCTCAATGTTTCTGTAGACACCTCTTTTCTTTCTGTCTCTTTTTGAGCTATAGAAAGTCAGCTGGTACCACTGATTTTATTAGTTGCTGGTGGACAGGTGAGTTTCCAAATTGGATTGTGTCTGAAAGGTTAAGCAGCTTCATGAAGGAAACTACTAAATGTGAGGTGGCTGAGACAAGGTCCCAAAACTAAATGCATAACCAGCCACTGCAGTTTGTTTGTAGATCCACACACATAATGAGACAGACTTTTCTACTCTTGCTGTAACTGGAGGTGACATGGATTGGGGTAGTATAAATAAGAGGGGATGCAACATCACTGATTTTAGTGAGATTGTATGAATTCTAGAAAAAGAAGATGAAAAAGCTGACTTGAAAAAAACTAGATGTAAAGTGAGACTCCACAATTAGATATAAAGTGATGCAGCAGCAACACTAGAGGAGTCATCACCACTATCAGAACAATATGGTCAATGTTGGAAGAAGAGGAAAAACAGCACAATATCATGGTAAACTACCAGCACTAAGTATTAGGTGGAGAGGAGGATCAATAAATTCCTGCCTTTGTTCCACAGTTCTGGGCATAATTGCAGCTCATGTATACCTTCTGGAAAGGCAAAGGACAATAAAACACTACTGTGATAATTCAGATTAGTCTCTTAGCCCATAACTGCTGTTTGGTTAACTCAGACTTTCCAGACTGTTTGCTTTGATGACCTGCTATCTCTCATCTGTGCCTGTGTGCATGCAGTATTGAAGTTTAAGACATAAGCCTGGTGTGTGTCATGCAGTGGTAGCTAAGGAGGCACTTCAAGAATTACAACAAAGCATGAGAAACTGGCTCCTCAATAGCCAAGAAGTAAATTTGTTATGTTGGGAAAAAGCTGCTCTTATTTTGGTTTGTAGAAGACATTTTAGGGTGTCTTTGGACAAGCTAATTTTCACCACCTAACTGCAGCTGAATTCATGGTCAGGAGGCAAATTATTTGAGACAGAAACACTGTCTTTTAATCAGGTATTTAGCAATGTCTAGGACAAAAGATTAAGATTATTTGAGCACAAACATCATACAACTAATAAGTATAAGGTAAAGAATAAACATTGAAGACATAAAGCAGTAGAAAAGAAGACCCCCCATTTTCAAATCCTTTCACAAACATAATAAAAATATGTGGGCAGGAAAAAGATTATATATTATAAGACATCATGAAGAATTAGGCTATTCTTGCCAAACTGAAAGAACAAGTGATTCAAAATTAATTCTGCATTATAGACTCTCCTCTTAAATAAATGAAATTTCTTTTACCAGTTTATGTGTAAATAATTCAATGCCTGAATGATCTAGAAAGATATGTTTCCCTTTCTGAAAAGCTTTACCTTTCTTTCACCTGAAATAACAGTGTTTACAAGTCATAATACAGAGAAACTCTTCCTTAAAGGTGCTTTGAGCCAGGATTTTAGCCATCAAAACAATCACGAAACGCAGGCTCCATTCTTCAGCAAAAGTCTCAATCAATGCCCTCAGCAAATGGTATAAGACACAAGATGTCACCAAACTGAGACCCGTAATGTCCATTCCTAGAAAAAGGAAGACAATTTTGTAGATCATAAACCTGTTTGTCACTTGAGATAGATCCTTTTACTTCCACTGGTGATAGATTATTCTGTATAAACACAAACACTCTGAGTGTGCACAACTTTCTAGTCCTCTCTGTTGAGATGTACCTAGAATCCTTTTGGCACTACGTGTCTATCTCCTCCCCAGCCACCACACAGCAGGTTTTTTTTTATAAATCCTGATTTAATGATCATGCAGACTGCGAGCTCATGTAACAACAAAGCTATTTTGATCCCATTAGCAGGCTTGGTTCAGCTCTGATCCAAATGGCAAAAAAGGCCAAATGACTTTGTAGATATAAAGACAAGACATGATAATCAGCATGGGAAGACCATGTACAGGAGGGAAGAGCTCTTCAATGACCAGAGCTTGGCCAATCCTTTGGTACAGAGCCAAATCTCAGACCTGCCCTCTACCAATTTCTCATGTCCCCCCAAAAAGAACGGTGAACAGGGTGAGCGTAATACTGAAGTCCAAGAATGGAAGGAAAGTGGAAAACCTCCAATTTCTCTGTACAGGTGCACAGGACATACTGCAATCACACCTCTTCTAGCCCTTCTCACAGAGCATTAGTCAATAAAGCAAAAATAATAATAGAATGATTTGGGTTGGAAGGTCACCTAGTCCAACCCCCCAGCAGGGAACAGGGACGTCTTCACCTAGATCAGGTTGCCCAAAGCACTATGCAACCTGACCTTGAATGTTTGCAGGGATGGAGCATCTACCACCTCTCTGGGCAGCCTGTGCCAGTGTTTCACCACTCTCATAATAAAAAATATCTTCCTTATACCTAGTTTTAATCACCTCTCTTTTAGTTAAAGACATTACCCCTTGTCCTATTGCTACAGACGCTATTAATAAGTCTGTTTCCATCTTTCCTAGGAGCCCCCTTAAAGTATTGAAAGGCTGCAATAAGGTCTCCCTAGAGGCTTCTCTTCTCCAGGCAGTAGTGATCTGGCAGTAGTAACGTGCTTTTCAAAGCAAGGGCTGTAACTGTAAAGACAGGATGTGGTAACAACACTGCAGCTGAATGTGTAAGAGCAGGGCTGGCAGCAGAGGACATCTAGTGGTGTCCAGCTGTAAATTCTAAGAATAAAAAGGAGAATTGGTGAATTATTCTGCTGGCAATGCTGGCTTCCAGGTTAAGGTTTCTGTGCTCCAGTGCTGCAGGAGCAGCTGTGTGCCTTCAGGAAGCACTTGTACTCCTGCTCTTTGCAACTCCATAATACTTATCTGCATTGCACAAAAAATGAGATATTTACATACGCAGGCTAGAAGCACAGTTGTAATTTATATCCTTATTTATATATATTTATATATGGAGGGGGAAATCTACTACAAGCTTGTTTTTTAATGAAGATATGAACTAAACTTATTCAGGTGTATAAAAAAGATCACTTAGAGGTTTTACTTACAAAAACACAATGCTGGGGTGTATCAGAAAAACCTGAACTGAAACAAAATCTCTGCCAGGATCACAAAAAGCAATATTGCCACTTAGGATCAGATATTGCCTCAAAAGCTCAATGAATACTCAAATTCCCAGCAACATCACTATTGCATGCTTGTGTGTCCCTTTATTAGCCACTCCATCTGCTAGTGCAGGCTTACTCCACACAGAGAAAGATTCTCAAAATGCCTTTCCTGTATAGCTGGAGAAGGACGGCTGATTTTATTTATTGACTTATTTATTAAAAGATGAAATTGAAAAGGGAGGCAAGCAGAGCCACTGAAAAGGCTGTCTTTTCTGTTTAGCTACATGGCAAGCACTGGCAAAGTGCCAGTGCCACTACATGGCTCTGCTGGACTAGCTCTCAGAATGCTGAGAGCTTTGCACTGTCAGGTGCATTTGTACAATAAACAAAAATAGCACTAAAAAGTCACTAGAAGCTCCAACGGTGTTCTGAGAATTTATTTCTGTACTCCTAGAAAAGTATCTTGAGTGCTGAGCAGAAAACAATAGGAGAAAGCCAATTCATGTGGCAGGCTATTTGGTGAAGACAATATTGTGAGTGTGTCTGCAGTTTTGCACAGCACTTCCAGCCTGGTAAACCAGAACTTTTAAAATTATCCTGTTCCTGAAGACAAGGCAATTGACACTTATGTGATTGCCTGAATTTTCAAATACTATTTTCTTGGAGGAACTGATTTTTCTAATGTTTGTTACTTCTGAAAAAAGAAAAAAAGTTGAAAAAGCTTCCAATCCACTGCTACTTCTTGAATATTATGAGCAACACCTTGTTTTGCCCAAAATACTGCCATGAAATACTAAGAGAATTCACATTAAGATAAAAGTAAGTGCCAAACATGAGGAAACCCTAACCTGAAAATTTATTTTAAGGGAATAATGTTTTACCAGATGACTCTTTAAAGAAGCCATTATAGAGAATTAGGAAAGTTTGCAGTTGCAGAGTAATTCTATGATTCTATGCATAGAATTCTATGATTCTATGATTCTAAGGGTGAGATTCATCTCCAGACATACAGAGATGTGATGCAATTAGATGTCCCTTGGTATCCTGGGCATCTGATGGCAACTGAGCTGCCTAGAGTCTCTTCTCATCAGGTCTGCTTTTTAATAGACCTCATATCATGTGATGGGAGATATTAATCCATAATTTCCTTTCCTTTTTAGCACTTGAGGTAAAAAAAAAAAAAAAAAAAGACAGAGATAAATGTAAAGATGAGGTAAATTTATGATCTATGATCATTCCTTTGTTTCTTGAGAAAAAGTACTACTTTTTTTTTTTTTTAACATAACTTCTGCACTTTAAGATTAAATGTAGGCATTGAGAACCCCAGTGTTGTCTGAAGTATTTTCCTGCCACTCAGACACTTTCTCATGAGAATAACTCACCATGAATCAAATAAGAGTAGTTAATGTTACCTCACAAACACAACTCTATTTCCATTTCTGCCTTTCTGTCCTAGACACAAAACCTTTACCGTTCCCAACATCCTGTCCTTTGTATTTTTACTGTTTCAGTTGAAGCACAGCTATAAATCTACTATAAATGAGTTGAAACTTCTGCTCATTTGTTCAGAAATGAACAAGGGACTGGGACAGAAATCTCTTAATGTAGATATGCTGCTGACTGGAAAAGTTTCTATTTTCTCAAGATATTTAACTACATTCAGATTTTTCTTCACCCACCTTTTTCTTCTGGCCTCCTCACCACAATTATGCCTTCATTAGTGAAGAGGAGGGCTGAATGAACTGGCCACACTCTGGGTTGGCAGAAAATTCTGAAATAGAAAACATAGAAGAGAGAAAATAAAAATAGAATAACTGCATTGTTTTGGTTGCTAAAGACCTTTAAGATCATCAAGTCCAACAATTAACCCAGCCTTGCCAAGTCCACCACTAAACCATGGCCCTCAGCACAACATGTATATGTCTTTTAAAGACCTCCAGGGATGGTGATTCAACCACTTCCCTGGACAACCTATTGCAATGCTTGACAAAACCTTTGATGAATAATTTTTTTCCTAGTATCTAATCTAAACCTCCCCTGGCACAACCTGAGGCCATTTCCTCTTGTTCTATCACTTGTAACTTGGGAGAAGAGACCAACCTCCACCTCACTACAACGTCCTTTCAGGTAGTTTAAGAGAGCAATGAGGTCTCCACTGAGTCTTCTTTTCTCCAGGCTAAACAACCCCAATTATCCCAGCTGCTCCTCATAAGACTTCTGCTGTAGACCCTTCACCAGCTTTGTTGCCCTTCTCTGGACATGCTCCAGCACCTCAATGCCCTTCTTTTAGACAGGGAAGAAAAAAAATATCTGGAGAACGGTAGAAAAGACGAACTCGTTCTTGTTTGTGAACAGCGGGGACCTGGGCGGCAGGGCGGGACTACCCGGCAGGGCCTCAGGACCCTGGACAGCGCCCGGCGGCGGGGCGGGAAGCGGGGCCGGGCTCGGGCAGCTCGCTCGGGGGCAGCGGCCCCCGGCCTGAGGGAACCAGCCCTCAGGGCCTTCCACCGCATCCACAAAGCCCTGGCCTTTAGGATGGAAGGGATTTAGGGGTGTCCGTCTGTGCGCCTGAGCTACACCTTTTGTACTGGGGTGGAAGCGTTAGTCAGCTTTTGAGCTTTCATACTTGAAGCAGCTGCAAAGAGAGCTGTTTACGACTCTCTAGCCCCAGTGATTTCCTGGCTTGTATTCAAAGTGCCTGCAAAAATCTTAGAGAAATGTCAGGTTCCTTTGCTATGACTTTTTGGACTTCTTTTTTTCTTCACTCCCACTAATGGTGGCTTATTACTGCTTGCAGTGCTTTCTCAAGAGGAAAAACACAGCCATCAGCAAAACAGTGGTGAAGTTCTAAGGATGTAATAATAAACAGATGTCAGGAATTAATGGCAGCCCAGCATGTTACACGCTATTAACTGGGAGAGGATGAAGGCGGAAAAGAAAAGTCTGCACTAAGGGAGACATTAAGACCCCTGAGGGTTTACTTTGTTAAATTCACATGTGTACAGTCCTCTCTGGTTGTTTTCTACTTGGTGGTGGCCATCAGGTCTCAGTTCCAGTTGCCTACTGGCTTCTTCCATCTCTACATGACATGCTTTCTTTTATTTAATCTCCTAAGGACTTAAGGTCCTTGTCTTTACATGGCTGCTGCTCTGAGAGCAGGTAAATACTGCCCCTGCTACCTGCACCCAGAGCTTGGGTGTCCTGTTGTCTTCCTGATACTCTCTGAAAAACAGGACTGGTTCCATGGGCTGACACAGGGTCTTTTATTCCTCCCAGAGACATGCCTCTCTCTTGCAAAGTTTTACCCATCCATCAGCTTTTCGGGTACCCCAGGAATTCATAGAATCATAGAATCATTTTGGTTGGAAGAGGCCTTTAAAATCATCAAGTCCAACCATCAATCTAGAACTGACAAATCCATCACTAAACAAACTCTGGTTCTTCCTTTGTTACTACAGCCTGCCTCACTTTTCCCAGACATTGTGTCTTTGCAAAGGGTCCTCAGCTTCCTCCATCAGCACAGCTGTGCTTCAGCTCTAGAGCTCTGAGACCCCTCAGCACCGGGGAGCCTGGAGCAGAGGGAGAACAGGGATGTGACTGTCCTTACCCCCCTCACACATCAGTGACTGTGGGGAACAGGAGAAAACATCACTCACCCCCCCCGGGGGCAGGATGGTGGTGAGGACCTGCTGCCCTCAGCCCGGGAGCGGGAGACAACAGCCCACCCATCACCCTCTGCCTGGGGGTCAGGGATGAGGACACCCCCAGCCACCTCCTGTGGGCCAGCAGCAGTGACAACACTCGTGGGGCGCGGGGGCGGGGGAGGGAAGGTAACGACTCCCCAGCCAGTGCCTGAGGGGTGTCCCTGAGGACACCGGGGGCACACACATCCCCCCCAGCAGCCGCTCCCAGCCTCGGCGCGTCCGCAGTTCCCGCCTTCCCCGAGGGGACCCGGACACTCCCGCCGCCTCTCCCGCCGTCGCCGCCGGCCCCGCTCCCCCCGAGAGCCCCCGGGCCCCGCGGAGAGGGCCATGCCGGGGGTGCCAGCCGGGGTCGTGCCGCCGCCGCTGATGCTGCTGCTGCTGCTGCTGCCGCTGCCCGGCCCGGGGCTGGGGGGTGAGTGCGGGGGGGACCGCGTCCCGCCCGGTACCGAGGGAGGGAGGGAGGGAGGGAGGGAGCGGAGGGGCAGCGGGGTCCCTCCCACAGCCCCGGCCGCTTGATCCAAGCTCCGACCCCCCCCAGTCCCGGCCAGACGGGGCAGAGAGGCAGGCAGGGAGGGGCCGGTGGGGTGGGGAGTTTTCAGCGGGGCAGTTAGAAGAGGCTAAAAAATAAAAATGGACAGAATAATTAATGGAAGGTTTTGGGGCTGGTTGGCGGTTGTTGTTGTTGTTGTTGTTGTTTTCGCCCTTTCTTTTCTGTTTAGTAAAAATCGAAGCCTCTTCTGCTGGAGTAGCCTGGAAAAGGAACTTAGATGAGAGCAAATCTGTTGTGTCTGCTTGTTTTGTTTAGAAATGCTCATGTGTCCTTTGGCAAAGGCTAGGTGTCTCGCATTGATTTTCTCTTTTTACTCTTTGGCCTTGACATAATTAAACCGGGTGCTTAAATTCTGTGTTAAAGCATAAGAGCAGGCACCCACAGGTAGTTCCTGCTGCCCTCACTGCCTCTTCATCCTCCACATGGAGTGTGGGTGACTGCTGGGGAAAAGCTGATGAGGAAACAAGATGAACCTGCCCTGACCCCCTAAACCTGCCCCGAACCCCCAGGCCAGCAGCCAGGGATGTCCTGGGCTTAGCCCAGCACCTGGGCTGTGCCACAGTGGGTGTGAGACCTTGGGACTCTCTGGTCACCACTGCCATCCTCATCCTCAGTTGTTTAATTACAGAGCTGTATTTGTAGCCTTATCTAAAAACATTTACTCAGCAGGAGAGCTAGGGATTCTTGTGGGTCTCCCTCCTTAGCACTCCCAGGTTGTATGCTCACTTCTGCCTGTGCCCACAAGCTATGGGGGCAGCTCTGGGGCTGCTGCACCCTCCTGTCCTCACACGCAGATGCCTCAGACACACAGAGGCTGCCTTACCTCAAGGACAGGCCTCTTCTGGTGGCGTTCTCCACACACACTGCCTTAGCAGAGGGGTTAGTGCTCTGACAGACAGCCACGGAGATCCAGAACACCTCTGGGAAACTCTTGGGTCTTGGTAACCATTCCTTCTCTGTCTTCTGTTGTCATTGTTTGAGCCTTTGTAGATGCAGAAGGAAATTATAAGTAGGGCAAGAAAAATAGGTAAGTTGATGCCAACAGGTTCAGCATGAACTTCTTTGTTCTCATCCTCTCTTCCTATAAGCCATTTGCAAAAGGTGGGAGCATTGCCACGCATTTCTCTCCCAGTCTGTTTTGCTATGAGGGTAGGGGAGCAATGTCATAGATCTCCACAGATGGATTCTCCTTCTCATGCCCCACAGCCTCAGCACATAACTCAAACTGTCAAGCTCTTCCAAACAGGCTTCTGTGCTAGTTTAGAGTTTGATATCTCTCTCCTATCAGTTTGGGTTTCTTCCCTTATAGAAACAGGACACATGATCTTTGGTGAGAAAAGCACAGCTGAAATGTCTTTATGTTCCTCATATATATTGCCTAGAAGAAGGCAGGGGAAAAAAGCATAATTATTGTGAAATTAGGCTGTGGGGGTTGGAGACATTCTTACTTCTAATTTAGGAGGCACGTATAAAGAAAATAGCCATGTACATATTTCCAGGACTAAGATTTCAGTGGCCTGCAAGTTAAACTTCTCTCTATCACATTGAATTGTAGACTCTTAGTGCAAGACATGACAGCTACCATTGCAGCTGGAAAAGAACATAAAAATGCAACTCTTACAATAAATGCTCAGTAACCTACCAAAAGGGCTAATGCTGATGAAAAGTATTGAACTAAAAGGAAAAGGAACAACCCACTTGGTCCGTTCTGCTACAAGTACAGGCATGGCTGCCAGTCAGAAGTGTTTCTATTGAATGAAATAGCTGGGGTTGTGTCACAGTTGGAGGGAGTGTTTAGTGTGGGTGTGTGTGCAGCCTGATGTGATGTTTAATTAAGGCACTCATGCCCACGTGAACTGCAATCACACTATTCCAGGTGTCTCTTCTCATGCTGTCCCTGTAGACCTTTCGCTTTGTCCGTCGCTGGCCGCTTCCCTCACAGGATAGCGGAACCACAGCTCGGGACTCCACACTCACTTTGAGTTATTTAACACGTCTCACTCACACACTTTCACACTGATCAAGTGTATTTCCCCTTTCCCCAAAACCATGAGTGGGTTCAGATAGCCTAACCCTTTTAACTAATGATCTCCTGGACACGCCTCCATGGGACAAGAACACACACTTACTGAGATGGATGAGAGGACACGGGGCAATTTAAATGTGTCCTTATTTTACTTAACAACAAGGTATAAACACTTAAACAGAATATAAAATGGGTACAAGCAAGAAGAGCATATGGAATGCAATGTAAAGTCACCTGGGATAAGGCGCCAAGGTAAGTATAGGGGAGGAGACTGCTGGAAGAGGAGGGAGCCCTAAAACCCAATGCTTCCTCCACCAAGTGGGGGTAGACACAGTATGTCTAAAGGGAGCACTAATACAGGTGAGGAAGGAAAGAAGGGGAAATGACCCTTATGGCTCGCAAGTTGGGTGGAGTCAGGGACCAGCCCTGGCTCGTGATGATGTTGGCTGTGATGGAAGACTGCAGTGGCTCCTCCAGGGTCTCCTCCTTCTTCTGAGCCAGCGTTAGGCTTTTCAGCTTAATAGCCCTAAAAAGGGCTGTTTAGCCTTTGCTCTAGCTCTGTTCAGGCGGCAGCAAGAAGTGGCAGCTCTTTGCTGAATCCCTGGAGCAGCTTGTCTGAAGGAAAACGGCGAGCTGGATCTCTGGAACAGGTGACTTGTCCAGGGAAAGGCAAGCACTTTGCTGGGGCTCTTAGGTGCCTGCACTGCAGTCCACCATTGGTCTGTTTTGAATCCTGTCTATTTGCATGCCCGTTTGTGAGGGTTTTACCCCTCACTAAGGGAAAATTGTCTCCCATAAAGAACTATTCACCTAGTAAAGGAGACAGGACTGCACCAGGACAAGCCTGGGCAAGTCCAGGACAAGCCTGGACAAGCCTGGGCAAGCCTTAGACCAAGGCTGCTGCTAAGCCCTGGATGGGACTCTTGCAGCTGGCGGGATACCTATCTGATTGGCTGGAACTATATGTAAATGAACAGATTCAAATGATGCGCCAAATCAGAAGGCTCCTAGGGGCTATAAAGAGACCGCTCGCGGGAGCTGTCTCGCTTTTCGCCGCTGGACCTCCCTGCTGCCCTGGCGCCTCGCTGCCGCCTCGCTACCGCACCCGCCTACCTGCACCCGTCTGTGCCGAGGAGGAGAGGTAAAGAGCCATGGATCTCGGCTACGGAGGCTAGGTCTCCACCTGAGAATCCAAAAGGGGAAGCTTGAAGAACTATAAAGCTACTACTCGAGAGCCGGGCTTAAAGCAGGAGCGCTAAGCTCAGTATCTGCTAGCCCCACTGCCTCGAGAGCACCTAAAAGAACAGTGAATCTCCCCAAAGGCGCGCTCTCTCTCTCCCTCCTCCCGTCGGGGAAGACGCCCGCAGCCTGCCGTCTGCCGCGAGCCGCTTTGCTCTAGCGCAGCCCGCAGCCTTAAAGCCGCCGCTACAGCTGCCGTGAAGCCTACAGCCTGCCGCCGCACCCAGAGCCGCTGCTGCCTGTGCTGTAAAGCCGCAGACCGCCACGTGGAAGCCGCCATCTTGAAGCTGCAGACCGCCACGTGGAAGCCGCCATCTTGAAGCCGCAGACCGCCACGTGGAAGCCGCCATCTTAAAGTTACAGACCGCTTTGTGCAGCTTGCCGAGACTGTAAGATTTAATAATATTTCTTTTTCTGTCATTAACCGTAATCTTTCCCCGGGGTAAACCCACAAACGGCCCTCACTTCCACGCACAACGTCGACCCTATTGAGAGGGAAACCGCGTCGCGCTATACCAGCCCCCTCTATCATAAATTTTCTTTCTTCAATCTAAACTCCCACACACATACACACCCCTTGCGTCCCACCTTCTAAATTTACCTCCTACACATTTGTAACTCCATTCAAACAGTTAAAACATATAAAATATAACTCTGTGTCTGGTCTTCATTGCGTGTGGACGTGTGTGCTCTCCTATTTAGGGCTTCTGGTATATCATACATTGGCGTCATCGCCATCCCCAAAATCGGGGGCGAATCCTAAATATATAAGGGCTAACCGCTCGAGCCCATCCGAGTCCAAGTCACCGCTTGGACCGGGACACCGTTTAGACCAATTGCCACAAGGCAGTCCCTTCGCTGCTCGCCACTATGTTGCCATTTTCCCGCCTTGAATTCCCACCTAAAGTCCTCATTTTGGTCCGCCTAAGGTGCAGCTGTGTCCTTTAGTGTCCTTGGTGGCCATTTTAATTCCTTTATATGTATATAGTCATAGCAGTTTATAAGAGCCATTATATTGTAAAGTCCTGATCCTAACAGGTTACACCACTAGAAACCAGAACAAGACCACCACCCGAAACCAGAATAAGACCACCATCAGTGACACACTAGAATATAGCAGAAACACAGTAGAAAATACCAGCAAAAAGAAGAAATACACTCCCATGAAACACATTGCAATGGAGATCTCCCACACCTTAAAGTGACATACCTATCTTGTGTACATTTGTGGGCTTATTTTCTCAGTGGATCATATTCTAAATTAATGTTTCTCTTCTGGGAACTTGAAAGAGATAAATGTACCATTAGCAGATATTGTAAGCAAAGTGCAGACATAAATAGTATGTTATATACATCTATCAACTTGTCAAGATATATTATAACCTATCATAAAGTCCACTGGACACAATAAAAGCTCAGTGCAATCCACCTTATAGGTGTTGTGTAAGAGAAGATCAGTTTAGCCCTTTACTGTTCTCTCTGCTGCCTAGTGTAAAAACGTGCTTTTTGATTTTATATCAACAGGCTGGTCAGAACCTTTGCTTTAGGTAGGAAGAAACCAGCTGACATGTAAAGGGCATTGGAAAGTGCTTTTGGAGAGTGGTTAATGGAGAAAATGGTAATTCTGTGATTCTGTGAAAAATCCTTTGGATTCTGTGGCAGCCAGGAACACACATTCTCTCTTGATGCTGAAGGCACTGCTTGGATTATTAGACTGCCTGAGGGAAAGGTACAGGAGAGTTGTTGTGCACCAGGAGCCCTTTCACAGGGACTTGTGCCTATGACTAAGGTGCTCTCAGTGCCCTATCAGCAGAGAGCTGAAATTTAGAGCATCTATTCATGAAAGCACAACTATCCAGTGCTACTCACAGAAACAATCTGCTACAGAGAACTAAATCTTTTTTGACCTTACTTGTGCTGGAGGTGGTCCAAGCCCCGCTTCTGTAATAACTTGGTGTCCCAGTTATTACATACTGATCTGGCAGCAGGTTAAAGGCTCTTACTACTTAAGCAAAAAAGTCCTGGTAGAGACTTTTTTATAAACTGCTCTGACACAGTTAACTTTTTTTAGCAAAGTGTCAAAGAGTTCAGGATGCTGCAGTCCAACCTAACACAGTAGATACAGAGAGGACTACACTGACTTCTTATGCTCTTCTAAATCTGTGGTGACACGTTCAGTGATTTCACTGGGGCCAGGATTTCATCCTACTGTATTCACTGGATGATTCTTTCCAGACACATGGGTACAGCTGGAAATTCAGTGATGCTTCTACACCATCCTGGGAAGCACTGGGCAGCAATGGCACTACTCCATTCATAGAAAGAGCTCAGCTGCCTGGGACAAGGCTCCTTAGGTCAGTTACAGCATCAGAGTGACAAAGTTGTACTGATCCTGGTGCCAGGGCCAGTTTGTCTGTGCTGCCCTCCATGACACACAGGTTTGGTGGGCTCAATTTCATCATCTGAGCTGCTTTTTTTTAATGTAAAAACTTTTTACTCACCTATTTGCACCACTGACTCACAGAAATAACTTCATATATTTATGTATTCTGTAATATATATGTAATGAACTAATTAGTTTATTCTGGATGAAGGCAGTGTTCTGTGAGCCATAAAAAACTTGAGTTTTAGAATGATACAATAATTTAGGTTGGAAAAGACCTTTAAGATAATCAAGTCCAACAATTAACCCAGCCCTGCCAAGTCCACCACTAAACCATGTCCCTAGGACCCCAACTACAGGTCTTTTAAATACTTCCAAGGATGGTGACTCAACCACTTCCCTGGGCAGCCTGTTGCAGTGCTTGACAAAACCTTTGATGAATAATTTTTTTCCTAGTATCTAATCTAAACCTCCCCTGGCACAACTTGAGGCCATTTCCTCTTGTTCTATCACTTGTAACTTGGGAGAAGAGACCAACCTCCACCTCACTACAACGTCCTTTCAGGTAGTTTAAGAGAGCAATGAGGTCTCCACTGAGTCTCCTTTTCTCCAGACTAAACAACCCCAATTATCCCAGCTGCTCCTCGTAAGACTTGAACTCTAGAGCCTTCACCAGTTCCATTGCCCTTCTCTGGACATGCTCCAGCACCTCACTGTACCTTCTTGTAGTGAGGGACCCAAAACTGAACACAGGATCTGAGGTGTGGCCTCACCAGTGCTGAGTACAGGTGCATGACCACTGCCCTAATCCTGCTGGCCACACTATGGCTGATACAAGTCAGGATGCTATTTTCTTACATGTCATGGCTGTGTGCTGACATCTTAAAGATTGTCAGAGTTTCTGACATCCAGTAGTCATCTGCTGAAGTGTATCTCAGAGGCAAGAATCTTTCATTGCTTTTTAACCATATTTGAATAATATTTTTGGGTTTCCAAGGTATTTTATACAGTACTTTAAGTCAATCCTTGGTTGGTCTAACTCTTGCAAATCAGAGTGTAGCCATCTTCTGTTCCTATGCATAGCCCATCCCAGTTGTCAAATGTGTGATTTTTAAAACACAACACTCCTTGTGATGAAAGAAGCACTGCCATTTCTATTTGACATTGAGAGTCTTGGCATCTCAGTTTCCTCAGTGATATGTCCAAGGACATATTAGAAGTTTACACAGTATTAGGATACACCAGCACTCACAAATAAAAGAGGTCTAGGATCTAGGCTCAAGCACTGGGTGCTTGGTCATCCATACTGCTTAGCTGGTAGCTCCATCTCTGTCTTGTCTTTGCCTTTCAAGGTTGTCTTCTAAGCTGCCACTTACTATGAAAAACAATTGCAGTAGGATATCTTGATTTCATTGCAGAGAAATGTTTGATGTTTATTTTGATGACCACTGTAGATTCAAAAGTAAATTCAGTATTTTTTTAAATGATGAAATTTTTAACACCTATGAAAACATAGCTGAAAGTTTCATAAAATACTGAACGCCAATTATGCAGAGTTACCTGTTATGCTCCTTATGTAATGTAAGAAAAAAGTCATTCAGACTCAGCCAAAGGTGGATGATCTTCTCCTTCAGTTTGTTTGCAGGAGAGGCAGGAGAAATGTGGTTTTGGATAAAGAAGCTATCAAATAAATTAAATATTGGGCTAGGTTAAAAAAAAAAAAAAAAGCCTGAGTAAATAAAAGAAGCCAAGTGCTAGCAGAGGACTTACTTGGCTGGGAAGAAAACTTACTAGATGTGAGGCAACATTAGAGGCTTCAGCTGAACAAGCAAATTTACAATCGCCTTTTAGAAGATTAACTTGAGATAACCGCAAAGCCTCTGACCATCCTCAGCCTGCTTTGTTGTTTATCCATAATTTCTAAGGTCCAAGAAGTAATTACTGGGAGCCTCTTCTCCATCAGAATCATCAAATGAGCCACATCTCTGCATAATGAGAACCTTGTAGGTATGCACTGGTCTTTTATGAAAACCTGCTCTCCAGGATCTGAGGCCCAGAGACCTGCTTGTCTCCTGTAAAAAACAGCTCAGTGACACAGAATCACAAAATGGCTGAGGTTGGAAGGGACCTCTGGAGGTCATCTCATCCAACTTTCTGCTCAAGCAGGATCACCAGCTGGTTTCCAGGACCATGTCCAGCTGGCTTTGGAGTGTATTCAAGGATGAAGAGTTCACAGCGCCTACAGGCAACCTGTGACAGTGCTTGGTCACCCTCGCAGTAAAAACAAGTATTTCCTGTATTTCAGTTTGTGCCCATTGCCTCTGATCCCATCACTGGGCACCACGGAGAAGAGCCTGGCTCAATTGTCTTTGCCACTTCCCTGCAGGAATTTGTATACAATTATTAAATCCCCCCTCAGCCTTGTCTTCTCCAGGCTGAACAGTCCCAGCTCTCTCCGACTTTCCTCATAGACATGCTCCATCATCTTTTTGGCCCTTGGTTGAGCTCTCTGCAGTACATCCATGTATCTCTTGTACTGAGGAGTCCAGAACTGGATGCAGTACTCCAGGTGTGGCCTGCCTAGTGCTGAGTAGGGAAGGCTCCCCTCCCTCCATCTGCTGGCAACATCATCTTTGTGCAGCATGGGATATTATTAACCTTTGTGGCAAGGGCCCATTGCTGCTGCATGGTCAACTTGGTATCCACCAGAACTCCCCAGTCCTGTTCTGCCAAGCTGCTTTCCAACTGGACAGTCCCCAGCAGGTACTGCTGCATGGGCTTTCAATAACTCTGTTGAGCTGCATGCAAGTCATATAAGAACATGTACAAGAAATAATCTATCTGTGCTCAGCCTGAACAAAGGAGTCAATTTCCCTGCACTGGAGCAGACTGAAATGTAGGTCTTCAACTGAAGGCATGGCAATGCAGACAGGTCTCAGGTTATGTGATCAAGGTTAAGGGACTAGACTCACCACAGCTTCTCTGCACTGTGCACCATGGTGGTCCTCCCTCTCCCTGTTTCATTTCTCATTTTGGCTAAGGCTGGATATGCCCCTGTGGCATATTGGAGGATTCCAGCTACTTATTATCCCACTTCTACTTTCAAATGGCAAAGGAAGAACTAGTTTTGAGATATTTTAGTATTTCCTGCCTCATGTTGAAACTAGATATAAACTAGCAGTTCCACAAGCAACAGAAGTGATGGTGCTTGGTTTCCCATTACTTTTATCTCCTGTTTGGATTATCCTGCATCCATAAGCGTGAGCTTTGTCCCAACTGTTTCTCATGGTGTGGATTCTATACTGCTTCTTCTGCCATAGAAACCCTTCCATGAGCCCTTCCATCCATACAAGATGGTGAGATAGACACACAGGCTCATACAAACTCTGGACTGTGAACCCCACTCACAATGATCATAAGAGGAGCGATGAAGTAGTAGATGCTTCTAGAAGTGGTAATTCTGCTGTTCAGACATTTTGTTTCCACTGATTGCCTGGAGGAGCAAAGGACCTTTTGCTTAATTTTTTTGTCCTTCATTGACACAGGTCCTTCTGGGGTTATACTGGACATTTCATGGCTTTAATCCTGTTTGGCAAATTTTACTTTTCCATCTGGAACTGGACCTGGAAACAATAGTTTAGGAAGCACATGAAAGGAAATATTCAGAAAAAAAGATATTATTGAAAAAAAGTGTGTCTTTGGTTTAGGATTTAGTGAAGATGGGTGACAGATGTTAAGAATGACATATTGCACCAGATGTTCTATGTACATTAGGAAAATGAAGCTTAAGGGTTAATAGGACAGTGACTGTATTTGTTAACCTTTCTAGCAGGTGTAGCTGAAGGGAGGACTTATACATAAAAATGTAATTTCCATACACTTTGGAGTATGTGAGGAAGATTAATCATTCTGCAAGTCTGGGTCAGATGTTCAGCTGATGTAAAATGTTGTAATCCCGCTGGACTCAGTACAAATATGTTGATTTATACCAGCTAAGGATATCACAGCCACCCCTATATTTAATTTGTTTTCCTAATTAGATTTGAGATCAGAACATAAGCAATGTTCAGTACTCCTTCAGGAGTTATTCCATTATTTTGTTAGTAGAATGAAATACTATAACCCTTATATCCTAAATTGAAATCTAGGGTGTAACTCTACACAGTCTGACAGGAGAAGGACTCATTTTTCAGAGTCTTGGTTTGCAATTTTTAATATTGTCAGACATTTGTGAATTAAAATCAATTATCAACAGCCTAAATGTCTCTCAATCAATATAAGACTGGATTCAACTTGCAGTAAGTATGATAGGATCAGCATCATAATAACATTCTCAAGGTCTTGGAAAAAATAATTAAATACTTAGAAATAACTTACAAATAATTATAAGTCTCCAAATCAAATCCCTTTGAAGTTCACTAACATATTTTAGTGATCTTGTAAATTCATGTGACTTGCAAATAATTTCAAGAGTAGTTTTAGAAGTGCTTGAGACTTTGAAAGTTGTTCGTAACATATACAGAGACAAATAAAACTTTTCAAAGCCTTTGAGTGACTTCATCCTCCAAATTATACTCTCAAAAGTGGCTGAGTACCTAGGAGCCAAAAATAGACAGAAACTAGTAGAGCTTCTGTTGCTTAGTGATTTACCACATCTGAGCTACGCCCAGAAAGCACCCGTGCACTTGGCCGTTCACTTGAACACAGTGACTTAAATCACCAGAGACGGAATCAGAATCACAGAATGGTTTGTGTTGGAAGGGACCTTAAAGGTCATCTAGTTCCCACCCCCCTGCATGGGCAGGGACACCTCCCACTAAACCAGGTTGCTCAAATCCTCATCCAACCTGGCTTTAAAAACCTCCAGAGATGGGGCATCAACAACCTCCCTGGGCAACCCATTCCAGTTCCTCACCACCCTTATAGTGAAGAATTTCTTCCTAATATCTAACTTAAATCTCCCCTCTCTCAGTTTAAAACCATTACCCCTAACACTATCTTCTCTGGTGAAAAGCCCCTCCCCACCTTTCCTGTAGCCCCTTTCAAGTACTGGAAGGTGCTATAAGGTCTGCCTGGAGCCTTCTCTTCTCCAGGCTGAACAGCCCCAAGTCCCTCAGCCTGTCTTTATAGCAGAGGTGATCCAGGCCTTTGATCATCTTGGTGGCCCTTCTCTGGACCCTCTCCAACAGCTCCATGTCTTTCCTGTGCTGAGGGCTCCAGAGCTGTACACAGCACTCCAGGTGGAGTCTCACCAGAGCAGAGTAGAGGGGCAGAATCACCTCCCTGGCCCTGCTGGCCACACTTCTTTTGCTGCAGCCCAGGATGAGGTTGGCTCTCTGGGCTCCAGCACTCACTGGTGGCTCATGTCGAGCTTCTCATCTACTAACACCCCCAAGTCCTTCTCCTCAGGACTGCTCTCTAGCTATTCTGACCCCAGCCTATGTTTGTGCCTGGGTTTGTACCGACCCAGGTGCAGGACCTTGCACTTGGCCTTGTTGAACTTCATGAGGTTGTCATTGGCCCACCTCTCCAGCCTGTCAAGGTCCCTCTGGATGGTGTCCCTTCCCTCTAGGGTGTCAGCTACTCCACACAGCTTGGTATTGTCAGCAAACTTGCTGAGGATACACTCAGTCCCACTGTCGATGTTTCCAACAAAGATGTTAAACAGCACTGGTCCCAATACTGACCCCTGAGGGACACCACTCGTCACCTGCCTCCATTTGGACATTGAGACATTGACCACAACTCTCTGGGTGTGGCCATCCAGCCAATTACTTATCCACCCAGTGGTCCATCTGTCAAATCGATGTCTTGTCAGTTTGGAGCCCAGGATGTCATGTGGGACAATGTCAAACGTCTTGCACAAATCCAGGTAGATTACATCAGTTGCTCTGCCACCATCCATCATCTCTGTTACCTTGTTGTAGAAGGCCACCAGATTGGGCAGGCATGATTTGCCCATAGTGAAGCCATGTTGGCTGTCACCAATCACCTCTTTATTTTCTATGTGCCCTAGCAGACTTTCCAAGAGGATCTGCTCCATGATCTTGCCAGGCACAGAGGTGAGACTGACTGGCCTGTAGTTCCCTGGGTCTTCCTTTTTCCCCTTTTTAAAAATAGGGGCTGTGTGACCTTTTTTCCAATCAGCAGGAACCTCACCAGACCTCCATGACCTCTCAAATATGATGGACAGAGGCTTAGCAACTTCATCTGCCAATTCCTTCAGGACCCATGGGTGAATCCCATCAGGTCCCATAGATTTATGCACCTTCATGTTCTTTAGATGGTCACGAACCTGCTCTACTCCTACAGTGGGGTGTAATCCACTCTCCCAGTCCCTGCCTTCACCTGCCTTTGTGGCCTTCATGCGGAGGCTGGAGCACTTGCCAGAGAAGACTGAAGCAAAGAAGTCATTGAGTACCTCAGCCTTCTCAATATCCTGTGTTGCTACCTCGCCCATTTCCTTCAGGAGAGGGCCTACACTCTCCTTGGTTGTTATTTTCTCCCCAACATACCTAAAGAATCTTTTTTTATTGTTCTTAACATCCCTGGCAAGATTTAATTCTAGCAGGGATTTGGCTTTCCTCTACCAGGGATTTGACTTGCCCATCAAAACCATGGGCAGCCATCTTTTCCATGAGGATGTCATGGGGCCAGCGTCAAAGGCTTTACTGAAGTCCAGGTAGACTACATCAACAGCCTTTCCCTCATCCACTAAGCAGGTCACCTTGTCATAGAATGAGATCAAGTTTGTCAAACAGGATCTGCCTTCCATAAACCCATGCTGACTTGGCCTGATTGTCTGGTTGACCTTTAAATGTTCTATGATGGCTCTTGAGATTATCCGTTCCATGACCTTCCCTGGCACTGAAGTGAGACTCACAGGTCTATAGTTACTGGGATCCTCTTTCCGGCCTTTTCTGAAGATGGGTGTCACATTTGCTAGTCTCCAGTCCAATGGGATATCCCTAGTTAGCCAGGACTTTTGAAAGATGATGGAGAGTGGTTTGGCAACCACATCTGCCAACTCCCTCAGCACTCTAGGGTGTAAACCATCTGGCCCCATCAACTTAGGAGTGTCTAGTTTGTGAAGCAGGTCCATAACCATTTCCTCATGGATTACATAGGGCCTAATCTGTTCCCCATCTCTGTCCTCTATCTTAAGGGACAGTGTGCCCAGGGAACAACTAGTCCTACTGTTGAAGACTGAGGCAAAGAAAGTATTAAGTACCTCAGCCTTTTCTTGATCCTTGGTCACTGTTTCCCTCTGCATCCAATAGAGGATGGAGATTCTCCCTAGCCCTCCTCTTGTTGGTGATATATTTATAGAAACATTTTTTGTTATTTTTCACCATAGTGGCCAGGTTCAGTTCCAGTTGGGCCTTGGCCCTTCTAATTTTCTCTCTGCACAGCTTCACTGCATCTTTGTAATCCTCATAAGCTGCCTGTCCTCTCTTCCAAAGACCATAAACTTTCTTTTTGTTTCTGAGTTCCAGCCAAAGCTCTCTGTTCAGCCAGGCCGGTCTCCTTCCTCGTCAGCTCGTCTTCTGTGACTTGGGGATGGTCAGCCTCTGCACCTCTAAGATTACCTTCTTAAAGTATGCCCAGCCTTCCTGGGCTCCTGTGCCCTCCAAAACTGCCTCCCAAGGGACCCTTTCAACTATGGTCCGAAAGAGATCAAAGTCTGCTCTCCTGAAGTCCAAGGTGGCAGTCTTGCAGACTCCCCTCCTTGCTTCACTAAAGATCAAAAACTTTATAATTTCATGGTCGTTTTGCCCAAGTTGGCTTCCAACCATTACATCCCCCACAAGACCTTCTCTATTAACAAACAGCAGATCCAGAAGTGCGCTTCCCCTTGTTGGCTCCATCATCATCTGTGACAAGTAGTTATCTCCTACACACTCTAGGAACCTTCAGGACTAATTTCTTCCTAATGTCTAACCTAAATCTCCCCTCTCCTGGTTTGAAGCCACTACCCCTCATCCTCTCACTACAAGCCCTTGTAAAAAGTCCCTCTCCAGCTTTCCTGTAGCCCCTTCAGGTACTGGAAAGTTGCTATGAGGTCTCTCTGGAGCCTTCTCTTCTCCAGACTGAACAACCCCAGTTCTCTCAGCTTGTCTTCATAGGAGAGGGACTCCAAACCTCTGATCATCTTCATGACTGTTAAGACTGTGAGACCATACATTGACTTCCATGGACATACTTCTGATGCTACAATTTTGAATTCAGTTGGGCATTGAAGTCAGTTGGGCATTTATAGATGCAAATGCCTTCAGAATTTACAAAGCCTGTTGCAGGTGTGACCTGCAATATGAGTTCCCAGCAGAAAAGTCTCTCTGAGCCATGTGAAAGGTGAAGGGACAGCACTGGAAATAGACCTTATTGTGACTGTTAGTAAGAAGAAATTGTTTATATCTCCCTGGTGTTGGAAGTCAGCTGCTGAGAAAGCAGGAGGCAGAAATAAGATGCTATAGGAAGAAGAAAGGATTGCACTGAGGGTGGTATTAGTGAGGGCTGCCAAGGGATTGGAATCTGTTCCTGCAACTTCTGCTATCAGAGTGGGTAAGGAAAGGCTGTCTCAGTAGTGACTTCATTTCTCTCAGTGCCCTCATGGCAATGCTCTATTTTAGAGACAGTTTCTCCAGACAGCCTAGGGAAAAAAGTAGGGCCCTCTCTAATATGCTGGCAGTTGATGGAGGTGTTTTTGTTGCTGATCATTTAGGCTCAACGTAGTTTTTTAATTGATTCTGCAAAAATAACTTTCCAATTTCTGACACAGAGCATTTTTTTCTCATCTTATTGAGTGGAAAACGTTGTCTGTTCCATCATTCACAGACCACAAGGAGAATGATTCCCAGAAATACCTCCACAACAACAATTGGCCACTTCCTAATCTTAGATACCTGAAACAAAAAAATGGGAAACAGTCTTCACTTTGAAATGTTCTGCTTATTCTTGTGTATGATAGCAATGAATACATCATAGAACCATAGAATTGTTTAGGTTGGGAAAGACCTTTAAGATCATCAAGTCCAACCATTAACCTAACTTTACCAAGTCCACTGCTAAACCATGTGCCTAAGCACCATATCTACATGATAATTTTATTAATTGGAAGTTTGGCTTAATGATACTGACACAGTGTTCCTCTTTGCACTAGAGATCACACTCTGAAACTATTGAGGAGGTTAAAAAGGCAGGTGGGATATCTGATCTTTCTTCTAAGGTGCTTTTAAAAATCTCATTAGGCAAATCCATGTTTCTTTAGGCACACAGATACGATAGAAAGTCCCTTCTGAGCCTTTAGACAAACAGACTCATGGAAAGCTGAGTTGATTAAAATGTGCTATTAGATATCTACTGTAATCCACAGAGGTAGGTAAGGGACTGCTCTCAAAACATCTGCTAGCTAGAACATATAATACATTGTTTTTAGGTGACAAATATATTGGGATTTTCCTGCTTCCTTTGGGAAACCATGGGTCTAAACTATCTCACCGGAGCTAATTATTTTTTCCTGTAATTCATCCTAAAGTTTCCTTTGCATAACTTCATCCTATTATTCATAGTCTTATCTCATGGCCCATGTTCCCTCTGAAATTTAAAATTACATATCCTTGTATAAAATACATGCATAGCTACTTTCTATATCCCCTAATCATTAGATTATATTATACTTGGCTAGATCTTGAAAATCTTTTTTTCTAACATAATCACTGTTGTATCATTAAGATGTAATGAATTGCTTCTTTTAATTGCAATTATATACAAGTATGTTCAGGAATGTGCAAAAGCCTCTTGCCTCCCCCCACCCCCAGCAGCTCCCCCAGCACTCTCCTGAGCTGTGAGCAGTCCTGAAATGTCTCAGCCCACAGGCAGGAGATAAGGCAGAGCAGACAGGGGCTGGGGTATGAGGGGTATGAGGTCAGAGCCTGGGGTTGATGGTGATGGATGGATGGAGTCCTCCCTGGACACCAGCCATGGATGGAAGAGAAGGGAAGAAGAAGCAGGAAGGAAGTTGTCCTCTGTGATCTCTGACCTTCCTCTGAGCTTACGTAGATCTATGGAATGGAATCCCTTTGGTCAGTTCTGCTGTCTGTCTAGTCCAGCTCCCCTATGGGGGGTCATAGATACAATTCTCCTGCCCCAGTAGCCTCTGTAGCAGCAGAGCTAAGAAGCGACCTTGGAGTCTCAGCAGAAACATAAACATTCCAGTGTTATCAGTCCACTAGCTGGAACACTTGCTGCTGGTTAAGAGAGCTTACTGAAGGAAAAAAAATGGGTAAAAGGAAAATTAGCTTCATCCTGGCTCAAACCAGGACATGTTGCTCAACTGTCACCCATCTGAACAGTGTATTAACATGGACTGCTCACTAAGTCAGTGCTGCAACAAAGCTGCAACACAAGTGCACACAATTTTAAAGAAACAAATATATAGTTGGCCTATATTGTATTTAAAAGGTACAAATCAACACATACCCCTTCATAAACTCAATTTATCTGAGTCCTCTAGCATGAGTTTATTATCTTTCCTTTTGCACAACATTGCTTTCCTTCACAACTGTATTGAATGTGAAATAGAAGCAAAGTCTTCATTGAAATGGAGTGAACAGGCTCTGCAGAATTTTACACTTGAAAGGAAAGAGTAAAACAGCAGAAAACATCTATCAGTGCTTAAAACCCTCTATTTTGATATTGAGGGACAGACAGAGAATAGAGCATCTTTTACAATGATGAGAGCACAGGACATAATAAGCCAGAAAAGTAACCCTGAGTCATTCTGCAGACGAGACAGGTAGAAAAAAAAGGAAAGTTAAGTTTGCTTTGTGAATCATTTTAAAAATTTGTTTTGGATGTGGCTGGCATTCTCAATACCATATAGCAGGGCTACTTCTTGTACCTCTGGACCTCTTTCTAAGATTTTAAACTCCCAGAGCTGGAGCACAGCCTTTTCTCCCCCCTCACCTTCTCAACTCCAAGCATCTTGCCCAGCAGGTGACATCTCTGTGATGGCAGGAGATGGAAGCCACTGCTGCATCTTTTCCTTCCGGAGGTTTTAAGACTCTCCACAGGAATCACAGTCAGCATGAAACAATCTGTGGCCCTGGCTCGATGGGACTGCAGTGTGGTCACAGCCTCTGTGAAAGAGAAGGAGCTGGTACCAAGGTGTTTCCCTGCATGCTGCAGGACGAGGCTACAACATCACCTGCCTCACACTTTTAATGTTCAGGCAAATACTTAACAGAATCATGAGAACTTTTTTTAAACTGTTACATCCTTATATTCGCATCCTGGTTTTGATACCTTTGTTTCCTCTGCCTTTGCATTTCCAAGTCCTTTTGCAGAGGCAGGATGAGCACCCGCTTACCAGCTAAAGCTGTGAAAATGGCCATGAGTTTTCCTCACTACAAGAAGGATGTCGAGTTGCTGGAGCATGTCCAGAGAAGAGCTACCAGGCTGATGAAAGGCCTGGAGGACAAGTCCTACGAGGAGAGGCTGAGGGAACTGGGGTTGTTTAGTTTGAAGAAGAGGAGGCTGAGGGGTGACCTCATTGCTCCCTACAACTCCCTGAAAGGAGGTTGTAGGGAGGTGGGAGTTGGTCTCTTCTCTCCAGTGAATAATGGCAGGATGAGAGGCAATGGCCAGAAGTTGTGCCAGGGGAGGTTTAGGCTGGATATTAGACATAATTTCTTTACTGCAAGAGTGGTTGGACAGTGGAACAGGCTGCTCAGGGAGGTGGTGGAGTCCCCATCCCTGGAAGTGTTTAAAAGAAGTATAGTTGTGGTGCTTAGGGACATGATTTAAGCACTGAACGCGTAGATAAAGGTTATGGTGGGTGGATTTAGGTGATGGTTGGACTTGATGATCTTTGAGGTCTTTTCCAACCAGGATGATTCTGTGATTCTGTGAAATAATCCACAACAGCATGTGGAATCATAGAATCACAGAATCATTCTGGTTGGAAAAAACCTTGAAGATCATAAAGTCCAGCCATAACCTAACTCTACCAACCACTAACCTAACTCTACCAAGCATTAACCTAATTCTACCAAGTCCAGTGATTAAACCATGTTCCTAAGCACAACACTGGGAAGAACAGCCTGCTGTCCTGGTTCAGCAATGCCACCAGGAAATGTGAGCTGCAGACTTAGGTAGTATAAATCTCAGGACCATAACCTGTATTAAGAGCCAAAGACTTTGTTTACCAAATAAACCACTTATTTTGTTAACTGTGCAGCAAAAAGGACAAGAATCTCTTTCCTGGTCTCTTAGCTGTTAGCTCCTGGGACTTTGGCAGTAGCTGTCCAAGTGAGTACAAGCAGAGCAGTGTCTTGGCTCACTTGGCATCAAGGCTGCTCCTGGCATTTTGACCACTGGGAAGTGTTCTGACTGCTCTAAATTCTCCAACTATTGCATTACCTCGTGATCCAGGATGAATTCTTTGCCAGTGACTTGGAGGAATGAGAACTGCTACTTGTTTTATAAGAAGGGATAATAATGGAGATGATAAATCAAGGGGAATTACTGTATACATTTGGACCGTTAGAAGTTTTGTTACATTAATTTTTTAATCAAATACTTTCCATTCCAGTAGACTACAAAGCTTCTGAATCAGCAAAGATAAGCACAGTGAACTTCCAAAAAACTATAATCTCAAGTAACATCCCCAAGATAAAAGTTATAGTATGTTTTCTAATTTGTGTTTTTAATAACTTGGATGACTTAAACCCTAGGAAATGCAAAGAGCCAAACTCCTTTTGAAAGTTCATAGTCCAGGCAATAAAATCCATCCACAGGTTGGAGATTTCATAAAATAAGTTTTATGAGGCAAGTCCATAATTTTCAGTGGCAGTCATCTGGCTAAATTAGACAATATATTATACTTCCTACAGTTTTGAGGGATAAATAAATGAGATTCAGAGCACAGTCTTCTGACCAATTTTAATCTGACCCAAACCCAAAGCATGTCCCCTAAAACAAGATTTCACTTTCGATCCGAACTTCATAAAAGACAAAAAGAAGACAGAAGCAAGTACTTATAGAAGAGGAGATAAGCCAGTATTCACGCTCCAGTGCACTCTAATTTAAGTCAAGAATATTTGTGATAAGGCAGAGATTTTTAAAAATGAAAGCTAATTTGTTGTTCTGATAAACAGGAAAATCTGCTATGACTCTGAATAAAGAACATGTCCCGTTCTGTAAGTCCCGGGTATCTATCAGATTGCAATTTCTCTTCTTCCTACTGTTGTAAAACCACTTTTTATCTTTTGTATTTCTTTGTTTATAAGGATGGAATTTATCTCACTTAAGTTTAGACGGTAGGTGTTTACTTCTGAGCTGATCATGAGGACTCACCTTCTTGTGCTAAACACCTGTCTTGGGATAAAATGACACCTCAGTGACTCATTCAGCTCTATATCTTACACTGCAGAAGTCTAAATGGGGACAGACAAAGCCTGGCTCAGATTTCTGCTGCTTTATTTGATTGCTGTTCCTGCTTTCATAGATCTGACATCCAAAGTCACTGATTGTCTCCAACTAAGTGAATTTTGTCACTGCTGGAGGTAGAGGACAGCTGCCTCAGCTCTTAAGAAGGCTGAGCTTCACATGAGCTCATCACTGTGCTTATTCTCAGGCACCATCGTGACCACCCTGTTTTGATACCAAGAGTCAGCAGAGCCTTTGACAGTGACCCCCCTCCCTTTTTCATCATAATTGCAGCCAAAAAGCAAGATGAAGAGAAACAACCCTGATTTCACTGATGAATACTTCTGCTGGGGTTCAATATACTTTTAGTGTTGAAACATATTCCTATGCCATAAGAGTCTGTAAATCTGTTGGCCCTGACTCTCCACTGCTTGTACCTCGTGTCATTTTCATTAAGGTATTTCTGATCTGATTCGATTTTAAAGCTTTCTTTATCTTGAGCATATATGACAGAAAAAGATGCAAAAAGAAAGAATGTTTCCCTTTTACACTATTTAGAGAGCTACACCGTTTTGGTAAAGTCACACGGTGCCTGGGTCCTCATAGAGATGAGCAACGTGTGGTCCAGGCTTCCTGGTATAAGAAATACATCTTTGTCAGCTCTGAGGTTTTGACCTTGAGATATAGGGCAGGGGAAGCTTGTAAGCCTGTAGAGCTAGAGACATGAACCACGTACACATGCAGAGTGAATAACTCACTTGGGGGCTTAAATATCCTAAGCTTCTGCACTTGTAATGCCATGCCTAGGTAGCTCTTTGATTTATCTTTCAAAATATGGTGCTAAGCTGGTATTTGTCTCACCTGGACTTAGTCACCTAAAATTTTTGTGCTTGTCTGGGCTGCTCAGTAACTGAGTACTGTTCTTTTTAGTTGCCAAAATGAGGGACATGATGAGTCAGTCCTACCCAGGTGCTGGGGGATCCATTTCCAGTAGCTCTAAAGCAGGGGCAGTGTGTGAACAGAGGGTCACATTTAGGGGAGCTCGGTTTGCCCACACAAAAATGCAACACAAAGGGAGGTTCTTCCTTGCTTGGATTCAATGCTTTGGGGCACATGTTTACAAGCTCAGAATAGTAGAAAATGTAAAAGGAACTATATGAGTGAGATCCTCTGTGTGCTAGGCAAAACAGCATGATTTGAAGACAGGCTGAGAGAGTTGGGGCTATTCAGCCTGGAGAAGAGAAGGCTCCAGGAGATCTTAAAGTGGCCTTCCAGTGCCTGAAGGGGCTACAGGAAAGCTGGGGAGGGCTTTCTACAAGGGCATGGAGTGATAGGATGAGGGGCAATGACTTTAAACTAGAGCAGGGTAGATTTAGATTGGATATTAGGAAGAAGTTCTTCACAATGGAGATGGTGAGGCACTGGAACAGGTTGCCCAGGGAAATGGTGGAGGCCCCATCCCCGGACACATTCAAGGTCAGGCTTGGGCAACATGATCTAGTTAAAAAGGTCCCTGTGCACTGCAGGGGAGGCTGGACTAGATGACCTTGAAAGGTCCCTTCCAACCCCACACATTGTATGATTCTATGATTCTGTGATTATTATATGGACTTTATAATTGGAAAGGTTTGGCAATTTGAAACTAGATTGAAGAGCTGAAAGCAGTCCCAGGCACAAGACTCAGTGGTTGTGTACTGCACAGCTGTTGACAATGTAGACATTGTACCTATGTTAGATACGTCCTGGAATATTTAACACAGGAGTTTCATAAATGAAAACCTTTTATTTGGTAGGGATTAAGGTTTAAGGACAGAAGTGCACACCTGTGCTGTGTGAAATTTTATTTCCTGGTGTTTCTTAGAGAAGCTGTAGGAATACAAAAGCAGGCTGCAGGAAAGCATGCAGCCAGCCTTTACTTTTCTCCTGTTCTTTTTGCCTTGAGTCCTAATAAAAGGGGTGACTCCCCGTATTTTAACAGAAAACTAATGTAACAACAATCAACTTTCTGAGTCTATTTCTTTATTTATTTCCTATGGGGATGAAAGGCTAGGACTCGGAGGAAATAATTTCTTTCAAGGACAGGATGAAAAATGCTGTTGCTTATGCCAATTCTGGGATTTTAGACTTTAGCATGAACCCAGTTTTGCCCCCTCTGCTCGGTTTGAATACTAACATGGAACTTAATGTTCTGGTATTTGCTCATTTTTCAATACAGGGTGTGTGGTTTTGTAAAAAAATAATAGTGATCTGTGTATAGCATCAGGAAAATAAACAAAACAAACAAACAAAAGCCAAGCACTAAAAATAAAGAGGAAGCTTGTAAAACAGCTACGGAGGTCTCAGATCCTGAAAAATTGCTTCTTGAGGCAATTCTTCATTCCTGGAGTTATGTGTCAAAAATGGACATCTTTGAGTTGGAAGGAAAAGAATGCCAAATCTCACAGAGTCAAAGAATTGTCGCAGTTGGAAAAGACCAAAAGATCACCGCGTCCAAACATCAACCCAGAAAAAAACACCATGCCACTAGAGCATGTCCTTAAGTGCAACGTCTACACATTTCTTGGATACCTCCAGGGATGCTGACTCCACCACCTCCCTGGGCAGCCTGTTCCAGTGCCTGACCACTCTTTAAGTAAAGAAATTTTTTCCTAATATAATAGAATCACATCATGGAATGGTTTGGGTTGGAAGGGACCTTAAAGATCATCCAGTTTCAACCCCCCCCTGTACAGGCAGGGACACCTCTTATTAGATCAGGTTGCTCAGAGCCCCATCCAACCTGCCCTTGAACACCTTCCAGGGAGGGGGCATCCAGAACATCCCTGGGGAACCTGGGCCAGTGTCTCACCACCCTCACACTAAAGAATTTCTTTCTAATGTCTAATCTAAATCTACCCTCTCCCAGTTTAAAGCCGTTACCCCTTGTCCTATCACTACATGTCCTGGTAAAAAGTCCCTCCCCAACTTTCCCTTTCAGGTACTGCAAGGCTGCTGTGAGGTCTCCTCTGAGCCTTCTCTTCTCCAGGCTGAACAGCCCCAACTCTCTCAGCCTGCCTTCACAGTAGAGGTGCTCCAGCCCTCTGATCACCTTTGTGGCCCTCCTCTGAACTCACACCAAAAGCTCTATGTCCTTCTTGTATTGGACTCCCGAACTGGACACAGCACTGCAGGTGGGGTCTCATGAGAGCAGAGTAGAGGGGCAGAATCACCTCCCTGGCCCTGCTGGCCATGCTTCTCTTAATGCAGCCTAGGACACCCTTGCTTTCTGGGCTGCAAGTGCATATTGCTGGCTTGTGTTGAGCTTTTCATCAACCAGCACCGACACGTCCTTCTCCTCAGGGCTGTTTTCAATCCATTCTCTGCTCAGCCTGTATTTGTGCTTAAGATTGCCCCAACCCAAGTGCAGAACCTTCTAGTCTAAACCTCCCCTGGCTGCAGCTTCAGGCCATTTCCTCTGGTCCTATCATTATTCACCTTGAAAAGGCCAACAGCCACCTCCCTACAACCTCCTTTTAAGTTGTTGTAGAGGGCAATGAGGTCTTTCTCAGCCTTCTCTCCTCCAAACGAAACAATCCCAGTTCCCTCAGCCTCTTCTCGTAAGACTTGTTCACCAAACCCTTCACCAGCTTGGTTGCTCTTCTCTGGAAATGCTCCAATAACTCAATGTCCCTCTTGTAGTGAGGGGCCCAGAACTGAACACAGTACTTGAGGTGTTGCCTCACCAGCATCAAGTACATGGGAACAATCACTTCCCCAGTCCTGCTGGTCTAGTAGTTACAGAGTGCCTTCTGGCTGTCATCTGCATTTGATGAGCCCTACAACACAGTGCAAGACATCAGCCTTGTACAGGTTTACATCGACTAGAGCCTACAGTATTTGGCACAGGGAGTGGAGGACTGAGCCAGCCCAGCCTGTCAGAGGTAACTGGGAGGAACACACAGTGCTCCTCCTTTTGCTGCAAGGCCAGCCAGCTGCCCTGAAAAATGAATAAGACACTGAAATTACTTTTTACACCATCTTTGGAAAAATGCATATGTTTGGTTAAGAAGCATTGATATTAACATGCTGAATTATGGGTTTTCAAATAAGCCCTGAGAAATCACCAAGTAAACAAAAACATTATCGCTGGAGATCTCAGCAATTTCAACTTCTGGATTTAAGCTGTTTAAAAAACTTATTTCATAAAATGTAAACATATAAATATTTTCTGCTCAGATGGCAGCTGATGAGAAACAAGGTCCTCCAGGCAATTTGTGTTTGCTTTGGTAGCAAAACAAAAATGCAAGGCAAGAGCCAGAGAGGGATGGCAGTCAGATTTACTCTAAGAATCCTACGAAATGCAGAGTCTTTTTGAAGCCTCAAGTACTGGAGTGTTGGGTACATGAGAATCTGAACTTTCCTGTTCATATTTGGGTCCTTGAGTTTGAAACTAAAAGCTTGAAAACACTGAATCTTCCATTTCATGGATTAGCATAAATAGCCCATAAAGCAAAATTGAAAAAAAAAAAAAAAAAACCCCACAACCTTGAGATGTATTTTTTTTACTTTTAAACCAGTATAATATTTTTGACTGATGTAATGGATTCTAAACTTTTGCAATTAGCCATATTTTAATAAAGCTTGAGTCCAGGTGGCTGCACACCTATCTAATGTATAACACTTACTGTTTAAACTGCACCAGGAGCAGACTACCAAAAAATGATCTAACATTTGACTATTTTTGTCATCTACATAGCCATACCTTTTGCTCCCTTGCTCCAGGATGATGCAAGCTACTGCTGGAAGCTTGGATGGAGATTCCCCTGCCTCATTTCAGTACATTTATTTGCAGTGTGGGGGGACACAAGCTGTAAAACTGGTCCTGGCTTTCTATGTCTGCAGACTTCTCTTATCCATGGGCCCATGAATGACCCTGCAGAGCTTACACTTTTCTGGTGCTGCTTGGCCTTTTGAAGCTGGTAAATCTACCTGGTACTTATGGCTCTAAATGATTATTTGACAATTGCAGCCTGTTTGAGCCTAAGTAATCCTATTACAAGTAACATTTGGCTTTAAACCTGAAGACAAAGGCAAAAGGCAAAAAGCAGCCATATCACACTCTCCAAAGACAACTGTTCAGCTCCAAAACCTTTTACATCAGATTCTCATTTAATTTACAGAAAACCATGTACTTTTTTTTAATTCTCACACTAACATCTTAAGTAAATACAATACATTTGAGCAGTCCACTTCTTTTGTATCCAGCTCTCCTTTGGGAAGAGGTGGTTTTTTTGCTTCAAAGAAGGCAGATTAATTCCTCCAGCTAGTAATACAGAGTTAATGGAGTTATTTCATGGAAGTTAGTGTTGCTTTGAAGATACACCAAGTTATTTTCTTCAGTTACTGAAGGCCATCACTAGTGACAGGAAATCTATGGAAGTTTATTCAAAAGCACAGAAACTTCCTAAGATTTTCCCATTCTCCTTGGTTCAGATTTGAAAAATAAAATATTGAGTTGTATTTCTGGGTTGCTGAATATGCTGGACTGCTCCACAGGAATGAGAGCTCTTATGCCACAGATGGCCACAGGGAAAGGGCAGGAAAATCACTGCTGCTACCCAGTGTTTGTTCTGGCATCTTTGCTGTTTGCCTACCAGCCATAAAAATGAAATAATTATTTTCATTAATATAAAGCTGTGGCAACTTATTTGAAGTTATGGTTAAATTGCACTTCAAATAAATGGGAGGGCTATTACATTTCCTGTTACTTCTTTACCAGTTCTGGGGTCTAATTCTTATTCAAATCTGCAAACCAACATGGTATCAGGCTATCAATTTTATCAATTTTATGTTATCCAACATAAAAATATTTCCTAGCTCTTCTAGCACAATACAAGTACTAAGAGAAATAAGCTATTAGGATAAGATATTTAACATTTTTCATGAAAGCTTTAGATTTTACTCTCTTTAGTAACAGGCAAAAGATTCGAAGAAAAGCCAAAGTGAGGGGCCTGCATGTGCATCTCACTGCTAATTGGGTTGATGAACCCATGCCCTACTCACCCAGAAATGTGCTTAGATATAAATTACTAATTGCAGCATAGTGCAGCTAAATCCCTTTGTATTTCCTTAGTATTAGCACCACCAGCCTGATGGCACATGAGGCCTGAGTTTACACCTGTGCTCCAGAAACAGATCTCGATACTTCTTCTTCCACAAACATCTCCAGATTTTTCTTCCCTTTCTTTGTTTCCACTCTCACTTGATCATGTCTTCTGCTTTCTGGTCTGCTCTGTTCATCCTCCCAGATCCAGCTGATGTCCATCGAGGACAGAAACCTTTGTATTTCTGTCTGGATTTTTGCAGAACATTTCACAGTCAATGGAAATACACAGAGAGCTGCCTTCTGCCAGTTGAATGGAATGAAGATAATTTTCCACCCAAAGTTACTGTATTTTGCTCCTCTAGTACATTCTTACAGATCACAGACACTGTGAAATTATTAATGACTTAGGACAGTCATCTCTGCAGGCCAAGAAGTGGTTTCATGTTGCTGTGCAGGATTGGATGAACAGATGGCTGTGTTTGGCTCTGACAAGATGCGGGGTGAATTGCAGGGCTGGAGAGAGAAAATTGCAGAGAGACCTTTGAGAACAGCTGGAGATGATACTGCTAATTGCCTGATCTAGTGAGATGGTCTTGGCGTATAACTTTGTGACAGAAGGAATTACATTGATTACTGGCCAGAAATACCTGAGCATCAAAGCCACCTTGTGCAAGGAGATGGGAGAGTTGCAGGCACTCTGTGTGGGAGGAGGACAAGGAGACACAAGACAAGGCACACAGAGTTGTTTGCAAGGAGCCACATGATCTTCATATGAACTCTCCAGAGCTATATAACATTGGTGCATTCAAGGGGAAGATAATTTCTGCTTTTCACATTGTCACATCTGAGTAAAGAACATACTGTAGCCCATGTGTTTCCACTTAACACCAGAGGAATTTTGAAAGGACTTCATGTATCCTTGAAAATCTCCTGAAGGTCATATCCTAGTAATGAAAAATTAAATTATTTGTAGTAACATGTGGTTGTCATATTTCACTTGACACACATCCCTTTCCTTTGGGCATGCAAACCTGCTAGTTCAGTCCTGCACTACACCAAGACCCTGCACAAATTTAGGATCTCCTAGGGCTTGTTTTTTCTTCCTTTCTTCCCAGTGTGAGGAAGAGCAAAGAGCTACAAAACCCATTTCCTTGATTAGGAGAATACACTGGAACATCATTACCAGTTTATAGTAAGACTCAAAAAAGTGGTAGTCCAGGTTCTAAAGACATCTGTCTATCCTCAAAGAATGATCCCAAATCTAGCACAGCATGCAGCTGAGTAATGTATGTTAATTGTACATTGCTTGGTACTCATCCCACTCCAGAGCTCCAGGTTGTGCCAGCACCATATGAACGTTGGCACAAGGAACTGTGCTGTGGCATGAACACAACTTGTGTTCTCTATATCGCAGAGACAACATATCTTACTGGAGTCAGTGACTCAGAACTTAAGCCATGACTCACCTCTAGTTCATTTTCCAGACGACATCCCAGAAACATCTCCCTAGTGCTGGGGTATGAACCCTGTGTTTGTTACTACGTGGCTATTTCAGCAAAGTCCCTGCTCTAAGATCCAGCACCAGCTCTTTCAAAGCCAACCCACAGGCTCTCACTTCATGGTTGGTTTGTAGTCAGGAAGATCTAAATATGAGGTCTGACTGGTACTTTAAGCCACTAGAGAAGAGACAAATCCTTAGGTGCATACCCTCCAGCATTGCTCCACCACTGGGTGGAGTGATCATAGAGTGAGTCTTTGTAAAGAGTTAAGTACAGAATTTTTCTGGGTTCAGGTCATCCAAGAAAATTTGTCCTGACAGAAGCAGTATCTTTTAAGAGGACAAGCACTCAACCTCAATCTGAGCTAGACTCCTCTGCTCTCAGACTTGGAAATGACATTTTCACCACTGTAGACAGTACTGACAGTGAAGGGAGGACTTATTATAAGGATACCTTCAAATGCTGATGTCAACTTCTTTCCAAATCACTCCACATGCTTGTGGGGAAGGTCAGTTCTAGTGTGTTGGTTTGTATAAAAAAAAAAAATAGCAAAAATCCCATAAGCAATTGTGCATACATGTGACCTTGCATGACCAAAGGCTTTACCTGTTATTTGGTAACACATTAAATACATTAAGGTAGCTTTGTCCTGAAAAATTTTACAACATGAGAAGGCAAACAGCATAATTTGAGTAGGTGAGAAGGAGGCAATCAAAGCATATGCAATTCTATATACATTAAAAGCTAGTTTTTTCTAAGAGGTGGGAGCTGGGTGTTCTTATTCAGCTATAGGAACAGATGTGCAAATCAGGACATTTGTGGAATCTTCAATTTGAGATCATAGAATCATAGAATCATAGAATGGTTAAGGTTGGAAGGGACCTTAAAGATCATCAGGTTCCTGCTATGAGCAGGGACACCTCACACTAGACCAGGCTGAACAAAGCCTCATCCAACCTGGCCTTAAACACCTCCAGAGAGGGGGCACCCTATTCCAGCACCTTTCTAACCTCATGGTGAAGGATTTCTTCCCAATGTTTAACACAAATCTCCCCTCTCTCAGTTTAAAACCATTACCCCTAACACTATCTTCTCTGGTGAAAAGCCCCTCCCCACCTTTCCTGTAGCCCCTTTCAAGTACTGGAAGGTGCTATAAGGTCTGCCCGGAGCCTTCTCTTCTCCAGGCTGAACAGCCCCAAGTCCCTCAGCCTGTCTTTATAGCAGAGGTGATCCAGGCCTTTGATCATCTTGGTGGCCCTTCTCTGGACCCTCTCCAACAGCTCCATGTCTTTCCTGTGCTGAGGGCTCCAGAGCTGTACACAGCACTCCAGGTGGAGTCTCACCAGAGCAGAGTAGAGGGGCAGAATCACCTCCCTGGCCCTGCTGGCCACACTTCTTTTGCTGCAGCCCAGGATGAGGTTGGCCCTCTGGGCTCCAGCGATCACTGGTGGCTCATGTCGAGCTTCTCATCTACTAACACCCCCAAGTCCTTCTCCTCAGGACTGCTCTCTAGCCATTCTGACCCCAGCCTGTATTTGTGCCTGGGTTTGTACTGACCCAGGTGCAGGACCTTGCACTTGGCCTTGTTGAACTTCATGAGGTTGTCATTGGCCCACCTCTCCAGCCTGTCAAGGTCCCTCTGGATGGTGTCCCTTCCCTCTAGGGTGTCAGCTACTCCACACAGCTTGGTATAGCCAGCAAACTTGCTGAGGATACACTCAATCCCACTGTCCCACGTTGAACAGCACTGGTCCCTGAGGAACACCACTCATCACTTGCCTCCACTTGGATACTGAACCATTGACCACGACTCTCTGGGTGTGGCCATCCAGCCAAATACTTATCCACCCAGTGGTCCATCTGTCAAATCGATGTCTTGTCAGTTTGGAGACCAGGATGTCATGTGGGACAATGTCAAACGTCTTGCACAAATCCAGGTAGATGACGTCAGTTGCTCTGCCATTATCCACCATCTCTGTAGCCTTGTCATAGAAGGCCACCAAATTGGTCAGGCATGATTTGCCCATAGTGAAGCCATGTTGGCTGTCACCAATCACCTCCTTATTTTCCATGTGCCTTAGCAGATTTTCCAGCAGGATCTGCTCCATGATCTTGCCAGGCACAGAGGTGAGACTGACTGGCCTGTAGTTCCCCGGGTCTTCCTTTTTTCCCTTTTTAAAAACAGGGGCTATGTTATCTTAGCTAAGATGCTGCAAAGAAAGCAGGATTGGCCTCCACTGCATCCAGGATGTGCTGACTGATTCCTTGCAAAAGAGGAGAGAATTAGCTTTTCAAGATGAATTAAAAAAAAAGAGAAAGACTAAGTTTAAGGCTGACTTCAGAATGAGAGGTAAAGTGTAAATAGGATAATAAGAAACATAAGCAAATAAGGGATAACTTTGACTTTATTGGACGAAAGCAGGCCAGACAGAGCAGAGCTATGAGGGTCCTTGGATGTGAGGACATGTAGCTGGAACTTGGTGCAATAGAGGAGTGAAACCTGAGGTGCAGAGATGTCAACCTCTTCCTTCCTCCTGCACAGCCTTGCTCCCCACCCCTGACTTGCCCTTTTACCTTCCTTGGTGGCTCAGCCCAGTGCGTATCCAAGCTGGCAGTCTCTCCACCATTAAAACTGGAGACAGCATAACTTAATAGGAAAAGTCAATACTGAAAAGAAAGAGCAAGCCTGAAGAGCCCTCTGTGTTCTCCCTTTGCAGAGGGACTGGCCCCTGCCCCAGCTTGCAGCTGTGCAGGGAGGGTTAGCATGCTATTAGCATATCATTTATTCACTGAAAGACAGGACTTGTAGGCCAACAGCAGCTCAGACAGACATGATCCCAGGGCAGGAGCATTCCCTCTTTCAGAGACGTTGCCATGCATCCATTTCTGCAGTCGCTGAGATGCAGAAGCAAACAGAGGGGTGTAGGTGAAAAACGAACTGGAGCAGCCAAAAATGATACAAAGGGAAATGAACCCTCTCAGTGCCATTCCCAGATGCCACTCACCCTCATTTTACCATCTGAATTCTTGGCAGTGCTTCATGTTTTGCACCGACTTTGCTTTCTCAGTCAGTTGAATACAAGGGCTGATCTTGGTGCTTGTGCTATTGCTTGTTTGTGTTGCAGGAGCAAAAAGTAGCCCCATTCACAGACCCACCTTCCTTGTTCTGAGGCACTGGGCACCCATTTAACAAGTCCTTGTACAACAGAGCTTACAGTTTGTATACAAGGCAAGACTAATCGGCAAGGAAAAACAAAATAGGTGAAAAGGACAAAGTACAAGTGATATTCTCATAAAAGTAGCTCACTACAACCACATTAAATGTAGCAAGAATCAAGCTTGGCATTGTCACAGCCTGGCTCTGCTGGGGAGTGTTTGGCCTGGCATCATAACAGAGGTGAGCTTTTAATTAGTGTGATCTTGAAATCAGTGGGATAGCAGCACAGTAGGAGCAGTGGCTGCACTTCAAGATCTCCCATTCAAAGTAGCCTGAGTGCTGGAGAAAGAAATCTCAGATGAGAAACACCAATAAAAGCCACCACTTATCTCAGACTTCTAAAAACTTTCATCAGAATCACTGTTCTACTTACAAGACAAATAATGGAAAAATCTGGCCTGTGTTAAAGAAAAACTCCTGATTAAAATGATGATTTTAGTGCAGCTTCCAAATGAAAATCCTATTTAAAGCTCCTGTTTCCTCATTTTGATAGAATCCCCTGGGAAACGTACATAAGGATAACTCCTTTAGAAAACACAGTGTACTGTCCTTTGAACTTAGATGGAATTCCACATGGAAAATATGACAGCCTGGTATTATTTTTGCTGACAGAATTAGCAGAGAGATGTAGGTATGCAGAGTGCACTGTAAGAGTCTTTATTGTGCCTCCTTTTCTTTCAAATACGAATAAAGGAGAAAATTATAAGAGACATGAAGCTGCATCCACATACAATTCTACATGTAATTAAAAAAAATTGTTTTGAAATTGTTCTGTCTTCTCTGTGAGGTGGTCTTGCTAATGGTGTATGATAAGTTAATCAAATCTACATATAAACACATAGCAGGATTGGAATGGCAGAATTCTTTTAACTGTCTGCAAAAATAAATATTTACCTTACAAGCAAAATAAAATGTTCATTTTTCTATATGAAACAAGTCTACTTATGTTGGAAACAAGCTATATGGGAATATAATAAATCCTCAATGCCTAGGTAAAAATTGTTCAAAAGCACAATCCAAATGACTTTGAAATACATGGTTTAACGGAGAAACTGTTGCAGCCCATGGCTTGTATACCTTTTTTGGGGGAGAAGAGAGATAAATTTTAGTATGTTTGAGTAAATGTCTCAAATAGTAGCATTATGTGGTTCAGAATAGAAAATTACTGGGAAAAATGTACATAGCCTACCTTTCTCCTCCACTGCTTAAGTATCCAAATGAACTCAGATATAATTACAGTTTTAAAAAATGTGTCATCCATCCTTTTTCATTCTACAGCTAAATATGCGCATCCTCAAAATGCAGCAAAAATCTGGTGCATAAAATTAAGAATATATTGTCTGTCTATATTTAATACAGAGTCAATGTTTAGAATGATTACGGGAACATCGAGGCCCTGGCAAAAGTGAGAAGCACTTAAAGTCTTCATTGGGGATGCCACCTCCCTGGAAGTGTTCAAGGGCAGGTTGGATGGGCTTCTGAGCAACCTGATCTAGTGGGAGGTGTCCCTGCCCATGCAGGGGGCGAGGATCTAGATGATCTTTAAGGTCCCTTCCTACCCAAACCATTCTATGATTCTATTATATATATAAAATCATCAGTGCCAAAGGAAAGGAAACAAGCTAAGGGTTAAAAATGACCAGGAGTGTGTGTCTTGTTTCTGTCCTTACTTTGAGAGCAGGATTCTGCACTGTCAGGTCTTGCAAAATCATCCTACCTCTGCTGAAAGAATATGAGTCTCCATGCAAAATTGGATGTATCACTGCCCATGCAGAGGGGTAAACATGCTGCATCACCCATGAGCTCTCTTTATGGCAACGTTCAAATAATTAAAAAACTAATGCCAACGTGAGATTGGTCTATAAAGTAGGAGCAAATTACCCAGGAATGCTAATAATCCAGGAACTGGGAAGGTAAACAAAAGAAGGCTCAGATACAGATTTTAAAGTAATCTGGTCACATTGTTAAGCCAAACACAGGATTTTATGGTAAGCACATCTGTGCTCAATATGTTTATCACACTCCTGACTGAGGACCATGATGGGGAACATTGCTGTGAGACCCAAAGCAGGGGGTACCTGGCATTGGTTTGGATATTGATTAACAACTCAGTGGACAAGAATGACATAGTCTGTGCATTCATTTTGAGCAGTATTTTCAGGAAAAACTTGTACATTGCTCATAAAAAAACCCAGCAGTTAAATAATACCACTTGTCAGCAGTGGATTTGCCAAGTGGCAGAGCTTGGGTGTTCATAGTTCTAGATGTGTTTGCTTGCATGTAGCAAATATCTAACCCCAGGGTAAGGGTCAGTGCCAAGGATAGTCCAAATGAATTGATTAAGCTTAATCAGGGTCAACGTGTGTCCAACATAATTTTACCTCTCAGGAACAGAATTACTCCAAAACCATTTTCAGGACCTCATGGTTCAGGTATCACAGCAGTTTATCCTGTCATTCACCGCATTGATTTTTTTTTTTTAAACTCCCATGCCACCCATAAAGATGTTTCCACAGAACTGGGTTCACTAGCTGGTTTATGTTTTCTTTTTCCAAGAATGAAAAACATCATGTGTGGGATCCATTCGACCAAATACAGTCATCTGTTTCCAAGTTAGTCACAATCCAACTTCCTTCTCTGCAGACAAAAAACTCTTCGAGGGAGATTTGTCTCATCTTAAAGACAGCTAAAATTAGGCAAATCAATTGTGCCTTCAAAGACTGTATTTCTTGCTTTTATTTTCAAGCAAGCTGAGAGATACTAGCTCAGGTGTTCCCATGTTCACTGAGAATGTCTAAATGTAACTGAGATCAATGTTATTGTGCCCTATTTTGGACCTTGAAATTGTTTTTCTTTTTAAATACCGTCAATGTTACCTTTTTTTTTTTTTTTTTTTTTGCTCAGTTCTTGATGTAACTTTGGATTCATCACTACTCTGTCATTACTAGGTGAGAACACAGAGTTGCCTCCCTCCTCCACAACAGGAGGAGACTGCTCCATTCTGGAGGATACGGTGTCACCAGCTCTTAGTGCTACTGTCATTATCATCGTCACCGTTATCATCTCGGGGAGTGCTTACTTGTGCTTCCTGAAATACATCTGCTCCGGATGCTGCAAAGCTACCCAAGTAGTACCAGCCAGAAGACTTGATCCTAGTAGGTCTGAAGAACAAGTCTAATCTCACCTCATCAGGTGATTTACTGAGCTGTGGTAAGAAATATCTGTAAGTAAGAACAAATGTCAGAAAGCAAAGGAGACGTGCTCTTAATTGTAGCAACTAACAGACCCCTGCTTGATTGCAGGGATTTGCTATACTGTACTCCATGTAACTTTAAATATTTCTTCCTAGATAAAGAGAATCTTCTTCAGAAGTTTTCTGAGGACATGCTACTAGAGATGAAACTTTCTGTTATTATTTGGCCATTTTTGACACTGTCTGTCATCACAACATCTGGTTTACTGCAGTCTTTTTTAACCCTTCTCTGCTTTCACATTTGATAATGGATTTGTGTTCCAGAGATCTGCCATTGTTACCAAGTGTTCTCTCTTGGGGTGTGACAAAAAGAGATCAGGACTGGATACCTTGGGAGCTGTCTGAATTTGTCAGCTTTTGAAATTGTGAAGTCCAAGTGGACACACTTTGGAGCTCCAAAGACAAGCCTTTGCTCCCAAGATACAGAATTCTGAATGATTCACCACGGATATCAGAGGTCAAAATAGGGGATGTAGTGATCTAGTGATCTTCTGACCTCCTGATCTTCAATTGATCTTCTGATTTTAAACTATGCTAACATAACATAACTCATATTTCTGTTACTAACCAATGTTTAAAGCCCAAGTGTCCTTTTTTCTTTGCTGTAGATACATTACATTTTTGCCATGTTAACCAAGCTGCTGTTGGGCACCTATCAGAACCACTCTCACAGTGACTGTTTAACAAAGCTCTTAGCTGATATTCTGGCCATGACAGTGCTATTCCTCCAGTTACACATCTCATCCAGTCCTATCCAGGGAGTGAAACATGTTTGAACCATGTCAGCTGTTGGGGAAAAAAACACATCTGGATAAAATAAAAAATTAGTCTGAAGCTTTCTGACAGCAGACATTTTTACTTTCTCTTGGGATCAGCTGAGAAAGTGAAGTTCAGAAGAAATACCAGTGGAATGGCTCTTCTTGGGTTCTTCTGGCTTAAGCTGTACAGGGAAGAATTGAAAAGCTTTTTGAAAGATGTGACTGTGCAGTTTGTTTTGCAAGTCCCAGAGCAAAAGAAGTAAAGATAAATAAAGGTAAATATCCAGAGATGGCCTGTTTGAGACCTACCTGCATCAAGCCTTTGAAATGTGTGTTGTTTATTGTTAAAATGCTCACTGAGCCAACTGCAGCTATATTTGCCTCCTTACAAACATACCTTTCCAGGAGACAGTGCTTTTATGTCTGCCTCTCCTCTTCCCCTTTAAAGCAAAACCTAAACAGTTCTGGTATTTGTTTTTACAGTTAAAAATCTTGAAAACGGGATATTTGAAATGCCCATGAGGAAAATCTGAAAGAGAAACTCCTATTTTTACACATCTGTGAGTGTGTGAGATGAGCCAATTCACATTTTTTTTAAGAGCTGGCTTGCCAGCACTGTATGCCAGGCAAGTTTTGGATCTGCTCTGTGTCCCTTGGGCACACAGTGCTCCTAATCCAACAGCAAAGATGAAATACAAGACCCAGGCCCACTGTTACTCTGGGAGAGGGCCAACAAAAAGCAGTGCAGCTCTGCATTCAGACCTGAGTATCACTGTATGATAAACTCAATTATTTTTATTCAGATTTCACCTGCAATTGATCAGCTGTATTTATGCTTAAAGCTGATATATTTATCTTGCCAAGACAAAAGTGTATATTGTGGTTTGCCTCTTGGAACTCTATGTAGAGAAGTAGCTCTGTGTATCTGTGTCACTAGTAAGTTAACTGAAGAGCTGCTATCACCTTGACAAATCTACATTTTGCATATTGGTGAAGAAAATAAAATATATAAATCTCGATGCCTCTTTCCTTGTATAAAATGACTGTTGTGTTTTTCTCTGTAAAAGTTTCCATGACTTTGATTTCATCCCAGGTGGCTGTTTGTGAAAACCAGTCTCAGCAGTCCAAGGAAAGACCAAGAGCACTCACTGCTGGTAGCTATCAATGTATGCTGGTTGTTGTTTTGACAGCTCTATTGACAACATGATATTTTGTGGTTTGTATTTTGTTTTCATTAAATCTTGTTCTTACATCTTAACCATTTCTGACTTAAATAAAGTCATCAAATGCATAAATCTGATTCTTCTTGATTATTGATGTTCTTGGGTTGGTTACTTCCCTCCTAGGTACCCATGGAATCCTGGTTTTACATAAGGGAATTGCCCTGCTCAGGTTTGTTTTGACAAGTAGTCAGCCTGCTGCCAAGGATCCTCTGGCTGGGAGCAAGGATGTTCCACTCCACAGCTTGGACTTGAGAGACCTGGATTTCTTGTTCTGCCAAAGATCTTCTATGTGAGCAACTCAGAGCAGGTCTAACACCTCCAAGGACCTCTGCACATCTCCCCAGCATCACTGCAGCTTTCAGGGAGCCACATGGACATTTCCCACCAAACCCACAACCACCAGGCTATAGCTCTGGCTTCCTCCCCTGGGCAAGTAGTCTAACAGGAATTAACCAGAGAAGAAACAGAAACAGCTTAGTGGGTAGGGTACTGCCCTGGGCATCAGAAGCCATGGGCACTGCTCCCTTTCCCTGGGATTTGTTTCTGTATTTGCCACTAATTTTCAGAAAAGAGGACATACCTGGGAGCAGATCAGGAACCACGTTTCTCTCAGGTCAGCTGCCTCCACAGCTAGAAAAATATGGGTCCACTTAACTTTTAAGATTTTTTTACAGCATGTGACAGCAGTTCTGAGCATCACAAAGGTTGGAAGGAGACTGGGGGAAGTTAGCAAAAAAGACTTGGGGATCAGAGCCCAAAAGCCTCAGTACCAGTGGCTTGCAGGGAAATCTAACCCCTTAATCCTTATTTTTTAAGCCCGTTTTGCAAAATCCGACTCTTTCTCCTGCACTCACTCTCCATCCTTAGGAAAAAGGCCTCAGCAAAGGAGGCTGCATCACCAAAAAAAATTCTCTGAAGGTATCCACCAGAGGGAGTTGCCTGAATGCAACAAATCCAGGCTGAACTAGAAATGGTTATAAACAGGCACGGAAGAGCCTGTGTGCTCCCCAGGACAGGCAAGCTGCTCCCCGCAGCTGCTGTTAAGGAGCCTGGGCTGAATTCAGCAAAGTACTGACTCAAATCTGCATAATCTTAAGTGAATACTCAGTGAACTCTAAGGAATTGCTCTGTGCATTGCATTAAGCGAGTGTTTTATTAGAGCGGGGTCAAAATACTCGGCGCTTTGCAGGATCATATGAGGAAAAGAAAAGACTCTGTTTACACCTCGGCTTTTATTTTTCCCTCACTGGTTCACTTGTTAAAATGAAAGCTAAGCCAGGGCCAGCCCCGTTTCTGGGAGGCCTGGGGAGGAAGTCTTGGAAGCAAACCCGGTTGCTTCCACTCAGGAAGAGTTTTTGATGAGGCTGTCTTGGACATGGGGTGACGGCAAATCCCGGGTCCTTCTCCCAAAGAGAAGAACAGTGAAAGAATCATCCCTCTCCCTCCAAAATATAGGCTAAATCTCTGGTTCAACGTGAGGTCTACATCTGAGATCTTTTTGTCCAATTCATGTCAATACTATTTTCAACAGAGGGGAACAGTGTGTACTATTCCGTTACCAAAAACTAGTCCAATTCCTGCCTCCCTCTGCCTGAGAAAGTAGGCAAAGGATCACAGTGCTAGCAAGCCACCATGGAAATATCCCAGATTAAAATTAACATTCTAGAGCTTTTGAATTTATTTATTTTTTTAATGCATCTCCTGGGTATCCTAGTTCCTGAAAGGAATTTAAGAAAAGTCACCCCATCCTGTGGAACACCTTGATCCAAATTCTGCTTTATATTAGAATAAAGGAGCAGAAGGAGTTAATGCCAGCTGTGTGCTTTGACACGACTTCTGGCTCAAGGCTAGCAGAGGCTGTGAGAAGTTGTTAAGTGAAGGTGATTCCTGCCTTGATGAGATTATTTTCTATTAAGGGGAGAAAAAAAAAGGCATTGAAATATTAGAAAAGGAGAAAAGGACTGGGCTGCTGTGTCTGTGACCACAAGAACTGTCAGGGGAACACAGAGATGCAGGGAGAGTTTTGCGTTCAGGCAGTTCTGAGCCTGAATTCCAGTCCCCAAAGCAGCCATCCCCCAACCCAGGGCACAGCCCTTTGTCACCTTTCCTCCCTCTGTAAACCAGGCATCTTAATACCCCCACTTTTCACAGGAATACTAAATAAAACGCCTTGAAGACGAAGTGCCTGTGCTGTTGTCACGCTGCCAATTCTCCTGTGCTGCAGATTCATATGGTAACAGGAGCCAAGGTCAGGGAAGCATTAGTCAGTCTGAATTTGGCAAAAGGGGGTGTTGGTGTCTGATAGCCCTTGCTTGCAGATTAGATTAGCTTGAAATGCTCTGCCTGGCTTATCCTTGAAAATCACTGCAGCTACTGCAGGAGATGACTGGTCGTTGCATTAGCAGGGCTGGAAGCAGAACAGTTACTTTCTACGTACATTTGCTTCACCGCTCCTTATTTTCCAGACTGTTACTGTTTTAAGCCCATATGATCTGAATGTAAATATCCCCAGTTTTTTAATGGGGTGCTTCCAATCTCTTCACATTTAAGATAATGTTCTTTTATTCCTTCCCTCTTTTCATTTATTTTGAGCACACCCAAGATGTGTCTACTGACAGGCCATTTTCAATGGTGGTTCTCTCGCTGCGGAGGTCTTGTTGGTCCTATCCAAGGGTACAGGTTTTTGTACAATGAATTACAACACAAAGACAGTGATTTAACACCCACTGCCCTGGGGGTGCAGAGCAGCAGAGACCATGACCTCGGCAAAGCAGGGCATCCACATCAGTGTAATTTCCTAGCTGACAGATCATGCCGTAAGTGAGGCTGATGAGCTCATGTGCAATGTCCTCTGCCCATTGCACTCCCAGTTTTGGAGCCAGCCAACTGGGCCCCAGCCACCAGGCCACACGTTCTGCTGCTCTGCATGATCAGGGGCTGTTGGCAAGATCATCCATCACTGCTGGGTTGGAGAAAACATCCAGGAAGACAGCAGGTAACCTCAGTCCTGTGACAGGAGACAAGCAGGTCAGGTCTATGAGGCTTGTTTTGATCCTATCAAGAACGTCCTTTGCAAATCTAATGTATTAATTTAAAAAATATTTTCTTGATAGAAAGGCAAACATTAAGAAGGAAGAAGAAAATGCCGAGTGGGTTCTCAGTGCTGTTTGGCAGTCACCTCCAGTCTGCTGTCACTTGTAGTCTAGGAGAAAGGCGAGTCTTTTGAAGCACTACTGATATTATTAGAAACTTAAATATTTGCTCTGCCTCTCCGCGTCTCCATCCATCTCACGTACGACACCGGCTTTTCTGTCAGCAGTTGAGAAGGTTGAAGTCCTGATCCCAGCCACGCTGTGCTCACCAAGAAGCTGGGGCACAAAGAGGTGGGGAGAGAACATCCAAGTCACCTTTCTACTTCCCTGCCCCTTTGCATAAAATATTGTAGTTGAATGGATGCTCAGGCAGGGGTGGTGAAAGCAGTGACCGTGCTGATTTGCAGCAGCATATGCTTCAGCTCTGCTTTCCTTACAGACCTTCTCACCTCTTCCCAGGGTGTGAACTCATTCCTAGGGCAAGTTTTCATCCCCTCTGCAACAGTGGAAAAGCACACAGTGAAATGCCAAGTTTGGGCCAGTGACAGTAGTAACAGGACTCAGGGAAAATGCCATTAAACCCAGTCTAGAGCATTTTTCATTTAACTCTGTGGGACTCTGACAATAAATATATGTTTTTATAGGAGTTCCTTTCACTCTGCATACCCTGACCCCCATTCAAGGCTAGGAGAGTTGGGGTTGTTCAGTCTGGAGAAGAGAAGGCTCCAGGGAGAACTTATAGCTGCCTTCCAGTACCTGAAGGGGCTACAGGAAATCTGGGGAGGGACACTTTACAAGGGCATGGAGTGAAAGGATGAGGGGGAACAGTTCTAAGTTGAAAGAGGGGAGATTTAGGTTAGACATTAGGAATAAATTCTTTAGTGTGAGAGTGGTGAGACACTGGAACAGGTTGCCCAGGGAAGTTGTGGATGCACCATCCCTGGAAGTGTCCAAGGCCAGGCTGGATGGAGCTTTGAGAAACCTGGGCTAATGGGACGTGTCCCGGCCTGTGGAAGCAGGGTTGGAACTAGGTGATCTTTAAAGCACCTTCCAACCCAAACCATTCTATGATTCAGTAAACTACAGATGGTAGAAGAGTGTGAAACAATCATCCCAAAAAAGAAACATATCTCCCAGCCCCACAGTCATTCTGACAGAGGCCTGTTTTGCTCCGTACAGGGAAATCAATTTCCAAAAAGCAATATGTTTCTCCAGAGACAATATTAACAAAATCAAAGGACGTGTGAGGGAAAGCCAAGACACGGCCAGGAAGGCATTCAGCTGTAGGCAAACACTCCTTCCCCTCTGTTCCTTACTGCTGCCCTTGTCCCCTTTTTTTTGCTGGCACAGGGGGAAAAAAAAAAGTCCAGATGAAGCCATAAATGACACAAGGCATATTTAATTTTTGCAGTGAAACAACATTGGGTTGAATTAAAGCCATAGAAACTAGGGATAAGTCAAAGCAGTTTGTGTAGAAACATCCCAGGACAGCCACGATGTTGCTGAAGACTGTGATGGAAGCAGGGCCAGGAGTCACATGGAGATGAGTCCTTGCAAACAGTCATTTCTAGCATAATCAAAGTCAAAATACAGGCCAAAATGAGACTGCTGTAAATAAAGGGAAATTTTATTAGTTCCAGATGGCACCATAACACTAAGTTTCAGGAAAAAAATCAAAGTCAACGTGTTGAAGAGAACAACCACCCCTTTTGGCTCATCTTATAGAATTAAGTATTGATATCAGACAGCCTCTCTGGATATGGAGATGTTTATTCACATGCATGCTCCTTACAAAATAAGCATAGGGAAAAAAAACTCAACCAAAAACGAATCAATCAACCAACAAACCAACAAACCAACAAACAAACCCCCAAAAACCCCACAACAACAACACCACCACCAAAACCAACCAAACAAAAAAACCCCAAAAAAAACAAAAACAAGAAAAGGGGCTTCTGGCCTGCCTTCTCTGTTATTTCTGTTATGGTCTGGTCTCTATACGTTTCACCAGGTGAGGCCATGGGAAACATTTCTACCTGATGAAATTTGGTTTTTCAAACCAGAAAAAGTCACAAATTTTCATCTGAAAAGTCAGCTGTACTGTGCATAGCTACTGGCTGGGATAGAATCATAGAATGGTTTGTGTTGGAAGGAACCTTAAGGATCATCTAGTGCCAACCCCCCTGCATGGGCAGGGACACCTCACACTAGAACAAGTTGCTCCAAGACCCATCCAGCCTGGCCTTGAACACTTCCAGGGATGTGGCATCCCCAACCTCCCCGGGCAACCTGGGCCAGTGTCTCACCACTCTCACACTAAAAAATTCCTTCTTAATGTCTAACCTAAATCTCCCCTCTTTCAGCTTGAAACCATTACCCCTCATCCTATCACTCCATGCCCTTGTAAAAAGTCCCTCCCCAGCTTTCCTGTAGCCCCTTCAGGTACTGGAAGGCCACTATAAGGTCTCCTCGGAGCCTTCTCTTCTCTAGGCTGAACACTTAATAGCTAGCACATACAAAATCCCTAAGTTTTGCAAGCTTTCAGATGACAAAAATTCCACCTGGATCCTAGAATTCATTCCACTCCCTAGGTTTACCTGACATTTTGGGTTCAACAGAATAGTAGGTTTAGTTCAATTTGTCTATTTTTTTTGCTCAGTTCTGGCTCAGTTCGTATCTCTACCTTTAATTCTCATAAATGTCTTAAGATAGCCTGTTCACATTCTGAAAGTGGTGGGTTCCTCTTCGCCCTGCCTTGGTCTGTCTGTAGCAGATTCCTGTTTATGAGCTGCCATGTAGCTTTTTGCTGATGCGTCTTTCTTTCCACAGCTGAGACTGCAGCATCTCTTCCAGGACCAGCAGAAACCTACACAAACTTCTTCAGAAACTTTGTAGGTTATGGTTTCTAGTTTTATCAATTCCTTTGCTATGCGTGGAAGTTATTGACTTCTCAGAGAATAAGAGTGGCAAAACTAACTGAAAACACATAATATTGACTTGCTCCAGGGAGACCTTATTGCAGCTTTTCAGTAGTTAAAGGGGGCTTATAAGAAAGATGGGGACAAACTTTTTAGCAGGGCCTGTTGTGATAGGACAAGGGGTAATGGTTTTAAATTAAAGGCGGGGAGATCTAGACTAAATGTAAGGAGGAAAATTTTTATAATGAGGGTGATGAAACACTGGTACAGGTTGGTCAGAGATGTGGTAGATGCCCCAGACCTGCAAACATTCAAGGTCAGGTTGAACTGGTCTCTGAGCAACCTAATCTAAGTGAAGATGCTCCTGCCCATGGGAGAGGGGTTGGATGCCCTTTCTGAGGGACTCTACTGCCAATCTGGGGAGCCCCAAGGCACTGTGCTGTAGCAGTCCTGCAGCAGGTCCCCAGAACTGTGGTGATCTAACAATTTTTCTAGAGCAGTGGGGTGACACCTGAAACCATGGCATCTGCCTGGAAGGTGTCAGAAGAATATTCACACTGGTTGCACCTCTCCTGCATACCTGTGTGACACCGGTGTCCCAAAGTCCAGAGCCTTAGCCAACAAGTGATGACTCTTTACTATGCACCTCTCAGCATCATTGCAAATCACCTAGAGACAACAATAGCAATGGCTCAGAAAAAAACAAGGAAGACCAAAGTGGTGCTGGTCAAAAAAGGTGAAATGCTTTAAAGCGCTCGCTTGGACACTGATATCACATTGCTCCACAGGACATCTCCCCACTATCCCCATGTTGAAGAAACTTTGAGTCCTTCTCAGAACTTATTTTGGATTGGACACAGGACAACACTCTCTTAAAGCACCTTATTTAATCTCTGGCAAGCTAAGATATGCCCTTATTCCCTCCTGGGTGAGGCCTTAGAAACCCATGCCTTCATGAGCTCCCATTGGACCTGCTGTAATTCACTATTTGAACCTGAATGTGAAGACAACTCAAGTCCAGCTCAGCTTGCTTTCTCTATGCTTTGGCTTTCCATCAACATAGCTGTCTACACTAGCTCCCAGGCAGCTTCTGGTACCAGTGATCAGACCCAATTTAGTGGTACTATCTCAGCAATAACAGGAAGCTAAGGTAAAGCTTAAGACAAAACAAATAAGCACATTTTTCTCACTGGAGTCTGGCTATTAGAGGAGATCAGACAAATTCAGGCCTGAGCACCTTTAGGAAATTACGTAAACCCTTCCTGCCTGGATCAACTCTGTCAAAATGTGACTCAGTCTTTGTCACTGCAAGTAATTGTTGTTTCTGTCTCAGCTGGAAGGTCATCTCTGGACTGAAATGTTTGAAGTTTACTTTTGGTGAATATTCACCGTTTGCAGGCAAATGATGAAGGCATTTCATTTTCCTTCAAAACACTCATCTTTCACACAGACCTAACTAGTCTTTCTGCTAGGACAATAAAGCTGAACTTCCTGAATAAATCTAAAACCAGCTTCTAGGAAAACACCCACATTTCCCTAAGCGCTAGGAAATGCGTGAAATGCCATTAAACATGAAAAGAAGGACATTTCAGTTATTATTCTTTCCAAAGCTTTTTATTATAGTTGTCACTCCTACAATAGCACCTGTAAGAGCAATTCAGATAAGAACCCCCCTGAGATAAGCACTGTGCAAAGTCCTTATGGTACTAGACAATCCCCACGATAGCAAAGAGATTAATGTTGAAGAGATGGAAGTATTTCATAGCTGAATGTCCTGTCAGTAAAATCTGATAATAAACCTTCTTTTCACCCAACATTTGCCTTCAGTGAAGGAGGATAAATTAACCTGCACGAAGCACTGCACTAACGACTTCCAGTATTTGGGCTGGGTCACTTTGGATAAATCTGCATGGGAGACTTTGGATAAATCTGCATGGGAGACTTTGGATAAATCTGCATGGGAGACCTTGAGCAGACATGAAATCCTTTGCCAGGGCTTGGAGCAGGTAGGACGTGAGCCAGCTTTGACCCAAGGCTGAGCGACCACCACAGCACAGTGCTGAGGTTGTGCTCCTGTGCTTGGCTGGTGTAACCCACAGGGGAGAGCAAAGGGGAGGGGGGAAGGACAGGTCTGTAGATAATAGAATCATAGAATTATAGAATGGTTTGTGTTGGAAGGGATCTTAAAGATCATCCAGTTCCAACCCCCCTGCCATGGGCAGGGACACCTCCCACTACACGAGGTTGCTCCAAACCTCATCCAACCTGGTCTTGAACACCTCCAGGGAGGGGACATCGACAACTTCCCAGGACAACCTGTGCCAGCATCTCACCACCCTCGCAGGAAAGAATTTCTTTCTAATGTCTAATCTAATTCCACCCTCTTTCAGTTTAAAGCCATTATCCCTTATTCTCTCACTACAGGCCCTTGTAAAAAGTCCCTCCTCAGCCTTCTTGTAGGCCCCCTTCAGGTACTGGATAGATAAGAACTGAAGAAGACTGTGTTCAAGGGACTTTCCTAAGGCCTCACAGAGGCGCCGGCTGGGATGCCAACAGTGAAAAGCAACAAGACAAGCCTCCTTTACTGGAGGGTGACCTGGATTTTGAAAATGTTGTACAGGCAAAGCATTCATCTCCTTTTCTTTCTGACTGTGCTGGCTGCAACTTTATCAAACTTGTGTTTTTCTTCATTAATTTCTTTATAATTTTTCCTATTCCACCACCAGAGCCTGAGGTGAAATGTTAGATACCAGTGGGGAAGGTGAGTGCACACAGAAGGAATGCAAGTGCTGGAGGAAGCTGGGCTGCCAAACAGTGTCTGTGCCTCCTGCTGAAGGCTCCGTTGGTGCTGACACGCTGGGTTATTTCTGCTGTGATATTACCCGGGTGTCTAATTAAAGACAAGGTTAAAGACACAGCCTGAGATTTAAAGTTGTGAATACTTGCAAGTGGAGATTTCAGATTTTGCTTTAGCGTTTCGAAGGCCAGAAGCTTTATAGCTCCTGCTAATCTCTACTGAGATACATTCCAAACACCTTCTCAGCTTGAGGACACTGGGACAGCAGGGATGTATTCCACTGCCAGGGCTAATCAGAAAACTTTGCACTTACGAGAAACTTACTCAGAATTTTCAGACTTAAGACTGGTTGATAAAAACATTGTTCACTTTTTTATTATAGGGATTTAAACAGTCTTTTATTGCAATCAATTCAGTGTATTTTTAATGCATAATGTGCAGGGATAAATCATATTTTTCCATGAGGCTTTATTCAGAAATCAAAAGAAGTACAAAACCATATTTTAAATCTTGCTACTTATCCATGCCAAAGAGCATGAGTCACACATGATGGTATTCATGGAGAAGCCAGCAGTGCTTGAAGAAATACTTTGGTATAGGGTTTCTGTTCCATATCCATAACCAGACAAATAGAACTGTCTAGAGGGTGAAACTTGAGAATGACAACAGTGATCAAGATTTTTAAGCTCAGGTGCCTATAGAGATAATTCCCTTCTGGGGAACTTTGATAAAAGATCATGTTAATGTCATTGCTTGAAATTTGGACTCCTACAAAATTTTGAAGAAGTCAACAGGCACCAGAGGTGTGAACTGCAAAGGAAACTGGGATGGGATTCAAGTACCTACTTGTAGGTGTCTGCATGTGAACTAGGGACTATACTCTCATTATAGCAAATGTGGATGGTGTGTCCAATAAAGTCATAGTCAATGGAGCCTGGAAATCTCTTAGTTGACTATCAGGCAACTCCTTCAGGGTGAACTAAATTATGCTGGAGGCTCCATGGTCTGTAGCTGGATCTCCATTGAGTATAAAGGGAGCATAGACACTTAGACCTCAGGTACACACCAGCAGTATGTTTTAGTGTCTAACTGAATCCCACACCAAATGTTAAAATGTGGTCTGTGCAATTGTAGTCAAAATGTCTCAAGCTATGTCTAAACTAGTTGTGTCTCAGGTACACCTGCTCCATAAAGAAGTTACTCCTTTGTGCTCACCATGCTCTTCCCCCTGAACATCTGTTTCTTCACAGCAAGGAAACTGAGTTTCTCAAAGTACCCCTGAGCCAAATGCCAGAGGTGAACACTCAAAGCAAAATGCCAGAAGAATTTCTAGCACTATCTGCATGGACAACCTACAGGTAACAAGCTTAAAACCTGAGCCTGAAGTTTGGATTCTGACCACGGGAAGATAAAGTCAGCACCAACACTGCTAGCCAGGCCTTTCTACTTTGCACTGTGCTGGTATGAAAGGTATGGAGATTCCTGACCAAAACCACTTTCTGTCATGCTGTTCCCATGAAAGCCAGTCTTGGAAACCACACATACACAAACACTGTCCTACCAGACCTTGCAGCCTCTCCTGACACGTTACAACTGGCGCAAGCTTCAAAATATTTTTAAGAATTCCAGGGTTTAGGGATTTTTTTTGTTGTTTGGTCGTTGTTTTGTTTTCCCCCTCTCCCCCCCTTTTTTTTTTTCTTTTTAATTCGTTTTTGCAACCTTTTTTCCATGGGCAAACTGCTTCAGAAGCCTAATCACTAACTCTTGTTACCTTTAAACCCCTGCAGGGTGATACTGGAAATCAAGGGCTTCTTATGCTCATAAAGCGCCCTGCAATATCTAATCTATATAATAAAGTACAGGAAGGGAGGGAAAATCAGACCCAAAGTCCTCAGAGTTAAATGTCTGAAAGGGTGAGGAATGCTGAGGAGGGGGAGGTGTGTGCCTGGAGTGACTGCAGCAATGCTGCAAGCCCATGTAAGCAAGGCTGTCCTGGCAACCAGAAACACTTGGTGACACCCTCGTTGTAAAGGACACCTCGAGTACTGTGTTCAGTCCTGGGCCCCTCACTGTAGAAAGGACATTGAGGTGCTGGAGTGTGTCCAGAGCAGAGCTACCAAGCTGGTGATGGGTCTAGAGAGCAAGTCACATGAGGAGCAGCTGAGGGAACTAGCAATGTTCAGTTTGGAGAAGAGGAGGCTGAGTGGTTGAAGGGAGGTGGGAGTTTGCCTCTTCTCTCAAGTGAATAATGACAGGACCAGAGGAAATGGCCTGAATTTGTGGCGGGGGACATTTAGACTGTATATGAGGAAGAATTTCTGTACTGAAGGAGTGGTCAGGCACTAGAACAGCCTGCCCAAGGAGATGGTGGAGTCACCATCCCTGAAAGCCAAGGTTTTTTTGGTTGTGTTTTTTTTTTTGTGTGGACAGTTGGACTGGTGATCTTAGAGGTCCTTTCCAACCATGGCAATTCTGTGATACTGTGACGTCACAGAGTATATGAAATGATGAGTGGGTTCAACAGAGAATACCCAGATAAAATGTTGAAAAATTAAAGAAAATTAAGGGGCTTGTGGGGACAACTGGGATTCAGGGCTTCTTGGCTCTGCTTTTTGCTCTGTCAATCCTGGGGTCCAACGTCCTCAAGAGCCAGGGCTGCAAAGCTGAGCAATATGTACCACTTTGTGCACCCCAGCCACACTGACCTTGTGTCATCCTGCAACGATGATCTGAGAAGGCAGAGACTAAAGCCTGCAAATGTTTCTTGGGAAGGGGTGGACCTCACCAAATGTATGGGACATTTTTATAACCCTGCCCTCAGACTGAGACTGAGAAAACAACAACCAAGTCAATCACAAAGGGTCGCATTGCCAAGTAAGGCGGTTGGAACTAATTATATAAATACCCTTTGAACAGGACATTTTTATCAAGAGAGGAAGTACTAAGAGCTACAGTGACCAGGCAGCACGGGAGAAAGGAGGATAGAGAGAGACTGAGATAAGGTTAATGAAGAATGACAAACAGAGCCAAGTGGCTTTTTCCTGTTAAAAAAAAAGCCCCTTCTACTCATCAAGCTCAAGGACAAGAGGGGACTCTCCTCAGCCAAGGAGTTGCACAGAGCCAGCCCCAGCAGCCAAAGGGAACTGGAACCCAAACCCTCTCCCTTACAAATGCGGGGTGAAGCTCTGGTCCAGCTGCTCCCTTGGGAATCCCTCAGAGGATAACGTGGGTTATCCCCAAAGGGCACTGGCAGCCCAGGGCAGTCCCTGGGGTGCAGGCAGAGCACCCAGGGCTCAGGGCACGGATGATCCTGCTCTCCCTGAAGACAGGGAAAGCCAAACACAATCAGATACAGGTTCAGCCCTGCAAAAACATATTTGATTGCCTAGATTTCTCTTTTTGTTATTCCAGAAACATTCCAAGGAAGATAATAAACTCCAAGAATTAATTAAAGAGCAAGAATTAATCAAAAGCAGAGCAGTACCTTCTGGCTAACAGACACTGTTGCACTTGCAGCAAGAATTGTTTTCATCTCTCCATGGTGTGGTTTTAATTTCCAATAATTGAGTTCCCTACAGCCATTTGTGAGCAAACTTCTCTGGCTGTCACCCGACCTGATCCTCTCCACCAATGCCTTTCTAGTGGCTGGAAAATGCAGCATGTTCTGCAGACGTGCTGGGAGACCAGGGAGAGCCTGTCCCAGTAACTGGCTGGCTCAAGCAGAACTGAAGCCAGTGGAAAAAATCCAAATTACTTTCGAGGATGCTAGCTCAGGGCTTTTGAGGTCTAGGGCCAAGATGGCAGGGCTAGAAGTCATGTAAGCAGAGCAGGTGGGAAGGTCAAGGAGATTTATATAATAGCACCCACTGCCTGTTGCCAGTCCTCCTGCAGAGCAGGGCCTGCCTGCCACCACTCCGTCTTGCTAATGAGTGAGCTTTTGCAAAGCAGTGTCAGGACCCTGAGAACAATCATAGGCCTTATTTAATTGACCTGACCAACCCCACCTCCCTGCACCCATGCTGTAAGTAGCCTGGTCTGCAGTCCTGTCGCTGGTCCCACCTCCGCCTGCTCCTGATCAGGCTGCCTGGATGGATGCAAGACCTTGCCTTGCCTGATGGCCACTTGATGGCCACCAGAGCTGCTCTTGGCCCACCTATGACTGTGCCCTGTTGGGGATGGCACTACCTGTGCTGGGATCCCTCTCAGCTCCCAGCTTGTTCTCCATCATGGAGCAGCTCCAATCTTACTGCTCCTGAGCAGGCACTTAAATTTCATATATCTAACCCACACATGAGGACTTGGTGAGCAGCTAATTAAGGTGTTTGCAGTCATCCCAAAGTGCTTTCCATATTCTGCTTCACCAACCTCCACAGCTTTGGCAAGTCTTCAGCTTTCCCTTGAGCAAGGCAGCCAGGCACAGGACTCCTCACTGAGAGTCAAATCGAGACAGTCCACCTTAGAGAGCATCTTAATGACATATGGATGTTCTCCAGATGAAAAGGGATTCAGTTTCCAGGCCAGCCAACCCAATACTCCATGTAAATTTAAGTTCTGAAGAAAGGGGTTCAGTCAAAGTTTGGGTTTACATATAGATAAAATCAGGTTAAAAATAAAGTGTTGTGTCATGGTAAATCATTAAATGTTATACACACTAAACAAACAAAAAAAACAAATTACCCCAAAAAAGCTTTATGTACACACATCCATACACTTTTCTGGTTTCTTCTAGCTCAACTCAGACAAAAGTACTCAGGCATTCTTATCATTCAGTCTCAAATTCAGATTTCAGAACTTTGATATGCCGTTTATAGCATAATGTATCCAGCAATAAGATAAAGGTTGCAATGGTCCTTATCATTTCTCAGAATTGCTCCCAGTCTTAGCACATTACTGTTAATAAAATGTGTACAATACAGACTGATACTCTCTTTGTATGACAAACAGGTAGATAATCTCCTGAAAAGTGTATCTTAATGATAAACTGCTTTTTGGTAAGGCTAAAAAAATTATGAGAAAGGGCTAGTGGCAATGAAAAGGTGGGTGGGAAACTCTTAGTAGCTGTTCTTTTCAACAGAAAGATTTATCACCCACAGGAACTACACAGGGATTTCCTGGCTCTTACCTCCAGACAATGAAACACATTGCACTGTAAAGTGGTAGGCGCTAAGAATATCTGAAATAAAACATTCCACATGGCATTCTTTGTGGTTCCCCATGGAGCCTCTTTTGACCTCTAAAACTATTCCTTCTCATCACTTTTATCCTATGCAGATACAAATGTTCATCACTAGTGCATTTCATGAGTGCATACGCCGAGATGCAGCTTCAAAGCAGCCCCTTCTTCACAAGCCGAGATGTGCAGCACAGGCAGGTGGGTGCCCAACTGCACCACAACCACATCACTCAGCATATCTGGTGATAATTTGTTTCTATAACATTTTAAGTACTCTTTTTAACAATAATTTAACTTTGTGTTTAATAAAAAAGGCCGATGTAGGCTGCAGCAGAACAATTCCCTCCATGAAATACCTTCTGATCTCCCAATGAACATGCTTTAATAGACTTCCCTTGCGTATCATCTAGGATGATTTTCAAATGTACAGATGTTATCCAGTTACCATCACTCTGCTGGCAGCTGCTTCACAGACCTCTCCTACAGTAAAAATAAGCTATCAAAAAATGACAGCACTAGAAAAATACGGCCAAAATGATAGCATTTGGTAAAAGTACCATCTGCTCATTTAAAAGCAACAAGCATTTAATATCCTGGAGTAACTCTTGTTTTTCAAGCTTTTTACAGTTCTGAAATATTTGCAGGACAAAGGTCCCAGAAGTCCCAGCCGAGGGGAGAGATCCACTGCTGCAAAAACAAACCCAGAACTAAACAGCTCGTTGACAGGATCAGCAAATAAATGTCATTTGCTCCACTGTGTCACATGCAGTCCATCTTTAGAGTTGCTTCCTTGCTGATCGATACCCCCTTCCTTTGCATCCATCCCTCCTCAGAGAGAAGAAGGGGAATTAACTTAAGATCCATGCAAAGAGTTCAGAAAATACTAACTTGCCTCACTTCATGTGGTGCAAGGACTTCACTGTAAAGAGAGCAGAGGAACCCAGAAGATCTGAACATGTGGAAGTGTTTCTTTGTTGACCCAAAGGTTTATGGAAGCTAAACCCGGCTTATTATTGAATTTCTTGTTGTATGCTGTAAATTACTAAAGAGAAGTCCAAGATTTCAAAATCTGGCCTGGATTTCAACCTCCCAAAGAGCTGGGCTGATTGATTGTGTGGTTATAGTTCAGTTGCTGTCACGGAGCCAGTTGCAGAACTGGCATGTGGTTCTAGCTTCAGATTTTGATTATTTTTGGACCAAGAGCCGGGCGTGTCTGGAGCTGGGATTTTACATTACATCTCTATTAAGTAACATTTTGCAAATGCTCGGCCCAGAAGGAGAGAGTACATTCCAAGGGGCACAGACTGCTTTAGAAGAAAATTGTTTTTTTAAGTCTCAGGTTCCCATCTTTTGCATCATTATGACCTGAGCAGCACTAAGAGCTGCTTGCAGAGGGGCAGGAGCTGCCTGCAGCCCAAAGCTCCAGGATCACCCTCAATGGAGCAGTCCTAGACCCCATCTGAGTCCTCTTCTCCCCCTGTCACCCTGCAAAACCTGAGCCATCATCAGCAAATTCAGCATGGGTATCCCAAGGATGTAGTAGACAGGTCTCCTAAACTGGCCACATCATGCATCTAATGTGGCACAAAGGATGACGAAGTTGTGAACATTTGTGCAATCCCACCACGGGGCTACGACCAAACTACTGCTTCCAACCTTGGTACAAATGCCCAGCCCTGCCATTCTTGATCATGCCAGCCACGGTCCCAAAGCTGAGCCTTAGCCAGGGACTTTTCCAGCTTAAAACCCTCTGAGCAAAGCTAACCCCATAGTGACAAACTCTGGGTGCAAGTGATGGAAAGAGGGAAAGTGGGAAACGTGGTGACCTTCCAGGCACAGTGTCTCTCCAGCTGAACTGTGTGATGATGATGGGTGGATGAGGGGAATAACAGATCCATGGGTTTTAATTAAGCAATAAAAAAAACTGTTCTTTTATCAAAGCAATGGGAAAGCCTCCACATGGCATTTATTTATCTCTGGGTTAATCTGTCTTAAGAGTCTGAAAAACACACTGCATCTGGGGTAATTTTTACTGTTTCTGGCCATGTGAGCTTTGTCACTGCACATGTCTGGAGCTCTTGAAAATACATTCAATAAGCATGAACTAATCCTCACACTAGCCTAGTGAGTGAGTGTGGGTGAGTATCCCATAAAATGTCTCCTGATCTCTTTGAATCAGACCCCAAGGACAGGGTGGGTGCCTGTATTGTGCATTTTCTGCATATTCAACAAAATGAGGATTTGGGGATTACCATTGTTCCTGTGGCTCCCTCATATCATGTACAGCATTTATAAGGCAAAACCCACAAATCAGTCAATGGTATTTCCCCAGTGAAGGGTCACAAGCACAGAGGAGAAAAAGTAGCTTCTCCCATGGTAACTCAAGAGAAGAAATCTGTCTCCTGCCTTACAGAGCTCTGTTAATCACCTGTTCCTGCTCCCCCTGCTCCCTCTTGTAACTAATAAAGTCAGTGTGTCTAATCAAACTTGACCTGAATGAATTATGATTCATATCTTACCTAAAGTGACTGTCAGAGTAAAGCAGCCTTTTAAAAATTGAGTTCCTTGAAATACTGGTAAGTACAAATGTTATTCAATAAAGATCACTCTTCTAAAATTATTACCCATATTAATTACAAAATTATTTCTTTCTCTTCCCCTCCTGCCTGCTATAAAGTGCTAACAGAGCTATGAGAAAGTGAAGTGCTTTTAAACTCTGGATTGCAAACCATCAACACAGCTGCAGATTCATTTCCAGTTGCAGATGCTTTTTGGCTAATGAAGTTAGAGCCAGAAGAAATGCAGTTTGGCTTTGATGTTTTAAACACTTTACGGGCCCAAATGTTGGAAGAGGGAAAAAAAATAACCTTTTATTTGTACTTTGGGCAAATTAATTTTTGAAATGGCTGAAAGGCAAACAATGAGCCTTGCACTATCATGCTTGCAGAGCTGCTTTTGAGATTGAAGCTAAACATAAAAACTTCTTGGATGGGAGCCTGAAGTGCTCCCCGGGGAATAATTGTGCAACAGCAGAGGGATGAACTAGATGCTGAAATAAATCTTTTTTGCCATTACTGTCTGTGATTCTAAAGTTACTAGAGTGCTACTAAGGACATGATAGCAGGAGAGACTTTTAAGAGTGTTGTAAAACTTGAGAGGGAAAAAAAACCCAAAAAACTCAGCAGCTGTAAAAGCCAAAGGCACGGCCAGGCCTGCTGGCACACGGAGCAGTTCAGGCAATATAGCAGTTTGATGAATTTTTAGAATTCCCGAAAACCTCAGTTTGCAAAGAGGGAAAAGGCTCAGGAGCTGCCATTTGAGTGCACATTAAGGTAGGAATCAGAAACAACTGAGGCAATGAAGAAAAAATTTCCTGCCCAGAGGACAAAATCAGCCAACGTGCTTGTGAAGGACAGGACACTTCTTGCCGGCTTGCCCCAGTCCATGTTGTACTTTCAGTGATCAGAGCAGGTGGATGGAGAACGACCCATCACCTGGAGGCAACTGAGTGTCTCCAGAAGGCAAGCAGAGGAGACTGGGGGCAAGAAGGGTGTCCCAGCTCAGAGCTGGGGTCCTACAGCTCCACAGGGGAAATGTGGGGACAATGACAAGGGCAGGAGTAGGAAAGAAAAGGAGAGCCTGGCCAAGGACTCTGTAGTTTGCTGCAGCTCAGAAAGCCTCTGAGTTAGCCAAAATCTTGCTGCCAGACTTGCCATGAGGGCCAGCAGAGATATAGGAGCTTTTTTTCATTGTCTGCTCTTTGCCCTCTAACATTCAAAACACTTTTTGGATCATTTTGGTGAGCTTATTATAAGTAAATAATTTGGGACTGCTCTGAAACCCTGCACTCTCTCTCTCTGGCTTCTTTAGGGACCACAATCAGCATGTACTAGAACATCTTGCTGTTATCTTCATTCCTTATGACAGGCATGTTAATCAAAAAGATAGGATAAGTCTTGTTTTTTCAGAGGTAAGAAGAGGTGAGTTACAAGCAAGTGTACAATGAGTGAGAAGGAAATTTTCAGGGAAGAAATGTATGGCAAAGGGAGATCTGGAAGCATGTAGAGAAAATGGCGGAAGAGAAGCAGTGGAGCTGTGGTCAGAGGTCATGAAGTGCATATGCATAGAAAGCAGTGAAAAATAGGTGAGTTTGGAGAGTCTTGGTTGGGAAGGTGGTGTCTGTGGAAGTGAAGAGGATCCTATTGCCCAAATTCCTGGAATAAGAGCCACCCAGATATTGTAGGTTTTGTGCACACGAGGCTCCTCAAGCAATTCAAGAGTTGCAAAAAACCTGGCTCTGTATTTCCCCTGAATAGTCTCTCAATGCTGTGAAGAAGAACCATGAATAACCTTCCATGTGACTCAGGTTTTTTGAAGGTGGTGGTGGGGAAATTTCTCTACCCACAAACACAGCATCAAATCTTGCCCAGTACTACAGCACTATCCTGCAACACATCTTTAATGTGGGGGCTTCACAGCACGTTAGAACAGTGCACGGCATCAGCTCTGGAGGAGCCTGTATGGCAACACCCATGTGAAAGGTGAAGGAGAAATGCAACAGAAGGAAAAGCTAATGCTGTGAGCTACCCAGCCAAAGCAGAATATTTCATGGCTTGGAGGTTTGAGCTATAATATCTTGCATGGCTTTGGAAAGGTCACACGTAAAGGGAGAAAATGGTTAGTACCTAAATGTTGCAGAAAGCATCTGGGGGAAACAAGTAGGCAGGAAGGGATAGAGGCCTTTCTTGTGAAGGTCTCAGGAATTTGGGACAGAGGCAGCCACCTGCAAATGGTGCCACAAAAACAGGAAAGCCTCTTTGAAGGTCAAAGCAATTTTCGTGTCCCTGAAGCAGTACAGAAAGGATTTGGTGGAAGTAGGCATGTCTTTCGGGGAATTGTGGTGGTTCCTGCTTGCATTTGATGTGGTCAGAGGATCAGAATAACACCAAATGTGGAATAACATACAAAGCACAGGTTTCTTGATTTCAATGTGGTTTCCATAGAGGGTGATACGATACTGGGCCATGTGTCCAGAGTAATGTAGCCAGGCCAAAACATACACACCTTGAAAAGAGAGAAAGGGAAGAAGGTATTTAAAGAGGGAACGAAAAGTGAACATATAAAATACCATTAAAAGATGCAAAGTCCAGTAAATGGACAGAGGTAGGCATAGCCAAATCAGGGACAATTTCAATTATTTTTCAGTACTCCATTTAATTATCGTTTCCTTAATTCATTTGGCCTGTGGCACAGTAAGTCAAGTGGCAAAAGGAAGACTGACTGAGCTGCCCCCCCCACCCCAGGTCTGCCTGGTGACTGGGGCTTTCCAATCCTCCCTGACATCAATGGCTTTCACTGGATCCCAGAAATGAGAACAGTTCCCAGAGATGGGCAGAATCCGTAAAGATGAGCTGTGGAGCTCACGTCTGACTCAAATCTCTTTGAATTTTAAGAGGAAATAAAGTGTGTTCCAGGCTGACCTTTTAAATCTATCTATAGTACTTTGATGTTGCTAGACCAGCATCTGAGTACCTTCCAAATTTAACAGTTTTAGCTGTCAGCTACCTTTCCAAAACAGGAAAGTTCTGCTGTCCCGTAACTGAGCTAAGAGCCCTCAGCTCCTTTTAGAGACAATGGAGAGAAACAACATTATTCAGTGATTCATCTGAACTATTTTAAACATCAACTTTAGGGAAACTTGAATCGCAACCTGCAAATGGCTTCTCCTCTCCGTTGACTGTGAGGAAGTGTTTATCACATTGTAGACATCTGCATTTACTCAGCCTAAATTGCATCCAGAGAAGCTAAAGCCCAGACTAATTCTCTTTATTTAATTGGAGTTTGACATTTAAGTATCTTCCAAATCTGTGCATGGTTACACAGACAGGGGAAGTAAATCCAGGTCTGAATTCCAGGCTAACTTCTGATCACTGGATTACCTTCCTTCTGGGTCTGCCATAAAATGAGAAATGGTTTCTTTTTAGCTTCTCTTTCAGTTGCAACTAAATTCTTCAAACAGGCCAATATGGTTTGAGTACTTCTCTTCAACAGAGCATAAATATTCCCAGAAGGTCAAATCTCAGTATTTCCTCCACGTTAGAATTCTTGCTCAGAATTAAATTGTCTGATCATTTAAAACTGACGTGTCTCAGATTTACATCACCCTAAATCTATCTAAAATCTGTCCAGATTATTTTGCTTCAGATACTTAAGTTGAATCTTTTTCAGAAGGTCTACAGCTGTTTGAGTTGCCATCCCCTGTTGTGGGCTAGATGAAGCTGTAGGGTGGAAATGTTTTATAGGATTTCCTTGTAGTGATATCATTCAGGTATTAACGTTTGCAGTAAATTCCTCTTCTAACTCAACTAAAACACCATATTTCCCAGGGAAAAAAAAAATCATCCTGCCTTTCTCTTCCTTTCATATACGTGTCTTTTCCTCCATGCCAGTTTTCTCCCCTCTTCTACCAAAGCTTTTCTCCTTCACTGGGGAGGTGGAAAGGGGGTTTCCCCCCATTTCTACCTGTAACTGAACCACACTTCCCATAATGAAGAAACAGATCATGTGCTTTTTTGCTGCCTTAACACTTCTTCTCTAGTCATCCAGCTACACATGCAGCTCTTCCTGGCATTGCCTTCAAATTACTTGAAGTGGCTCTAGAGCTCTTGACCTCTCCTGTCACAGATCCTCTGCTCCCTAACTCCTGCCATCCCTCAACGACAGGTTTCTGAGCTCACTGGCTCTGCCTGCTGTAGACATTCCCGGTTACTTTCCTGTATAAGACCCCAGTTAAAGGTCCTAAGATCTTGGCAAACTCAGGATGTAAGGTAGTGATGTTCCTGTTGTTCAGCTTTCTGCTGGCATATTCTTGGAAACTTCACTCGTTCCTGGGTTGAAACATGGAGATGACAGAGATTGTTGCACAGGTTAAAACAAACAAACAAACAAGCAAACAAACAAACAAAAAAATCACACAAAACCCCCAACAAAACAACAACAACAAAAAACCCCACATTTTTTGATAAAAAAGGCTGTTCTAGAGCTGCTGGATTTGGAGGACAAGCTATACTTTAGCAGACCAGGTGTTTGCATTAGTTTTATTTCGAGGTCTGCCCAGATCTGAGCAGTATCTATGGTCTCAGAAAAAAAGCAACCACATTTGCTCTACAGAAGCTTTTTCTGTGTGAATAGCTACAGCCTTTGCAGAGTCTGTCCTTACTGTGCATGCTCAAACCTTTCATTTTTTTCCATTGTGTTCAAACCATTTGCACTCATGAGAGTCTGGTGATAACCAGGGCCTGACTGTAAAGGCATCAACTCCACCAGTTGAAGACAGCAGGAACAAACATTGACTTTCCCAATGATTAAGATCATGTGTCTGGTGCTGGAATCAGGACTCAGTATCTGCTCTGATCTTGGTGACCTAGACTCCCAGAAGCACCAAGAAAGAAGCATTTTAATTCAACATGTTTAAGATAGGAGCAGGAGAAGGGAAAGGATTAGTAGGCAGCTAGAAGTTTGGGATTAGAAAGAGGTGACAGAAAAGTTGAGAAGGATCTAAATTTTCATGTGAGACTCTGACCTGGGGGTTCTGGTTCGGGACAGGCAGCCAAAGTTACAGATTTGGAGTCCATGCAGAGGTAACATATAGGCTGAAGAAGAGAATGCATGGTCAGGATATCCTCCTCTCCTATGTCTGTGTGGAGATGAGGAGCCAGCTCAGACCAGTAGTGATAGGAATCAGCCCAGGTAAAGGGGTGAGCTTAAAAAGAAGAAGAAAAGCCAGTAAAGAGGTAACTAACTGTCTGTGGAAGGAGATGGGGACTGGACTGAGAAGCCTGATGAGTGAGAAAGAAGATTTTGTATTCACTGCCTTCTCCAAGGAACTTGCAGCTTCAGTTAATGTTTCCTATGGGCAAAGGAGGAGTATTTCCCACTGAAATAGTGCAGGAGTGGAAAAGTGTTCCAATTTGGCACATTCACAGCAAACCTGTGTACTGTGACCTCAGTATTTTAATCTCTAATGCTTTCTTTTTTCTGGCTGGATGAGCTTTTTTGGCTTCCACGAGACAGAAATTCTATGCAGTTTCAGAGACATGGGTCTTGTTTTCAACTTGTTGGTACCCAGACTACAGAGCAGCTGGTGGCTATTTCCATTTTTGACATACAGTCCTCGGGCTTTGACACTGTGTTTAACATGAAACTATGATTTCATTTGTGAGAAGGTTGCTCCCTCATCATTTACATCTTCTGGAGAATGGATTGCATCCAAACATGTTCTTACCTTCCTTCCCTTCCTAGGCTCATGCCCTTTGGTATTTGAAGAGTTGTTCAACACTCCAAAGGAAATGGAGCCAGCTTTGCTTCCAAGTTCCTATTACTCACTGTCTTTATCTCTTAGCTAAAAACATTAATGGATCTGTTTTGCTAAAGCATTCAAGGTTGGAGGCTATGAAGAACATCAAAGGTATTTAATAGCAGCTTTGCCACTGATTTTGTAAAAAGACCACATACTCTGATTAAAAGTAAACTCTGCTCAAAATACTGCATGGAACTCTACTGGTGTATTTTTACTGCATCACAAATAAAGCTGAGGAGAGGGGGAAATCCCACTGACTAAACAGGATGTGTGGGAAGGATGGAGCACGTCTCCATTTCATATTACCCAGGTACTCATTAACTCTCTGATAACCAGTTTAGACAACACAAAGTGGAATGTCTCCAGCACCAGATGGTAGCGATGAGGAAGAAAGAGAAGTGCAGCAGACAAGATAAAACTTGGCAGGAAAAATATAGACAGGAATTTCTGTCCGTTAGGGCAGAGATTGGAATCTGAGAGTCCTAAGTTTAACCATTCCTTTGTTGGTGGGAAGTGTCTGTGAAGTATAAGGACAAAATAACTCCCATCCCTGGCTCCATAGCTGGCCTGCCCTCAAAAAAACCCAACTACCTAGTCATGTAGTTTCTGATTTAGCTCAAATGATGCAGTATATGTGGTGCAAGACCTGGTCCATGTATGCTGCTGACCAGTGTGGGTACCAGATGGATCCCTGTAGGACAGTTCCAGTTTGCAATCTCCAAACTGTTCCAAAGTTCAGAAACGTGAGCATCTTCTTGGCCCATGAAGTTTTAATTCAAGGTTGATGTACATTGATAAAACCCATTAATTAAACAGTACCGTGTGCTTTCTGCAGTGTGTCCCAGAAAGTCAAACTTAGGCACTACTAGTGTGAAAGGTTTATTCTTTAGAAATTATCAGTTACCTTCAATATCTTTCTGGATGCATGAAAATGAGCCACTATCATGAGGAAAGCATTTTCCCAAACCAATGAAAAGTCTCTCTCAGAACAAAGCAGCAGAATTTTATTGACAAGGATCCCATATAGGCTTTCATACACTCACTGTGTAGATAGACAGATATTTTTGGAATGCATCTCCTGATGAGATATCAGGGCTGTTATTAATTCTGTCTGTCATTTTTATTGAAAGCCAAACAAATTGCACAGAGTTTATGAAGAGCAAATGTAACTCTTCAGTGGCAAGTAGCACAAGAATGCCCAAGATCAAAGCAAGCCATGCTTTCTCTTTAACATGCCTTTTAATACACCATGTTTTGTCTTGGAAAGAACATTTAGCAGGCACATATCATGCACTAAGCAGCAAAAATATGTGCAGAACTGAGAAGCTGCAGACTTTGATTTCCATGTTTATGAAAGAATGTAGTAGCAATGGTACTTGGTCTCCTGTGAAGTGTTATGAGACCTGAAGCCACCATATATATTAAATTCAGGGGGATCATGTGAAATAGTTCATTAAATCCTGCAGCCTGTTCCCATTTCCCCTTCCACCTAAAAATCCTTCAGAAAAGCAGGCATGCACTGCTGGGCATGTAATTTCCTATAGCTTGTCCCTTCAGCAACAGAATTTCTGGAAAAATAATACACTTGAAAGCAAGTGACCACAATGAAGGTGCCAGTGTTTGGTACAAATGTAACAAAACTTCTCCTCGCACATCTGTCCAGAGGCTGCAATTGTCCCTATATCACAAGGGAACATGTTATTAGGGAAATTTGGGAGCAGATGACCAAGGAGATGAGCAAAACAAAACCCAAACCCAAACCCAAATAACCCCAAAACTACCTTAGTCAAACCTAGTAGTGGTCAAACAGGACTTTCTCAGGTCAGATGGGTACATGACTCTGGCAGTCGCACCAGGATGGTGCTGGAAACCACAAATCTCAGCTTGATGCCAAGCAGCCAGGACTATCCAGGCTGCTCCTGCTGTCCTGCTGTGAGGGAAACAGGGGTCCTGGCAGCCCCCAGCTCATGCCAGGTCACCCCTATATGCTGGAGACCTCTCCAAGGCTGTGGCAAAGGGGTGACACAGGGAGCTGTGCCCCTCTCAGCAGCAGCAGCTCCAAAATAGTGGGGGATTGTGTGACCAGTGCCTACAATACTTGTAACTTTGATTCCTGATTTAACTCTTCAAATCAAATATGCAAAATATTTCATACCCTAAATGAAGGATTTCTACTAAAGCCTTCCATAAACTGACTTCACAGACTGTTTTTTAAATCTCTCCAGATTGCAAGAGTCACAAGTGGGAGGAAGAAGAGGGCAACACTATTTTTTTATGGGGCAAAAGAAAAGATTCTTCCATTTCCAGATGTCTCAGAGCCCTTTCAAGTGCAAAGGAAGATGATATGACAGCAGATTTTATGATTCTTGGCTTCAGAATGACATCCAAATTTCATTTTATCTGACATCAAAGAATGAGCTGTTTTATCATCATGATGATGCTAAAGACCTTGTGTCTGCTCAGAGTAGTAACAATGCAAATAAGGCAGCTATAGAGAATTTTAAAAAATCACATTTGTGTCCTTAGGCTTCATCTGTGGTTTATAAGCTTAGCTGATAAATTAACTATATGAAAAAAGAGAATGAAAACAGTGTTTATGTTCTGGATTAGAGCTTAAGAAAAATGAATATGCACAATTTTTTCCTAAACTTGAAACTAGGAAAATTTTGAGATTTTGTCCCATAAGACCCTAAATTACTTTGATCACATTACACTAAAAGCTATGCCCCAGAACTCGAATCTTAATTGAAGTGTTTATTTCTGATGAACCTTAAACTAAAGACTAACTTGAGCATGATGAAATAGGCCATCTATTTTGCACATAATTTATTGCAGATTCTTAGCATTGCTCAAGCAACGATTTAATTTATAGTAATTGGTTTTGGTGGACCTCATCTAACTGGATTTCAGCAAAGCAATTGAAATGGTGCCACGTAGGGAATTATTAGCAAAAAGGTCCGGCTGAAGCAGAGACAAAAGGTGCTGAAAGGGGAATTGTCAGGGTAGAGGAAGGTTACAGGCACAGTTTCTCAAGCATCACTCTTAGCCAGTCTTAACTAAATATATCCCACCAGCAACATTTGCACAAGAAGAAGGAGCACGTTAATGAAATTTGCTGATGACACACAGCTGGGAAGAGCAGCAGAATGTCTCACAGGAAGAACTCAGGGAGCCGATTACTGGAGAAATACCCTAAAGATATTTCATTACACAAAGCTTAAGATCATGCACTTAAAAGGGGATTGTGTTTCCTGAATGAGCTCTGGTGGAAATGAGGAGACAGAAAGTCTGTTTTTATGGTGAAGCCTGGGAAATGTGAATTTCTAATCCTGATGTCTCCACGGTACCTACAAGCTTGGGTCCAGCCCAGGCAGTTGAGCTTTTGAGCACTGGCACCAACAGCAGTGGGCACAGGTACTTAGAAAAAATACAAGTATTCCTGGGTACCTGTTTACAAACAGTTATTTCATTTATTGCAAACTGAACAGTCTTCTTTCAGATTATTCTCTCACTTTTTATTATTCTTCCTGTTAAATAATTACCTGCAGGAGGCAGGTGGCAGGTACTGAGTGGTTCATCCATAATGTTGAGATTGAGGCAATCCTGCTCGGCTGCAGCCATCTGTGAGCCTAGGGAGCAGTCCTGCTGAGCACAGCTGATCTCCTTCCACCTGCAGAGCTCACTCAGCCTAACCCTCTACTGCATGGAAAGGACATTTCAGAGTTATCCGCACATCTGATGAGTTCCCAGCATGAAGGGTTGCTTTTCCCCCACCCACACACTCTGGAAAAGTCTTTCCTGCCCTTTCATTGCCCACAATGATCCCTCAGAAGGGCTGGCTGGAGAGAAGTGCTCCCACACAACTGGTGACATTTAAGCCACGGCAGATCCCTTTGCGCATGGACCCTGCTCCTACCCAACACAATAGCAGACTTTGGTGGGTGCAGGATGAAGCCCAGTGTGACATTTTCTTCCACCCCACGCTTCCTTGCTGAGCGAAGCTTTTGTGAAACAGCAGAGGCCAGAAAAACCCCTCCCATTTCACCTGCTTCTGGTGAAATGCGCTGCAGTGGTGTGTAGCTCCTCACGTACCCCCTTCCCTACCAACAATGAAATGAGCCCCTCTGTGCACCATTCAGAATGAACAAAACTGCAATAAATTCAAGCAAAACATGACTCTTGGACAAGAGAATTTTGTTGATAAGCCATAATATCATCTTCCATAAAGGGATTCCCCCATTCCCCCTCCCATGGGGACCAAGCCGCCACCACCACAGAAAAAGTTAACTGAAGCAGGGTCTAATTGGGAATTCATCAGAAAAACAACCTTTTGTAGAAATTCACAGAAAGCAAAGCTTTGTTGAGACATCCTGATTTCACATAAGTTTTTATCAGAAAGAATTATTTGACCCAAATGGAAATTTTTGGTCAAAACCAGGGCAAGTGCCACCTGCCAGTCCCAGAATGATCAGAACAGCCAAGCCATTGGGTAGACACCCTCTTTGCAGCAGGAAAGCACAATCGTACCAGTTGAATAGGTTTTCTGAAGTGCACCTTATCCCTCATTTTTAAATATCTCCTTTTTTTTTTTTTTCCACTGTAGGAAGTTTTCTTTTCCAAGGAAGGGCAAGAACAGAAAAAGAAGGATGGAGACTGTGGGAAAATACCAAAAAGGAACTGTTTTCTAGCTAGCTCAGGTTTAAACTCATCTCAACTACCCCATTTAAACCTACCCCTTTCTGTATGATGACAAATATAGTTCAGGTTCAGCTCAGAAGTGGGACTTTATGTTAGACAAGCCTTCAATGAACTTTTGCAAATGAGAACATTTTTGTCCCCTTCTGACCTGCCCATAGCAGTAAATATATCTGACTTCATAGGTGAGGGGATAAAACAAAAATAAAATCTACATCTTCATTAAATTAACTTATTTGTATATGCACCTTGTGCAAAATCAACAGATCTATTATAATGTGGCATTAAATAGTTCTAGGAAATTGTTTAGGATATGCTGGAAAAATTTATTATACCTTATTACTGCTGTCACTCCAATAAGAGCTAAAAACCTTTACAGTCCCATCACTTGTCAGTATTTCATGAACACACTCTTTGTATTGGAGTTGGCCAGAAAAATACTCTCTCCTCATCAAATCTGCATGAACGGCGACATCCAAAGCTGAAACGAGGTCAAATGAGCAAATGTCAGTTAACATGTATTGGGTATTTTCATTATGTGTGCTACTTAAATTGAGTGTTTTATATAATTATCATTTGCTTGGTGAAGTAATAGAGGTGTTTAACTCCTTGTAGATCTCTGCTGATTCATAATTAACTTTTAAAGGGAATTTATTGTAATAAAAACCCCACATAATATTGTCCATGAAATGTTTCCAGATGAACACCCTTTGTCTTACCCTTGAGCCACAATCACTTAATTACTGTTAGAGATCTTTAGATAAAACACAGTAGGAGCTTGCTTTCATGACTCAACCTATCCCCATTTAGTTCAAAATCAATCCACACACCAAGCATCACAGATGATTTTATCCTGGGAGTAATCAGTGTTGCTAATAGTGTGTGGGGCATGCTAAGACATTACTCTTCTCTTGTTTAATCATTTACTGACATTCCTTTAATGGCAGACTCAATGCACGCATGACCTAATAGTCACCATGTGAGGAAAAAACATCATCCAGATGGAAAAGACCAAATTCCTAATTCTAATGTCACTGGTTTATGCTTTTCCTGTGTATCTACAGACTGACCTCAGGTTTGGTATCTATACATTCAATTTAAGAGGCTTAATTTACTTTGGCTCCTAAGTCTTCCTTCTACACCTAGTGGAGGAGGGAATGGAAATGAACAATATCATTAATAAAAACCCTACACACATGCACATCCATACACGTGGATGTCTACACAGCAACCAATTCACTAGGAATCTTCTTCCTGGGATACATAACATACTGCCATTTCACCCTTTGCTGCTCTGCTCTGTCCATGCTTCCTTTTCAATCCAGGAAAGCAAAGAAGTTTTTACCCACCCATCACACTTTATCCACCCTTTGAAAGCTTCTCTTCCCAAGGCCTGTGCATATTGCACTGGCACACTCCCAAAACCCGCTAACAAATGGCAGATTAAGTGGAAACACGGAAAAGAATTTCAAGCATGTATTGTACTTGCTTGGAGTTCAGTGTGCAACTTTAAGACGAGGGCTGCCCTCTAAACAGGCAGGCCTGGGAATTCAGTTGCAAAACAATTACAGATGCAAGGAAAATACCTTTCCTCTGAGAAAGAAACTTGAAGTTATTCCACAGTCTTCAGTAGGCTAAGTTCAGTGTGTGCTCTGGAAGAGTTTGGCATGGTCTGTGCTTTCTTGAGACTCCAGTTTCCACCTCCAGCCCTGTTCTCTGAGGGAGTTGTATCACATTAACTGGAATTTTTTGTATGTCAAACTGCTGAAAATGCAGGAGCAGAAAGTTTAAATAAATCCTTCCACAACCAAATGCTCCCCCCCCCCCAGCTGTCCTGCTTTAAGATGCAAGAATAATATGGCACTTGATTCAGTCCTCCAGATTATTGGCTGTCATGCTCAGCTGAACAATAACATTTCTACTCTCATGCCTGTATATAGCTCAGTGACTAGTGTTTCCTTGATGAGCTACCTTGGCCACAGGGCTGTCTTTCTCACAGTTTCAGGGTCTGGTTGTAAAAGGGTCCCGTTTAGAGCATCAAAGCAAATACACTCCCAGTGCAATTCCCAAACCTGCCCAGCAATGGCCCCACCCCACTCTGAATGAACACACTGGCAAAATTACCACCAGCTCAGGAGGGCCCAGGTGAAACAATTTTGAGCTTTAGCACAGTAATTGTACCCACTTTATCTGAGATTTCCTTTTTTTTCCAAAAACAATCTGGAATGTTTGCATAGTGTGTACAGTAGAAAGAGACTCTCCCACCCCTGATTACACTAAACTAGCTGCATACTTTTTTTAAAAAAAAACACAAAACACAACTTGCTCACCTTACTCAAGCTCATTTGCCTTCTGCACAACTCCACTCTGCCAGTCACCTCAAGAGAATAAAAGATCTCTGTCTACATTCCAACAAAGCAGTTGAGAACACAGGACCAGTGGATGGGAAATATGGCCCTTAGGCCAGGACTGATGCTCTGTACCCTGCATGATGTAGCATGCACATCCAAAAATCAGGAAAGGTGTATGGACAGCAATCCCCAAATCAAAAAGTAGAACATTTCTGCACTCCACTGTTCCTCAGACAACTGTGGGTCTCACTGTTGGCCTCAGAGAAATGTTTTTCTTTCTGCATCAACTAAAAGAAAAAGAAGATAGACCTAATTTATGACCTTATACTGACTGGCTCAAATTCCTCCATGGTTTATCAACCTCAAAGTTGATAAAAAATGTTACTCTCTAGTCTAATATGTTATTTTCAGCTTTAACTAATCTGAGCTTATGACTGACTTTGGAACTGCAACAATTTTATGAAAGCTAAGATTGATTAGTACTATCCAAAGACACAAAGTAATTAAGCCTACTGAAAAAAAAATTAATTACTTCTATAACAAGTGGGGACAAAAGAAAACTGAAGGAAGACAAACAACATTGAGATATTAATAGATCTGTTCTGTAACTGAAAGTCCTTCCAAATAAGTAACTGAAACAAGATTCAAAGTGCAACACAAGTACAGTACAAATAAAAGAATGTCTGCATTGAAATTCCATAACTTTTCTTTATTCACTGTGATACATTCAAACAAAAGTGCTCCAGATAACAGCCATAAAGTAAAGGAAATTAAAATAAAAAGGCAGAAAAAGACCATCAGATACATATGGTGATTATTCATACTTCAAAGCATTAGTAACTGCTTGTATCTGAGTGCACCAAAAGCCCACATGAGGGTCCATGTTTTTGTATGCTGCACTTATAAAAATAATAATCATAGGCAGCTCTAGCAAAAATGTTTTTCAGAACTAGAGCCAAAGCCATCAAAAAGATAAAGCACCATCAGGCATATGTTTACAAATGCCATAGTAATTAGTAGAGTGTAAGGAAGGCATAGCTGAATGAACATTCTCCTTGCATAGCATAGGGAAACTCTGCTTAAATTCAATCCTTCCCAGCTTTGCCATTTCACAACACCCCACAACACCAAGTGCCATGGGCAACTGGGTAAGCTTCAGGAGACAGTGAGAGATGGATGGAAGAGAAACTGGAACTGGAGCCAGTGTCTGTCCTCCTATTTAAAAGAGTAATATTGGCAGCACATATGTGACCATGTTACTGCAATAGAGTGGCAAAATCCACCTGAGAAACACTGTACAGACCACATTGACTTTCCAATGCTGTTTGCTGAGCTACAAGTATTTGGCTGCACTGATTTCACCTATAAAAGACAGTTCTTCTTTTCATATCCAATTCTGCTATAGTAAAAATGTAAGTCACTGTTATCTATGCAGAGCAACACTTCATAGCAAATTCAGATTACATCCTATAATCTGGCTCTATTCCAGCTGTAGAATTACTGAATTGTGCATTTGCCAACAATTATTTGCAACTCAACAATTTGATGGGGATGAGGATTCCTGTCCCAAACAACACAAGAAGTGGAAGTCAAAATGCCATACAAATTAAACTGTCAAGGGGATGTGATAGAGAGACACTTAGAAATCCACAGTGCCTCCATCTGATGTATTTTTAGGTAGAAGACCATGGATCTTCAACAAGAAGGGGGAAAACTCAGTAGAACCCTTGTCCTGCTCTCCCCTTTACCTGCTTTGCAGGCAGCAATTGGGATGGCCAGCAAGACCAAAGACAGGCCTCCCCTCTGAAAATCTGAGTTGCTGACACAAGATTTTCCTTACAAGATCTAAAGAAGCCTCTGTCCCCATACACTTTCTATAATAGCATATAGTCACAGGGATCCTGCTAGGTGTAAGGCAATGCCCCAGCTGCTATAAAGATTTCAGCCCATGTATGATTTGTGTTTCCCAAAGCAGGATGTAATGGCACCGCTCATATGACCAACATCATTTTCACAGTCAAGTCCTTGCAACATCAAGGTCTGTTTGCTCTAAAAGCATTTTCCTTAACTATGTTACTAATAAAGTCTCAAATCACTCAGGCCAAAAGAAGGTTAGAAGTGTTATGCAGTTATTTACCCTCCACACTATTTGTGTGGCAGCCATCTCCCACAGAGCGTGCCTTGCCCTTTCAACACTCCCTTTCTCATGCAGGAACACAAAGCTGCAATGTTTGGGTTGCAAACACCATTAAATGCCCCTCTTCAGCCCTCAACAGCATAGAAATATTTTCTTTTAAAAGTTCAGATCAAAGCATTTCTACTAATCCTAGGATTTATTAAAACAAACATTGTAGGCATGAGACAGTCAACAGCGTCCCTTTTATAAAATTCTTTGGAGACGGTTCTGATTTCGTACTGTTTACTGATCCGCCTCTAATTAATCTTCAGTTGTTCAGCTGCAAATTCAGCAAGTCCACCTGCTCCTTCCCCACCCAGCAGAGGTTCCTTTCTGCCCAGTTTCGAGCTGTAATGACAGCACCGCACAGCCCCTGTCCCGAGAACAAGGTGGCTTGCTTGAAAAGCTAGATATCACATCCCGATGTTACAAGATCGTATCACACACTTTTGCAGCAGAAGTCTAGACTTTCCCCAGATGAGTAATTATAAGCAGTCATTAAGTGCTTTCAAGGAGTTGCATTGTCTTTATCCTTCCCTGCAGTCAAGGTAGTTGCCTTTGATCCAGTAACAGATCTGTGCATATTTGAGGGGTGTGATGCGAACAGCTACATTGAAATCCTGTGGGGTGCCATTCATGTCCACCCACTGATGGCCTGAAAATATTCCAATAATTTTACGCTCCCATTTGTGATTCTGCCTCTTCCACATCCTCACATACACCCCAGATCCACTCGCACCTGGCTGGGCATCACACTGCTGGTATAACAGGTCATACGTTTCATCCTTGACATCACAGAAACGGTAAACCAGGTTTCCTGGACGATCATTATCGTAGCCAGAGAAATGAATCCGCCCTCCAGGCAAGTGTCTTGCTGGTGGGCTCACACCTATCTTCATAAACTTTCTTTTATGAGGCTTCTTCAGCTCCAGCAAAGCATAGTCATAATCCATGCCAATGTCATTGGCATTGCCTTTGATCCATCCTTTGGGGACATGTGTCCTTTTCACTCGGATCCACTGGAATTTCATTTTCTCAGGCATTGCTGAGTTGGTGATATTGGCCCCTTTGCTGCCATCTTTCAGTTTGGGCTTTAGGAACCCCACCCGCAGTTTCTGAGCTCCTTTGACATAACTCTTGCCATCATGGATACAATGAGCAGCAGTAAGTACATGCTTTTCAGCCACTAGCGTCCCTGTGCAACCTGTAGATAGCTTCACTGACGTGGAGAATGGGTAATTCAACAAGAAGTCTTTCCCAAAAATGCTAAACCTGCTGTCATAGCCATAGATCTGCCTCTTAGTTCGAGATTTGCCTTGAGACCCACCACCACTGTTGCTCAGAATATATATGCCCACTTCAGTTTCAGTGAGGCTACCATTAGCATACAAGGTTTCATAGGACAAGTAGTTCTTCACTTCTTCGTAAGTTGGCAGTGGGGAACTTTTATGGCATGCTGGGCCACAGGGAGATACCACTTCCAGTCTGGCTTCAGCATCAAACTGTGGTTTGTCCAAGTTAAGTGTAGACTGTGGCAGGATAACTGGAACTCTGTAAGATGGCCAAGTTGGCTTCCAGTGAGAACTGGAGGGCATCACATCTTTAGCAGCACACAAAAGGAGGATTAAAGCAGACAAGCCTGCCATTCTGAACGCCAGTCTGTGGAAAGCAAAAGGAAGTCCAGTTACTCACCCAAACAGGCTGCAAGATTAATCTAGCTTGCTAAGTAATGGCTTGCTAACCAAGAATAATACAGTAATAAAATAAAGGTCAAGCAACTTGAACAGAGCCAACTATCATTAAGTTCTTCAGGCTTCTCAGCATTAAACTAATACCTTAAGATGTATCCTAAACCAAGTGACTCTGGTTAAAACTGGAACAGAGGGCGTTTAACCCTTAGGTGTGCTGAGCCACCAACTCCCAGTTGACATCAGTGGGAAGTTATGATATTTGTCTTCACCCAGTGTAAAGACAGTTGAGACTCCATGTAAATTCCTGCATTCAGAAACCACAGCTCCTGCAAAGACTGAATGTGTCTTATTTCAGCTAGATGACAGCATTCTCTGAAATCTCCCACATAGTCTCTGACTCCACTGAGAGAGGTCCTTAAATCCCCTCACACCATTTGCTGTCTTAACCAGAGACATCAAGCTGATGGGAGGAACAGGCTGGTGGACAAAGAAGCTAACGTGAACAGGAGCTGGGTTGCAGAACATGTTCATGTGGGAGACTCGTCTCCCCTTGCAGCTCATACCAGAGGAAGGTTTCTGCTGCATGTAGCATTTGCTCTCCCCTAGGCTTCCATGAGAAAAGGTTGATATGATTACACGAGGGCAGCTAAAGAAGTAAGTTTACAATTCTTGGGGGAATTCTCGGTTAACGTACTGGCTTATTTCTTTATAAACTCAATTAATTAGAAATGCAAACCAACCCCCTCTGAGCACAGGGAGGCAAATGGGACTGTAAATGTGTTTATGAACCACAGGCAGAGTGCCTCAGACTACAGAAAACAGCGTGCACCAGCACTGTGTCAAGAAAATGTGTAACTTTAGTTTATTTGAAAATTAGCCATACAGCTGAATCACCGCAGGAGGCATTGCGCCCTGGGCAGGAACGCAGGCAGGATCTCCCTCATATGAAGATTATTCAAACAAACCTCTACTATTATGTTGAGCTTACACATATTTAAAACCCTGCTGAGGTTACACTGATCACAACTGCAGGATCATTCCTGAAATACTTCAAATGAGTAAACCAAAGCAGGAGATCACCACAGCTATCTAAGAATAAAAAAGAAAAATCCTTCTCTCCAATGCTTTTTGTAGGAATACTCCATCTCTAAGCTGCACCAAAACAGAGCTCAGAAGCTACAGACTGCTGAAGTCTGAAGGTGTCCAACTCAAATATTGGCCCTACATTCTTACATTGTTGGTGGCATCCTCTTTGGGAATGGAGGCTATAAATCATAGAATCATAGAATGAATCATAGAATCATAGAATGGTTAGAGTTGGAAGGGACCTTAAAGAACATCGAGTTCCAACTCCCCTGCAAGAGCAGGGACACCTCTCACTAGACCAGGTTGCTCAGAGCCCCATCCAACCTGGGCTTGAATGCCCCCAGGGATGCAGCCTCCACAACTTCTCTGGACAACCTGTTCCAGTATCTCACTACCCTCACACTACAGAATTTCCTTCTTATCTCTAACCTAAATCTCCTCCTGCAGTTTCAAACCATTACCGCTTGTCTTATCACTATGTGCTCTTGTGAAAAGCTCCTCCCCAGCTTTTCTGTAGGCCCCCTTCAGGTTCTGGAAGGCTGCTATGAGGTCCCCACGGAGCCTTCTCTTCTTCAGGCTGATTAAAGCACCCAATGTTCAAAATATAATTGACTAATGCAGAATAATGAAACTTTTCCATTCCAAAAACCAGATGAACGGAGCTGATGCTACTGATGACCGCAAATGCAGGTACTGACTCTTCTAGAAGTGAACAGACCTTCTGTTGCTATTTTTTAAACTAACAAACAGGACATCTTTAAAGGGATGTATTTTTTTCTAGAAGGGCTAAGCACTACAAAATGTGTTGGTTTATATCTAACAGGTAAGTCATGCTGGAAAATACAGGCCAGTTTAAACATGAAGCAGAACTACATAATTCTGGATGTCCCAAAATTGGAAAATACTTGTTTATGTAATCAAGGAAAATCATCAGCTCCTCTGGCTCCTTCCACAGCAGAGATTAAAATGTGACGCGGCTGGGTTTTGCAAACTATCAAATGACATCATCTCACATTGATATAAGGATGGCCCAGGTAACACGTGCTGTGTATCAAATATACTTGTATAACAGTGATTAGGAAAACAGAAGAAACAGAAGAAAGAGAAACTTGTCCAGGGCAAGGGCAAGTGCAAGTGCAGGGCAGTCATGGGACCAGGGCCAGCCAGCATGGCTTTATGAAAAGGAAGTCTTGCTTGATCAACCTGATCTCCTTCTGTGACCACGTGAGCCACCTTTTGGATGAAGGAAAGGCTGTAGACGTTGACTACCTGGGCTTTGGTAAGGCCTTTGACACCATCTCCCACAGCATTCTCTGGGAGAAGCTGGAGAATCATGGCATAGACAAATGTACTCTTCACTGGGTAAAAAACTGGCTGGATGGTGAGGCCCAGAGAGTTGTGGTAAACGGGGTTAAATCTAGTTGGTGGCTGGTCACCAGTGCTGTCCCTCAGGGTGTGTGGTGTGTTTTTTCTATGATGGTTGGACTCAGTGATTTCAGAAATACTTTCCAACCATGACTATTCTGTGATTCTGTAATGGGGTCAAATGACACCACTCCATCACCACAAAGAAAATATACACTAGCCTAAGGTGAGTGTCCTACTTGTGACCGTGAGGGCTGTACACAGGAATGCTTGTTGGTCTCCCGGTTAAAAACTGAGAACAGACTAACTCACAGTTTTGCTGTGCACCAGGTAGCAGATCCCATTATTAACAGCATGTATTTATAAGCAGTCTGCTCTCATCTGCTTCACACCAAAGTTATTCCCACAAATTACATTTGACGCTTTCCTGATGGAATCTCTGTCCAAATTGCACCTCTCAAGTCACTTCTTGGATCTAAAAAGCATTCATGCAAACTGAGCCAATGCTGGCCGTTGGCTGCTTTATTTAGCTGGCAGGGGAAAATTAGAAGTGTCTTGTCAGTTGTTATTTGCACAAGCAGGAAGATTCTCTCATGCCTGTCAGCACAGCGACCTGATGAAGGGACTGTGTGCTCAACAGATTCTCTGCTTCCACTGAGATCATCACCAGAGCTGAGAAATTACCTCTCCCTGCAACCTTCTCTCCCTCATCTCCCTACCATCACCACTGCAGCAATGCCAACACTTTCCAAGGCAGTTTTAGACAGTAGAGGGCAGCCACCCAAGGAAGAGAACAAGACAAGACAGGAGCTGGGACTCAAGCTGGTCCCCCCAAAAAAGGCTTCAGAAGATGGTGTCTGTGTCTGTATCGGGCACTGTGAAGCAGTACTTACACCCTGCCTCTGAGCAAGCCTTCCTACACCCCCCTATTGCTGCCTCTGTGCTATGATCACATTGCAGCTATACGGCATAAAAAAGCCTTTTAATCAGTTACAGAACTTTTCTATTATTTAAAATGTTATTAAAACCTAACAATAAAGTACAGTTGTGAGTTTGTTAGGTTTTAATACCACAAACCAAGGCATTTATCGAAGTCTTCATAATTACATTTTATCTGGAGATGTAACTGGTACTAAATAAGTTCTGGGCTGCAATAAATAGAATAAATGTCTTAATAACAAGATGCCGAAATAGAGCATAGTATCTCTTGCTGTGTAGGTCTCTCCTCTTTAAAAAAATAGAACATTTAAGCAGAAAAATGAAGTCATTTAACAGCAGTCTAAATTTAAAGAGAGACTTACCAGTTAGCCTCTTCTTTCCTTTTCCTTTCTCTTTTCCTTTTTTGTTTTAAACAAAAAACATAAAACTGAAAAAAGCAGAGTCAACCCTCGAAGTTCAGCTGCTTACTGATGGGTCACCCTGAAAGATGTTCTCAAACAGAACTGGTACGAACTGAGTACTTCCCTGTGCAGCTATCACAAAACGACACTGAATGAATTATGATGTGCTGCTTTACTGGAGCACTGCTCTTCTGTTTAAACTGTGTCATAAACTCAATCCACCTTTTGACTCAGTACAAAGCCCTGCTCTGATACCCAGCCTAGGAACCCTCCTAGAAAGCGGTTTGTACATAATCACACTTGCTAATGGCATTAAAATTGTTTAGAGAATGGAAACAGTGACAGCTACCCCGGGGCTCCCCACGCTGCTAAAACACTTTACAGAGACATTTTGCTGCCTGCTATGGGCATTCATGCCTTGAGATAGATGTTGGTGAAAGAGAACTGCCTTGTTCAGGATGGACATGAATCATTTTCTAATAAGCAAGTAATTTTTCTGGAAGAGTTCACTACTGCAGGGGTGGTTCTTCTAATAGATGGTTAAAGAACAATAAATCTTGGAACATAAGAGTATGAAAGTCCATGAAGCAAACAGTCTCCATTACATTTTGAAATGAAGAAAGTTTTTCCACAGTGCTGGAAGCCAGATTAACATGGTAAAAGAAATAAAGAAAGAAAGAAAACCAAGACAGTAAGAGAGAAAAACCTGCCTCAAACCAAATTATAAAGGTGAACTGAATCACTGTCACTGCTGTGCCAAAATACCTCAGCTGCCTTTCTTAGTCACAGAACTTGTTAAAACACAGCAAAAATAATTGAGTCGCGCTTTAAGAATTACAGAAGCCTTACTGCCATTAAAATCTGACATCTTTATTAGTCTGCCTGGGATGCTGAGGGTGGTGTGGGAGTTACAATGCCATACCCCCTAGACGGATGGCTGCAAGAGATGGCTCGGAAAACCTGAAACAAACTTCCATACCGGCAGGCCAAGGGTGCCTGTTAACGTATACAACGGGCACAGCAGGTATTTTGACGTGTGTCAGTCGCACACACACACACAAACAGAGGAAAGGGATCATATAATGTGTTTACCACTTGGTCCAATTCCTATAGAGTAATTTTGCTGCCTCCTTTTGCCTTCTTTCCTCTCCTCTTTCTCTCTCCCTGCATGTCAAGCAGCTTGGGTTTCACAATACAAGAGCAAACAGCGTTACAGGCAGGAGGTGATGGGCAACTTGAGTGACACGTCAAGCTGTTAGCAAGGACATGCATCCCAAGGGCGACCGAACCACCTGGGCGATGCACAGCACCGGGGTAGCCGTGCAATCGGGTCCCCTCGCCGACCCCTCGGATCTCACCGGGGGCAGGAGGCTGGAAGACTGCCTTTCCGACAACCGCTTCGCTGATGAGATCGCGTAATACACGTTTTATAAGCCCTGATGCTCTCAGTCACGGTGATGAATCCAACTCTAGGAGCCCGGCGGCTCAACCAGAGAGCTACTTCTGACGCTTCCCAAGCGGAAAACGCAGCAAAGACGATTTTTCTACCAGCTGTTTCCTCACCAGGCGCCCCTTCAAAGTTAGTCACCGAGACCAGAGCGCAGCGGTCCTTGCAGCCCCGGCGGAGGGGACCCGCGGGGAGAAGCCGCGTTATCCCTTTTGTCTGCCCGCGGCCGGAGAGGCGGCACCGGCTGCGCTCCCGCTTTTGCGAGCGGGGTTAAAAATTAAGCTCTGCGGGGAGGGCTCGCCCCGAGCCGGGACGGCGGCTCCGCAGCCCGGCCCGCGGCAGCACCCGGGAGGGACGGCCGGAGCCGCGCCGCGCCGGCTTCCCTCGGCTCCGCACCCGCCGCAGGTGAGGCAGTGGCCCGGAGGCACCGAGGGGCAAGAAAGGCTCCCGCCATCCTCCCCGCCGCCCCTTTGTCCCCCCAGGGTGACCCGCAGCCCGTGGCACCCTCCCGGCCGGCGGGACCCGCTACCTACCAGCTCCCCGCGGCGGCGGCTTCTCCGGGAGCCGTCAGGCAGGTGGCGGGGCCGGTCCCATCACTCCCGCCGCCTCCGCGGGGCTGGGGGCCACCTCCCCGCTCCCTCCCGCCGGGCGCCTTCCCTCAGAGGCGCGCTCGGAGCGGGGCGGAGCGGCGCGGGGCGGAGCGGCGCCTCCCGCAGGTGGCTCCGGCTCCCGCCGCCGTCGCCCGGCCCCGCAGCGCTCCCGGCGGCGCCAGCGCCCTCTGCCCGTCCCACCGCCCGCCCCGCGCCCGGCGAGGCCGGGGCCTTGGCCGTGGGTCCGCGAAGGCCTTCCCCTTCGGGCCAGCGCCCCAGTGCGCCCTGTGGGGCGTCACCGCCTTTTATTCTCCTCTTATGCGGCTATTTTCATCTATTTCCTGAGAAAAACTATGATTTTTTTTCTCGTCCTTTGTTTTTATTCAGAGTGTCCGGAAACTTGGGGCAGCTCAGGGGCAACCAACCCCTCACCCCAGGCCTCCGCAGTGCTGGGATGGGACGTTTTGGGGTGCATTAGGGGCACCTCTGTGGCCTCGAGGGCACCAGGCTCTTTGTCTCTGACATCTGGATCTCCAACATGGCAGACTCCTTCTTGGAGGGTCCCCAGGCGTGGGGTGAACCCCCGGAATCCCTCCTGCATCAGGGCATCAGCTTCAGGAGCTTTGTGGTCTGTCACCTATGTTGCCTCATCGGGCAGTTATTTGAGTTTAATCGTCAGACACATTCCTTGCATGGATTTTAATTACTCATCCTTCTTGAATCCTTATAATGATATCTGGCAAGAAAAGAGGAAACCAGAGCCAAGAAGGCAAAAATCCTTCAATGTGTTTTAACTCTGCAAGAAAAATCCACAAAAAGTTTTGCCAGAATTCCCAGCTGATCACCATTACCCCAGAAAGGAAATATAAATTTCACAGGAATTAACTTATGCGCTGCCTTCTGCTGACCTCTTCACCCCACTGCTACTCTTGCAGAGGGCCAGGAGATCTTGAAGCAGGGCGAAAGCTCTGCACCACACACAGACCCTACGTGAGGAGCAGATGTTACAGGATCTTACATTCTTAGACATGATTTTGCAGAATCGTAGCATCATAGAATGTTTTGGGTTGGAAGGGACCGTTAAAGGTCGTGTAGTCCAACTCCTCTGCAATGAGTAGTGACATCTCCACCCAGATCAGGTTGGTAAGAGCCCATCCAGCCTGGCCTTGAATGTTTCCAGGGATGGGGCTTCTACCATCTCTCTGGGCAGCCTATGCCAGTGTTTCACCACCCTCATCATAAAAAATTTCCTCTTTACATTTAGTCTAAATCTACACTCTTTTAGTTTAAAACCATTACCCCTTGTCCTACCACAACAGGTCCTGCTAAAAAGTTTGTCCCCATCTTTCTTATAGGCTCCCTGTAAGTATTGAAAGTCTGCAATAAGGTCTCCCTGAAGCCTTCTCCAGGCTGAACAACTCTAACTCTCTCAGCTTTTCACAGGAGAGGTGCTCCAGCCCTCTGATCATTTTTTGTGGCCTCCTCTGGACCTGCTCCAACATCTTCTTGTCTTTCCTGTGCTGAGGACTCCAGAGCTGGACACAGTACTGCAGGTAGGGTCTCACCAGAGTGGAGTAAAGGGGCAGAATTACCTCACTTATTATTTCCCACCAGGAAACGATCATGCAACAGCGAGGAAAATACCTGGAGTAGACAGCTAACAAGTAAACTCAAACAGCAATACCATACTGATCACAGGTCCCTTCCTTATCTGGACTCCACAACTACTCATTTCCCAATTAGATACACAGTCCCACTTCTCAGGAAGCTTTGCTCTGTACATCTCTGCGGTTTTGCGTGGATGGAGGAGGTGGTCAGTGTAGCAGGTGAAAGTGTTGTGAGGTTTGGTTACGGAGTAGGAGTCAGGGTTGCAGCAGTGGTCCAGGTGGGCTCTTGCTTTCCGTGGATGTACAGACTCTTCAGTCACAACTGCCATGTGTGCTGCAGGGCCTTCCTAGCTTTCCTCTAGCAGGTCTTCCTGACTGTAGCAGTATATAGTAGTATGTAGTCACTATGCCAAACGAGGCCTCTTGATCACTTAGCTTACAAAGCACAGATTGTCCAGCAGCCATCTCTAGATGACTGCAAATGCTCCACTGAACAATTCCCTGTATGTCCCTTTCCTGCTTTATCTCAAATGTATCAGCCTTCCTGTATCACACTGCTGTGTGCTGTTTCCAAGAGTCTCAGTGGGAAGAAAGGATAAATGTTAGCATAATTGTTTCCTTATTTGTGTGCTTTCCTGAATTTTTTATTTACAGTGACTGTGAATAAACTGATTGACTGACTGAAGAAGGACTGTTTGATCTCCAGACACATATTCAAATAGATGCAATCCTAGAAGATATGACACTGGTAGAAATGTTTACAGCAGACCGTGGGGCAGAGATACAAGACATTGCTAAGATACATATGGTGGGATTCACCTCACTTGACTTTGGGATGCCTTGGGCTATCCATGACACAATACAGGACTATAGACCTTCCCCATCTGCAGCAGCAGCTGAAAGTCAGTGCTCAAAAAGAAGGTACCCCCTCCAGAAAAGTGTCTATGTGAATGGCCATAGGTGGAGACATCCCACCACACTTTTCATGGGTTCCTGGTGTATCTCTGTCTTCCTGTGACTGACAGCTGTCTCTCCACTTCTCATAAGGGGAAAGGATCATCTTCTTTTTGTGTTATGTGTGTACAGCACCTCCCCACATGGGGAGCTGGTCCACAGCTACCAGGCCACGGTACTTCAGTTGTACAGATTATAAAACACTGTGTGTCTCTATGTACAACACAGATAGAGGAACAGGAGCCTCAAGGCTTGGTGTCTACAGGATTCCTCCTGAGAATGAAACCTTAAAGAAAGTATTGGACAAATCTTCTTTCATGCCAAAAGGAGTGGAGAAGAATGTTTAATTTGAAATTTGGTTCCAAGACTTTTGTTTGCCATAAAAACTTCTAGATTTTTATTACTTTTAGGGCATACATTGAACCATAGACTCAAAAAAGACAGTTTGCCTGGCCTATCTTAATGCCTGCCTTAAGAAAAATGAGCCGCTGTCCAGTTCTCTCCAGCAGATACAGACAAAATCTAATGTTTAAAATTCTAATTCAAAAAAGGAAAAAATACCAATTATAGATAAATAATTCTTAAGAAACATGAACTCTGGTGAAATTGGGCTGCACAAGCTTTTTTAAAAAGAGGGTGAAGTCCAAGATCCAAGTGTTACTGTGAGCCATTGTTGAGGCAAAGAGCAATAAGTGACAACATATGTAAGGGTGAAGAGGTATTAGCTGTACTATATTGTCAAGTGATAACACACACGCTGACTTTTCAGCACCTTGTGAGTAAGCTGGAAATGAAACAGTCTACAGGTGGGAGCCCTAATGAATGGCACTGTCAGGAGATAATTTCTCATGGTTGAAGAAATCTTTTATTCTGCAGGGAAGTGAAGTAACCTGGCATTATGGGCCTGTGCCAGATTCCACCGCAGACAATGGAGTGATTTCAGAGGCCACTGAGTCTGGAAGGAAGAATGACAACCCACAGTTGGCTCAGAGGAGTCCTCCCATTGCTCGCTGCTGATGTAATGCAGCAGATAATGCCTTGGAGTTCCCCACCACAATGGCAGCTCTCCAGCAGGCTCCCTCTACCTTCCCTGAGATAGAGACCTCTGCTCACAGATACTCTGTTTCCCAAAGCTCTTTAATATAGAGAAGGAAGAAGTTAAAGGTGAAGACACTCTCTATCCCTTTACAAACAGTCTGTTTTGAAGGCAAGGATGATGCAGACTGGGACTCTGGAGAAGCAAGTCCTCCCCTGTGTCATTGCAGGTCTCCAGGAAGACTCTGCTGCCTCAGTTCCCAGTCTGTGCAATGAGTGCAAGAGCATCTTCTGTCTCCATGCAGGGTTATGGTGATGGGGGTTGGACTAGATGATCTTTCGAGGTCCCTTCCAACCCCTAGGATTCTATGATATGAAATTCAGTGGTGACTGTCCATGACTGGGTGCTGTAATGATGGGAAGGGGAAGGCCAGACATTTATCTCAGATATGTTCCACCCCCAACATAAGAAGGACATGGGGCTCCTGGAGAGAGTCCAGAGAAGGGTCACAAAGGTGATCAGAGGGCTGGAGCACCTCTGCTATGAAGACAGACTGAGAGAGTTGGGGTTGTTCAGCCTGGAGAAGAGAAGGCTCTGGGGAGACCTTATAGCGGCCTTCCAGTACCTGAAGTAGCTACAGGAAAGCTGGGGAGGGACTTTTATCAAGGGTTTGTAGTGAGAGGACAAGGGGTAATGGATTAAAGCTGAAGGAGAAGAGATTTAGGTTAGACATTAGGAAGAAATTTTTTAGTGTGAAGGTGGTGAGACACTGGAACAGGTAACCCCAGAAGTTGTGGAAGCCCCATCCCTGGAGGTGTTCAAGGCCAGGTTGGATGGGGCTCTGAGCAACTGGTCTAGTGGGAGGTGTCCCTGCCCATGACAGGGGGGGTGGATCTAAATGATCTTTAAGGTCCCTTCCAACCCAAACCATTCTGTGATTCTATGATACCACAAAAAGAGAACAAATTCTTTTTCTTAGGTTTCCAAGACTATGGATGCAAGGTGGGGGGCAGTTATTCCTAGATCCCAGAAGCAGGATATTTTTACTGTCAGCTCTTAAAGGAAGCATGTGAGGACTGATAATCTGAGTTGTTTGGTTTATAAGAATGATTGCCAAGTGGGAAAACTGACAGCTGAATGTATACAGTGTCCTTCTGATGTTGGCAAAAATCTTGTCATCAACAAGTGTGATGCACTGGAGCAGGGTGGAGGACTCTAGCCTTCGGGAGGATTCCTCTGCCTAAATAAAGACAACTAAAAGCTAGACATGACCCATCTAGGTTTCTTTTGCAGGCTTTTAGAGGCTACCTCAGACAGCAACACATTACACCCTAAAATAGGATATAACATTCCTTAAAAACACTAATTTCCTTCCATCATCTATTAAGAGAAGTTAAACCTAACTTTTTTGATGCCTACAGTTACATGAAGTGGGTTCCAGTCAGTGTGTCCATCTTCTTCCTGGGTGAATAAGGATATTTGAGCATCTAGTTGCAATTCATCCTAACAGGGGAAGGTTTCTACTGCACAGTTCCACTTGCAAACATAACGTGCTGTGCATATAAAGAGCTTTGCCTGAGAGAACTCAAGCTTTACAGAAAGGTTCTAAAATTATTGGAAAAGTCATCTACTACTATATAGGAAATACAAGAGGTAACATTGGACTGGAAACACAGTACAGGAATAATTTTGTAGGTTTTTCCCCCCCCAGAATTCTCAATTTAAAGTCTTATTGGGATTATTTGTATCTGTCAGGCAGGGCATAGCATTCTCTAAATATCTGCTTGAAATAGAGTATATTATGTATATAGAAAGTTGTGATCAACCTATGAGATATTTAAACTAACAGTGCCCCTTTAATTTGAAAATAGTGCAAATGCATTGAAATAAAACAGGCATCTGGATTTGCTCCCACAAGGCTGAGATTCTTGTAAGACACTGCATCTTCAGCATCTGGAAAAACAGCATATCAATACAGTGAAGTAATCCCAAAATAACACCTTAAAAATAAAACATCTACTGCAACTGCACTCCTTGAGAATGTCAGGAACTTCCTGAAAAAGGGAATCTTCAGTGTTATGCAAAACTGTATCACATTCATCACTGCTTTTATTTTCATGCTGGTCTGTGTCTATCTGCTGGGTTTAGATTCTGCTGTAGGTTTCACTGCTTTGCCTGGTGGTTTTGAAACCACCATGTGCTCAACTAAGAATAGTGAGCTATAGTATTTTATAAGTGCTGTATGTGTCTATGAAGTTACTGTATGGTTAGAAGGTCATTTAGGCTATTAATAAACTGCTTTTCAGCTCACATTGGAGATCATGCTCACCTCATGCCCATCTTATTTAAAGAGAAGCCCATGATCAGTGCGGACAGCAGTAGAAAAGGTTCTCCCTGCCCATGCCTGCAGAGACGATGAGCTGGGCACAGTGTTAGGTCAAACCTCTCACCATCAGCCTGTCAGCCTTTGCAATGATGTTGCTTGGCTGATGGTGGGAAGGGCCTTTCCTACTCCTGTTGTACAGCAAGAAGTGGTAGAATTGTAAAGATGCTTGAGCTCAGACTTAGTTTGATGCCTGGTCATGTTGTGCCCAGCATGAAGGCATCCTGAAGTGAGTAGCGTGACTTGTAAGTGAGGGACCACATCATATTTCAGACTAGGTTCTAGCTACAGCCTGTCTTGCAGTGCAGACAGAACCTATGCAATTCAAAGAATTCCAGAATTGTCAGGGTTGGGAGGGACCTCTAGAGATCATCTAGTCCAACTCCCCCACTAAAGCAGGATCACCCAGAGCACATTACTCAGGACTGCATCCAGGTGGGTCTTGAATATCCCCAGAGGAGGGGACTCCACAGCCTCCCTGGGCAGCCTGTCCCAGTGCTCTGTCACCCTCATAGTAAAGAAGTTTTTCCTCATATTTAAATGGAACTTCCTGTGTTCCAGCTTGTGCCCATTGCCCCTCGTCCTGTCACTGGGAACTACTGCAAAGAGTCTGGCCCCATCCTCCCTGCACCTTTAGATACTTGTAGGCATTATAGGGTTTCCCCTCAGCCTTCTCTTCTCCAGGCTAGAGTCCAGCTCTCTCAGCCTTTCCTCATAAGGGAGATGCTCCAATTCCCCAATTAAAGCTTCTCTCAGGGCGAGGAAGGGTAGAAGGTGGTGTTCTTGGCGTGATCATCCTGCAATGATGTAGACCCTGTGGGGACACCTACAGCAGGCATATCTCCCCAGCTTAGGGAGACAAAGAAAAAGGAAAACTAAGTAGTGATTTGGTCTATTTAAATGAGCAGTTCTGCCTTAATTTCTCAGTCAAATAAGCCTTTGTTGGTAAAATTTCTGAGAGTCCACATAACACCTGTGAATCAGTGCTCCTAGGGAAAGTGAACACAGGGATCCAGGGTGTACAGGAGGATGGTTTAGCCATCACAGCCAGCACTTGGGACTGTCTGTAGGGGCCTCTGCTCTGAAATGTGAAGAGGAGTCCTATTAGAACCAGGAGAGGTCAGTTATGATTAGCTTGGGAACAAGTAAACAAGATTAACCTCAGCTAATTTTAGCCACCTAAAAATTATGCCAGTAGACTAAGGAGGGCCATCTTTAAGTCAGAGGAGAGGAGGCACCTCCAGAGGGCAAACGATCCCACCCACATTAGATGCTGCAGTTATTACAGAATGAACTGCAGCTTGGAATGATTTTCTCTTGGGTGTCAACTGAGGCAACCTAGACAGTTCCTGTGGAGAGGACATTTGGCTTTTAAAGTTAGATGGCAATACATCATTCAGAGTTAAGTGCTCCTCGTCAGAGACTTGCTGTTGGGCAGCTCTTGTTCACAACTTGTCAAGATGAGCTTGGCTTGTTTTCCAAATCTAGTGCATCCAGCTATGAAAACAGTGATGATTTTTCTCCCAAATAGGCAACCTGTTTCACTAACCTATGATCCTTTTCCTTCCCTTGTGGCAGATGACATCTTTCATTTGCAAGGCAATAATTGCAATTTTATGCTTCTCAGCTGTGACTGCAGCTGCAGTACTATGTTTAGTTCTGGCTCCCTGGTTCCATGTGAGACGTAGACAAATTGGAGGTGATTAAGGGAAAAAAAAATAAATTATTAAATGTAAATAAAGAAAACTTGTATAGTTTATCATAGCATGAATCTAACAGTCTACACTTGCACTGTAGAGTATATAGGACCCTAAGGAGGAATTATTTCATGTGCACTAAAGAGTATAGTGAGAGAGTATAATGCCATGAGATAAGAAAAGACATATTTGGACTAAATGTCACCAGAAAAATTTCAGACTGTGTGAACTGGTTGTGAAATAGTATCCCAGGGGATTCACCCCCACCCCCCAAGGACATATAAAGTGTGTGAGGCAAAACATTAGGAAAGGCAACAATCCTGACTATCATATAGCAGTTTATGTATTCCAATAGGTCTTTCCCAGCACTAATTAGTACAATCTACAGTTCAAAGCCTAGAAGATAAGGAAGCCATTTGACGACATGTCTTGCAGAGACATATCCCATAACGAATATTTATAGCCAGTCTGGATTTCTTATAACTTCTTCTGACAGAGTGTGCCTTTGAGTGCATTTCAAAACTCAAAGACAGATGTCTAAAAATAGCCCTGTGCTGCTCCATATTATGTACCAGGTACTTACTGGTGGTCTGTAAACATTTCCTCTTTCAAATGCAATCAGCAAAAAAGGCTGTTTCCAAAATGTCTGATCTACACACTAGATCTACGCTCTTTCAGTTGAGTTGGGTTCCCTTCACAGAGTCACAGAATCACACAGAATCACCAAGGCTGGAAAAGACCTTTAAGATCATCAAATCCAGCCTATGACCAACACCACCACATCAGCTAGACCATGGCACTAAGTGCCACATCCATTCCTTGAACACATCAAGGGACAGTCTGTCCACCACTTCCCTGAGAAGTCCATTCCAATGTCTAATCACCCTCTCAATGAGGAAGTGCTTCCTGATTTCCAACCTAAACCTCCCCTGGAGCAGCTTCAGGCCATGCCCTCTGGTCCTGTCACTGGTTGCCTGGGAGAAGAGACCAGCCCCCACCTGACTACAACCTCGCTTTAGGTAGCTGAAGAGAGTGATGAGGTCCCCCCTGAGTCTCCTCTTCTCCAGGCTAAACAACCCCAGCTCCCTCAGCCTATCCCTATAAGACTTTCCCTCTAGTCCTTTCACCAGCCTTGTTGCTCTCCTCTGGACCCGCTCCAGCACCTCAACGTCCTTCTTGAAGTGAGGGGCCCAGAACTGCACACAGGACTCGAGGTGAGGCCTCACCAGTGCTGAGTACAGGGGGAGAATTACATCCCTACTCCTGCTGGCCACACTATTCCTGATCCAAGCCAGGATGCCATTGGCCTTCTGGGCCACCTGGGCACACTGCTGGCTCATGTTCAACCGGCTGTCCACCAGCACTCCCAGGTCCCTCTCTGCCAGGCTGCTCTCCAGCCACTCTTCCCCCAGCCTGTAGCGCTGCCTGGGGTTATTGTGGCCAAAGTGCAGGACCCTGCACTTGGTCTTGTTGAATTTCATGCCATTGGCCTCAGCCCATCGATCCAGCCTGTCCAGGTCTCCCTGCAGCTTCTTCCTACCCTCCGGCAGATCAACACTCCCCCACCAGCTTGGTGTCATCTGTGAATTTACTAAGGGTGGACTCAATCCCCACATCCAGGTCATCAATAACGATGTTGAATAGGACTGGGCCCAGTACTGATCCCTGGGGGACACCGCTGGTCACCGGACACCAATTGGATGCAGCTCCATTCACCATCACTCTCTGGGCCTGGTCATCCAACCAGTTTTTGACCCAGCAAAGGGTGCACCTGTCCAAGCCATGGATTGCTAGCTTCTCCAGGAGGATGCTGTGGGAGACTGTGTCAAAGGCCTTGATGAAGTCGAGGTGGACCACATCCACAGCCTTCCCCTCATCTGCTAGTCACAGAAGGAGATGAGATTAGTCAGGCAGAACCTTTCTTTCCTAAACCCATGTTGGCTGAACCTGATCCCCTGGTTGTCTTCTACATGCTGCTTGATGGCACTCAGGATGATCTGTTCCATAACCTTGCCAGGCACCGAGGTCAGGCTGAAAGGCCTATAGTTCCCCGGATCCTCCTTCTGGCCCTTCTTGTGGATGGGCGTCACATTGGCCAACCTCCAGTCATCTGGGACCTCCCCAGTGAGCCAGGACTGGTGATAAATGATTGAGAGTGGCTTAGCCAGTTCTTCCACCAGCTCCCTCAGCACCCTAGGATGAATCCCATCCGGACCCATGGACTTGTTGGGATCTAAGTGGCACAGCAGGTCCCTAACTACTTCCTCCTGGATTACAGGAGGGGGATTCTGCTCCCCATCCCTGTCTACCAACTCAGGAGCCCAGTTGTCCTGAGGGTAGCTAGTCTTTTTGTTAAAGACTGAGACAAAGAAGGTGTTAAGCACCTCAGCCTTTTCCTTGTCCTCCATTACTAAGTTCCCCCCCCTCATCCAATAAGGAATGAAGATTTTCCCTGACCCTCCTTTTATTATTAATGTATTTATAAAAGCATTTTTTATTATCCTTTACAGAGATGGCCAGGTTAAGTTCTAGCTGAGCTTTTGCATCTCTAATTTTCTCTCTACATGCCCTTACAATATCCCTAAGCACTTCCTGATTCACCTGCCCCTTTTTCCAAAGATGATACAATTTTATTTTTTTTTTATTTCTGAGTTTTTGCAATAGTTCCCTGCTCAACCAGGCTGGTCTTCTTCCCCGCCAGCTCCTTTTTTGGCACATAGGCACAGCCTGCCCCTGTGCCTTCATAATTTCATTCCCTAGCAAGAAAAGAGATTTAAGTGGAAAAAAATAGTTTTTAATGACATGTATACAGACAGAAGTACCAGCTGTTGCTGTACCTTAAGTCCTGCAGAACGGTTTGGTCTGTCTTCATTTGATAGACAAGTTACCCACATGAAGAGGGCTTTGTAGCTGGAAGGAAGCACTGATCTAGCCTGACATCCTGCACCACTGCCCCTGGTCATTAGTCTTGTCTGAGCTAGAAAGACATTTTAAAGAACTGTCAGTCTTGAGCTAAAAATTATCACAGCGTAGTTATACATTACAGGCTTTGGTTCATCATTGTCTAGTTATTTCTATTTATACTTCAGCTGTTTATCAAGGTATGTTACGGTGAAAGGCCTTAAAAGTCTAAATATACTGTATCAATACAGTTCTTATTATTAAAAAAATTGACATTTCATCAAAAGCAGTATTATTCTTGATAAAATCTGTTTCCATAAATCTTAATTATATTACTTCAATCCTTTTTGAAATATATAACATCAATCTGATTATGTGATCTGAGATTGGAATCAAGTAGAAAAGTCCACAGTTATCTGGGTAATTCCGTGTATCCTATTCAAATACTCACCTTCACTTTCACAGAGTCACAGAATCACAGAATCACAGAATAGACACGGTTGGAAAGGACCTCTGAGATCACTGAGTTCAACCATCAGCACAAAAAAAAACCCAAACAAAACCAAAACCAAACCAAACCAAAAACAAACAAACAAACAAAACCCTACAAAAAACACCACACAACACACCACCCAAACCCCCCACACACACACCAAAACCCCAAACAAATACAAACACCCCACACACTCCACCAAATAACACCTACAAAAAAAAAAACACCCTAAAATCTCAGCCACTAGAGCATGCCCTGAAGTTCCACATCTACATGTTTCTTGAACACCTCCAAGGATATTGCCTGCACCACCTCCCTGGGCAGGCTGTTCCAGTGCCTGACCACTCCTTTAGTATAGAAATTCTTCCTAATGTCCAATCTAAGCCTCCCCTGGCACAAGTTCAGACCATTTCCTCTGGTCCTGTCATTATTCCCTTGGGAGAAGAGGCCAACACCCCCCTCTCTCCAACCTCCTTTCAGGTAATTGTAGAGAGCAATGAGGTCTCCTCTCAGCCTCCTCCAAACTGAACATCTCTAGTTCCCTCAGCCACTCCTCGTATGACTTGTTCTCTAGACCCTTCACCAGCTTGGTAGTTCTTCCAGACCTTTACAGTTTTCCTTCTGCTTTAGGACTAATTGAAATTGACAGTTATGGTCAAGAGAGCTGCTTGACAAGTTTTTGAAAACTGAATTTAAAATGTCTAATTTTAGTAAAAATAATCAATAATATTTAGCTCTTGAAATGATACCTCTGTTAGCTGACAAAATTAATATATATCTTCTGTGTTGATTTTCAGTCTAGGAAACAATTGTAGGTAATTTTTACACAAGTCACTGTGGGAAATCCAGAATACATCATCCAGACTAAGTCACTTTCTCTATACATTTCAGAGAGAGGTTTTCAGTGGCTATTTTTCCTGTGGTTCAAAAACATTTGAGATCAATGGTTTCCCTCATCAGTGGCAGAAAGAGGGGATGCCATTTTTTACATACAGTTTCTGCTATTTTGAGAGCACTACTCGTTGGCCTAGTGATAACAAGTGATTGAATCTGTCTGATCACAGAAGTCCTGCAACTAAATTCAGCAATATCAGTTAGGTCAGACTGATGTTTATTAATGAGCAGGAAAATTCCTCTTGCTTATTTCCCAGACTGAGTATTAGCTTAAGAAAAATTAGATATTTTCTTCTTTGCAAAGCTCTTGGTTGCTTTGCTAATTTATTACATGATGTTTTAAATTTGTGCTAATGAGTGTGCTTTTGTTCTGTTTTTCTGCATAAAGGAGATGCTCCAATCCCCCAGTCATCTTTGTTGTCCCCCACTGGACTCTCTCTAGTAGTTCCCTGTCTCTCTTGAACTGGGGAGCCCAGAACTGGATGCAGTATTCCAGATGTGGCCTCACCAGGGCAGAGTAGAGGGGGAGAATGACCTCCCTTGGCCTAGTGGCCACACTCTTCCTAACACACCCCAGGATTCCATTTGCTTTCTTGGTGACAAGGGCACATTGCTGGCTCATGGATAATTTGGTATCTACCAGGACTCCCAGATCCTTCTCCTTGGAGTTGCTTTCCAGCAGGTCCACCTCTAACCTGTATTGGTGCATGGCATTCTTCCTCCACAGGTGCGGGACCCTACCATCAGTAGTCCTTAAATGTTTAGAGAACCACAGAATAATTTAGGTTGCATATGGTGGTCTTTTGGTCAAATTTCCTGCTTAAAGCAGGACCAACTCCAAAGCTGAGCCTTAGATCCACCTCCTAAGCCCAATTAAAGCCCCTTTCTTGCAGACTATACCATCCACTGCCTTTGAACAGTTTGCACGTTCTTGATGGGAACATGTACAGCCTCATGTTGACAGAATACGTACAGGTTGAGACTTCCACAGTGATCTTGTACCCTCTGTTCTTTTCTAAACATCTTATGCATATCTGGCTGAAGAAAACAACAGCAAGTTTAGTTGTTATGTGCAAGAGTGGATTCTGTTTTCGAAGACAAGTGAAAAACAATGAAAACAAGCAACCTTTTTTTGTTTTCTTGTTTTCTTCAAATGTCTTACAAAAAATATTTTCCTGCAATTTTTCATATGTTGTTTACCAGATTTTTTTTATTTACAGCCTTGAAGCTGGGTTGGCACAACCTGTGGCATGAAGCAGGTTAATTTCCTGGGAATTTACTCAAGTACTCTACTCTTAACTGAAGAGATGGGTTGGATAAAGTGAAATAGGGTGAAATGTAAAGTTTGTGATATTCAAGAGATTGACTTAGATAATACTCTGCAGCTTTACCTCTATTAATCTGAAACTGTGAAAGGCATGGATAATAATAAACACAATGTTCTGATACAAAAGGTACAACATGTATGTATGACTTGAAGTATAGTAACTTTACTGATTTGGAGCCACATCATTAATGTATTTTAAAATAAATACCAAACAAGCACTTGTTAAATCATAGAATCATAGGCTAGGATATTTCCTGAATTTCCAGCATGAAGGAATAAAGACACGATTCTCCATTGTACTGCAACAGGCATGATTATAAATGGAAAGGCAGTTTTAAAAAAAACAAATTCTCTATTATATTTAATTAAAAGCCAGCTGTTTGCTACCAGCAATGAACACAGAAGGGTCTGTGACAGCAATGCTCCAAGTTATACTTTGTCTAAGTGTACATTGCCTATAGCATTCTGCTGGTAGCTGCCAACCAGTTCCATTATGTGACTTTCAAACAAACTCTCTTTTACCCTTGCTGTAAAGCTAAGCACATTTTTTTTGAAGTTCTTAGTAAATAATTGCCATATCTCCATTTACAAAACCAGAAAGGAGCAGAAATTCCTAGCTGAGCCTGTGGGGCTGGACAAACGATCACAAATGTTTAAATATTTGATTGGAGAAAAGCCAAATTTTGAATGTCACGGAGAGTGGCCAGTGCCAAGCATCCAGTTCTTCTACAGGACCTGAAGGTTTGAGCTGGAGCTAATTGTTTACTCAGCCTGTCTGCCCGGGCAAACAAGCTCCTTGAAGCTGGTTGCTGTGAGTCTGCCCGGATCCCCATTCCTCAGCCTTTATGTACTTATTAGGCTTACAATAAAGGACAGCACCGGAGCAAGCACAGACGTTAACAAAGCCAGGGGAATGCCAGGCCTGGACAGAATGAAATCAGTGTGTTGTGAATGCTCTTGTTCTGAATGTGAAAATGGAGTTTCTGTTGTGAGGGTAGGCGAGTAGCTGAAGGAGGCTGAGATGGAGCTGAGTCCCCTGTACTGAACTCGTCAGGGAAAGCTGACAGCTGACTGAGCTGTAATTAGGACCTGACAACCTGATCCTGCAGGCAATATTCTCACCCAAGTAAATGGGAGCCCTGCCTGATTAAGAACAGTATTGTATTATATTCCTACGGATGTTATTTGTATTCCTCCAGAATCCACAAGTCCTAACTCAGTTTGGAACTTCACTGTGCTATACATTGTAAAAAAGAAAAATAAAAGATGCTTTCGCAGCCTGTTTTGCAATCAAGATAGAAAAAACAGCTTATCTGCCTGTTTACACACTGTGTTACTGGCACAACCTGGAATAAAGCAAATGTTCCCTGAACTCCCATCCCAGTAGGCAATATTACTCCAATTTTTTTAGGTTTCTCAGGTACATCTCTACCCTTAGTACTTAGCTCACCTTTGAATTTTGTATTCTTTCATATTCCATATTCCTAATAGTTATTTCAGGAGACTGACAGAGATCCCATATTACAATCCCATGTGACGTTTGCTGAAGGACAGAACTTTACATTTGTCTCTAATGTGCTTGAAAAGATAGAAATAAATTTGTGGAGCTGATTTTCTTTCTTCTGGGAAAGGTTTGAAGGACAAAAAGCAAAAGAAATGTGAAGCTGGAAAACAGCAGCTTTTGAGGTTAAACTGATTGTCTTTTAGAAAGTTACCTGAGGAGCTGTTTGTTTCCTCATAGTGGTTAAGTGATTTTATAATTTCACAGAGATCATCCAGTGCGAGAATTAAAGAGACTCTCAGTAACAACCTCTGTGATTTCCATGTGTGACTTCCCCCTGGGATTGGAGGTGTGCTGTAGCATCAGAGGGACCTCTTGCACACTGATAACAGACTCTCTGGTCTTCCTCACCCGCTCAGTCTCTGGCCTTTCTGCTGAGACAACTGATAACTATATCCAAAAGCAGTGCTGCTGGAAGATTGGATTTAGATGACAAGCCCATGTCTCCTCACTGCCAGCTGACTGTAACTCTGGTTGCTGCTGCCTTGGACCTGATTTGAATGCCTGGCAAAAGGGGGAAGCTCCATGTGTCCTTGTCCAGTCCTGGCTCCACTGGCTGTTTTTTCTAACCCACTGAAGAAGACTTAAAATTAGGTTTTTCTCTGGATGGAGATGAAATCACACAGGAGATGGGGCTTTAGGGGAGTCCATTACACTCCCTGGAGGCAGAGGACATCCTGGGGAGCTTCTGCACACAAATACACCATCTGGGAAACAAATAGGATGTTTGTGTGGCTGGAGTGCATGGATGCACTCAGGTGGACCTGTAGTATGTGCATCCTCACTCTTGAGGAAATACAGCAAAGATGGGAAGAAGGCTGTGCTCCATGCAGAGGAGAGCTCCTGTGTGCAGGATGTGTTGCTAGATATCTCTAGAGGGCTCTTACAAACTACATTTCTCTACAATTCTACATGAGACATTTGCCATGGAGGATTATTCTTCTGCCTCACAGATCTCTCATCAGGAGGCCAACCTACATCATCCATTTTCCCTTCTCACAGTTTATCCCCTCCTGGGGAATGCCAGTCAGTATTTCAGTTCTTGTTTTGGTAGACTCACATTCAACTGCTTCCTGCAAGCATTGCATTTATAGAGGAAAACAGGGTAACCTAAGAAACTCGATTGGCTACACGATAGGAGCAGAAGGGGGACAGGTTTTCTGCACTTGAAGTGGGCATTTTACAGCTGTGAGTTACTAGAAGCCCAAAAGCCTGTTAAGAAGCAGTCACAGCAAAAAAAAAAAGAGGAAAAAAAAAGGCGAAAAAAAAAAGGCAAAAAAAAAAAGCTGTGGGTCTCATAAAGGAATGGGCTGGGATAAAGAGCTGGGCTAAATGGAAGGAGTTAAACCTGCACTGATGTCTCCAAGTCACTTCACTCTTAACTGGACTTTCCCTGAAATGTCTGATGACATTTTGTCTTCCCCAACCCTCAGTGTCACCCTCTGGCCTTCCCCCTGGAGCCAGCAAAATTGGGAACTGTTGCCTCTGCTGTCCAGAAGTCCTTAATCATCTCCATGCCAGCTGCACACAGCATCATTTTCCATCCTTACAGCAAATAGTAACCTGGAATAAAAATCCACTTTGAAAGCTGCTTTGCGAACTATTATTCACAGGGATACTATTATCAGAGCTATGACATAAAGAAATGCCAAGGAAAATTTTGAAAGCTTATTTTAATGCATTTTCTTAAAATCTGTCAGAACTTATTCTGACCAATTACTTTGCATATTCAATAATATTAATTTACAGCAGGTTGAAACTCATGTCCAGTGACAGAAGCAGCTAGGTTGTTTATTAGACTGTGGTTTAAATGCAATGCACAGGAAATATGTAATACCATGCTTAACTGCTTTGGGTAGTTCCTGCAGTCTCCTCATTATTTGGATATCAGCTCTGCTAGACCCTGTGGAAACAGCCTTCTGGAATCTGAAGCAAAAGACTGGCATGGGAAGTAGTTGCCACTGTAATTCTGCAGTCATGTTTTCCAGTGGTTTCCAAGGAATAAGTCCTTTGGCACTTAACTGGGATTGATTTTTCACTTAGAGGTCCCTCAGTGGCCAAAATTATAGCAGTTTTGTCCAAAAAAAAGAAGATTTTTCCAAAAAGCTGAATGCAGCCAATTTCAAATACTCAATGGAAACAGGCACTGCTCCTCTATCCAGCAGAAGAAAAGGAGCAGCAATAAGCAAATGATTAAATGAGATGTGTAACTGTGCTGATACTTTATTTCTGCCATCTCTGGTCTTCCCACTGTAGGATTCAGATCTTTCTATGGATAAAAGAGGCCACACAAACTGGGAAAGATGCACTTCCATAAGGGAATTAGGACCAAGTTACCTGCAGCTGAGAGATGCAATCAGAGTCTGTAGGGGTGCAATGCAGTGCAGGGAGCAGCTGGCACTCAGGGAGGCAAAAAGGAGTTGCTGGGACACGGCAATCAAATAAAAATCGCAGGTGAACTTGAATGTCTCAAGGACAAGGCAGGGGTTCGAGCCAACTGTTCTAAAATGTCAGCATTTCTCTTGCTCCGTGGCTCAGGGATATATTATCGTCTCTGGGTCAGACAGCCTGAAAATATCCCTCTGGTGAAAACAGGTGATGCAAAAACCTGGCAGCTCAGCGGGTTGTGTGTCTTGTGTACGTACCCCTGTGAACCTGCTAGAGCACAGGGCAAGGCTGGAGATATCTGCAGGGCTAATGGCAAGTGAGGAAACAGATACACAGCTTGTCTCATCCAGAGATGAGGACGAGCTGTGGGCAGTGCTAATGAGGAGAGCAGCTGCCTCTACATTCACCCCTAGATAAATCCTTGCTGCCAAAAGACAGCTTATTCCTCCCTCATCTTCTCCTCAAAGCTGGAGACTTTCTTACTGGAAATCTTTTTGCACTGTTCCTGGAAACTTATGACTGTGAAAGCTTTTATCAACCTATACACTGGACCATACCAAGTACATACATTTATGTAAGTTCAGCTCATGAAACTGTGTTGACATCATATAAGAGCAAACAAAAGGACATCTTGATTTAGTGTGTGGATTTCACCAGAAAAAGAGCCATACATTTATTTCACCTTTTTCTACCTCTATGATAATGCCACTATAATTAAAGCATCTACAACTGCCTGAAAATATTCTGACAGCATCTTTTTCCTGTTTCATAGAAAACTTCCTCTATAACAGTGCTGACTTTGCTGATATTTTGGTCTGACTTGTTTGACTAATTTTTCATCTCACAACAACTTGTTGTCTCCTAACTTTTTTTTCTATATTACATTCTACCGACACTTCAAAAAGCTGAAGTCAGAATAGCATTCTTTGTTCTTACCATAATAAGACTGGCATTAAAATGTTGGCATTTCTTGTGGAATGAAAACTTCAAGTTTCAGCTAGATCTAATGGCATCTGTTCACAGAAAGGGAGAAAAGTTGCCCTTATATCTATTCCCTTTATTATATTTATAGAGCAAAAGTTTAAGAGCATGGACTCACACCTGTTGTGTAGAATCCAGCTGTATTCTTATAAAAGCAGGGAGACATGGTTGTGTTACAAAATGATCTTAGCTTCCATGAAAAATGTGGTTGGAAATCAGAAAATGTACTTGCAGCCAAAATCAGTCAATAGACATTCTGTCTCTGTTTGCTGCTCTGATTAATTTAAACTTCACATGTCACGGGGAGGAAAATGGAATACATTATCATTGATGAGCGAGGTTGGCAAGCTAACTCAGTAAGCTGGATGGAGCCAGGAGCAATGTGCACAGCTCCACTTACCACCCCTTTCCTTCACTGAGTGAACTTCCTCCTCATTTTCTGGGGGACGGTGTTGGAGGGATGGTTCTGCCCCCTCTTTTTATTTATAGCCATGACGAAGCCACATTTTTGAGTTGTTGCATCTAATAAAATACAAATCACAATGAGGAACCCAGAACTACAGCACCTTTTAGTAGACATCCATTTGCAGTCTTTGCCAGTTGCGAGCTGGAAAGAGGAGACTGGTTTTCCATGCCAAGTAAAGGTGAGAGAGGCCAGTATTTTAGCTTGCATCACATATCTTTTCCACAGTCCCAAGCCAAACCACTGCTATAGATTTCCCCCCTCCCACTCACTGGACTTTCTAATGTGAGAAATATCTTCCCATGGACAGCAGTGGTTACACAGTCACATGGGATCCTGCCTTACTCATGCTGCTGGCTTCTGGCTCCGTTTTATGCAACTGGGCAGAGATGCCAGAGTTACCCTCAGGCTGAGATCAGTCCTGTAAGCAGCAGCAGCAAAGGTCAGGAGGGAGCTGATGGACTCCAAAAGACCCTCCCAGTCATCCTAGAAAGTTACTTTTATTTGACTAAACAGCAGGAAAACATCCCGTTGCATGTTATAGCACACGTACTGCCAGAAAAGCAGGGGAAATAAATCTGAAGACCAAACCACCCATGCTACCTGAAGACCCTGAAATCTTTTCCTCAGGCAAAGCTGTTCAGTTCTAAGTGTTAAATTCTAATCTAAGCACAATGTACTTATCTGCACTGCTTTGACAGTAGCAGTTGGATACTTATCCATCATTCTCTGACCTTAACAGCTCCACCAGTGCTGAGTAGCTGCTCTGCTGAGCACCAACCTAGATGAGAGTATTTCAGGGCTAAGCAGAGTCTGCTTTAAGAATTAACTTTACAAAATGCCTTGAGAATGTCACACTATAAGTTGCAAGCTTATTGAAAACCATGAGCGTATCCACCTAGAAACCAAATGGTGAGGAAGAGGACTTTGTGAACCCAGGTAGCCTCAACATCATCAGTGCACAAGCAGCATGCTCACCATTCTGGACGGTGCTGAGAGAGGAAGCCCAGCTCTGGGCCCTTTGATTGTCCCCCAGTTCATCTGAGCAAGGTAGACATTAGGCACCTGCACTGTGTTTATGCCCCAGAAGGTGGTCAGCAGCCTCAGTCACCTATGGCTCAAAGGACTTGATGTACTTTATGTGTGGTATTTCAGATTCTGCCATGGATGTGGGTGGGCAGGTAGGGCATGCTGTACAGGAGCTCCTCTCCTCACTCCAAGGCTCAGTACAATGACAGCATTTCCTTCAAAATGTGTCCCAGTGGAGACACAGCAAGAGAATTGAAGCCATGTAAATTGATGGCACCCTCACCTGCAGGAGCAAAGGCAGGGAACCTAGAGCTACCAGGCAGAATACAACCATCATCATTAGATGTCATTTGCCCCAAATCAAGGGTTGTTTGTTGATGAGTGTGCTGGAAATAAAGATTAAATAAGTAATTCTTTCTCTGAATGACTTTTCCACAGGCAAATATGAATGGAATTATGTCTGTAGCCATTTGGAGAGACCTTAGCTCCCACTGCCCTGCCATGGCTGTGGAACTGCCCAAGGAGCAGTAGACAAGGAGAAGACCAAAGCCCATGCAGGTTGGCTACTAAACATGCATAGTGGAGAGTGCAAGCTCAAGTGCAGCAAGCATGGTCTGTAAGGTGCCCAATGACAACCTCTATAAACTGGGAATGGAGAGACCATGCAGAGGTTGTACCACAAGGAAAAAACAGGAGTCTGAATCTTGCAGAGGTGGGGAGGGGACAGTCACAACTCAGTGTGGGTCCAAGTTCTGTTGCCATTGAGGCTGGCAGAATTGTTAATCAATGCCTATTGTCCGGTAACTGTAACTGTTCCTGTTCTCACTGATTAAGGGTCCCTCCCAACTTGAGATATCCTCTGAGTCTATGATTAAGGAGAGGCATCCAGGACATTGACAAGATGCCTTTTAACTCCACTATGTATTAATCTCTGCAGAAGGATATGGGACAAAGCAGCAACAGAAAAGGAAAGTGGTAGGCCCATGTTTTTCAGGGTATTAAGCCTTTAGAAGCAGTTCAGGACAGTTGGAACAGCAGCTAATCTGAGTGGGTTCCCTGGAAAGTCTGCACGTAGTAGATACCAACATGGAAAGTTAAGTTAGTCTTTCTGGAGATAACTGTCCTGATAAACCTAATATCTGGTTTTCTCTCCCATTCCTATTGGAATTGGCATCTAATGCCCAAACCATGATTGATGAGTTGTAAAGGGGTATATTACAACAGTAGAGCCTCTAGATCCACCCCCAAGTTCCCAGCCCCAAAACACTCTCTCTGGAGACTGTATGGATATCATGTGAAATAAATTAGTTTCAGGCTTCTGTCCCCCCACATTGGGTCACTCTGACTCACAGGAGCCCACGATATTGCCTTACAATACCATAATGGGTTTTCTTTTTTGTTTTCCGCTGCACTAAAGCAGCAGTAATAACAAAGTGTCATGAGACCAGCACCAAGCAGAAGAAATCCTGCCAAGTGAAGCTGTACTCATGTACAGCTTGAAAGCAGCAAGGAAAGGAACTGTCCAGAGACTAAAATATTTCCATGTTATACTTATGATTTAATACTTGTTTAAGTTAAATATTAATATGGGTAAAGCAACTTTCAAAACAGAGCCAGTGCAGAGTTGATCCAGAAGTCAACAGGACAAAAGAATCTGGAGCAAAAATCTGAGCCAAACCACTGAAGCTGATGATGTCTGGCAAGAAAATTCACCTCAGAGAAGAGCCTGAGGACAACAGAACTCCACTAAAAAACACAAGTCAGACCTCGCCCTTCGCTGACTGTCTCCCCGCCTTTATTCTGACCAGATGTAAAAGACTCATGGTCTTGGACACCTGGGATATTTTTCCTAAGAAAGCTCTGCAGGACCAGGGTTGCTTCTGCACTTGGGGATTCAAATTCCAGACTCAGCTGCAGTGGACCCTGCCAACTGGAGGCACAAGGACAGAAAACTTTAAGTGACTCTGGCCCAAACTGTATTTACTGACAGAGAGCTGGTCTTGAGCTTGCCAGCTATTAATTGTACTTTGACAAATTAGGAAGGCTTCCTGTCATCCATCAGGGCACCCACTTCCCATTATTCTGGGCTAACAGTCTGTAAAATGAAATGGCAAACAGAACTTCATTAAAACAAAGTGAGACACTTTCTCGGTTGGCAGGTTTGGAAGAGTAGGAACTGAGCCCCTGGGGTTGCACTTCCAGCTTCATCCCCGACTAGCTATATGAAAAAGAAAAAGGACAAAAAGTCCTTTCAGCTCTCTGTACCTCAGTTTACACAATCATCAAGCAGGCACACTACTTCTCAGAGTCATCCTGAGAACATTATAGAAATTAATTAAAATTCATAAAGCATTCTGTGACCCTGGGTGGATGCAAAGTATTAAATTATTATTCTAAAAACATCCAGATTAGCTGTCAAAGCACTAAATATTATTACAGTGATTGGAGAACCAGGATAGGAGTATTAAAAATAGTATAAATCAATTAATTTCTCATCCACCAGAGTACAAAGGAAAATACATTCCCCCAGTCTAATCTCACACATCTGCAGCTCAGGCAGCTGCATAGGAAGGTAACACCTAGAATCTTAGAATCATATAGAACCTGTCTCCTAGTACAGAGAAAGAGAAAAACAGACACCTCCAGGACTAATTCAGATCCTGGGTGGGCTGACTCAGTCTCTGGAAGTGTCTTTATCTTTCCAGATCTTAAGCTTGGTCTGTATTAATAAGTTAAATGTGTCCAAGCTCTAGTTGTGAGGCCAGTTGGCACCATGCGGCTGCCATCCATGTGAGAACATTTTCGTGCTGTCCTAATCAAGGTGTCTCTCTAGTAACCACCACCTGGGAGTGGTCCCAGCCCAGTGGGCTCCCAGGTCATGGACCAGAGACTGTTGGGACAGGGCTAGAACCTTCCACTACACCAATGTCAGGGGCCCTTCTGACAGTATAGCAGCAGCTCAAGTCCCTGTGCCCTGTAACATTCCTTGGCCCCTTTAATTTATTAGTAGAGGCACATCCTTAGATGTATGAGGTGTCTGAAGTTAGCTGAGATGTGCTAGGACAACAGGGCTATGTGAGGGATAGGGTTAACTTGTTCCATCCTGCAGCCATGTGATGATCCTACTCATCAGAAAGGAAGGACAGACAACATTGAAGTTGACAAGTCTATGTAACCTAAATACTTCAAAGGAACTCAAGAGAACCTCCTTTTGATGCTCAGTGCTCTTGGAAAGAAGCTGTTTATTGATGGATTTAAGCTCAATGGTTAAGCCCATGGTCACAGCCCTGTCCTTGGGACCTTCCAGAGCCAAGCAAGGCTGGCTTGTTCATATTCTCAGCTGTTACCAGTCACCACGGTTGGGGCTCTTCATCATGCTCTTCTGACAAGTATTGTCTCTTGACTAGTCACTGACTGTTGTTTCCACCCTCCTCTTCCCAGCCATGATATCTGTAGGTCTGCTCAGTAAAATACTTCTCCCTCATCACCTGTATGCCAGTATCTTTGCATTGACAGTGCTTCTCACTGAAAGATCTCCCAGCCTGTGCCACAGATGGAGAGGGCTGTGTGTACCAAATATACAGGTAGAAGGAATCTGGGTAGCTGGGATGTGTCTTTAGTCTGACTGTGAGTCAGTGTGACAAACCCAGGAATGCCAGTCAGGATGTCTGAGCCACAGCCCCCTGCCTGAACCAGGAGACCACAGTTCCTCTGACTATCATCTGAGCTCTTGTGATCCCACTGCTATAACCACCCTCTAATGAGTACCAGATACGTCCACCTCCACAAAGAGACGGGGAAAAGGAGGGAGGATTGCCTGCCACCAACACCATAGAGAGAAGAGTAGTTCCTGGAATATTTACCAAGCCACTGAACCACAACTTTTATGTTCCAGCTGTCAGTTTTCAGAGTTTTTCAGCTCTCTCTTTTGCTTGATGGCTATTTTACAGCCCAAATTCTTGAGTCTGTCACCAGAAACCCACTATGTAAAGTCAACATGGCCAGCATCTATGTCATAGTATCCAAAAAGCAGCTGCTAGAGGCAGCAGAATAGCAACGAAGGGAAACCTGTGTATACAGTTCAAAGTGAAGGTATACTTAGCACTGTAAGTGGACATCTATTTGCATATATTAATATTTCTGTGATGAACCATGCCTAATACAGCTATTTCAGCTTCTAAGGATTAGGTGCTGTCTACAAAGGTACGTGGTTACAATTAGAGCTCAGGTTGATCGCATGAAGTAAAGAGGTGTGGGAGTATTTGCACCTCTGAGGCTACTGTGCTTAATCCTCAGCATTTCAAATACTGCTTTTAACTTGCCTTAAAATATTAACAAAAGGAACTAAAACTTTACAGGCCAATTAAGAAAAACTGCTCTAGATTTGGCTCTTGAAGTGCTTTTGATTTTCTTTGAATGTAACTATTTGGATTGCATGGATAGTAAAAGGCACATGCCTCGGAGTGGCAGCTTTTGTTCCTTTAGGGCAACCAGCATCCCCTCAATGCAAAGGATTAAATCAAAACTAAATTAAGAGACATACTGCAGAGAAGGCTGGCTGTGTACCTTTCAATATGGACAAAGCAACCCTTCTCCCACTGCTAAAAATTCACACTAGTGCAGAGACCCAGCACAAAGCCCAGACGCCACTTAAACATCCTGCTGAGGGGCTTAAGTGCTGGCTAGGCTTTGTGATAAGCCTCAGTAATGGAATTATTATCACCCACGAGAAAGAACAGGGACAAACTGCATTTAGATTTTGCCTGGGCCTGCTTCTGTATTTCCACAGCCCTTTTTTGGTGGAAACTTGGAATCAGCGTGAGATATAGGATGTGGCTTCACATTTCACTTCATACCTGAAAACTGCCTTTGTAATGAAAGGGACATATGGGTATATTATCCATGATAGTGTTTCTTCAATGTAAATGGACATTGCACATAAAACATCTGCAGACCAACTATCACTTATCAAAGGTAGTGCCACTCATCTGAAGGAAACAGGGTGACATAAGACATTTTGGTTTACGGTCTCCCATAGGGATCATGCAACCCATGTCTTCATTCTCACACTAACAAACAGGCTTTGTGCTGTACCATGGTGCAAACTGGAGGCCTAGCCATGCACACGATCCCCTGGGATCCTGCTACAGACCCCACCAGGGCTCCAGGTGGGTTGCTAAGACTGGTTCTTCCCTCAGGCATCACTGTGTTTTTTCATATGTAACGATATGGAGAGAGACTTTTTACAAGTGCATGTAGTGATAGGACAAGGGGGAAAGGTTTCAAATGGAAAGAGGGCAGATTTATGTTAGACATTAGGAAGAAATTCTTTACTGTGAGGGTGCTAAGACACTGGAATAGGTTGCCCAGGGAAGTTGTGGATGTCACCTCCCTGGAAGTGTTCAAAGCCAGGTTGGATGGGGCTTTGAGCAACCTGGTCCAGTGGGAAGTGTTCCTGCCCATGCAGGGAGGTTGGAACCAGCTGGTCTTTAAGGTTGCTTCCAATCCAAACCATTCTGTGATATATTTGTATGCCAGATTCTGCCCTCTTGAAAGAGGGTGCAGATGTCATTTGTGGCTATTCCAAACTTGCCATAATCTATTGATATTTCCAGCCAGGGAAATCATATGTGTTGGTTGCTATGAAGAATCAATGCCTCTTCTGGCTGGGTTTGCCCACGGTGCCATGTCTATACAGCTTCTTTGGCCATTTTTCTTCGACTGCTGCTTCTTTTGAACTTACAGGAAGCTCAAGTGGAATTTGTTAATACTCTCCAGCTCATCACACCACAGGCATGTTTGGAACAAGATTCTGAGTTGCACCTGGGAGGTAAAAGAAGGGACCCATGAGTCAAGATAAGGTATGTGAGCATGGGAGAAACTAATTGTGTTTGTTTATTTAGATTTGAATAAGAAAACATATGAAAAAGCTTAAACTGGGGATCAGTTGAAGAATGTGGCAGTATGCTTCCCACAACTATGAAGATGCCAGGCAGTAAAACTGCCTTACAAACCAGGACTGTGTTTGTGCCAGTGTACCAGCCCAGGCACAAAGCAGTGTAGCTTCATTCAGCACTCAGACCTGCTAATCTGGCTGCAGCACTGGGCAAAGCCAACGGTCAGCTTCCAGCTCCAAGCTTTGCCCTATCCAGATCAGGGAGTCAGCCAAAGAAACCAGACGTCCTGAGGGGTATTTTCACAATTTTTCCACACCTTTTACCAAAAATCTAACTTTGCATGGCAGTTAGCACCAGGACTGCCATAGCAGAGTGGGCAGAGGGCCATCATGTCCAGCATCTTCTTCCCAAGAACCTGCAGCACCAGATGTTGCTGGGGAGGATACCAGAAACCTTGTAAGAAGCAGTTGTGTGTATTCTGTCCCCAGAGGAACTTAGCATTGTATCACTGCCAAAAAACCTGATCTGGCTTTGTTTTTTTGCTTTCAAAATATTTTCCCTGTTCCTCTAGATATTCTTACTAGCCATATAAATGCATTAGCTCTTTGAAGAATCCTGCTAAACCCTTGATATGAATGGCTATGTCTGGACTAGTAAATTGAATCAGGCCATGACATTAGCTCTAACACTGGTGCATGCTTGTTTCATGGTCCCTTGGCATGGATTAACATCAGCTAGCAGACAATACCTGAGCACAGTGTAGAGAACAGCACATTCTTGGGACCATTCCCACTAGGCAGTCTGGGTGTGGCCACCCTGTTTTTAGGGGGAAAAGGGTTTAGTCATGTGGATATGAATCATAACATGCCCTTTGGCTTCATGCTAGGCAACAGTCACTGGTCTGTTGCATTTAGTAGTACAGACGTAGCTAGTGGAACCTTTTAATAAGAAGCTCCGTGGAACAATTAATCAAACTGCAAAAAGCATCACTGAGTATCTTTTGAAGAAAGCCCATAACATGAAGATAGTAGCCTGATCCCCTTCAGGGGGAAGATTACATTTCCATAACGAGGTTGGTGCTGTGTCAAAACACAGACTGTGTCAGGAGGTTTTTGCCACACTTCCCAAACTTTATCAGCAACCTAAGATTAAATGTGCACAAAGAAGGCTTAGCACGGTCCCTCCCAAATACCTTCCCATGCCTGTGGGCATGTTCAAGGCTTGTTTGAGACAGCTTGGCTTGAATCTGATCAGTTATCTTCAAGGTAAACACAAAAAACTTCTAACGTGAGGTGCTTTTACATAAGTAACCAGATGGGAAGGTTTGGATTTCCTAGGCCAACCACCACCCTAAACAGGTCTTTAGATTGACAGCACACAGGTATTTTCACAGAGGCAAAGAATACCTCTCTGCTTTTCACAGAATCACAGAATCCTAGGGGTTGGAAGGGACCCTGAAAGATCATCCAGTCCAAACCCCCTGCCAGAGCAGGATCACCTAGAGTACATCACACAGGAACTTGTCCAGGCGGGTTTTGAATGTCTCCAGAGAAGGAGACTCCACAACCTCTCTGGGCAGCCTGTTCCAGTGCTCTGTCACTCTCACAGTAAAGAAGTTTTTTCTGATATTTACATGGAACCTCCTATGTTCCAGTTTGCACCCATTGCCCCTTTTCCTATCACTGGACATCACTTGAAGAAGCCTGGCTCTGTCCTCCTGACACTCACCCTTAACGTATTTATAAATATTGATGAGGTCACCCCTCAGTCTCCTCTTCTCCAAGCTAAAGAGACCCAGCTCCCTCAGCCTTTCCTCATGAGGGAGATGTTCCATTCCCTTAATCATCTTTGTAGCTCTGCACTGGACTCTTTCAAGCAGTTCCCTGTCCTTCTTGAACTGAGGGGCCCAGAACTGGACACAATATTCCAGATGTGGCCTCACCAAGGCAGAATAGAGGGGGAGGAGAACCTCTCTTGGCCTAGTGTGCCACTCATGTAAAGAATTTAGATGCTGGGAAGGCTTGAGTTGAGGAGTCTGCTTCTTACCAGCATTCTTTGTTCCCTGTTGTTTCAGCTGCTGAAGGCCACCAAATCCAGAAATCTGTGGGTACAGACTGGGCAGAAGGATACCTAAGGGTCAGTGGCTTGATGTCAGTAAAAGGCAAAAAGGCATCACTACGGTTTGTAAAATAAAAAAATGAAATAAAAACACACATGGATGAGTTTGGTAGAAATATCATATTACACAGGATAAAGTTAATAAACAACTTATAGGCAATTTTGCAATATTTCTGTTTTGTTTTGGTTTTGTATGTTTGCCATATAAATGTCAGTTCCAGACAAGGGACAGGCAGAGGTGATAGACATTCCATTCCAGAAAGCATGGGCATTGCCTTTCACCATGAGCACATCTGGTAATGCTAGATCATCTGGGGAGGTGAAGACTGGCAGAAAGCTGACTGAGCCACCACTTCCTACTGAATCCCAGCCCATGTGGAGATCCTGAGAGTCTTGCTACAACTCAAAGGAGAGGGGGGGATTCTTGTTGGGAGAGAGAAGGAAACAGAAAAGCTTCTCTGTTCAGCTACTTGAACAGGGTAGGAGTACACAGAAAAGGGTTTTCTGGACTGCAGACATTAAAGTCTATGTTCATAATGGACTTCAAACACCAAAATAATTATTGAGGTATGGAAGTCCCACACTGAAGTGCTACTGACAGCTTTGGAGCTGTGTCAGCTGCTGTATGACACTACAGGAACGGTCCTCATTAATGCTTAAGAAGAAATCTTTTGGTATATGAATACAGCCTCCTGTATCCTGCCACCACCTCAGCACTAGGAGTCTTTATTAAAGATAAAGTTCCGGTCGGACCCTCAGGATGGGCATTCCTCTCTTCTTCCCAGGGCTCAGAGTGTATCTACCTGCTTGGTCTGTTACAAAAAACAGCCAGGACAGGACATCTGGGAAGTACCTGTGTTTCATGTGCTACCCCTTCAATGTAACACCTTAGCATCACTCAGCTGGGGCAGGAGACAAGGTCCTGTTTAAACTCTTTCCCTGTCTGAATTAGAATCATACAATCATAGAATCATAGAATGGTTTGGGTTGGAAGGGACCTTAAAGATCATCTAGATCCAACCCCCCTGCGCGGACAGGGACACCTCCCACTATGTCAGGTTGCTTAGAGCCCCATCCAACCTGGCCTTGAATACTGCCAGGGATGAGGCTTCCACGACCCCCCTGGGCAACCTGTTCCAGTGCCTTACCACCCTCATAGTGAAGAATTTCCTCCTAATATCTAATCTAAATCTCCCCTCTTCAAGTTTTAAACCATTGCCCCTTGTCCTCTTGCTACATGCCCACACAAAAAGTCCTGCCCCAGCTTTCTTGTAGGCCCCCTTCAGGTATTGGAAAGCTGCTGTAAGGTCACCTTGGAGCCTCCTCTTCTCCAGGCTGAATTAATCTACATCCCAGGTGAGCAGTGTCCTCACCAGGGGCTGCCTTCAGTCACTCCAGCCTTTTGTAACTACTCACACTTTGTACAACCTATTATACTCAAAGATGGCTCAAACAATTCTATGTGACCTTAAATACATTTATTTAATATAATTTGGGAGGTAAGAGAGCTGAAGAAAGACCAGTTTCATAATAACAGGTAACTTGGAGCAGTCAGCAAATGTAGCAGCAGCTGGAGAGCAAGTCCTGCTGTGAGAAGGCCTCGAAGTAGAGACATGATGGGTGTCAAGGGAGTCCCATAACCACAAGGCTGTGGAAATTCCCCGTTCAGCGTGCTACCTTCTTCGTCTTCACAGCCTCAAAATGCTCCCTGTTCAAAAAAGGGGTGGCCTAGGTAACCAGGAGTATTAGGAGTAGCTTCTTCAGTGCTGAGACACACCTATATATATTATCTTACATCTAATCTCACTTTTCTTCTACACCCCCCATGGTGTTCCTATAGTTCCCATTCCTTCTCTATTGCTTCCTTTTATGAAATGCCAAGAGCTTTCAATGTACCTCAGCACTGCTCTTCATTTTACTGATATTCAGTCAATGTGCTTTGATGAGGGAAGGGGCACCTAGGTCCTTCATTCAGTAATTTCTTAATGACTCTGAGTCATATGGGTTAATGCTCCCAGCCTGGTCCTGCAGTTTGAATCCAGTTTGAAATGTCTAAATCCTGAACACTATCGCACGTACTTTTCTAAGAACAGAGTCCCTGTGGGCCTTTGTAACACAAATATGAAAATATTTGCAGTCAAGTTAAAGAGTAGAAAACGTGTCCAAAACAGTATTGAGTAACCCTGCTTGAGGAGAGAGTGTCTGTACAGTCAGTGGGAATTGATACTGATGTCTCAGAGGACTTGGGAATACCAAGGACAAGGCAAACCAAAAAAGGCAAAAGTAAATATTTAACTGAAGAGTACAAGAATTTTCCCTTTTAGGTAAATAACTTTTCATATCTGAGTTCATCCCAAGGCAAAAAGGACAACAGGCAATTACGTGGGCATCCACTGATTAATTCCAAAAGCAAACAGTGCTGCTTATGGGAAAATCATTAGCGAAAAGAGAAAGATAACCACTTTGAAAAAGCATGAGATAACTTATGACACTGTCTTATATAGAGATGAGAAATAGATGCTCTGTCAACTACATCTGACTTGAAACATACATTTCTACACATACATGCAATTCCGTAGGGTTCCTCTGTTGTCTCCACATCCCGGCCCTGATCAAGTACCTGGATGGTCCCAGTAGAAAAAATATGAAGCCAGACAGGTAGGTCCATGTCTTACCATGATCTAGCAACATCACAGGCAGATGAGCAATGTCTTGTGTGGCCCTCTGGAAAAACGTGTGATTAGTTTAATTCATCTATTAGGATGACTTAGGAAAAACAGGTCTGACTGTTTTATTGACTTATCCTTGCAGGAGAGTTTGGTTAATATATGGTAGGTACATAGTTCTTCCCAAAAGAGTTACTGGTAGGATGGAAATAATTCAAGACTCCAGAAAGTCAAAAGGTGAAAAACCTAAAAGCTGTATCTCTGTGTAAAATTTAAGCACCACTGAAATCAATGGGAAGGTTATTGGTGCCTTTGATAGGACTTGGAGTTCACCTTCTAGAGACCTAGTTCCTTTTAAAGCATTGCAGATGGCAGAAAATCTTAATTTACCACTGCTGGTTTTAAAGCTTCACAAATGACACTTTTATAAGGACTTCTTTCACTGTAATGAAAACCTCTTCTACTTCACTTTAACGTTAAGCATTGTGCAAACTCACTCTGGCTGAAAGGATGGTTGTTTTTTATGTTGGATAGTTCTTATTACAAACAACTAAAATATGCATCTGGAGCTCTCGGGCTTATGGGACTTAAATCATTAAAATATTTTTGTGGGGAAAAAAATGTGAGTACAAGTAAAAAAACCTACACAGGGAAAGTTCATTCAAGGGTACAGGATTGAGGGCACACAAACCCACTATTTAAGCATACATTTGCCTCAGATGCACTATTTACATGTGCATATGCCAAGCATCTGTGTGTGTGTGTTTGTGTGTGTAAAGTTTACATGTTTTCTATTGCATTTGGCCACACTTACTTTTGTATCCAGCAGTTTGAACTGGGACCCACTGGGTTTTGAATAAATAAAGACCCAACTTCTTAAAGACAGAAAATAGGATAATGGAGCATTTTTCACCCCTTGTAAACACAAGGCTTGATTCAGCCATGAGAAGGAAGAGTATTGGGCAGCTGGGTATCCTGCACCTTTGGTATGTCCCTAAATTTGGAGACAGTGCAATGGTTGTTTTTAAACTTGCCTCTGCATCATAATCTGAACTAACATCTTAAAAAAGCCCCAGTGACACTTTGCTGCTTTTTATGGGAAAAGACTTGGTGTTCAAATGTTTTTATTCAAAAAGTTGTGACTTGTGGACAATTTCAGCTGGTTTTGAAAACAAATTCTATGATTCCCAATGCCAGAGCAATGGGGAATACAGCAGCAAATTATCACAGGGAATGGAAGGAAGTTTGCTTAAACCTGGGCAGGGCTCTGATAGTTTTTCCAAGAGAGTGTTGCAAAGGCTTGAAACCTTCTGTGCTTGTGTTCAAAATCTTACTAGCTAACAGGCCAAGGGATGCATTTTGGACAACCTCATTTGGATACAAGTAATATAAAGATAATCTCATAAAGGACTTTCCTGGCTCAGTAGGGTCCCACACACTTTTACTAGTCCCTTAGTAACAGAGCAAGTGAGTGATCTTGCAGTCCACCAGCAATCCCAAGGACTGCTTGCTTGGTCATGCTGGGATGGAGGGCAACACACAGCATACATGAATGCTAGGAAATATCTGCTGGAATGGCTTAGCTGAACTCAAATATCTGCCTGGAACACAAAAATGGGGAGGTTTCTAAACTACTTAGAGCACAGACCATAAAGATTCACAACCCCTAATTCCTCCACTTAAGGGGCTTATGATTTATTACATGGCATATTTTATAATACACAAGGGATACCTTGTGATCTGAGCTTAGATTAAACAAAAAAAGTGTAGCTCTAGGTATGAAATTCAGTCCTCTCTCTTGTTCCCAAGACTGTTTTGTAATATTCATATTTCTTATTAATAAAGGATCCAAAGAAGGAAAGATCACCAGGTCCCAACCTCCCTGCTATGAGCAGGGACACCTCACACTAGACCAGGCTGCACAAAGCCTCATCCAACCTGGCCTTGAACACCTCCAGGGAGGAGGCTTCCACAACCTACCTGGGCAACCTATTTCACTGCCTTACTACCCCCATGGTGAAGAATTTCTTCCTGATGTCTAACCTAAATCTCCCCTCTTTCAGTTTAAAACCATTACTCCTTGTCCTATCACTGCCCTCGCTGGTGAAAAGCCTCTCCCCAGCTTTCCTGTAGCCCCTTCTGGTACTGGAAGCCACTATAAGGTCTCCCTGGAGCCTTCTCTTCTCCAGGCTGAACAGCCCCAACTCCCTCAGCCTGTCTTCACAGCAGAGGTGCTCCAGCCCTTTGATCATCTTGGTGGCCCTTCTCTGAACCCTCTCCAATAGCTTCATGTCTCTCCTGTGCTGAGGATTCCAGAGCTGTACACAGCACTGCAGGTGAGATCTCACCAGAGCAGAATCCCCTCCCTGGCCCTGCTGGCCACACTTCCGATGCAGCCCAGGACAGAGATGGCCCCGCACTCTCAGTCAGATGCCTGAAATGGCAGCCCCCATGTTCCCCCCAAGCCCCAAAGGTCAAAGCCTCAGTTCTGTTCTACAACATGAAACCACGTCGTTTGGCCTCTGTACAAGGATGCCCATATGAAAGAGCCCTTACTAATACCCTTGTCTTCATCTATACTTCCCTTTCCTGGCTCTTTCCCTGGCATTACCACAAAGCTACTTGATACATTGATTGGTCTTTGTGCACTCACTTACACTTGCTCTCTGTATCAGGACTTTCCATGTCCTGCTGCTCTTTTGGACGTTTCTGTTGGGTTCGTCAGGGCAATGTGTAGAAACTTTCTGTACCTTTACCTTTCTCCTTTCCCTCTCCATGCCTCCTTCCTGCCATCTGTCACCATCTTCTTGTTGCCATACCATTCTCAGTAGGGATCAAAAACATTGCTCTAGCTCAGACTCAGTGAGCTGCTCATTTCATGATATATTCAGATACTCATGCCAGAGTCAGGAAACAGTAGGAAGGAGCAAGGCATGAAGAAAAGTAGAGGCAAAGAAAAGTAGAGGCAAGGAAAACAACCAATGACTTTCAATGGTTCTGTAAAGACAGTTTGCCTCTGAGTAAAACCCATCTTAGGTTTTAAACCATGCAGTGGACCTTGCTACTTATAAATAAGTGGCATACTAACCCAGGCAATACGCAGTTAAAATGCATTCTCAATATCTGCTGGTTCCTTCATCCCAAAGTCTCTTAGAGGTTCACTTCTTAGAACAGATGTTGCCTTCAAGCTATAGTTACTTAAAATTTCACTGCATGAATGAACATGTGGCTCAGAGCTCTACCCCAGAGAAAACAGACACTGAACTACAGGAGAATTGCTGATAGTTGTTGTTGTTCTCATGGGACTGTGTGACTCATGGTTCAGGTTCCACCTGGTAGGTGTCGGTGGCCTAGGCAAATGTGTGTAAATACACACCAAAAGATGCATCCTAGGTCTAATTCACAATGAGTTCCACTGCTTGGAAGCAGTGGACCAATTACAATTAAAGATTTTTTTCTTCAGTGACATAAAAAACCCTGTTCTTTATTCTCATCTAACATTAGGAAAATCTTCAAGGGAATAAATAACACAGTCTGTTTCTGATACATTACCTTACCAAGTCAAAAAACAGACCATTTGTATGAATTTGTATTGAATTAACTTTTTCTATAGTCTGATGTTTATCTAGAGGTGGAAAGTGATCTAGAGAGCATGATTTATCAGTCTCCCAGAAATATTCCTGATGGGTGTATATTAGTGCTCTGACACACTGACAAAGAATGGAGTTCCCTCTGGTTCCTATAAGTAACAGTTTCGGACCCTAGTAGTGCTTCTTGCATGAGAGTTGTTTGATCTGTTTTGTGTTTGTGCATTTTATTATTATTCATTTTGTATTATTTGCCATTGATCCATTAATTCTGTACTATTTTCCAGTAATACATTATGCAATATAAGGAACACCTGGCATTTGGTATTTGTTCTCCCATCCCTTCCCTGCAGGTAGAGGCAAACACACTGTAGCACACTCCAGTTGGTACTGAGTGTGTTCAGGTTTTGGGGTTAGTTTTATTTTCTTAGCAATGTTCATAATCCTGTCGATTTCTATGAGAGATGTTTGTGCTTCTTTTTGTTTCATTACATGAATCATAGAATCATAGAATGGTTAAGGTTGGAAGGGGCCTTAAAGATACCAGGTTCCAACCTCCCTGCTATGAGCAGGGACACCTCACACTAGACCAGGCTGCACAAAGCCTCATCCAACCTGGTCTTAAACACCTCCAGGGATGGGACTTCCACAACCTCCCTGGGCAAACTATTCCAGCACCTTACTACCCTCATGGTGAAGAATTTCTTCCTGATGTCTAACCTAAATCACCCCTCTTTCAGTTTAAAACCATTACCCTTTGTCCTATGACTGCCCTCTCTGGTGAAAAGCCCCTCCCCAGCTTTCCTGTAGGCCCCCTTCAGGCACTGGAAGGTGCTATAAGCTCTCCCTGGAGCCTTCTCTTCTCCAGGCTGAATAGCCCCAACTGTCTCAGCCTATCTTCATGGCAGAGGTGCTCCAGAGATAGTCCAAATGAGATAATAATGGTTTAGTGTACTTGCCTTTCAGATATTTGCAATCAGCAAACAAGGTTGGCTGGGGGTTAAAGACATACTGAGCCCCATGTGCAAAGTCCAGGTCTGTCAGAGCTTCCTACAAGGTCATGGGTGAATCACTGGGAAGGCACAGCATCCTTCTCCCACACACTGCCTGTGTCACTTTATAGCCATTAAACTTTCAGAGAACCTTGCAGCATATTTTTGCTGCACCAAGCTTAAGTTCCAGTCTTATCTCACACATTTGATCTAGGCTATCCTCAAAACAGGACAGCAGCAAGACCTTTTGGTAGCTGAAGTTCACTCTTTCAAGCTACTTGGGACCTTCCTCCCTTCTCTGGTCAACAGCCACGTCCTTTAGTTACTGCTCCCTCTCCACAGAACTTCTAACCCCTGCCAGCACTCCTCCCTGCTCTGTGCAGCGCTCCATCAAGAGGATGTGGCTTTGCTTTAAGGAATTATTCCCATGTGAATTTTGTGTTAGAGTCTCAAGGAAACCCTCTGGCTCTCCCAGGCAATACACACACATCTAACACACTCAGGAGCAAAGCAAGCTCAGTGCACACTCAGCTCACAGGTGCAAGGCCAGGTTACCTGCACTGACCCCACAGTGTCGCCTCCAGGTAGGTGAGGTGAGAACCTGCCCCAGTGACAAAGTAACCCAGACAAAAGGGTGGACAGGACAGGACAGTACAGACCTACTTCAGCTGCAGCTGCAGTACACAACTCCACAACTACAGTTTTGTAGGGTAAGCAAAAAGGACTTCTTCCATCTCGATTCTCACTGTTGGCTTTTTTACATCTATAAAAAGAGGTGTGATCTATCTTGCTGTATCTCTGCCAGGATTACAGGCAACACACAGCCACCATCCAGCCTTGTTTTTTTCCAGATATAGCCTGTCAAAATGGAAGGAATGAGTCAGTGTTGTGCAGCCTAAGAACAACACGATTAACACCTATTTCATGTGTTCCTGCCTCCTTATCTTGCAGATGAGGGTTTTGAATTGTTGGGGTTTTCAGCACGCAGCCTCCAAGGTGTCCTTACACTGTCTTACCTGTGCATTAGTACTGGTAGGATCCACACACATACATTCAAAAGTGCAGACTTGCCCTTTGGGATGGTTAGGACAATTCTTGTTGTCAGCTATTCAAAGGCTGCTTCCCAGCAGCTCCTGCTTTGGAAGATTGCTAAAGCTGGAGGTGGAGGAGAGCCCTTGACACCCTCCTGCTGTGGTCACAGGTTTGTTTTCAGAAGTTGAATGTTAGTGTCCTGCCAAGTTGGATACCTGGCACTGGGGACACAGATGTGATCGTGCCCAAGGGGATGTTTATGCACTACAAACTGGTTCCTATAGGTGCAGTGATTTGTTTAATGCTTTGTGGTTGCTGTTGGCAATTGCAGGTTAATTTGGTAGGTGCAGCATCACTTAGGGCAATCTGACAAACTCATTTCAAAACAGGTTTTTGACATATAATACTAAGAAAAAAATAGCCTTCAGCATTCAGACAGCGGAAGGAAAATTTCCTGTAAAAGGAAGCTATGAAGACAGCGGAATTGCTACAGGATTAATTAATGGAGATTTAAGCAGTATTTTAGCTGTTTCTAGTCACTCATCGTCTCCCTGCAGTATCCCAGGGTGGGCAGACCCTGTGGTCACAGCTTTGTTTGTTATTTAGAGGGGAAAAAAAGAAATCCAGCACTTTCTGTGCTCCAAGAATCCTCCTTTCTCTCACTTCAAAGCTCAAAACCAACTCCCTGGCAAAGCTGTTGCACCCACCCTCTGTTAACATCTAATATCTTTCACGTGACAAAAGCATTCTCCATCCCTATGCCAAAGGGCCCCTTTTATTGTATCTTGCAGCTGTAAATGTCTTGGGCTTAGGTCCATGAACACGTTGTCAAGGGGTCAGTTGGGATGTGGGTTCACAGAGCACCAGTCACATCCTGGTAACTGCTGGAGCACACGCCCCTACTCCATGGGAAATGTGGTCTGATTACAGGGAGTTTGTTCCCCAGCCACGGCGGATGAGGCATGCAAAGGGCTGTTACCACAAAACAGCTGAAGTGTTAGAAGTTCACCACTAGCAAACCTCCCAGCCAGTTGTTGATGGGACTGTATCCTGTTATTGTGCTCCCCAGCCTGCATCGCAAATACTCAAGCACAACTTTTATCAGACAAAGAAAATAACCTTGAATAATAGCTAAAACAATCCAAAGACATCTAATCTTCTGGCATTAGCCTTAAAAAGGAATAGCTCATTACAAACAAGACTGTATTTTGAAACTAACTTTTGACACAGAGAAGTGACTGATGGGTGTGGATGTAAAATGCCAAATCTGGCTTTGGTCCTTCCAACCCATTGAGTGTCTACACAAACAAACTTCCCATATAGTGTCTCTTCTGAGGTGTGATTCATGGTGAGCTAAAAAAGGTTCATGTGCAGGTAATGACCAGTACTTATTGGCATGAGGAAAGAGCAGCTGAAAGGACTATTAAATCAAAGAGTAATAAACTATTCCTGCTGGTCAAGGCTCATTAAGTTTTTATTAGTGTTGCCTGCAATTTTCTGTGTGTAGGTTTTGCAGATGATCTTCAAGCTGAGCCAAAATATGTATTGTGAGTTGTTCTGACCTTGCTCAGAATGGCTTTATATGTTTGCATGTGTGCCTGTAAAAAAAGCTTTCTCATAACCCGTGTCTGAACATTGCCAGGTGTATTTGCCACATTGTAAAATACAGAACGTCATTCACCTCTGGGGATTAAAGGCAGCGCTATTTAATGACAGGGACTGAATGTGCTGCCCTTGATCACAGTGGGCCATGCCCTAAGCAATCTGTTAAAATGATTTTATAGCACCAACAATGGCCCTAGATTGATCCAAACAAAAAAGAAAAAAGTAGATGCAATATCACAAGCTTCCACACAAACCAAAGTCTGAACCTTGTACGCAGCAGGGCTGTACCTTCTTGCTGCAGTCCCTACGTTAGTCCCTTTGCTGTCATGGCTTTTATACATCAGTTCAGAGTCACCTCCTGTTACTGTGTGCAGCTTCCTCAACTTCTGGTACAGTGCCATGAGAATTATTTCTGTCCATATCTACTGCACTTGCAACCAGAAGACCTGTGGCACTTGGCATTGTAGTTCAATGGAAAATACTACACCTGAGAACCTATTTAAAATCCAAATAAAAAAGATGACATTGGTCTTAGGGAACTGGCCTGGACAGGTTAAACTCCTCTGTTTTGACCTAATATAGGCCTTCCAGTATATGAAGGAGGCCTACAGGAAAGCTGGGGAGGGTCTTTTTACAAGGGCTTGTAGAAAGAGGACATGGGGCTATGGATTAAAACTGGAAGAGGGGAGATTTAGGTTAGATGTTAGGAGGAAATTCTTTAGTGTGAGGGTGGTGAGACACTGGCACAGGTTGCCCAGGGAAGTTGTGGAAGCCCCATCCCTGGAAGTGTTCTGAGCAACCTGGTCTAGTGGGAGGTGTCCCTGCCTATGACAGGGGGGTTGGAACTAGATGATCTTTAAGGTCCCTTCCAACCCAAACATTGTATGATTCTATGGCTCAGTCTTCCCATGTAAGCCTAAAAAGTCATTCTTTACGTATGGTGCAGATTCACTAGGGAAAAACAGGAACCATGGGAGATGGGAGCAAGAATTACCAGGTTGAAGATGGGAAGTGTTTTGGCTCCATAGTTACAGAGGGCTCCTCAGGAACATTACTTAGCTAATGCAATCAGGACCGTTTCATGCATCAAGTTGTTCAATTACAAATCCTGGAAAGAGATACTGTGAAAAAGGGCCAAGTTCAATATATATTTAGCATTTCACTGCTGGGGTTTTTGGCAGCTGCCTTGGTGATCAATGCACTGCAGAGCAGGACTGTCACTCCCCCTCAAAGCCAGTAGAGTAATGCATGACTGCAATTGTTCCAGTTTGTCATGTGCTGTGTAGCTTATGAGAAATCATGTATATTCCTTACCCTTGCTTCTCCAGCGTTAAAGCTGAAATGCATTTTCTCCTGATAAATGTCAGGGACCCAGCTTAAACACAAACTTCCACATTGTTGTCTTTGGGGGATTTGAACAGAATGTAATGAGAAGTTGAAATTAATTTGTTTGGAGGCAAACTAATACTCTTTGGTCTTAGACTAAGTATAAAACACCGGTGATTTATCTCTAAATTGGAGATCAGACCACGAGAGGAGCAGATATGATGGTCCTTGACTACTGAAATTGGATTGACTGTTGTACTTACTGGAAAAAATAAATGCAGGAAGAGAAATGGAGATTAACAGGGCTAATGAGGACCTCTTCCCTCCATGTTTCTCTCCACAGGACTACAAATGGAGCCTTCCATGTTCTTATTTCCAGGCCTCTTGTTTCTCAGCTAAGGTATTGGATTACCTTGTTCCAAAATGGGATAATGGTGGCAAACTGAATTTCACAAATCAAGTACGGTATCAGAACGATGCTGCCCACATTGGCTTAATTTTGTGAATTCTGGGACTCAGGAGATGATTAGGACCTTAATAGCCCAGCTTCAGCTCTTCCCCTGTGTCTGTTAACTTTTCTCATACCTGCCACTACATTTTGTGCCATGCTGTTCCATGATGCTTACAGGGCAATGCCAGTTGCTTGCAGCTGGGCAGGAGAGGCATCTCATCTCACTTTCACTGATTTTATGCCTACCTCACAGAATTTAGTCTTTTGTAATTACTTGACTTGAAACCACTTAATTGTGCATTCATTAGAACTACATAATCCTGTGGTTTCCTATAACACCTGTTCTTCAGTTCCTTCTGATTGCTTGTCACAATCACCTTCTGCAATCTTCCATAAGGTGACAAGGTTAGAAGGGGACAGGGATTATTTCTGACTGGGTCCTTCATAGATCATTCCTAATAATACACAGAGCACCCACAGGCTTGGGCTGGATGTCCCACTGTGCAGAGCAGTCTTCCCTGTCACAGTGCAAAGCATCTCAGCAGCTGTCCTATCTAAGCAGAATGAGCAAGAACAAAAAATATTGAGACTTTCAGACTTCCTTCTTTATGCCATAAAAAAAATATTTTCACTCATGGTTTGGCTGTATTGTGTTGTGAACTTACATGTTCTCATGGAAGTCAGCTCCAAATAATGGGCTGAGAGGTCCTTGAGCAAGCCCTAAATGCTGCAGCAAAGGGGGGCACTTGAGTGTTGTAGACTTCACTGCAATTTTTGTAGATCAGAAGGAGGCGTGTGTCCAGTCTGTCTAATGGAAGCACCAAAGCTGTTCCCTGAATTGTATTCATCTACGTATTAGATTAGAAGCAGTATTTTAAAAGTCAGAACCCACACGGTCTGCACGGTCAATGGAAAGAGGTAAATGCCTTTGGAAACCTCCAGAGATACCTAAACTGGGTATTTAGGCTTGGACAGGCCTTCCTGCTGGAGGGCTTCAACAGCACCTAGCTCTCCAGTGACTCTCCAGAAAACCCAGCTTATAATGGGCAAGAATTGTCGTACTAGGTTTTGGAAATTTTAGATATAATTAGTTGCTTAAGTTACCCAGACTAAACCCCATCCAGATTCTCAGTAATCATGAGACTGAGGGTCAATTCTGCCCCAGGTAAGTACAATTTACAGTTCCTCCTCCCACCTGTTTTAAACTCTGCTGCAGTGCAGATGTAGTGTGCTGTTAATATTTGATGCTCAGCACCCATAAGATGGGTACAGATCTGCTGTGGGTGACTCCACTGTTAAAATAATGAGGTCTGTTACAGTAATTCAGGATGATTCTACACAACACGAGATCTTTATTATTATATCTTATTTATTATCTCATAGCATAAAGCTGCATCTAGCTACAGAGGAAAAATTCAGTTACATAATAGTTTCAAATTTCTTCACAGTATGAAAAATAAAAAAGCCATGAAAGTGGGACATGGAAACAGTGATGAGTTTGAATGTTTATAATGAACTAACGAACAGAAATCTGGGTTTCTGATATTCTGTCATATCACTAGGGAAAATGTCACCCCGATGTTTGACCCCAAATGCCTCAGTTTCTCTTTGAAAAAAGAGCCTGTGGCTCTTATGATGCTGTGAATCTTGATTGAATAGTATTTTCAAAGCACTTTGTGCTGCTCAGATGAAAGACTTTTCTAAATGCAAAGTATTATTACATGTTAAGTTCATGTCTGGAGCAAATTTTTAAAACAAACCATATGAAAAGCAGAATTAAGGGTGGAAATGCTTATCCAGCCATTAATTACTTCACATCAGAGAGTGGGCAGAGGGTCTCCTTTTATGTTGTTTATTTCAAACAAACAACTCTGGGAATCTCCTGTGGAAATAAAATGCACAAACCAAAGCCCTTTCATGGGTATTTTTGGTTTATCTCCACATGAATCTTAAATTCATCATGTGGAGAGAATGTGGAACACATTTTTTTCCCCCGTACACACTCACTTTCCCACAATGAATAAAATCCATTTTCTTGCACGGGTTGTCTGCTTGTTCACCCAAGGGTAACAAAATAACCCAGAAAGCAGGAACACCCTGTCCCTGAACCCTGTTGAAAAGTAAATAAATAAATAAAAGAAAAAGAGGGATGACTCGGAGTGTTCCCAGGCAAACCTGCCGTGTTTAACATCCAGTGTCTAGTGACCAGTGACACACGAGCCCCAGAGCTCCTAATTCCTTAGCTATTGCTCAGCAGTGAGTAATAAAGCCCAGCTCAGTGACTCACACAGGCTCCGAAATGCAGCTGAGCCTGTGTCAATAAGCATCCAGGTTTTAGAAAATGTGAGTGGGAAGGGGAAGATCTCTTGTAGCTGCCTGTGTTGGAATGGGGGAGAAGCCTGGCACACTGTGAGGGTCCTTGTGCCCTTTAGTTACAGCTGTTGGTACGCAGGCTGTCATAGCAGAGGTTCCCAGAACATCCTGTACTCCAGAGGAATTTTGCTACTGCGTTTCTTCTTCTCTTCCACCCTCCTTCCAGCACGCACATAGACCTCCCTCTTTTCCAGATTTAATCCTTCAGTTACCAAGATTTCAATTCTAGAGATACAGCATCTAACGAGGAGTTAGCTGGCAGCTGAAACCCTCCTCTCACTGCAGGAAAAGCTCAGCATTTCCCAAGGAATACTGATATGAATACGCAGCTCCAGCCAGGGGAAACTAATCTTTGCTGCAGTGAACAAGGCAGACAAACCAGGCTTGGCACAAGCGGTCTCTAAGGATTAATCCTAATCAATTTGCTTGTTTAAACACTAGGCAGCAGCTCAAAAATATGCCTCCATGCTTTAGGATGAGAGGAGCCAGGATCTTCCAGCTGCTGATCCACTGTCCCTTAAAGTTTTACCTTAGGATGGGAGAAAGTGCCTTCTGGAGACATCTTGCTCTTTTCACTCACGACTAGTCTCTAGATTGAACTCTGTTCACCTAGCTTAGACTAAATACCCCGTTTTCAGTGGTTTAGCCATATCTAATGTCTTAGGAGCATTTTAGAGGGGTTTTGGCTTCAAAAGGTCCTTCATTCATTTTCTTCTGTTGCACAAAGTTTCATGACACAACGTTGGCAATTTGACACTTGCGCAGGTGATAGTTTGCCTTATGACAAAGAGATTATAGCACTTTCTTCTTTTTTGTTCTGGAGGAACAAAAAGTTGGTTGTAGAGAGACACAGAGGTTTCTTCATTATATTTTCTCTTTCATCACACACAGGTTTACTGTTTCAGTTTGGAGAACTTGTTTCACTAACACTCAGCTACTCACTGTGCTGAACCCCCATGTATTCTGCTAATCAACTATTCAAGGAGAGGAAGGTACTTAAGTGTTGTTCCTGGCATGTTGACATTCACAGCTCTGTTTCAGTGAAATATCCACTACTGTGTAGTATAAACAAATACTCCTGCCACATACTGCTGCTAGATGCATGATTTATCCTGTGGAAATGTTCCGATCTTAGCAGGTCTTCAGATTTTAGATGCAATCTATGCCTGTGCTTTGAACCCAGTGTGTGTCTCTACCTTCCTCCCCTGCTATTCCTTCCATTGCTGGCCATAGTGATGTTGGCATACAGGGATACAGTTTTACATTGATTTTGATAGGAGTTTTGGACATGAGATATTTTTATATCAAATTCTACGGGAGTGTCTCCTCATCCCAGAATGGCTCCCTGCAGTCTCTGCTGATTGCAGATTTCTCTGGATGGGTGATGAATTGCCTCCACTCAGCCCTGGAGAATGAGCTTATTCATCAGCATTGCACATGCCAATAGGTGGGAAGGCAACTAGTCTCAGCTCCCCAGGGATGGAGGTCTGGCTTGCTGTATCCTTCCCTCCTGTTCTATAAGCAACACAAATTAGTTCATTGTTTAAGATTTGTTATGGTGTAAATTAGCCATTTTGCACAGTTCAGCATTACAATGATCTATGTTTTCCCCCATGTAGTAGAAGGCAATTCATGAAGCATTAACTTTCACCTGTGGAATTTTCTATGCATTGAAAATGCTTTTGGAAGCTTCCTAGGCTTCTGCATGGACCCAATAGCCTGTATGGATGTGCTGGCAGCCTTTGCATATTACAGCGACAAGCAGAGGCTGTTTTTATTTTGCTTGCTAAATCATTCATCACTTTTGCAATGTCAAAATTCCCTACTATGACCCACAGAATGTCTATTTCAAAAAAAAAAAAAAAAAAAAACAAAAACCAAAACCCAAACTCATTTCTTCCCGATGCAGTGTTATGATTGCTGTCTTCTCTCCTGTCTTTAAAAAAAATCTCTCTCTGACACACTAGGTCTAGCAACTTGTGCTGCAGAAGTTTACAACATCAGCAGAGCCAGCTGTCCACTCCCTTTGTCAGAAGTTAATTTCTCAGAGCAGAGTCAGCAGAAGCAGCTTGAGTACGAAGTCTAGCTTCAGTTGGAGATTGGCAGGCTACAATTTTTAATGATGGGCAGCAGTTCTGATTAGAAAATGGGTACAATGATTAAAATTCTGTCCTACAGTTGGGTCGTGCATGCAGACTCCATGACATAAAGTATATTACCTAAACTGTTACATCTTCTCAATAGAGGATTTGAGAGAGATTTCTCAGCAAACTATCTAAATTACTTGTCTTTTAGCAATGCAAGTTTTCCAGCACTTCTGTTCAACAGCCTTCTAAAGTGTTAATTTCCTATTTTGTGATTTTCTTGTCTCTGTAATAAATATGTATTTATAGCTACAAGCAGTCAGGAAAAACAGTGTGTTTAGAATGAAGTGATCAAATCAGTGATACAAGTCTGCTAAAATTTTGCTAGTGTAAATAAGAGGAATATTGATGTTAAAAAAAAAAAAAGCTACCGTGATTTGTATCAGTCAAAAATACAGGCTTACTTAGTTCAAAAATGTTTGTCATTATTTATTTTCATAGGTATAAGAGACTCAGATTATCTTAAAATCAGACTCAAAGCCTTTTTGGAAGATTATCTTGAGGTTATAGAATTGATTGAAGACTTGATGAACAGGTATCATTTTTTTCAAATCTTTGTGTTGCCAGAAAAGCGCAGGTAATGACAAACCCAGCAAACATTTTTAACTTAAGTAAATAGCATGTCGCTCTTCTTTCCTTTAACATTGTGTAGGACACTGCAAAACACTTGTGCTGATGCTACACACAGGTTTTTTAGATGGCAGAGGGACTAAGAGCTCTGCTGCAGGTAGGAGAGCGTGCCAGCAGCTGAGTACATCTGTACCTATTCGAGGGCGCAGCTGACCTTCCCAGCTACTTCTCACTTTCCATTGTTTACTTTCCTTATCAGTCCTGTCTCTCATCAATACACCCCTGCAGAGCTGGGCCATGAGTGGCTGGATGCACAGCAGAGTTCAGCAGGAGGCTGCTGCCCTCTGTGAACTGCTTACCGCTCGGGGATTTCACGCCGGCGTTTTCCTTCTGCCGAAGAGTTTAAAGGCGGCGCGCTGTCGGATACGGGGCTAACGAGGTGATTTTACTGGGAGGTGGTGGCTGCAGTTTCACTTGAGAGATACTGGTTGTTAATTGCAGAGCTAATATAGTTACACAGGAGCCAGTGAAGTCAAAAGTGCATTTCTAAAGGAGCCTTGGACCATAACGACGCCTGTTTCACTTGGAGCCTGAAAAGTCTTCAGCAGATGAATTTTTCCAGTCCTTACTCTTACTGCAGTTCATATTGGAGACCTGCCTGCTGAGGAGGATTTTCTTGGGGATAGGGATGTGTATAAGGAGTAACACATAAATACAGCACTTGGAAAATGCTCCACCTAACATTTAAAAGGCTTGTCTCATAGGAATGAGATTTAAAAAATGCAGGGATGACAACTGCCTGGTTGTAGAGATCCATGCAGGTGTTCCTTCATGATATTTGCTCTCTCATGATATCCAGGCTTACTTGGCTCTGCAGCATTTTCATAATGTTCACCTATGTGCAACCTGGTATTATTTTATCGTTTTGCAGTATTCAAAAATAGCTATTTTTAAAATTCACCTTTTCACATAAAACATTTAAAAATCACAGTTGCAAAGAATCCAATGAATGCAACGTTTATGAAGTATAAGTTATAATATCTCCCTAAAAGCTTTTCATACTGCTTTGTCTGTTTGTCATATAGACCTGTACTGCCTTAGAAGGCTTAGGAATGTCAGAGAGTGACCTAAAATAATTGAACTGATAAAGTCCAGTGCTAATTGCAGTTTTGCATAGTTAAGAAAGATGGTTATGCTTACTTTTGTGGCAATAAGTCATTATTAAAACTTCCTTTGGCCAAGCTCTTCTGCAAATACTGGCATGAACATAAGTATTACATTGCTTTAAAGCCAGGGGAGTCATTAAAATTTGGTTTCTATGAACTGTTAAACTTGCTGCATGTCATCTGTACATGTAGGTGTTCCCATGCCACGACAAATGTGAGACAATAAGAAGCAGGTTAACCCAACCCTCTGTATGCTTGCTCCAGTCAGGCTGAGGGTGAAACAGCTCACCAGTGGACTGTCACTTGTAATTAACCCACCTCAAGCACAGCAGCAGTGAGGGAAGCTGCTCGTGGGTGGATCAGCTGACATGGTGATTTTACCCCTCAGTAACTTGTACAACAGTTCATGTGTTTGAGTCTTTGATCACCTCCTCAACTTCTTTTATATCACAAGGCATTTTCAGGACATCTTATCTTTTTTTCGTGAGCTGCAAAGTCTCACACAGCATCATTTCACTGAATCCTTACTGTTAATGCAATCTTTAAATTGCACCAAGTTTCCTGGTAAAAATAATAGCCCAGGTCAGACTTGTGGCACATTACTAGCCAGAATGTCAGTTGTGCTCCTTCAAATAACAAACTGATTTCTAAGGAAATAGATCATCCATCTCCTTTTTGTCTTTAAAAACCTTCTGTTTAGACCTCTATAACGATACTCAAAAATAGCATGATCGTGCTAGGTGTAAAAATGTACTCTTGTTACTGTAAAGGGAACTATTTTTGAATTTAAAATATGGCTAAAATGTATAACTGAACCACAATGGAATTGAATTCCTATTGAAGCCTACTGTAAAACCTGTGCCACCTTCAAGGGGAGGAAGCTCAAAGTCCAAGCCTATGAAAAAAATGTCAGCTGTAAAACAAGTCAAGATGATATTCTTGTGTTTCACTGTAAACCGATTCTGTTTAGTAGAAATTAAGATGTTAAATACTGCATTGTCTTTGCTCTTCTGGCCATTTCTCTTCAGGAATTTGGACACTGAAGAATATGCACATGCACTACGGGGTTAATGTACTGCTTAGGACATCTGTAGGAAGATGGCAGGAAAACAAAAAAAAGCCAGCATTTATATTAGAGAGGACAGGAGAATTTATTGACTGAAATGTGTTTATCTCCATGCTCATTTTTCATTTTAAGAGGTGTAAGCATAAACTATCATCATTATCACTTAATACTAGCCAAAGCCAGGAAAGAGGCCCAAAGGTCTGATTAATGCCTTAATTGCACAACTGCAGATGTTTTTTGTCTGGATGACAGTGAAGTCTCTCGCTGCTGAAGAATAACATTGTGAGAGCAAATGTCAAGGAAGTAAACTGTGACAAAGGGGGCCTAGTGATAGATGACAAAGTAAGCAAGGGACTGACAGCCAGGACACATGGATCCTGTTCCCAGCTCCATCACTGTCTGAGTATGTGACCATGAGCAAGAACCCTCTGCATGTCCCTCCATCTGTGATGTGTATGAGAAAATAAGGAGTTAGCACAGTGACATTAACCATGCTTATATTAAAAAACAAACAAAAAACCCCCACTTTGAACTCTGCTGCATGGGACAGGCTGCAGTAATAAAGATTTTTAAGACCAGAGAGTATCCAGTTGCAGGGATCTGCTATTTTATGGTGGCATGCAATCATCTGTGGTATTTTGTCTGTAATCTTAGGTCTTGTGTTGTTAGAGGTGAACAGTAGAGTTCTGGGGCTGCTGCAGCTGGAGCAGACTTGTGGATCCTTGTGGATTAAACATCAAGTACATAATTGCTTACAGTTTCAAAAGGCTGGTGTGATGATCCCTGTGGTGCCTTCAAATCCCATGGTCTGACCCAGTTTGATACCCTGTATATGCCACACCAATTGAGCCCATAACTTCTAACTGAGCTAAACCATACCCTTATAATGTATATATTTTACTTTTTGTACATTACTCTACAGATACGCTCTCTCCATATATGTATGCATATATACATACTTTCTATATGGAAACATGACCAAGAAGAGCAGTCTAAATGCTACAGCAGATGAAAATGTTGTATCACCTTCCAGCTCACCACAGCTACCCGACATCCAGCTGGCTCCATGCTCTTCTACAGCACTTACAGTTTTTCTTGCACTGTTTGTTGTACAGAGGGGTCCCAATCAAAACTCACAGTCCTTGTCATGTTAGGCTTCTTGTGTCATGATGAACTTAACAGTCTGCATCAAGAGGTAGTTTACAGGCTCTGCAAAATCTAATAAACCAGGAGACATGTGGCTGCACGATGCCAAGAATTCTCAAGGTACATGGTTTGAAAACCACACCAACGTGAGGTTATAACTGCAGCTCAATTCATTTTCTGAGAGGAAAGATAATGCTGTAGAAGAATAGACACTATAAGGACCCTCTTTATATGTCAGAGTCATTCTCTAGTAAGTTTAAAGAGTATTTCATTGACATTCTCTTAGATGCCAAACTGTTAAATGCACGGCCACAGCACAAAGAGGTTTCTTAAATTACTGGAGGAATAAATTAGCTCTTATAACACGCTTTGAAACTTCCCTTGCATTCTGTAGCAACCCACAAATCCCCAAGTGTATCTAGAATCCCACTCCAAAACCCATTGTTTCCTTCGTGCTGCTGAAAATAGCTTAAATAAAATGCTAAGACCTCAATGCTGAATATAAGTGTGCATTTCATTGCTTTTATACCTTTTTTTGTAGCACCCTTTCTATTTTTTTAATCAAGAATTTAAGCACTGCTTCAATCAAATTTGTATTCAAGAGAGGCTTGCACACTAGACAAAGTGCATTCATGTGCATCTGACAGCAAGCACTCTGCATCTTGGAGATAAAGAACCTAAAGCAGATTCAAGCTCTATTTTGCAATGCCAGGTAAATTTTAGAAACCCAGCATTCATAATTTGTTTCTCACTAAATCGCAGAAAAAATCAGTTTGATGGTTATTGTCAGGCAATAGGATGTAAAAGATGAGAAGCCCCCAGCAAGGCATCATTCAGTGTGTGCACAACAGTGGGGAGATCACTCACAGCTACAGAGAAAACCTCATTTTTAGTTTTATAAATATATAATACACCCCTGCTCTGAGAAGGATATAAACTAGAATGTTAAAATGAAGAAAATAAAGTATTTTAAAGGGTCCATACAGCAACAATTAAGTCAAAAGCGTATATATGTATATATATCTTTCTCTATATATCTATCTACCTATCTTCCCATGGTAGTGTGTGCAGGAGCCAAAAATGCTCAAAATGCAGTGAGCTTGTTAAAATTAATCCTTCTTAAAACCTTGTCCTATATCCTCAGCAGTCAACAGTGGGATATTTTATATGCAGCCATTTCTGCAGCCCATTTAGAAACAAGACACTACAGGTACAGCACTTCCCTCACTCCCCATCTTGCACTTTTTGCCAGTCCATCCCAGAAGAGGTGTGCAGGAATTCCCACCTTTGCCATTTGACCTCTTGTGTAGCCCCAGGCAAGTGATGTCTCCATTCTCCTGCCTTCATTTGTCCCTCTTGCATGCACAGACCATAAATTTCTGAGAGGGACTGTGCAAGGTCTCTGACATATTTCCAGGCACTCTTGAAATTGAGATAATAATTCTATCAATTCAGGACCAGGAAAAAAAACAGATGTATCTTTTGACAGTTCACACACAGCTTTATGATTTTGTCATGACCCTTGATCCAGTACTGATGGGTAGAAGATAGATGTGCAAAGTCAAGATTTGTATGGCAACTCTGTCCCAGGGATATTGTGGAAGTTGTGCCCAAAGACAGAGGCTGAACTAACAACTCAAGGATCTTCCCCGATTTCAGAGTGCTGTTTTGGTAGAACATTGACAAGCTCCAAAGCAAGCTATGAAGCCCCTTTGGAACTGTATCAGGCAGTAGAAGCTGATTTTTTTTGAGACAACTTTTGAGAAAACTGTGTGAAATCTTTTTGATGATAATGAGTCAATTGGGTTAGCTCACTGTGTGCTGGTTTAGGGCATTCTTAGTCAAAAAATGGAGTTCTGCTCACGTTTCTACAAAAAGAGGCCATGATTCACGAGTTCTGAGAAGGCACCTCAAAGAACATTACTGAATCACAGAATCAGAAACACAGAATTGTTACGGCTGGAAAAGACCTCTAAGATCACCAAGTCCAAACGTACATCCAGTGGAAAGAAAGAAGGGAATGAAAAGAAAAAAAAAAAAAGGAAAACCCACAACCAGACACCCTACAAACCCAACAACAACATATAACCCACAAAAAACTCACCATGCCCACTACAGCATGCCCTGAGGTGCCACTTCTGCACATTTCATAGCATAATGGAATCATAGAATCACAGAATGGTTTGGGTTGGAAGGAAACTTTAAGATCATCTAGTTCCAAGCCCTTGGAATTGGCAGGGACACCTCCCACTAGATCAGGTTGCTCAAAGCCCCATCCAACCTGGCCTTGAACACTTCCAGGGAGGTGGCATCCACAGCTTCCTTGGGCAAACTGTTCCTGTGTCTCACCACCTTCACACTAAAGAATTTCTTCCTAATGTCTAACCTAAATCTCCCCTCTTCCAGCTTAAAAGCATTACCCCTTGTCCTATAACTACACACCCTGGTAAAAAGTCCCTCCCCTGTTTTTCTGTAGCCCCTTCAGGTACTGGAAGGCCACTATGAGGTCTCCTCGGAGCCTTCTCTTCTCCAGGCTGAACAGGCCCAACTCTCTCTGTCCCCAACTCTCAGCCTGTTTTGGTAGGAGAAGTGCTCCAGCCCTCTGATCATCTTTGTGGCCCTATTTCTTGACTACCTCCAGGGATGGTGACTCCACCACCTTCCTGGACAGCCCATTCAGTGCCTAACTACTTTTCAGTAAAGAAATTCTTCCTAATACCTAGCTGAAGAAAGAGAATGCAATTCTTACAGTATTTAGAAAATTGGAGCCCAGCCCTAAGAGGTGTCACAGTTACTTTGACTCATTCAGGTCCAATGCCAAGAAACAACAATTCCCCACACTGTTCAGGAGCAGACCAAAGCTGTCTCAGCCTGCTGAGCAGTCCCGTGGGGTGGGAAAGGCCTTTTAATGTCTTATTTCCACCTCCTACAGCTTCCCTGTCTTTTATCAAGCATGCATGGACTATAAATTTGTTTCTCATTACTGGGGTCTACCTTCTGTGGTAGCTGTGCTGATGTCTGTGCTTTTGCATCTTGTCTTTAATAGCACTTAGTCATCTACTTCTCCTCTGATGCAAAATTATGTCAACTCTACCAAAAGGTTTAGAGGATTACGAGGCTGCGGGATACGCAGTTTGTAGCTACAGACACCAGCAATGCCCTGCCCTTTTCCCAGACAAGGAAGTATCATACCTTCAGTATTTGCTACAAACGAGCAAATTCAAGTAACCAGTTCTGCAGAAGACCCAATAAAAGTAGTTCTTGCTTGGGTTGATCTGAAGATTCAAGTCTCTTTCAGATGATATTTTGGAACTTTTTGTTGTTAAATGCATTATATTTAGTAAATCGAGATCAAAAATAAATTCACGCAGTAAAAATTCTTAGGAAATCTGTTCTCAGTAGATTTTTTTCTTTAAAATTGAATTTTAAATAAAAATTGAGATTATTTTGGCTTTCAACTTCACTGAAAAACTGGAACTCTTTTGTAAAAATGACATATCCTGTGGTAACACTGATATTCATCAATGAAACAATATTCTTGTAAAAAAAGGTTTTCATATGATCATATCCTTACTTAATATTTTACAGTTTCATAGGCCTTTCTGTGTTTCAAAAAAGTTGGAAATTTAGTCAATTGCATGTCTGAAATCCTCCTAAATTATTTGTTCCACCTGCTTCCACTGATATAACAAGGGATTTTATCCAGTCCTGAAATTCTCTTTGCTCTCCATTCTTGTGGCACTTGTGTGTCTAGCTGCCATCAAAATGTAAGGAAATCTTTTCTGTCTACAAATATTGGGTTAAAAATGTTAAAATACTTTGTAAAAAATTTGCATTGAATATGTTCCAGGTTGCAGTGTAGATTTTTTGGAAATACTGTCTCTGTATCATTCAGAATGGAGCTTTTCCTTTATGAAAGAGGCAGCAATGAAGCTCATGTGCCACTTCCCAGGTATTGCTTAGACAGACTGCAATAATGGGCTGAGGCCAATTGTATGAGGTTCAACGAGGCCAAGAGCTGGGTCCTGCACTTGGGCCACAACAACCCCATGCAAAGCTACAGGCTTGGGAAGAGAGGCTGGAGAGCTGCCCAGCAGAGAGGGACCTTGGGGTGCTGATCAACAAGTGGCTGAACATGAACCAGCAGTGTGCCCAGGTGGCCAAGAAGGCCAACGGCATCCTGGCCTGTATTAGAAATGGCTTGATGTACAGGACACTGGTCCTGCTGGCATTGGATGGGAAGACCCTGCCCTGCAGAAGAAAAACAGTACTAGGGCAAGAGTTAGCAGGGCTCATTCACAGAACTTTAAACTAGATTCGAAGTGGGAGGGGGTTGTAGCTGGGTTTGAACTAGTGGGGCATTGCTCTGCTATTAATGAAGACCAGAAGGCCTCCCGCCTCCCAAGGGTGCCACCAGCGTGCTCAGCTCTCTCCCTGAAATGCCTGTACACCAATGCACACAGCATGGGGAATAAACAGGAGGAGTTAGAGGTCTGTGTGAGGTCTAAAGGTTATGACCTGGTGGCAATTACACAGACATGGTGGGACAGCTCACATGACTGGAATGTGGTCATGGACAGCTATGTGCTTTTCAGGAAAAACAGGTCAGTGAAGCGAGGTGGTGGAGTTGCTCTTTATGTGAGAGAGCAACTAGAATGTATTGAGTTCTGTCCAGGGGCAGATGAGAAGCAAGTGGAAAGTCTGTGGGTACGAATTAAGGGGCAGGCTGGCATGGATGATAGAGTTGTGGGGGGTCTATTACAGACCTCCTGATCAGGATGAAGGAGTTGATGAGGCTTTCTACAGGCAGCTGAAAGCAGCCTCGCAATTACAGGCCTTGGTCCTTATGGGGGATTTTAACTACCCCAATGTTTGCTGGAAGGCCTACACAGCCAGCCATTCACAGTCTAGGAGGTTCCTCCAGTGGATTGATGATAACTTCTTAATGCAAATGGTGGACAAACCAACTAGGAGAGGAGCACTGCTGGATCTTGTACTCTCCAACAAGGAGGATCTGGTTGAAGCGGTGATGGTCAATGGCAGACTTGGCTGCAGTGATCACGAGATGGTGGAGTTCAGGATCCTGTGTGGGAGGAATAGAATACCTAGCAAGACCACAACCCTGGACTTCCACAGGGCCAACTTTGGCCTTTTCAAACAATTGTTAAGGGAAGTCTCATGGGAAAGGGTACTAGGTGGTAAAGGGGCTCAAGATAGTTGGTCAACATTCAAGGACCACTTCTCCCAAGCTCAGAATCAGAGCATCCCAATGGGTAGGAAATCAAGTAAGGGAGCCAGGAGACCAGCATGGTTAAACAAGGAACTGCTGGGCAAACTCAAGTGGAAAAAGAGAATCTATGGATCATGGAAGGAGGGGATGGCCACTTGGGAGGGATATAGGACGGTCGTCAGAGGATGTAGGGAGGCAATTAGGAAAGCTAAGGCCTCCTTGGAACTTAATCTTGCAAGTGAGGTCAAAGACAATAGAAAGGGCTTCTTCAAATACATTGCAGATAAAACTAACACTAGAGGCAATACAGGCCCACTGCTGAATGAGGTGGGTGCCCTGGTGACAGAGGATATAAAGAAGGCAGAGGTACTGAATGCTTTCTTTGCCTCTGTCTTTAATCCTGCAGACTCTCCCCAGGAGCCCCAGATCCCTATAGCCCCAGAAGGAGTCAGGATAAAGGAGGAGTTTGCTTTGGTAGATGAGGATTGGGTTAGGGATCAGTTAAGCAATCTGGACATCCATAAATCGATGGGTCCAGAGGGAATGCATCCAAGGGTGCTGAGGGGGCTGACGGAGGTCATTGCTAGGCCACTCTCCATCATCTTTGGTAAGTCGTGGGTGACAGGAGAGGTGCCTGAGGACTGGAGGATAGCAAATGTCATGTCAGTCTACAAAAAGGGCAAGAAGGAGGACCCGGGTAACTATAGACCGGTCAGCCTCACCTCCATCCCTAGAAAGGTGATGGAACAACTTATTCTTGGCACTGTCTCTAGGCATATCAAGGTTGAGGGGGTCATGAAGAGCAGTCAACATGGTTTTACCAAAGGGAAGTCATGCTTGACCAACCTTATAGGCTTCTATGAGAAAGTAACTAGGTGGATAGATGATGGTAGAGTGGTAGATGTGGTTTATCTTGATTCTAGTAAAGCATTTGCCACTGTCTCCCACAGCATCCTCGTAGATAAGCTAAGGAAGTGTGGTCTTGATGATCAGGTAGTGAGATGGATCGTGAACTGGTTGAAAGGAAGAAGTCAGAGAGTTGTGGTCAATGGGACAGAATCTAGCTGGAGGTCGGTGACTAGTGGAGTCCCTCAAGGGTCGGTACTGGGACCGGTACTGTTCAATATTTTCATCAATGACCTGGATGAGGGAACAGAGTGTAACCTCAGCAAGTTTGCTGATGACACTAAACTGGGAGGAGTGGCTGACACACCAGAAGGCTGTGCTGTCATTCAGTGAGACCTGGACAGGCTGGAGATGTGGGCGGGGAGAAACTTGATGAAATTCAACAAGGGCAAGTGTAGAGTCTTGCATCTGGGGAAGAACAACCCCATGTGCCAGTACAGGTTGGGGGATGAACTGCTGGAGAGCAGTGTAGGAGAAAGGGACCTGGGGGTCCTGGTGGACAGGAGGATGACCATGAGCCAGCAATGTGCCCTTGTGGCCAAGAAGGCCAATGGCATTCCGGGGTGCATTAGAAAGGGTGTGGTTAGTAGGTCCAGAGAGATTCTCCTCCCCCTCTATTCTGCCTTGGTGAGGCCACATCTGGAATATTGTGTCCAGTTTTGGGCCCCACAGTTCAAGAAGGACAGGGAACTGCTTGAAAGAGTCCAGCGCAGAGCCACAAAGATGATAGGTCCTGCGACTATGAAGACCTTGTCTAGATTCTCTGAGGTACAGCAAATGCACTTGCTCCAAGCCTGAGGATGGACACCAATTGCTAGGAGAGTTAATGCTGTTGCCTGAGACACTGCTGTGCAAAGCAGCTTCATTGTGCAGGCTCTCAGCTTGGCACTTTTCCCTCCATCCCATAAATCTCCTCAAACAACTTAATGGTATACTTTTGCAAAGCAGTCAGGCAAATTTCTCCTCTTTTTTATCTGTGCTCACTTGGAGTGCCTTGAGAATCTGGAGATTTAGTGTTATGGACTCTTCTACAAACAGCAGCGTTAAATGTCCTGTTTGCTACACATGTGGCCACAGCCACCACAAAGACACTGCAAAATTTACAGTGAGTCTGTAGAGGGATGAAGAAATCACAGAATGGTAGGGGGTTGGAAGGGGCCTCTGGATATCATATAGTCCAAGCCCTCTGCTAGAGCAGGATCCCCTAGAGCACATCACATAGGAACACATCCAGGCAGTTTTTGAATGTATCCAGGGATGGAAACTCCACAACCTCCCTGGGCAGCTTGTTCCAGTGCTCTGTCACCCTCAGAGTCAAGAAGCATTTTCTCATATTTAGCTTAAACCTCCTGTTTACCAGTTTGTGACCATTACCCCTTGTTCTGTCACTGGACACCACTGAGAAGAGTCTGGCCTCATCTTCCTGACACCTCCTTTAGATATTTATAAGATTTAATGCCTCAGCCTCCTTTCCTCCAAGCTAAAAAGACTCAGTTCTCTCAACCTTTCCTCATATGGTAGATGCTCCCATCCCTTAATCATCTTAGTGGTCTGTGCTGTACTTTCTCCAATACTTCCTTGTCCTTAAACTGGGGAGCCCAGAACTGCACACAGTGCTCCAGGTGAGGCCTCACCAGGGCAGAGTAGAGGGGGAGGAGAACTTCCCTCGACCTGCTGGCCACACTCCTCTTAATGCACCCACACTCTTCTTAATGCACCCAAGAATAACTCATCCAAATTAAGGCTGGCTAAGACCAATGTAAGCTTTGAAGAGCTGCTGAGATATTGACTTTGTTTTTATCCACAGTGATCCTCTCAGGGTGATGTAAAGTCTCAAGGATTTTTCAATTTATAGTTATGCAAAAAACAAAAAAAAACAGTAACAGAGGCAAATTCCTTCTTGTGTCTTCCATGTACCGAGAAACTCCCTGATCATCTGGCCTTAGTGATGCACATGTTCCTTATCTCCTCTGTCTGGGTCACCCCAATAGTGTGTCTCCATTTATGACCAATTTCTGGTATTTGAAAGGAAAGGGGGAAAAAAACAAAGACCAGACAAACAACCTCACTCTCAGAATGTATCTGACCAGTGGAGGAGGAGAAGTTTTTCCCCCATGGTCCTACTAGTTATTTAGTGGTCACAGTCTTCCAGAATGAGGTTGGAATATAATCACTGTCTTACACTGGAAGTGCAAATACCCTGAGCATGCTGAGGGCATTGCATGAAGTCATATGCTCTTTAGGGAGAAATTATAAGGTACCTGGAGTGCCTATAAAATGCCAAGGCAAGAAAGGACCCCCGTATCCATCGAAGCAAAATCTTTCATTCCGTACTCTGTTCTTTTCTGCGCTGACTGTATCTTTTATCCTCCAAACTATTAAAGCATGTTAAAAATATGTCTGCAGACAGCAACACAAATGGAAGGAGAAACTGGAGAGTGTCCTTCACCCAAAGCAGACCTGAGCTTCATGGTGAGAGTGCAGGTATGTGAGCAATGTTGATCTGAAGATGGAATCGAACCTGAATCTTCCACTCTTCTGGGGAGTAACCCAGCCACCGGGTTTTTATGTAAGTGCTAGGAGTGGTCATGATGTCACTGTTTTAAGAGATAGAAGAGCTCATTTCTTTGAAAAAATGGATGCAGACACCTGCCTCCTTCAGTGAACAGAAAAATACAGACTAGTGTATCAAGTATATGTAATTAAATGAACTACATTGCATATACACATGTACAGTATAGTGTATACATATATATAGAGACTTTATAGAGAGAATATATATTTTATAAGTAGATTGAAATGCCTAAAAACTAACTGCTGAGGGATCCGTGGTTTGTGGAGGGGCCACAGCACCAAAACCAAGCGCTGTGGCACCTGCCCTGTCAGGGTCGAGACTGCAATGCAGCAAACTCCCCGTCTGCTAAACGATAGGGCGCGGGCCCAAGTTTGGGTCTTAAAATTCCCTTTAATTCAGGCTAATGGAGAAAACACAAATCCAATCGGAGAGACAACCGCGGCGGCCGACGGGGTCCCTCAGGCCCCGCGATGGCGGGAAGGTCAACCCCCTCCCCTCAGGCTGCCGCCGGTGCTGGACCCCTGCGGAGGTGCCGCTGCTGGGTCCCCGGGCTGCCCGGCCCGCTGTCCCCGGCGGAGGCGGGGCCCCGGCAGACACCCCCACTCCCCTCCGCCGTCGGCTGCGCCTTAACAGGTAACGGAGGAGGCGCGACCGCCGCGGGGTCGAGGCGGGATTTGCTTCCTGGGTTTCCTTTCGCTTCGGCGGGGACCGCCGTACTGTGAGGGGCCGGGCCGGGCACGGCACACCTGGGCTGGGCAGGGCCGGACCGGGCCCGCCCTCTCACCGCGCCCTTCGCGCCCCGCCGGGCACTCGTGTCCGCTACAGGCGTCTCCGCCCGCAGGAGCCGCGGCAGGGCGATGGTGCCGGTGTGCGGCGCGGCGGGCGGCCGCCTGCTGTGGATGGTGGGGGCCGGCCGGAGGCCGCTTCTCCTCAGCCTCACCCGGAGCCGCAGCTGCCAGGCGGGGGGGGAGCCCGGCCACCCAGGGCAGGGCCCTGGCCGTCAAAAAGCGAGGCTACGACATCACCAGGAACCCCCACCTCAACAAGGTCGGTGCCGCGGGGCATTAGTTTTCCAGGGGTCTGAGGGGGAGGGGAGAGGAGCTCGGTGGAGTGGAGGGGAAGGTGCCTGGCAGGCAGCACAGAGTCACAATATCATCACAGTTGGAAAAGACCTCTTAAGATCACGGAGTCCAACCATCCACCCAGGAAAATCCAACCATGCCCATCGCAGGTGTGTAGCTGTGTATGTGGCTTCGTGAGTGTTCCAGCAGCTTTGCCTGGGACCTCCCCTGGGTTCAGCTCTTCTCCGACAAGGGGGGGGGGGGGGTGAAGAGCTGGGCGTCGTGGATTGATCTGAATGGGGCATGGGGTGAGTTTTATAGTGTTCATCTGCTGGGTCAGCATCGGCAGCCTCCTTCAGAGCCAGTCATCTGGCTTCCCTCTGGCCGCTGCAGCTGCTGTGATGGTGGCACTGGAAGAGCCTTCGTAGGACAGAAGTGCCCTTGATTAGAACCTGAAGCCATTTGCCTGAAACCACCAAAAACTGGGAAGGAGAATGCGTGACTTTTCCTAAAAATCCACTACCAAAACCTGGGGTATTTTGATATACGTTGTATTAAGTGTGTAGCAGTGGAACTGATCATTCACACCTTCATGTTAAAACAAGCCTATGTGCTTGCTCTTATAGATCTTCCTTTCATAGCATGTCCATAGCGATGTGTATTCCACTACCAAAGCAGCGTGTTTTGCTGGGTTTAAGATTTATTTGTTCCCAATACTATGTAAATCTCAACATTATTTAAAAAAAAAAAAACAAAACAAACAACTTTAGGAGACAGATTTTCAACATCTTCAAGGTGGGTAAAATGAGGTCCTGTAGTTTAGTCCCAAAGTACTTCTCCATCCCTTTTCATAATTTGAAGGGAAAAAAATTAGTCTGGATGCAAATTTGGGGATCAAGTAAGTCAGATTCAGGAATATTGGGTTACAGTGCCTTGTATTAATATTACTAGAAGTAACTACAAATACATCAATTACCTTAAAAACAGACATATTAAACATTATATTGATAGTTGATGGGGTTGCAGCTAATTTTCATCTGCTTGTTAGGTAGTTATCCAGTATATAAACCTTGTGTGTCTTCTTCTGGACTGGAGACTCCTTTGAGGACCACTTTTACTTTGTGTAGCACGTGGCACGCTGGGTTTGCATCTCGTGATACTGTTTCAGTGTCCATAGAGGTGCACCCCTAAGGACAGCATGCAATGACTCAGGATGCTACTGAATATGTAACACCTTTGTAGGCAATCTCATTTGAATCATTATACAGTGCATGTCTGCAAGACTGAAGAAAGCCAGAATTGCCAGTGTTCTCATAAGCCACAGCAATTCATCAGCATTAAGTAGTTTTGATGGCTTTTTCTTGAACATCTGGCTTGTTGTCTTTGGTTTTCAGTGACAGTTATAAAGAGTAACATAGCTAATGTTTCTAGTAGTCTTACATCTATCAGTTCAAACTGAAAAATTAATACTCTGGCCTTTGTTCAGTGTAATGCAATAGCAACACACAAGCAGTTGGATCTGTCATATTTTAAATTGATCTGGCTACCACAGAAGTAGATTTTGAATGTCCTGCTTGATAATTTTCAGAACTGAGGCTTTTCTAAAGTGTTTCCCCCCCTTCCAGTGAAATAAAGTGTTTTTCTTTAAGACTAAATGGAATTTTGGTCCCTGTGGAGAGAAGGGAAGAAAACTCTTAGAGGTAAAATATATGCTAGTGTGCCATGTTTAATTAGCCATGAGCAATCTCCCAGCTGGTCTCCAGCCTGGATGCTTGATGTTCATGTTGTTATGTTCTTCTGTCAGTACAGACCTTACATTCATTGATACAGTTATCTACAGCACATCCAAGTGAGGACACACATGGCTGACATTTTTAGTAAGAGATAAGGACTATTTATGCACCTAGTAAACACTTAGGCCCTCTTTCCAAATTTTTCCGGACTTTTCAGGCTTCTATTTCTCTGTTGCTCTTAACAGTTTGTTGTAGCATCTAAGGAGTTAACTATGTTCAACTGAAATGAGGTATTTCAGACAGTTCATATGTTGTCAATGGCAATGATTGATGGCCCTTTGGTCTGCTATGCTGCCATGCTGTAGGTCACCATTGGGGATCTCAACAGGTTTTCAGGTGTTCTACCCTTATCACAAAGCAATTACTATTTACCTGTTTGGTAGGTAAATGCAGGCGTGGGGTCATTGTTGTTTTTCTGCAGTGGATCTTACTTTAATCTAAGCTTTCATCTGATTGAAGTCTGCTCTGCAGGGGATAGTTCTTACATTTCTCCAAGAACCTCTGAAAAAGTTTTTCAGAAGTGAGGCTTTGGGCAGCAAGTGTTTTGCTGCTTTATTCAATGCTCTGTCTGGTTTATAGCTTTTGGGTGAAGTTTAAAGTGTCAGTTTAAAGCTATGAAGTGTGCAGTATTTATTCAACAATGAAGACTATGTCCCTCCAGCAGAATCACAGACAGATTTATGGTGTGAGGTTATTGATCCAAATCTTTGCTTGCCTACTAGGTTGAAGGTACTTTGAAGAAATAGCAGACTGAGAAGTCACTGCTGACAGGTCCTCTGTAATACCCTAAATATCAGTAAAAGCAGGATGCCCTCAGAGAAGCTCCTCTGTTTTATAAATCTGTCTGAGAAGAAAAAATAAGTAGAAAAACTGGTGTTGGATGTAAAACTTGTGCAGTAGTTTCTTTCCTTTGATCATTGTTTACTATGTAAAGTTGGCTGCTTTTCCTGATGTAAAGGAATTGAATTCCTAAATATTGATTAAGGGTGCCAATGCTGTACTAAGCATGGATTGTAAATGAGTTATCCCCAGTCCTGAAATTATTTGGCCAGTCTATGCATTGTGTATAAGAACTTGCTTGACGAAGCATTTTGGGGAAAATTTTAGGAAAAATATTGTATTGCAGTTAAGGCAAGACTGTGTTGTATCTCAGACTGGGTTTGATGCTCTCTCAGACTTTCTGTATGACATTGGGGAAGTCACATGCAAGGAAATCTTGTTGCTTAAATCCTGGGACAGGAGGAGAAATCCTTGGACAGTAGGAGGAACTTTGAAGACAGAACCTGTTATGCTTCATCTGTGCTGATGAGACTTTAAGGACACTCCATGTTTCTGTACTATTCATATACTCTGTTCCTCCTTCTGTTTCAAGTATTACAGCCCACACCTGATCCAAGGACTGAACTTGGGAAATGTCAGCATTCTTCTGAAGTGTATTTATGGTCTTAAAATGCAATAGCAGCAGGCAAGAACAGTCTCAGAAATAACAGGAGAATGAAGATCTTGTTGCATGTTTTTATGAAGTGCCTCATGAAGTAGTTCTTTTCCCTCCTTTGAATGCTGCAAAGTTGGAAAACCTAAAAAAGTTAAAAGTGCCACATAACCACAGAGAACCAGAGTTAGAGTGTTCTGTGGTGGTGCAAGGGCAAGCTGGATTCCAGGAGGATTTGTTAGAAGCTTTGGCCATGTGTAAGTAAGTAGCTTGCTGACAGGGCACAGTAGCAGTGATGGTCTTGCTGAGAGACAAGTCAGTTCTACTGTGGGGTCTGAGCCTTGTGAAAAGGTAACTCAATACTCCAAGCCTGGAAGGAGAAATGGGGCATCTCTTACCCACTGCCTTAGATACCAAAGTTGCCCAGTGTTTGGTGCGGTCAAGGTCATGTTGTGTCCTCTCTCTGACACTGCTGTCAGTTCTTAAGATTTGTGCAATTCTTTTCATCTTGGATCTTCTGTTCATGATTCCTCAGTTCTTTCAGGGACTCTGTCAAATTCTTGTGCCCTCTCTGTGTTTTAAAAAACACAGACTGAGCTGGACAGTTTGGTCATACACTTGCAGGGACTCAAAAATCTGGTCTTGTCCAAAATTGACTGTAATTTGTAAATTTGTTCATGATATCTGACTGTACTGTTCAACTGGAAGGTTGACAGCACTTCACGCATTTTACTGGAAGTCCTAATTTTGAGATAAATCATGACTACTTGGAGATCTGCCATCACAAACAGATGCAGAACTGGAGGTCACAGTTTGTTTTCAGAGTGGGAGGATATGGCTGTATTTGAAGGGCTGAGATAACATGTCAGGTGCAGTGCAGGGATCAGAATTTGGAGTCTTCTGTGTACATCTGGCATCTGGATAGTAACCTGTAGTCATTTGATGTGCATGTGTGCTCTCCATTGCTTTTCATGGAATGTATCATAGTGAATTACCAAAGAAAAAACCAAACAAAACATTGGATCTGTAAGAATGAAATTTTGAAGAATTGTAGGTTGCTGGAGCATTTTTGGAATGTACTGCTGTACACATCATTAAAATGCAGAAATTTTGTTTGTCCTTCAGCTTCAGAACTGAGGGATCTTTGAGCATAGTGTCAGTGATTTACCACTGCAGCTGAGAAAAAATGCTGCAGTTTTGCACATGGCTGAACTCAGCAACTGTGGTAAAAGAGGCCTAAAATTAGCTGGTTCTGTAAAATGATTGCATTTAAACAAAATTAGTAATTAGCACAAGAACAGTGTGTCTGAAATGGCAGTTGGCAAGATCAAATTGAGGCAGGTTTCTGGTTTCAAATTAGTAAATCTCCTCTCTAGATCCAGAAAGTCATATTCTTACAGATGGAGTTTCTAGTTGACTAGCTTTAGGTCTGGGTGGAAAAATAACTACTGAGGTACACACAGGGCTTTAAATGGTTCTGTGACTCCCAGCATTTGTGAACTTAACATCTGCTCACTTTTTGCAAAGTAAGAGTATGAGATGGGCAGAGGTTGGAGGCTCCTCTCTTATTTTTCAGGAATCTGTAGCCACTTGACCAAGTTTTAGGGGACAAGTTTTAAGCTGGACAAGTTCGTTTAAAAAAAAAATATTTAAAAAGAATCTGCTAAAACCAGATCTGGCTGAGAAAGTCCCCAAACTGAAAATGATGAAAGGGTGGGAGTGTGCAGGGGAAGAGTATCCTATTTACCTGTGTTATTTACTCTTTTTGAAGGTTTGTGGCTGCTGCTGGAGACAGGATGCATGTGTAGAGGAACTGACCTGATAGGCCTCTGAAGTTTCTAGGGATATCAAACAAGACACCTTCATGGACAAACCCTGCAGCAGATGGGTCACTTCAAACCCAGGCCAAACCATAGTTGAGAGAGAGCCTTTTATCAAATCATGCTCTGACTTTCCTAGAGTTGAAACATGAGTGAGCTGGAGCACTGTGCAGTGTGATGAGTCTTCAGTGGTGTCCAGAGTGGAGAGGCTGTTCTCATGTTGTTGGGTGTTCTTTATTTCACTAGTCAAGCTGTTTCACTAGGTGTATCACCATTGACTTCAGTGGAAACAAACTCCAAGGAGATGAGCTTTGGCCCAGTATTTTGGCAAATGTGATCATCTGGAAATACCATTCCTCAGTTAGATTTGTTTTGTCTTTCATCCTGGTGTGGAGTTTTGGTTTTGTTTGTTTGGTGTTAATGTCATGCGTATATTTTATTTTCAGTCCAAAGTGTGTGTTGGCAATGGTATTTCCTAATGTTTTGGTACCAAAGAACTTGTGGTCAGCAAACTAAGACCAACTAAATCTGTTGGTGCTTATTGTGTTATGAGCAGGCTGTAAAAGTCCCTTTGCTTCCCCAGCTTGGATTCCAGTCCCTCTCCCTTATCATAGCCAAACCAGGAGGCCATCTGCCCTCCTGTTGGTCTGCATAATCTCTTGCCAACACTGTCACTCTCCCCTTGGGGATACCACTAGTGCTGTGGGAGTAGAGGTCTTGTGGAAAAGCTTGGAAGCACAGAGGAAGTCTGTTGCTGGCAAAGTGAGCCAGGTGGTGATGCAGACCCTGCCCCTGCCCCTGCCTATGTTGTACTAACCCTGTAATGCATTATCCTTGGTTTTGCCTTTAGCCCTTGTAAATGCATTGAGAAGTCTTGGAAGTATTGGTTGGGCAGCTTTTGTAAGTGCTGAGTTTATGCTTGTAGTCACTGTGAGATATCAATGAAAATAAATTGCATTTGGACCAAAATGCTTGTTTCTGATTTCTGAGCAGTTTATGTTATAAAAAAATACCTTTTAAATTGCCTTTAAGTTGTGAAAATTCATCAGTTTGGCAGCTGCCTATGCTGCTTTCTTTTTATCATGCCCTTTTTTTTTATAGAACCTTAATCCTTACACCAGGCATGTTTTGGTAGGGCAGAGCCAAGACCAAATGTAGCTCTTGTTTCATAGGGCAGACTAAGTTTTTTGGCCCTTGAATAAGAATTATGCTTAAGTGACACAAAATGTTTGACAGATAGTCTGAAAATTAATATTGTTGCAGTTAGAATGGATCTAGGGCTGAATGTTGTAGCTTGTTCAGCATTCCTTATTCATTGTACCTAGTGAAATGTGTGGCAAACAACCAGTTGATTACTTTGGAAGCACTATGGATGCTGGCAAGAAGACTAAGGATATTACATGTGGGGCTGGCCCTGTAAACAGTCTTCACTCCTCCTCAGCTGGCATCAAGCCCTGCCCCACATAAGTAGCATGACTTACAAATGTCACTGATGTTAGAAACTGTGTGCTGCTGTATGCTGAGATGAGTCAATGGTGCTCATCAGAATTAGTGATGATTTAACTGAAGCTGCTGAAGGGCAGCTTCAAACTCGCAACATGAAGTGAAGAGCAATAGTTTGTGGCTTGGTTTTGATTTCAGATAGGTTTGCCATGCAGTAAGGTACCTACCAGAGATGGGTCTGGCAGCTTTGTAGTGCTGCGTGACAGTGTGACCCCTGAATTTTTGGGTTTAGTGTGTCATAGATCTGGCACTCACTGAACAAAACTGGACCTAGAGCAAATTCCATTTAACTTGATTTTTGATAAAGGGGATTGAAATTGAATTCCTCTTCAGCTTCCATAGCAGCTGCCTCCAGAAGAACACTAGCTGCTGTTACTGGCATTCATTCAGAGCTGAAAAAGGAAAGGTGGGTCTTTAATGAGTAGCTGCACTCTATTGATACCCCCTGCTGTAGGGGGAAGTTAGGTTTATTTATAATATTTAGGCTCCTCCACAGCTTTGAGCCACTTTCCTTTCTCTGACTTGCTATAAGTGGTGCACATTTACTTTTCTGCCCCTCCCTGCCTGGGAGATGCCTTGCCTGTACCTGCCATCCAATGCCATGCAGGAGTATGGATTGTCCTGTTTGGGTTTTTTGTGGTTTTTGTTTGGTTTGTGGTTTGATGTTGGGGATTTTTTGGGGTTGTTTTGTTTTGGTGTTTGTTTTGTTTTTACCAAGGGAGCAGAGAGCTAAGAGATGAATGGTTATTTTAATTCTGTTGGTGTTCTGGATCCAGAAATATTCTTACACTGGCAAAACCTAGGGGACAAAACAGGCCAAAGAACCCAGAGTTTTTGCTTTGTCTCTTTTTGTCTTTTTGCTTTGCTTATCATAAAAATCACAGAAGGGTTTGGGTTGGAAGGGACCTTAAAGGTCATCTAGCTCTAACCCCATTGCACGGGCAGGGACACCTCACACTAGACCAGGCTGCTCAAACTGTTACTTATTTTTCTGTCTTTTTCTCACTGACTGACCCCACCTGCTTATCAAACCTTGAACAGCCTATTGTAGCTTTCACCCAAATAAATTATTTTGGGACAGGCTTAGTTTTAGAGCTGTTGTGAGCAGGTCAGAGAGGTCTTGATGCTTGGGGGAGAATAAACACTGTGCTGTAATTCCCTCTCTTTCAATAGCAGGCTTAGCACAACAGCAAACTTGACTACTTTCAGCTTTATAATGTGTTATAGTAAAGATGATGAACAGTTTTTAAAATTTTTAACCTCCTCTTTGAGGCCCAGGGTTGACACTTGCTATCTGTCTCCCCAAACAACATGACATTTTGATAAATGACTTGAGTATTGTCAGCCTAATACAATATCTTGCTTTTAAAAATGTTTTAAATGGCAGAGCTTTTTATAGTTCTGCAGCTGCCAAACACAAAGCTCAGACATAAACTGAGCAAACTGTGGTTCTGAGAAACCAAAACACAAAGCAAGTTTTCTGCATATCAACATTTTCTGTTTCACTTCACTTTGCAGCTCCCTGTTACACATGTATCCTTTTTCAACACATGGAACCATGGAACTGAAACAGATTTCAGTAAATTTCTGTAGTGTTTATAAAAAAAAAGATTAGCTCCACATCTCAGAGCATTTTTTTTTCTGTGTGTCAAGCTTACAAAGTGGTAAGTCTGTTTTGTACTATATCCATATGGATAATCTCTGTTCAGCCTCATAAAACATGTAGTTAAGGCTTTACTGTGTTTCTCAACATAGGAAGGAATTAGTTATTTCAAATACAACAGTGCTATGTTCTCCTGGACAAGATGTCTTGAACTTTGGCTTGACTAATGGATTTGTCACTTTGCCTAGTAGTGAAATTGATTATGGAAACTATTAAACTCTGTTTAGTCTTTGTTTGGACATTAGACCTGCAGGTAATTTCAGCTCTGAGTATTTGCAAGTAAGATAATGTATCATGTGTGCCAAATCCTGTCATTTTGGAAGTGTCCAGATTATTAGGGTTTTCTATTGTCAGGATGACCTGATCATGTAAGCAGGGCAGGGGCTGGACAGAGAGAGAATGTGTTTTATTAGGCCAGCTGATTTAAGAGAGGGGCCTAGGGGACAAGAGGTAAACCCAGGGATTTCATACTCACAGCCCTTCTTCTAGCAACTTAATTTTTTTTATCCCCAACTAGATCAGTTGGTCCAATAAACAACCCCAACAACAGCAATAAAAAAAGAACCAAACACAAAGCAAAACCTCTTCCTGTGAGCTGTTGTCCATTCCACAGGGACTTAGATGTCTCCATGTTACCATTTGTGTCTATAGGGTAGTGCTGGGATAAAACAACTGCTCTGTACATCTGATTCCTTGATCGTGATTACTGAAGCAGCACGGCAAGGCTGTTTTCCCCCAATACAATATGAAGGTTTCTAAATCTAGCCATAAAATGAGCTAAAGGAAAAAAAACTACCTGCTTAAGTACTAAGTCTGAATAATGTGGAAAAAACCTAAATATAATCTAAAAATGTATCATATTTCCCATTGATTTGGACTTTTTTTTTTTTTAAACAGGCCCTTTTTAAAAGCAGAAAACAAATAAGAGAGAAAACCATTTGTGTTAGTGTAACCTGCACAAAGTCTAAATTCCAGCAGACACTCTTGTAGGGAAGATAAAAGGGTTGCATGATGGTTGTAGAAGCACAAAAGACACTTGTAGTACTAGAACAGTCCAGCAATGTAGGTTTTTTTTGGGTGAGAGATGCAGTTTGTGCAAGAGGATGTGAAAGTGTTTGAAGTGATGTGGACATGAGGAAGAAGACTTGAAAACTGTTCTCTCTTCCCCCAATGTCTAGCAGATGGCTTGGTCTGATGGGTGAAAGTGATGGAAAGCAATGATAAATGTGACCATGTGCTCCAGGAAAACTTTCCAAGCATAAGTGAATGCTGATCCTAATGCAGAATGGCTTGCATTCTGTGGTGGCTGCTACTTTATACTCACTAGTGGATTTGCTTACTTGGGCATCTCACAGGCTTGTCAAGTAAATCACATGCAAACACAAACTCAGTTGCTCAAAGGTAATAAAAGAATTTTTTTCCTCTCTCAAGTTTAGGTGATTTTCAGTGTACGTAGCACTGGACTTGTTTCTCATTGAACACGTGCAACAGATCCCTCTTAGGTTTGGTAGATTGCCCAGGTTGTGATGTGCAGCAGAATTTATTAGAAGGATGTGTGACATGCCTTTCCCCCCTTGTGCTGAGGCCAGCAGCTTCTACTGGCTTACGTCTAGAGGGAAAAAAAAATGCTTGCAGCAGCACAGAGATCCCTGTGAGTATTGCTCTTTAGTTTCTAAGAGGCAGCATGGGCTTAAACCATTGGGAGGCTTTCCACTGATCTAAATGAATTTTGCATCAAGCCTTTTTTGAATGTACGAACAAGCAAATGTTCAAGATGTGAGATTATTTGATCCCAAAAGGGTAAGATTTAAATATGGTAAAGTGTGAACTTTTGCCATCTTGCTCTGTTAAGATACAGTAATGAAAATGGAAGCATATGTCAAAATTTGTGATACAGAATCACACGAAGGCTCCAGCTGCTTTCATAGTTGTGTGTCCCAAAAATCAAAAGTGCTTTTTGGTATTTCTTATTTTAGCGTTATCTGTCCAAGTTCATCTTCGGTATGAGCTTTGGAGCAACCAACTCAGTGATGCCTTTCCAATGCCAAAAGCTGTCCTCTGCATTCAGGCAAGAAGAGCTGGACTTCTTCACAAGAGCTGCTGGAGGAAAAACTAGGGAACTGATGCAATACCACAGAGAGCTTACAGCTGCCCTGGGGAGTTCTTGTAGTAGCTTAATAAAACTTACAAAAGTGCCTTTGACTTGTGACCTTCCAAATGTCCACTGGTCAAGGGTAACTGGGATTATGAAACCAGAATTAATGCATGACTGATGCTTGCTGAAACTGGGCCACGCTCCCTCAAGGGAAGTAATTGTTTTGGATTTAATGTGTTAACTGTATTTGAAGTTATGAGACAACAAAATAATTTCTCATAAAAGCAGAAAGAAGTGATGCAAAGGTGCTCTAAGGCAGCAGCCAGACTCTGGCTGCTGCTGGAATAGGTTTGCGATTGGCCACTTTTTAAAGTTAATTGAATTTAAAAGATAAGCTTTAATGGATTTGGCAGTGAGAGTGCAACTGTAACCAGATCTTGTTGTTTTTGTACAAGCGCCTTTCAGGTTTCTCTGCAAGGTCAAATGTCCTATTGACTGGCAGCTGGACTGCTTTGCTTGTAGGAATGTAACTGGTATTTAGTGGAGTTGCAAAATGAGTTTCCCACTGAAGTGTGTGAGAGTCCAGCAGTTTCACTTCCTGCAAAGCTGGAAACCCTTGTAGCATTTATTAGGATTTCCTGCAGGGAAAAAGGGATATTAATCTTGTTTGACTTAGTGAATCATAATATTTGCACTACAATTTGTAACACGGAGCAGGAAGTTTTCAATTAGTATTTCCTGAGGAATAGCAAATTCAGTAAAGTGCATACTTTTAACTTTTTGTCAGAGAATAAATGAAGCAGCTCACAGGACCTTAAATGTTCCACAGCGTTGAAGTAGGGAAGAACAACAGTGAATGAGGTTACAGATCTCTGAGGAAGCAATGAACAACTGAAACTGTTCTTGTGGCTTTCTCAATGTCTTTGCTTGGCATCACCATCATTTAATCTTTGAAGTGTAGTACTGTATCAAGTGTGCTTGTGGAAGGCATAAACCTCAGTCTTGTTGATAAAATAGTCACTGGATCAGCTCACTGCTGGTTTTAATTTTCCTAGTGTTGCAAAACTGCTCTCAAAGACTGAGCTGATTGTAATGAACCCTGATTTGGGGCCCAACCCAAATTTCCTTGAAGTCTTGGGAGCCTTTTCCCTTTCAGATTCATAGTAATTTCATACTATGGGACATGCTTTATGTCTCTTAGAGAGGCTTACAACTTAGTTTTGAGGCAACATTGCTTTTTCCTATCCAAATAAAAGTGTGTTGATAGAAGTGAGGCACTTGGGCTGAGGAGCCTCCAGTATGTGAGAGTTTCGAGATCTGCAGTGTGCATGTGTGCATGTGTCCATGGCAGTGGGACTATCTGGATACATGTTCATCTGTGCATTGCAGATATTCCCCATCTCCATTCTGGATGAGATGAGGCACTGCTGTTCCTTGAGTATAAGGAGATCCCAGGGTGACCAGTTCACCCACAGATACCTGTGCTGTAGGTAAAGTAGCTGAGATACATCATGCTCTGAATTGGCATGTACTGGATGGCTTGTGCTGGAGTTCATAGAATCATAGACTGGTTTGGGTTGGAAGGGACCTTAAAGATCATCCAGTTCCAACCCAGCTGCATGGGCAGGGACACTTCCTGCTAGACCAGGTTGCTCATAGCCCCATCCACCTGGTCTTGAACACTTCCAGGGATGGGGGCATCCACAGCTTCCTTGGGCAACCTGTGCCAGTGTCTCACCAACCTCACACTAAAGAATTTATTCCTAATGTCTAACTTAAATCTCCCCTCTTCCAGTTTGAAGCCATCACTCCTTGTCCTCTCACTACAAACCCTTGTAAAAAATCCCTCCCCAGCTTTTCTGTAGCCTCTTCAGGTACCAGAAGGCTACTATGAGGTCTCCCCAGAGCCTTCTCTTCTCCAGGCTAAACAACCCCAACTCTCTGAGCCTGTCTTCATAGGTGGTTCTCCAGCCCTCTGATATCTCTGGCTTCCTCTGGACTTGCTCCAAGAGCTCCATATCCTTCTTATGTTGGGGACTTCAGAACTGGACACAGTTCTCCAAGTGGGGTCTCACGAGAGCAGAGTAGATGGGGAGAAGCACCTCCCTTGACCTGCTGGCCACGCTTCTTTTGATGCAGCCCAGGATTTTATTTGCTTTCTGAGCTGCAAGCACACATTTTGTGATTCTGTGATTGCTGGCTCATGAATAGCTTCTCATCAACCAACACCCCCAAGTCCTCCTCAGGGCTGTTCTTAATCCATTCTGTGCCCAGCCTGTATTTGTACTTGGGATTGTCCTGATCCAGGTCCAGGACCTTGCACTTGGCCTTCATGTGGTTGAGACAGGCCCAGCTCTCAAGTCTGTCAAGGTCCCTCTGGGTGGCCTCCCTTCTCTCCAGCATGTCAACCACACCACTCAGCTTGGTGTTGTCAGCAAACTTGCTGAGGTTGCACTCGATTCCACTGTCCATGTTGCCAACAAAGTCAAACAGCACAGGTCTGAGTACTGACAGTTGAGGAACGCCACTCGTCACTGGTTTCCATTTGGACATGGAGCCATTGACCACTACTCTTTGAGTGCAACCATTGAGGCAATTCCTTTTCCACCAAGTGGTCCATCCATCAAATCCATATATTTTAAATGTAGAGGCCAGGATGTCGTGTGGGACAGTGTCGAAGGCTTTGCACGAGTCCAGGTAGATGATGTCAGTTGCTCTTTCACTCTCTTTGTCACTCATGCTTCAGGTACTCTAGCAAATAATCTGCCCTCTGTCCTTCAGTCTGCCCATCTGCCCAGAGCATTGCTACACAGACCTCCTTTACACAGTGATTTTTAAAGACTGACTTCATCCACCTCTTTCTAGAACCTTGTGGGTAAAAGGATACCAAAGGACAGATAGCACAACAGAAGGAGCAACCAGTCCTTTTGAAGCAGTTGCTTTGTACTCTCTAGTTTTGCTTGCTGCTGTTTTCCTGGATGTGGCTGGAGATCCTCTCTTTGCTCAAGAGGTGAAGGGAGAGGCAGAAAGGAAAGATGAAAACAGGGAATAGAAGGGCAAGTACAGGAGCTCTCTTCCCAGCCCTAGACAGGCTGGAGGAGTGGATTAGCAGGAACCTTATGAAGTTCAATGGGGAGAAGTGTAAGGTCTGGCACCAGGGAACACACAACCCAGGAGTGCAGTTCAGACTGGGATCCACCTGGCTGGAGAGCAGCCCTGTGGAAAGTCACCTGGGGGTCTTGGTGGATAACAGGCTCAACACGGTGTTGAGTGAACGGTGTGCTGCAGGGCAAAGAAAGCCAACAGGATGCTGGGCTGCATCAACAAGGGCATCACCAGCAGAGGTAAAGAAGTCATCATCCTGCTCTACTTGGTGCTCATCAGACCACACCTGGAGTGTTGTGTTCAGTTTTGGTCCCCGCTCTACAAAAGGGATGTGGACAGGCTGGAGAGGGTCCAGAGAGGGCCACAAGGATGATTAGAGGAGAACCTGCCATATGAGGAGAGGCTGAGAAAACTGGGTTTGTTCAACCTTGAGAAAAAAAGGCTTAGGGGAGACCTTATTATCATGTTCCAGTACTTAAAGGGTGTCTGCCAAGAAGATGGAGAGTCCTTATTTACAAGGAGTTGCATGGAAAAGACAAGGGGTAATGGGCACAAGTTGCTCCTGGGGAGATTCTGATTGGACACAAGAGGTAAATTTTTCACCATGAGGACAATCAAACATTGGAGTCTCCCAAGGGAAGTGGTGGATTCCCCCACATTGGGCAGTTTTAAGTCTCAGCTTGACAGGGTGCTGAGCCATCTCATATAAACTATAGTAGTACCTAGAAAGGTTGGACCAGATGATCCTTGAGGTCCCTTCCAACTTGGCATTCTATGATTCTATGAGATAAGGAGGCTTTATCCAGTCTGAATTCTGTTGCCTCAGCACATACTTTAATATTAAGATAATCAAGTTATCTCTGAGGTTAAGGAATCTTCCCTGCCCTGTGTGTTGTATAAAGCAGGCAGGCACATTAAGGGCTGCAGCTCCCGTGGAGAGCATAAGTGTGGAGAAAGCCCTGGCAGTTTGTAACTCTGTGTGGGAGATCCTGCAGCTAGCTCAGGTTCTGAGTCTTCACAGTTTCCATTACCCAGACTCAGTACCTCCTGAGGTTTGGTCCAGTAGAAGGTAAATATTTCATCTAAGCAGTTTGCAAAACCAAGCTATCAGTTGTCCAAGGTAACCACAAAAGCCCCTCTCACTGGCACTTTTCAATGTGGATTGAACATGTCTCCTTTTTGCATGGCATTAATTTCTGAGTGCCCTGTGTCCATCCTGGTGATAGATGCTGTGTGAGCACAAAAAGGAGACACCAAACACCTTCCTGAGATACTTCCAACTTTACTTTTAAATGCATGATTTAAGGTTTAAAAATATCACCTGAAAATATATAAAATATTCTGTGTACCAAGAGCTTACATTCTCCCATCAAGAGTATGTGTTTATTCCCATGGTTCTTGTGTTTGTAGGCAGGATTTCCCTGAGGAGAAATATGAAGTGCCTCCACTGTGAGACTGATGTGCCAAGGGTGTGCTGGATTTTCTGGGCCTTCACGTATCCCTGCAGCACACGCTGCCCTGGGGTGGTGCATTTGCAGAGGTCTGGCATGTCCAGATGATGAGACTATGGAGTTGATTCACACATACACTATGGACATTTGTCTGGGATTCCTGGGTATCCTGCATCAGCTTTGCATATAGTCTGTTCATGTCCAGAGAGGCTGATCATCTTTTGGATGCATTGGATTTACTGTCCATTTGCAGAATAACTTTGCATGTAAGACTAACTCTGAGCTGTCTTCTGGACTTTCAGAAGTTCTGGGGCAACTGCCTAAGTCCATACATTTTTTCCCAATAAAAGATTTAGGTGGAAATAGTGAACATGTCTTGAGATACTGGTCCTTGAGAAAGTAGATCTCAAAGTTCATTCTTTAGAGAGGAAATCTGAATACGTGTTTGGTAATTCACCCAACAAAATATGAGGTAAAGAAAAAAGGTACCAGAAGTTGTCAAGGTACTTATTTATTGCTCCAAATATTAGGAAACATCTTTGTTATTTAGAATGCACCACTTAGGTTTAGAATTTTCTGCAACTTGAGCCTGAAGTGGAGAGACAGTACTGTTTCACACCAGACAAATCATCCCTGGCTGTGGTTGACAGATTGTGGCAAAATATAGGAAGCCTTGAGTTTGAGCATAGAGATGTGGAGAGGACATGAAAGCAACATGAATGGGAGAAATACTTGTGGTTTATTATTTCTAATTCCTCATTCTTGGAGGCATTCTGCCTCCAAGTCGTAATAGGACTTTCAAGACACGTGTCATTCAGCCTCTGCTTCTCTTTAATGAGATTTCTTCAGGCATTGACATTCAGGCTGTAGAAGTCCTGACACACTTGCTGCATTACATCTAACACTTTTGAGGTCCGTTGTGTTTCTTGTAAAGTAGGTGTTGAGGGCAGTTCCTGAGCCACTGATACACGTTCGAGAAAGGATCAGGTGGTCATGGGCATCATATTGATGTAGTATATTTCACATTTAGTTTTGGAGTGCTCTTCTGAGGCAGGGAAATGGAGTTACTCTCACTTCAGTGGGGAACTGAATTTAGCTTGCCCGAGGTAATACAGCATCTTTGTGGCAGGCCAAGTAAGTGCACATGAGTCTCTCCAAATTAACTTGACTGTTTGCTCAGTTGTCTTATAGCAGCTTTTATCACCACCAGCAGTGATCACAACCACAGCCTATTAGAAAGGCATGTGATAGATCAACTGTTCTATCCCATACACGCTGTCAAAATATGTGTTGTTTTAGAAAATGAAAAGCATTATGTGAAATATTTCCCAAAAACTGTGAAGGAAGCAAGCAATAATAAGCAGCTGTTCTAGGAAGGTTTTTTTTATTCTATTTACTAGCACTTGCTTCATTTTTTCCATTAATATGCTTAGTTAATAACTTAAAATTTATCTCTGTTATGTAACAGTTCAAAATTTCCAGTCACACTGTGTATAAGTTACAGATGCCAACATCTGTAAACTTGAGGTAATCACTGTTTCTATATTATTAAAGTAATAATTCAAAGAGAGAACCAAAATACCGTAAATATTTATACTTAAAGCTAGGGGGCCGGAGATCTGGGGGTGATGTGTGGTCCCCCTGTGGCTGCTGATTGGACAGATGCTACAGTAATTTCTTAGAAATCAAGACAATATTGGCCTCACTTTCCTCTCATTTTATTTAATGACACCTTCCAGCAAATGCCTCGGACTAGATCCAAAGCAGATTGAATTTGATGGGAAACAAATGAGTAATTACAGCCCTTTGCAGTAAAGCATCCAGAGCTATAGCTTTATTGGTTTCATATTGTTTAGCAAGTGCTTTGCTGAACTGGGGCATAGGTTTTTGATATAGTATCCTACTGTTGTAAGACCATGAGTGTCTTCTGGCCAGAGGCTGAGGGGTGGTTTTATTGGAGCACAGCTGGATTATAAACAAATGGTGATGCACTCCTGCCTGCATTCAGAGGAAAGAGAAGCAAAAATAAAAAACAATAAAATGGCTGTATTATTGACTACTAGACAGAGGAAAATCAACTGCAAAACCAAAATGAACTTTCAGAATGAGACTGAAACACCTTATTGTTTCTCCAGTTGGCATTTTCTTTATTAAATAAATAAGAAGACAAACAGGTAGTAAATATCCTACACAGTGACACAGTCACTTCAGGTGTTAAAACTTTTGAGTGCTATAAATTTGCTCTCAGCTTCATACTGCTGAGGTGACCTGAATTTTTTTTACTGATTCATTTTTTTCTTTTAATCTAAGAATGGAGGAGCAGAAGAGATGTGGATGAAAAGAAAGTCCTGAAACAGTGTGACAGATTCTTATCTTAGTAGAGGTTTTAGATCCTACAGTCTTTAATACTAGTGTAGGAATTTGACCTGTCCTTCCCATGTACACTGCAGTAAATTAACAGTTTGATTACAGCATGATTACATAAATAGACACACTAAGGGTGTTTGGAAGGGACCTCTATAGATCAACTAGTCCAACTCCCCCAGTAAAGCAGGATCACCCAGAGCACATTACTCAGGACTGCATCCAGGTGGGTCTTGAAATCTCCAGAGAAGGGGACTCCACAACCTCCCTGGGCAGCCTGTCCCAGTGCTCTGTCACCCTCATAGTAAAGAAGTTTTTGCTCATATTTAAATGGAACTTCCTGTGTTCCAGCTTGTGCCCGTTGCCCCTCATCCTGTCACTGTGAACTACTGCAAAGAGTCTGGCTCCATCCTCCTTGCACCCACCCTTTAGGTACTTACAGACATTAATAAGGTCTCCCCTCAGCCTTCTCTTCTCCAGGCTAGAGTCCCAGCTCTCTCAGCCTTTCCTCATAAGGGAGATCCTCCAATCCCCCAGTCATATTTGTTGCCCTCTGCTAGGCTCTCTCTAGTAGTTCCCTGTCTCTCTTGAACTGGGGAGCCCAGAACTGGACCCCACTGCCATGGCAAACTCAGTCCCTCTTCTACAAATCAGGCCCTTTACAAGCAAAAAGTCTATTTTTTTTGGGAAAAACAAATAAACAACTGAGATCGGCAACGTTGCGTGGGTGTTTGGGTTTTTGATCCTACAGGTCCTTAGATGTAGCGCTTACAGTCACAAAGTGGAATCAGGAGTCCTTGATCCATATAGAAAGACTTATACGTGATAGCAGGTTCAGGAGGATGCACAAGTCCTGAGATCTGGTGGGAAAATTCAGTAGTAGAAAGAGTTGTGAATAATATTAATGGATGACTAGATCTTTGTGTAACAAACAAACAAACAAAAAGTACTCCAAAGAATGGATTTTCAATGAGGACAAAAATAAACCCAGAAAGTTTGCTTCCTGCTGAGTCTTAGCAATGCTATCCCAAGATAAACATAGTTTAGAAGTTGGTGGCTTTTGGAAAAAAAAAAAAAAAATTGTTAATGTCTTTAAGTTATTCAGGTAACCTCAAGCTTTGCAGAACTGCTTTCTTTTGTCTGGGGAGAAAAGACTTGGAGAAGCATCAGGGCAACTTGTATGCAGAAATTTTTACTGAGGCCACTGTAATGGAGTAGGGAGGTACCTGATTCTATAAACTTACATGTAATAGGAAGCTAATTTAAAATGTGGAGCTGCAGGGGCACCCCTCTCACAGCTTTTAAATATAAAGTGAGATTTTGATAGGTACAAAATATACATACCAAACAGCATAGAATTTGAGAAACTTCAGTATAATTTGGGTACTCATCAAAGTCAAACTTTACATGAAATTTGTCTGAAATAATTTCTTGGGGTTTTGTTTGTTTGTTTGTTTCATAAGTCAGCACATGCATGTGCCTAGACTGTGATTTTTAGCAGAATCTGGCCTCTGTATTCTGAGTCCTACTTCACCCCTGCTGTTCTCTGAAATGAAAACCTTCTGATTCTCCTGCAGGAAGAGGCGTTGCTACTGCCATCTGCAAAACATCAACATCTTCTACATCATGCCAGAATTGCTCTGACTTCTCAGCATATGATGACTTTTAAAGAATGTTCAAAGATATATCCTTATATCCGGTTAAACACTGAAGTTAAGAGACTGAATATGTCTTGTCATGTAACCAATTTGTAGGTTGGCATCAGTTAATTTATGAAGTTTCTTAGCAGTCACTAATTCATACATCAGTTCATATATTCTGGTGGAGGACAAATGAAGTGCTTATCCACTTTGTATTAACCCATTATTTTGTGCATTTCTGTATTTTACAATTAAAAACATTTCTGTGAAGCAGTAACAGCTTTAAAGTACTGAGTTTCAAGTAGAACATTCTGGGTGTGTTTGCACAAGTCATCTCTTTTAGAGCTGTCCTTTTATGAATATTGGATGTAGGTCATGAATGGAAATGCCTGGGAAGTGCATTGATAGCTTCAAGTCTGAAGCTGCTTTCTGTAGATGATCTGTCATACTTTTGAGAAGTGTGAAACATTTCGTGCTATTCATATAACCTAATTTTGAATATGAAATACATGTCAAAAAGAGTTTTAATATAACAGTGGGATGTTTTTTACCATCAGGAGTGTAAGATAAGGAGATGAGAAGCAAAATCTCTGTCCTGTAATAAATGAGTGATAGCAAAAGCAATTTCATACAGGGTGTGTATCTGTACTGTACTTGGGCTGGCTTGGAGGAACCCAGGTCCCGGTTCTGTCTGTTCATTTATCCTGGTAAACAGCCCAACTTCAGCTTGTTTGTGAAATTCAAAGACCCTTTTGCAGACCCTTTCAGGAAGAAACGTGTGTGCTCTTGTCTGTTAGCATCAGGTCTCTGGAAAAAAGGATGAGAGAGAAAGGCATCTAAACCTCACAGTGGTCTGCTACTGTTCTTTGGACCTTGCCCTGATCATCCTGGGCTTTTAAGGGTAAACAATGTGGGCAAGCACCAACACAAGCCTTGAACCTGGCTTTATAGAAGACATTGTACACGGAGGTGGTATTTCTCTTTCTGAACTCTTGTATAAAATGTTTTTGTTTCCAGTGAGTTTACTGTTGTACCTCTGTAAGCAAAAATAAATCTCTCAAAATGAATTAAAGAAAAACTGATCTTGTACAGTGGGGAAGGGGGGGAAGTCTGCAAAACGCAGTTTACAGGTATGAAATACCCCATAGCTGCAGCAGAGTGTATGTTGGCTCTCCATTCTGTCTCAGTAGCTCTTTGTAGCAATTTAGTACAACTACAGGTACCTTGTGCCATCCTGAAGTCAAAAGATGTTGCTTTTAAACTTTACTGATCTATCTCAGAAGAGCAAAGTTAGAATGAATACATGTGCCTTTGAGGACTTCAGAAGTGGTGGGAATTTACAGTGAAGTTTAAGATTTTTGAGATTTTTCTAGTCATCTGGGAACCTCTACAGCTACCAGGGAAATAAGAGAGAAACTCTTTTTAAATCTAGGTGCATTTTGCTACAAAGAAATTAATTAATTGGATGTGAGCATATTCCTACTTCAATTTACTGAGCTTTCTGATACATCTAGAAAGACTTGAGCAAAATGTCTGATTTGAATTTGAATTGAGGATTTTCTATTAAAACTACTTGTTTGTCTTCACTGTGCTTCATCAGACATCAGGTTTTGGAGGTACGATGGTGTTAGAAGAGGTGTTTGTAACCTTTTAACAATTTTCAAGCATCAGTATTATGGATAATAACAAATAAGCTCTGAGTGGCCATAAGCTTTTGAAAGTGGTTACAGCTTTCTTTTTGTGTGGTATCCTGGAAGACTGTAGCTTGACTTTTACAATCAAAATAAAATCTGATATATTACCCACTCAACATCCAGGTAATGTGCCAGATCTCAACTGTTTTGTGATCACTATGAACCTTCTGGGGACTTCTAATTGACAAGTACATCCTGAGGCTTGTTTAAAACCACAGCTGATGAGCTGCTTTGCCACGTGAGCTATTCTCAATGACATAATTAAATGTTTGCATTCCTAATCTGGTTACAGTGTCTTAATACAGGCTTTATAGCACGAGTTCATTCCTGTTTCATGGGGAATGCTTCAGTCATCGCACTCTGTGAATGGGACTACTTTGGATGTTGTGTTGCACTGGATTCCCAACGATGTAAGAACTCAGGAAACCCCAAATGGCATACATCAGACACAGGGAGTGTCTGTACTAACAAATTAAACCTACCCAAGACCAGTCTTTGCCACTGAGGCCAGCTGCAAGGTCTGCATGCACACTACCAAAATCTTACCCTTCAAAACAGTGGGTCTGCTTACTGGGTATGGTCTGGGACCCATCGTAACTCCCAAATGGCCAATCCAGGAATCCCCAATCCTATAAACAGGAGTGACTGCTGCAGAAGTTTTGATTCTAACTGTTATTGGGAGACATCACTGGTTTTCGGTTAAAACGTGGTATTGGCAATTGCAGCTTTTTCTAATCAGCAGCTGTTGTTTATTTATTTCATTATTCCCCTACAGTTGTTTCTAATATCTTTTGGTATGAAATTGCAGTTCTGCTCTCAATATTAACAAAAGTACAATTTAGGTTTTGTTAGCAATGTTTTCTTTAAATCCCAAAATACGGACTAGGTTTTTAGTTCTGTAACTGATTTACAGCTTGCCTCTAGTCTCTCATTTCACCTCACTATATCTGGTTCTACAGGTAGGGAAACTCTTCATTCATACTGATTTTTTTTTTTTTTTTTGTGGAGGGAGGGTTGTTTGCTGTTGTTTGGTTGGGTTTTTTAACATCAGTGATGACCCCAGTGTCTCATTTCTTTTGTTGCATTCTTTCTACTTAGAGACTGGTGTGTGAATCCTCATATGAACCTGGATACAAGCAGAATTTATTTTTTAAGCCAAATCTATCTCTAATTCTATTCTTAAAATACAAAAGATGCAAATGCATGTCACATGGCCTTGCTGTTCTTGATACCTCAGTTGTGCTGTTACGTCTGATTTGGTTTTGGATTTTTTGTTCGGTGTGACAGCATCTTGCTTTAGTTAAGAGTTACAAAGTGATGGCTAAAAGCCTAGAATATGGAAAAGTACACTGACCCCTTTGAGCTTCAGTACAACTCCACTTCCCCTGAGCTCTGTGCCTGCATCTTTGTTGTGTAAATCCAGTGTGGTCTCTATGACAGCTGCTTGCTGATTTTTACACTAGACCACAGCAGAGTAGGAGTTGAAGACGTTTTGTGCAACAAACAGGGATTTTCTAGCCACATTTCTAAGGAATTCTTTGAAAATTGTATTTCTTGTGGGCTACCTCTGCATTGGCGAATCATGTGGAACTAAGCCCACAAATTATAGCTTGGTTAAGTGGTCTAGAGTAAACAAAAATTTCCAGTATTTGAAGAAGAATTTGTGGCCCTGAAAACTTGGCCTTTTTTTTTTTTTTTTTCTTTTTCTGACTATATCCATTGGCATAGCCAAGTTCAGGGACAATGATTGACAGCTGCCAGGAGCTCATAAGTTTGCTGCTGAGAATGGCAACACATACAGTTAGTCTAGAAATGGCTAATGTATTTGCTGAACATTTCCAAGTAGAAGGTTTTTCTTTGCTCCAGGAGTGTACCTGTCCTTTCTTTCACAATGGCTATTAGTATTGAAGCTGAGAAAGTAATAGCAGATAATTTTATACAATTATACCGACACTTTTAGGTTTCAAACTTTATTATTTTAAATGTATCATTCTGTTATAATGCTTTTTAAATCTTGGGTTCTTAATTGGTTTGCACTAATTAGTGCAAATGGAAATGCCCTCCTATCTGCAACACCTCTAAGGTTTGTGCAATTGAAAGGTACCTGCAAAACATCTCCATACAGATATCTGGGTAGAAGAGGTCCCAAATATGAGGCAAGTAGTCTGGTGGACCTCCAAAAAGTAGTACTTCATCAACACCAGAATAAGTAATGAGTCCTGTTTCAATTAGTAGTTTATCTTCTTTCCAAAAGTGATACTTGTCAAGGGAGGTATCTTGGATGGGGTATGCCAGGTAATTGGCATTCTGGAGTTAATGAACCAAGTTCAGAGGCAGTTCAGAAAGTTAGGTCCATCTTGCTTCACAATTGTCCCTTGATTCATGCTCCATGTGGACACACTAGGCTCTTGCTCACCTTACTACAGAAGCAATCAACTTCAGCAAGGCCAGGCAATCAAATTGGACCATCAAAGACTATAAGATCTTAAACTGCTGCAGCAATTATCTTCAGGGCGTTGTGACAAACATTCTACCCTCAGGCAAATGTTCATGCTGGAACATAAAGCTCTACCACCACAGTAGTTCACAGGCCCTCAAATGATGCTTATCTGTGTTTTGGCGCAACCCCTTCTATGTGGGTGTTTGCATTTTCTGCTTATTTTAGGAAAAGATGTTATACAGTATTTTTTGCAGACAGATCTCACATTCATTAAATGCCAGGAAGAGCCTGTTGTCTCAGTGCAGAAGCATTGTCAGGTGTTAGTGTAGAGTTTCAGACAGATCTGGCATGAGGATGAGGATCTAACTGAATGACACATGCTTTTTCTGTGCTGGGCTTCAGCACTTCAGACAGGCATTCAGTTCTTAAATATATTAAGCGTATTTCAAGAAGCACTGCATCTTAGTTTCTAGCTTCACAAGCTTGTGAGACATCACTTTTGTCTTGACTGTTTATCTGAGGGAAACACACAACTTCTGTAAGTGCTGTTAGCTGGCTAGGTGTAAACATTTTAGTAGTAGAGAGTGTGTGATGGGCTTTATGCTGTTGTTCCAAAGGATGTTTGTGCCTTTTCCATCTTTTCAGTGACAGTTCACATAGTCAGCTGATTTTCTGTAAAGACCTTTCATGGTCAGGGCACTAGCAGAAGTTTGAGAGATATCCTGATATATTTAGGAGTTCTCTGTGTGTGAATATATAGAAAAAAACCCAAACAACTTCTGGAACATCCAGCAGCTTTTTAACCTTGCTTTCTATAGAGTAAAATTTCCTTCTAGATAGCCTTGCATTTACAGTGGTGTTACATCCAAAGAGTTTCATCTATTGCTTTACAGCCTCTTCATCTAAAGCCATTCACACATGGTTCCCTGTCTCAGAGGTGCCACTTCCATAGCACTACCTGTACCCATCTGAGCTTAATTCAGCATTTTTGCCTGGCTGGTGTGGCTGGAACCACATGTATCTCAGTTACAGAACATGCTCAAGTCATTGGCTTTTTGGCCAATAACTGATGCTAGATGTTATTTGGCTCTGTCAGCAGAGTTTGGCTGGTCAAGCTGACTCTGTTCTGTCCTCCCTCCACCCACCCTCTGATTTGTCTTCCCCCATTCTACAGCTTGGAAAGGAAAAATCTGAAAGTGAAGAAATCTCAGAGATTCCACTACTTCATTCCCAGTCCTCTGTCGTTAGGAAATCCAGTTCCTCTGCGAATAATAGCTGCCTCAGTGCAAAGCTTACTGTAGAGAAAGTGCAATCTTGTGTTGGAGTTAAGAATCAATTCCATGATGTGCTGCTACTTGAGTCATTCCTGATGCTGTTTCAGGAATGTATAAACTATTAGAACATACTTTTGCCTTTTTAGGGGATCTTGTTACAAGCCACTACTTGGCAGTTGCAGAATTTTGGTTTCTGCACAAACCGTGTGGTAAGATCCCCTGGCACACATCTTGGCTCTGCAATGAGTTGGCCATGGAGCATTGAAGATGCCTGTGGAGAACCTCACAGCAAGAAACAGTATGAAAAAACATGAGAAGCTTGAACTAGTTTGGGCTTTCGTTGTATTCTGCCAACCAAATGGCTCTTTATATCCTACCTTCTCTTGTATTTCAGGTAGTTGGGTAATTTTACTGCCTGGATACATCTACGTGGCTTGAATTAGACCAGACCATTTATGCTAGTGTCCTGTTCCCACAGTGGCCAACAGCAGATGGCTTAGGGAAAAGTGAGGATAGGAAAGCGAGCAGCAACAGTGCTTCCTGCTGCCAGCAGTTCGAGGCTTAGGGACCTACTAGCTTAAGCCATTGCATTTAATAGCCTTTGAAAGACTTTTTTATTTCCCTGTTTGTTGAATGCTTTTAAACTCCATGTTCAAAGAAGTAGCATACAAGGCAAGGAGTCCTTTAAGATGACTGGGTGTTATATAAAGAAATATTTTATTTTGAACTTCCAGTTTGTTGGTATTGTTTGATGCCTCCTTGCTCTTCTATGAGAAGAAACTGTGAATAACCACAGGTTTCTCTGTCCCTCCAGCAGAAATATGATTTGCAGAAACTTCTTAAGAGATTTCTAGAAAACCTCACCATCTGAAGTGGTGATGGGAAGAAGGCCTTGTGGTGGTGGGATGAAGGCTCTGCAGTAGGACAGCATGTACTAGCCTAATTCACAAATACAGGGACCGATTACTATGGCTAACTGGATAGGTTGGATAGCTCTTCTTTACTATCAAGATTTCTGCTTTATTATACTTACTAAAATACATTAATAATGCTCAGATGTTCATGAATCTCAAAACCATTTTGTTCCAGTGTGTGGGGCTAAAGAACAACACTAGGAGTCAAGAAATGTGGACTCCCTTTGAAGCAGATTGGGTTTGAGTCACACCAAGGTTAAAACCAAAAAACAAACAAAAAATAGCCCTTCGACCCCACATAAGATTATCACCCAAAATTAGCACATCTAAAATAAATTAGTTTTTTAAAAAATAATTGGTTTTCAACCAGTTGTTAAAGTTCTCATGGGGAATGAGTGGAAAATTTGAAAACATAATAGAAACAGCCCTTTTCACATGATAGTGAAAAGCCTTAGTGTGATGGAGTAGAGCTAGAAAATGAATTTGAAATGTGAAGTTACATGAAGTAAATTTTGTCATTTCATAAGAATTCTAAAGCAATGTCTAGAATACAGCACTGCAATGGAAATTACTTCCATAAACTGAAGCTGTAACTTGAAGAGCATCACATAAGCACATATTCCACAGCCTCAAAGTATATTTTATAAATTGATATGATACAATTTCAATACAAATAGCTCTGTGAAAGAGTAAACAACGCTGTGGTGGTAAAGCTGTAGAGATAAGCCTTAAGGGTCTTTACAGCAGTTTTTATATGTTGGTTTTAAAAAAAAACACAACAAACCAACATTATAAAATACATTTTCTTAAGGAAACAGTCCTTGTCCATTTTATTTAATAATCGACTCTGAACCTGGCTTTAATTTAAAATAAATAAATAGCTATGATGCCACAGACTGAGCTTGAAGTTTCCACATATTTTGAAGTCATCCACTGCACAGCATGCTTTGAGGATTCGTTATTAGCTGGTAAGGGAATGAGTGCAAAACCAGCAGGTTCATCCTTGCAGCCTCAGCAGAAACTCCCTAGGATGTCCTGTGGAGCTGCAGGAGCACACCCTAAAGCTTATTTATGCTCCCAATCCATCTACTTCATGTTACTGGGCACTCGTCTGCTTCACTGAGGAGTGTTGCTAAGCTGGGCTGAATATCTCACACTGGGCTTCGGTTCAGAAGAGAATGTGAAAGAAAATAAAACTGAAACCTGGAACCAAGGATAAAAAAATGCTGACTGGGGAAACATGGAGATGGAAAGCACTGTCCCTTCTTTCAAAATTGTGAGGAGGCTTCTGCCACTACAGTGCCCTGGAGATGACAGATAAGGATGACCTGAGAGCAGGAGGGAAGTCAGGGCAACTGTGGACTTAGCCTTCAATGTTGTCCTCATAGTGACAATGTGCTCATAAAGATGCCTGTGAGGACCAGTATAGACAAGTCCCAACTGTTAACCCAGCACTGCCAAGTCCACCACAAAACCATGCGCCTAAGTCCCACATCTACACACCTTTTAAATACCTCTGGGGATGGTGACTCCACTGCTTCCCTGGGCAGCCTGTTATAGTGCCTGACAATCCTTTGAGTAAATATTTTTTTCCTAATATCCAATCTAAACCTCCCCTGGCTTAACTTGAAACCAGTAGTGCTCATCTGCTGTCTGGAGAGGTGCAACTTTGGTAACTTCCTCAGCTTTGGCTCTAAAATACATTTGTTTCCTGACTGCATCATTTGTAGCTTTAATCTGTTGACTTTTGCACCCTGGGTGCATAAGCAGCCCTCCTGGCATGTGCTTCCAAGCTTCTTCTGCAGGAAGCCCTATGGGTCTATGCAGTCTTGTCCACCCTGGCTGTTTGTCATCACCATGGTTGGGTTTTCTGGTTTGGTTGTTTTGTTTCTGGTTTTTTGGGTTTTTTTTTCTTTCAAACTGTAATTGGAGCCTGTGTTATGGTTGTCATAATTCACCTCACTTGCATCCAAGGAATTTGACCTGGAATTCTTTTTGAGGTCTCTGCTGATTTGTGGTAGAGTGCAGGAAAGTGAGCTCTTTTGTCCTTAAGCCTACTTAGAAGTTGGATATCAGCTGAAAATTACTAGTCAACTTTTTCAGTAGGGCTGGTAGTGTTGGACAAGTGGCTAACCAAATGTCTTTGTGAGTAGGAACTGCTAGAAACAGCCCTTCAGTTCATAGAATCATAGAATAGTTCGGGTTGGAAGGGACATTTAAAAGGTCATCAACCCCCCTGCATGAGCAGGGACATCTTCACCTAGATCAAGTTGTTCAGAGCCCCATCCAACCTGGCCTTGAATGTGTCCAGGGTTGGGGCATCTGCAACCTCTCTGGGCAACCTGTGACAGTGTTTCACCACTCTCATAGTAGAAAATGTGTTTCTTTTGTGTGAATCTACCCTCTTTTAGTTTAAAACCATTATCCCTTGTCCGGTCGCTACAGGCCCTTCTAAAAAGTCTGGTCCCAAGGATCTAAAGTGGGAACTTACTTTGGGCTTTCATTTATTTGCCGTTTAAAACTTTTTCCTTAACAAGGTATCTTTCAAAAATTTTTAAAGGAAAACTTTTGTTCAATGGTTTCCAGCTTTTTATTAAAATGAAATATTAAAACTCTGTTTTTTCATTTATTCTTTTTCAGAAAGTTTTACTTTTTGTCACTAAGCACAATAAAAGGCTACCTGCTGGTTTTTGCTCTGATTTCTGTTAAGCCCAAAATCACAGAATCATTTTGGTTGGAAAAAACCTTGAAGATCATCAAGCCCCACCGTTAACCCGGCACTGCCACGGCCACCTCTAAACCATGTAGCTGCACAGGGCACTGTCACTGCTAGAAACGCTCTGCTCGGCTCCGGGTGTGCGAGGCTGCCCCACCGGGGCCGCCCAGCCTGGCTGTGCCGTGCACCGGGGCCTTCACCGGCAGCGCCTGCAGGGTACCAGCCGACACAGCCCTGGGCTCCCACAGAGAGCAGCACCGAGCCGTGGTGCTCCGCAGCGAGGCTGGACAGGGCAGCTGGACAGGGAGCAGAGCTCTCAGCCTCGGAGGCAGAGGGTGAGGAGTGGAGGGGGCCAGACCCAGGCTGAGGAGCCACCGATGGGGCACAGGGTGGCCTGGAGAGAACCTGGCAGCAAACACCTCCCCTGGACCAGCTGCCAAGACACAGCCCTGGAACTGAGCTGAGCTCGATGTCAGGGGGAGAAAGACAGAAACAGCACCTGGGCTGCCTGGAGGGATCTGCCAGCATGAACATCCCACCCCTCCCTGGCTGTACCCAGCTCCCCCCCAGTGGGACCAGTGACCCGTGGCAACAGCAGATGCGGGAGGAGCAAGATGGACACATCCTGGGCAAGAACAGCAACACCACCTGCACCCTTAGTGATACCCAGATTTCTCCTGTTGTCCTTATTCCTTTATTTTCTTCCTCTAATAACTAGACGCAAGCAACTACGGGGAACCTCCTGGTCCTCTTCGGCCCACGTTGTGCCAGCTCTGGGGTGGTGATCTATGGCTGCCAGCGGCGCTGCCTCTTGCAGGGCTGGGCAGAGTCCTGGGGGCTGGGGGCCCTTCTTTTCAGGGAGCGCTGGGGCCTCCCAGGCCAGAGGTCCCTGCCCCAGCCAGGGGTGGAAGTACCTGCTGCTGCTGCATCCCCCAGCTCTTGCTGGGGCTGCTCCTGCTCCAATGGGATGGGCACAGGTGGGGGGCTGGAGCTGGGGCTGGGGCTGGGGCTGGCCATGGGGCTGGGGCTGTCCTCAGGGCTGGGACTGGCCACAGGGCTGTCATCCTGCCACCAGGGCACGGGTGAGTGCCGGTCCAGGTGCCGGCGGAGCTCTCTGCCGCAGAGGTGTGCAGCAGCAGCCATGAGCTGCCGGACGAAGGTCTCTGCATTTGCTGGCATGCAGCTCTGGAGTTCACGCACCAGCACCTCCTCATCAAGCCCATACTCACACAAGCAGGTGACAATGGTGCCCTCCATGACAGCCAGGTCCCACCAGTCACCCTGGGCCAGCACCTCGAGCGCCCGTCGCACCCACGGCAGCAGGGGCCTGGCATTCACTGGGTCGCTCTGGAAAAAGTCAGCCCAGACTTCTGCAGGGAAGTCCATCATCTGAGACCAAGGAACAGGGCCTGCAGCCCCCTGCTCATCTTCAGCCCATGGCTCTGCAGGGCCTGGGACGTTGAAAGTCAAGTAGTCATTGTCTGACCGCACTGAGAACGAGATGACCGTTGTCGGGGTCCTGCAGAGGGGGCAGCTGGGATTCTGCTCCACCCAGCGCAGTGCGCAGCCCAAGCACAGTTGGTGGAGGCAGGGGGACAGGCAGGCTGCCTCCTCTCCATCATAGCAGATGGGGCAGCTCCACTGGCTCTTGGTAGCCATGTTCTCTGGGTAGTGCTGGAAATGAGGAGCTGCCACCTCTCGTGCACTGCACAAGGAACAGAGGCTGCAGTCACTGGCTGTCTCAGGGAGGGCAGAGGAGGAAGACGTGCCCAAGTCCCTCAGGAAGGACACCTTTTTGGCCCTGTGCTTTTCCCGGCGCTCCCAGGGCCAGACTGGGCCAGGAAAACACAAGAGGTGGCTCCTACAGGAGCACCCAGAGCTGTCACCAGCAGCTTCCAAAGCTCCACTAGCTTCAGGAGAAGTCTTGCTCAAGCCTCTAGACCTCGCAGCAGGCTCAGTCTGAGTCCAGGCACGAGCCAGACTGAGCCAAGCTCTGCCTGCACCTGAAGATGAGGCCTGAGGGACGTGATGTCACAGTCCATGTCTCGGTGATGTCACTATGGCCCACCTGCCCCCACATTTCCTGCCTGGCAAGTGACCCGAGGGCTTCCAGCGGAGAACTGTTCCCACCGTAAAGAATGTCTTTCTTAGAGAATCATGAAATCACAAATTCTTTTTGCTTTGAAAAGGCAATGAAGAACATCAAGCCCAACTGTTAACCCAGCACTGCCAAGGCCACCTCTAAACACCTCCTCTGGACCAGCTGAGGTCCCCACTGCAGGGTTTTTTGTTTTAATAGCTCAAACTTAAGAAGCCAGAATAATGAGGAGGGAGTTTAAAATGTGGTGGGAGGAGTGTCCTGGTGTGTATATATATTTGCTCTTTTCTAAAGACAGAGCAGGTGAGAAGGAAATAAGGTTTAAATAACAAAATCCAGCCTCCTCCAGCGAACACAACCAGCTGAATTTTTTAGTAATTCATCTGAGGAAAAATGCGGCAAGGGGGGAATATGCAAATGGAAAAATTCTTAAAATAAATGTATTCCTGTAATTATGTTGTCTAGAGCTGTACAGTACGTGTGTCCTGGGGTGTTCTTGTTCTAATTATGGTTAATCCAGGTAGTGAGAGACACCATTCTGCTGTCCTCTGCCACATGAGAGAAGCAGGGAATGGGAGCAGAAGCAATGAAAGATCAAGAGGGACTTGGCTTGGGTTCCTCAGGCAGTTGAACAAAGATGCAGACCCTCAGTCAGTGGGTGTCAGTGCAGAACTTCAACAGGATGAGAAAGTCTGGCATGCCTGGTTCAGGTCACCTTGCTCAGTCTGCCAGTTCTTGGCTACTATAAATATTTTGCTTGTCTCTGTTCCTGGTTGTTATGTTATTTAAAGCCACAACAAAACTTGGTTTGGTATGGGCACTCAAAACCATGTTATCTTTTCTACTTTTTTCATCCCTTTTTATTCTGAAAACGGTCTAAATGATGAGATCAGTGTTGTGCTCCAGTCACATTACTCCTTTTGCTGTGTCACACCCACCTAGATTTTGCAAACTCCTAAGGAATCACAATCGTGAGCAAGCTGACCTGCTCTCAGCAAGGGTAGGACTAGATAACCTTCAGAGGTCCCTTTTTACCTGAATTAATCTGTCATTGTGTGACATACTCTTGTAACTGAGGGACTTCCTACTTCAGTGAATTTCATTACAGGATTTGGGGTTTTGCTTCCACTGCTTCCCTGGACAGCTAGAAGAGCAGCTCTGTCTGTATGGTTGAAGACAGGAGCTTAAGGCATTGAAGACTCTCATTTCTAGCCATTATTTTCTAGCTATTAAAAAAAAAGGGGGGGGGGTTATATAGCTCAACACTAATTGATACTTTGTTGCTGCTTAAGGGATATAAAGTGTAGGATTTTAATGTTCTGTAATGTTTATTTTTCAAGTGAGACCAAAAATAAACCACAACTTTTGGCAGAAGGCATATTTTTTTTTTAATCTGTGCCAAGGAGATCTGTTGTTTCGTTTCTCTTCCCCTATTACTTAGCAGAGAACTTTCAAAATTGAAAAACCTGCACATCCATCCAGCATTTCTGAAGCAGTGAGGAATGAGGACATTGCCCGTGCTAGCTAGGTCTTTAGACATAACTTAAACCTGCTCTTGGACCGCAAGAAATACTTTGACAACTTGTTTTCATGCGCAGAAGTCTCTGGTTCATTTAAAACTTGAAGCCAGGACTTGACTTGTTTTCCACTAAAAATATTTGGGCCATCACTCAAGAAGAGAGCCCACGTGCTTGGTACAGCGCTGCAGGGATGAGAACAATTAATTCTGGGAATAGCATCTCGTGACAGTGCTTTCTTTATGGGAAAGCCAGGCAGACAGAGAGCTGCTGCCATTTCATCTTTCACAGGCACCAAGATAAAATCCTTACAAACAGCAGCTCCACACAAAGATGAATCCATATTTTGCAACAATTTTTCATATTTTTAAAAAAATCATTCTTGTAAAAAAAATTGTACATAGGTGATTTCTCTGTTTCTTTAAAGACCATCAGGAAGACCTGTCAGTGGCTTATTTTAGAGATAGGAGAGAGCAGAACAACTGTACTTAGAGTGTTTAGGTATTGGAATGGACTTCCCAGGGAAGTGGTGGAGGCACCATCCCTGGATGTGTTCAAGGCAGGGCTGGATGTGGCACTTAGTGCCATGGTCTATCTGATGTGGTGGTGTTGGTCATAGGCTGGACTTGATGATCTTAAAGGGCTTTTCCAGCCTTGGTGATTCTGTGATTCTGTGATCTGCAAAGGCTTAATTCACAGTAGGATGTGAGTCTGGACATGAGTTTGTAGTGCTTAAGTTCTCTTTAAAAAAAACCAAACCACACAACATTTTAAAGGTCAGGTTAGGTAGCAGGAATTGTCAGGGATTCTGTGCAACCTGGTTTGAAATTTTGCGTCTAAATAGAAAGAACATCACATTGGATCCTTATTATTGACTCTTCTACCAGGACCATGACTCTAACTACATATATGGAGATCACAGGGCCAGAAAATAGTCTTGTATGTGGAAAATCCAGTTACTACTCTATCTGTTCCTTCATGTCTTGTCTAATACATCCCTGGAGGTGAAATGGGGAGACACTGTCAGCGATTGTTTCCTGCAGCAGCTGATCAAGGTGCACCACAAAAGAAAATACCACCCTTGACTTGGCATTAAGTCAGGTGCTTGATAAAAGGATGTTAAAGGGGGCTTTTAAGAGAGTTAAATGCTTCCAGGAGGTGTGGAGATGCTGAACACTACCACACCAGAATCACTAATATGTATCACCTTTTAATAAGGGCTTAGAAAATGGTCAAAGGGTGCAGGTATGGGCTACGCAGCAAAGTAAATTAGGTTATGAAGACATGGGAAGGCAGTCTTCAAAAAGCTGAAAACATATCCAAAGGATGAAAGTGGAAAGGATTCAAATCTATGCTAGATGAGATAACAATATAACACAAAAAGAAGGAAGAACTAGCTAAAGGACTCCAAAGTAGTACTAAATTCTTTAACCATATCACAAGGAAAAAACTGACCAGAGAGTCTTTAGGGTCACTTTATGATCCTAGTTTAGAAAGGAACAGTTGGAGATGATGGACACGCTATTGCAGAGAAGTAAAATCAATTATTTGCATTGATATTCACTGTGGAAGAAACAGGTGAGGCAGCATTTTGGGGTAAACTCAGGAGATAATATCTCCACTATTGACACTTCTGTGGAAGAAGTTATGATACAGTAGACACTACAAACGTGATGGTGTTCACCTAGGAGCTCTAGGGAAACTCAAACACTAAGTACCTGCATTGATTTCAGTAAAATGTATCGTTGCTTTAAACTTATTAGTATTTGAAGACTACTTTAAAAGATTCTTAGGGAATGTGGGGAGCTACAGGCTTGCAACATCAGCAAATTAGCAGAGGCTGTTTAACAGGGGATAGATAGAATGAGTAGATGCTTGGACAAATAAAATCTGCAGAGGAAGAATCCATATGGCTTCTCTAAAGGCTTCCATAAACCTCTTGGTCTGTAAATCTCTGAAGGAATCAACAAATACATGGGTAACGTGGTTTGTTTGATTTTGTCTGTATGGATTTTGATAAGTTTTTGATGCAGTGCTTGCCAAAGGCTTTTTCGGGAACAAAGCAGTTGTGATAGAGCAGGGAAGATCCTGGCATGGTTGTATTAGTAATTAAAAGATAAGAAACAAAGGCTTGGGGTGATTGGAGGGAAGTCAAGAGTGAAGTCCTAGAGGAATCTGTGCTGAGATCTATCCTGCTTAGCCTTATTCATAAGTGCCTTGCAAAAAGGGATGCTCTGGTAAAGGTGCAGAGAAAGACAGCAAGGATGATCAAAGATGTAGAAGGACTTCCATTTAAGGAACAGTTGCCCATATTGGGACTATCTGGCTTCCAAAATTGTGAGTGGCACAGAAAGGATGGGACAAAGATGACTTTAGTTTTCCCAGCATGTATGAAATGTAGAATACTTTTTCATGGGTTATCTCTTGGAAGAAAATTACCAGGAATTAAATCAGTGAGATGAAAATGTCTCAAGTTCCCTCTGAATTTCTTAGTAATTTCCTTAACTCTTCAGACCCTAAATTGAGATGGGAGTTTATTTGCTTGGTTTCAGTCTTTTAGTTTTAATTTTGTTTTTGAATTCCTGGCCATCTCGAGCACTTGCTGAAGTCATGTCTTCTCAGGTGTCCAAAAACTGGACACAAAGTGCTTCAAAACAAGCACTCAATATCAGTGACAATTTTAAAATTGTTTTAAGTGAGACTGTTTTTTTTTGTCAAGAAAAACACACATTGTGTGTGTCTTGAATGTGTCTAGAGAGACTTGAGTTTATCTGCTTGTGCCAGAAAACTGGCCAGAAATAACGTAGCTCTACTTCAGAAGCCTGTGGTCACACTGGTCACTGATGAAGTGGCCCATGCTTAGTTTCCAGAGTGGGGCAGGATTGAGTTTGTTTAGATTGGAATGTGAGAACAGTAAATTTGTGCTTTTTCATGTATGGTGTATGATACAGCCCCAAGACCATTCTTAGTCTTCTGAAGGACGTTACAGACCCGCCAGAATAGAAGGCAGGTGAGGAAAGGCATTTTCAAGTATATCCGTATTGGGCGAAAAGTAGTATTTAAAACAATTTGCATTTGCTGGGTAGATAAGGGATGATGAGACTAGAAGCAGCCAAAATATTTCAGTGTGAGCTCTTTCAAGTCTGTTTGGTACCCCTCCTGCACTGTACATACTTGTTTTTATGAATACACATGAGAGTTTTATCAGCCAGGCCAAGCCTGGATCTGATATAAATAGACACAAAAGATTTATTGCCTGTGGTCCCGAGTCCTTATTTTCACTTATCCTGATTTTACCCCATTGTTATATTATGAACATCAGTGGAGTTGCTGCAGTTATTGCTAATAAAGTGATATAAAAATCAGACTTTTAATAAGAACTAGGCTCACTATTTCAAGGGAAAATTTTTCTCTTAACTGTCTCCAGAAGGAGAGCAGCACCCTTTTCCAAACCAGCCCAATTGTTCCAGCATTTACTTGCCATGAGTGTTCTTGCAGAAATATTGGCGTTTATGCTGATCAATAAAAGGGCTCCTGGAAGCTGTATGGGCCAAAGGATTAAAGCTCTTAACTTCTTCTCAGTGGATCACTTAAGACTTACTTCATTAGAAGAGAGTAGACATTTAATCACTGCCATGAGCATAAAATCCTGTTGTGTTCATGTGTGATGCAATTAAAAGTTTCAGTCATTCATTCCAATAAGGATCAGCCCACACTGATCCAAATTACTGAACAGGAAATTCTGCGAGGTAAGATCCTGAGCCTAACTATTTAATTTTAATTTATGTATCAAAGTGTTGATCTAGATAAGGCAATAATTACAAATGCTTATGTTTGAAGACCATGAAAAATGCTAAAAACTGAAGGTTGGTCACACATCTGGCAACGTAATGTTTGTCTTGTCCCAGGGCAATGCATTTGTAATTAAGATGCAAATAAAGACTCTTGAGTAGACTTAGGCCTCTCAAGCACATAACAAGTTTTAGACTCAATAATGCACTGCCTCTGTTGTTATGTGCAGTCCCAGAAGTGGATATTTTTGCAAGATGCCCAGCAAATAATTTCAAAAACCAACCCAAAGTCCTTAATGTCCAAACTACTCTTTTTATACTGCATCCTTCAAATTACTTATTTCTTCCCAGGACATTTAGCTTAACTATATTAATTTCTGAATGATGGAATGAGACAGTGTTTTCAGGGTCAGTAGCTGATTTCACACTTCTGCTCTTTGCCTTCAGGCAATGGTTTCTCACCCACTAAAGCAACCTGAAGAAGTTTGTCTGTTGTCCCACCAGTCCCTAAAACAGCTGCTTTCAGGAAGGTATAAAGTCTATCTCCAACTTTAGAGAACTAATTAGCTTGCATCTGAGAGTATTTGTCACTTCATTCTGTTTAATGAATGCTGTTTCCAAAGGTTCCCTGCACCTGTCAGATCACTGGGAAATTGTTTTATTACCAGACAAAATTTAAAGGCAAGAATTATCTTTGGCCATTATCTTCATAGAATAAAGATAATAAGAAGTTATGATTTTACTTCTTTGAACATCTACAAAAGAAAATTATGACAAAAGGTACTTTTAGTGACTATTTAGCAAATACCCCTCTTTTTCAGTGGCAGTGTCTTGGCTCACTGCAGCTGGCTTCTCTTCCAGCCACCCGAGGCTGGTGTGCCAAAGAACAGTCTCTCTTCTTTGTGGTACCCAGTGGTTGCTCAGGGTGAGATTTGGCCTTCTGTAAATGAGACAATGTTTGTTCCTTTCTCTGTCCTTGTGCTGAGTATTTCGATAGGAATTCTGCTTAGGGACTTGCATTAAATATATGTTGAAAATATCTATCTTTTCCTCCCTTTGCATCTGGGTTCTGATGATACATGCAGCTTATAGGCTGGGCTTCTCTCTGCCTTTCTGACCTTGTGTTCCTCAGTCAACATACCTTTTCTGGCTTTAAACTGATATTTCCCATATAAAGCCCTCAGAAGACCCAGGAAGTTTAAGTGCACATGTATTTCATTGGATTTGCCATGTGGAGCTTGCTGCAAGCATTTAATACTTCACACACAGTACAGTAATGTACATGACATATTTGGCACTGCGTCCTGTCCTAAATTGCTGTCCCCACCTGCCCACCCTCCCTTTGTCTTTATTGGGTTTTGCTTTTACAGCATCCATGGATTGCTTTGTTGCATCTGAGTGTGTTCTCCTTAAGGCATATGAAGCTTCCACAGTTTCTCTCCTTTGGAAGGTGAAAACACAGACACTCAACAGGCACTGCAAATGTTACATTTATATTAGAGTTGCACTCAAAATTTCCAGAAAAGCAGTCTGTACTATATCTTGCCTGTGATTTGTTGTCAGTACTTTTCATCCTCTCTGGGCATTTATATTTTATATGAAAATACAGGAGTTTTCTAATACATAGGACACAAAGTTTAACTCCTCTAACAACAAAAGATCTGAAGATAATATATGTCTAATGCCTTCTAATTCTGGTTTTCATTTAAAGCCTAGATGTGTATCTTACTAAAATACCTATTGCCATTGAGAGAAACATTACTAATAGGCAAGCATTTCACAAGCATTAGGCAAGAATTTCACAGTTCATGCATTTCCTACCTACATCCACTTCAGCATCCGTGCATGTGTCTGTATACAATTATGGAAGAAAAGCTGCTTGCACTAGTTAGAACCAGGGGGAGAAGTAAACTGTGGCCTCATGTCAGCATGATTTCAGTTCTGCTGAAGTTAATGGGAAGTTAATGCATGCTTCTACACAAGTGTTTGCTAACTTTGGGGCCACCCTACAGATAAATACCTGTTTCATCATCTGTGAATATAGGCAGGGAAGCTGAACATGGGTCTGTGGAAGAAGCAATAGGAAAAGAGCAAAAAAGGAGTTGCTGCAGCATATCATGAACAACTGCCCAGAGATTTAAAATCAGTGTTTGTTGTCTCCTTTCATCAACTTTTCCCTAAGCCTGTTTACTTAAGAGCTCCTCAGCCATTGCCAGGAATGCAGTTACCCTATTTTAAGCCATATGTACTCAATAAAGCTCTAAGCCATTCCCACAGTGGGGGTGAGAGGCTCTGGGCTGGTGTTGTGATGCTGCAATGCTGTGGCCCATCAAACTCTGCAAGTATTTAAAAGAAACGTGTTGGCTCAAAGGTGTTCACCCTCTTTGGAGTAATGAGCAAACATTTAAATGTATCTTTTTTGTTTGGCCATTTTTCTCTGGCTTGTAAAAACTAAACCTTCTAAAAGCACCCAAAGTCAACAGCTCCAGATAATCTACCGAAATCAGGTGCAGAGAGAGAAGAGAGGTTTTGAGGCAGAGGGAATAGGTGATAGACACAGAGGCCATAGGGAAGGTGAAAGGGAGTAGCTAATATAAATTTAGCCCCACATGTGTTGCATATCACCAATGCTTCTCCTGAATCATCAGGTCTTATGTTTTTAACAAATTTCCCACTGGTTATGTTTGTGAAAATACAGCAGATACAGTGAAAATACAGGAAATAAGGGTTTTATACTTAAATAGCCTGCTGCACAAAAGCACTTTTTAATTCAACCTCGTACGCTGTGGGGATCATGATGTCTTCACTGCTGTATCCGTGAATGTTTTTTGTATACTGCCTGGCCTTTATTCTGAATCTAAACAAACCAACTTAAACTTAAACAGTCCTGTGATTGAACTCAATTCAACCCCCCTGCCAGAAAGGGAGGCCTCTCTCATTAGCAATTTCAGATGGAGCAACTTTCATTTGTGTGGCGTATGTTCTTTGTACCAGGTCTTTATTTTTTTATGAATAGCCTAAAAGGTGGGAAAATAGTAGCAGTTTGGGGTGGGGGGGGCAAGAACCATCATTGAACTGCTTGGATCAGCCCACCAGCAGAAGCCCAGCCCCAAGCAGGGCTCAATTTGGCACAGTCGGACACTGCTCCATGGCTTATGGGGTGGATTTGGCCTGCCTGGAATTTGAGAAACAGGCTGTTTCTTGTGCTTTCTTCACTCTGCTGCTTATTAAGAATTTGACCTTTTGAGAGGTCAGTGTCTTCGTGCACCCTAGAGTCTTGTAGGCGAGTGGGTATTTGAGCTAAATCTCCAAATATAAGTCAGCCCTGGAGCTAAGTTAAGGAGCAACATCTCATCTGCTTATGGCTGACTTGCTGCCACTCCTCCGTGGCTTTCTGTGAGTGTCATCACTTCTATCTGTGAAGGCTTTTTGTTGGGACCCAAAAACTCCTGTCTGATTTCATGGAATCGTAGAATTGTTAAGGTTGGAAAGGATCTTAAAGATCATCTAGTTCCAACCCCCCTGCTATGAGCAGGGACTCCTACCACTAGACCAGGTAGCACAAAACATCATCCATCCTGGCCTTAAACACCTCCAGGGATGGGGCATCAACAACCTCCCTGGGCAACCTATTCCAGTACCTCACTACCCTTATAGTGAAGAATTTCTTCCTAGTATCTAACCTAAATCTCCCCTCTCTCAGTTTAAAACCATTACCCCTTGTCCTATTGCTATCTTCTCTGGTAAAAAGTCCCTCCCCTGTAGCCCCTTCAAGTACTGGAAGGTGCTATACAGTCTCCCCAGAGCCTTCTCTTCTCCAGGCTGAACAGCCAACTCTCTCAGCCTGTCTTTGTTTCAGCTCTCTGTTAGGCAGTCGGCTCATGTTGAAATTCTTATGTGACTTTTCTTCATTCAAGTGTTCATCTGTCAGTTACTGAATGTTTCGCGTTGCTCTCTACGGGGTCATCTGGTTACAGCTACAAGCTTTCCTGCTAAGGCAGTCATTTAAAAGAACTGATTTTTTTCTTAGACATCAGCTCACAACCTGATGTCAACGTCAAGGATTTAAGAAAGCCTGTTGTGGCTGGCATAGCAGGCTGTCCGTATGTGCACATGCCTAAACCCATCTCCTGCTGGGGGTCGGGAAGATAATTCCTCTATCAGGAGCAGCACACAAAGGGCCAGAACCATTTAAGAAGGAGGGAAAAGCTCACATTCCTCCAGGACATCAGCTACCTGCAGCTGCAAGGGAGACATGCAACATGCCACCTACCAGACCTTTGCTCAGGGAACCAGCTTCGTTCTGGCATGTGGGTACCCATCGTTGACTCTCTGCACACCGCAGCGTTTGTTACACGTTCTCCAGGAGGTAACCCTGGCATCCAGTTCCTACCTGCTGTATTAAAGCCCCTTAATTCAGTTTCTCTCTAGGTGAGCCGAGGGCGCTGTGGTCTGTAGCTCCCCACAGTGGGAGATCTCTGGTAATGCTTTAGGCTTCAGTGAGTTTGCAGGGATGGAGGGGTGGCTGGGTTTGGTGTTTTTAACCATCTATGCACTTGGCCTGTTTCACCCTTTGCGGGAGGTAAAATATGTCCCAAGTAATGAGATTTTTTTCTTTGTCAGTTTGTCTGCAAGGTTCAAAGGAGCAGAAATTCTTGTTAGCTTTTGCCTCCCTTTGGGAAAGGGAAATGCAGCCCTTGAATTCCTGCTGTGCCACTGGTGAGTGAAATCTGTCCTGAACTGCCACCATACATCACCATGGACAGGCAGAGGAACATCTCTCATCTAGACAGAATGCAAGCATGCAGGCATGTGCAAGCCAAATAAAATCCTTAGTCATAAATAAGGAGGAGGGGGGTATTTAAAAGCATATTCTGATTTTGTTTGGGACAGTACCTTTGGATAAGGTTTCACTCAAATGAGGCGGTTAACATTTCTCCCAGGTTTCAGTCTACTTCTCTTAAGAGCAGTCTGTGCTCTTCCAATGAGGGTGCCAGGAGAGATACCCCAGCTCTGCTAGTCACTTCTAGGAAGGAGCTAGGCCAATCTGCTTGGGATTACCCTTGTCATGTCCCAGCTGGCTCCTCAAATGGGCATGGGGTTTGTTGATGACCACACGAGAGAATGAGGGGGGAGAAGATGGGAAGGCGAGTTGTGCCTTCATTAAGTCCCACCTACAGCTTGGCGTTACATTGAGACTGGTCTTGACAACACTCTGTGTAGGGAGGGAATGCCTCTCATGGGACAGCCTTTAGCTGCAGTAGATGTCTAGGACACTTTATAGAATCATAGATTCATAGAATGTCTTGGATTGGAAGGGACCTCTAAAGGTCATCTAGTCCAACCCCCCTACAACAAGCAGGGACATCTCACACTAGAACAGATTGCTCAGAGCCCCATTAAGCCTGACCTTGGGTGTCTCCAGGGATGGGGCCTCCACCACCTCTCAAGGCAACCTGTTCCAGTGATCCACCACCCTCATATTGAAGAACTTTTTCATAATGTCCAACCTAAATCTACCCTTTTCTAGCTTGAAACCATTACCCTTTGTCCTATCACTACTTGCCTTAGTGAACAGGTATTCAGCCTTCTTATAGGCTCCTTTCAGGTACTGGAAGGTTGCTATAAGGTCCCCCTGGAGTCTTCTCTTCTCCAGGCTGAACAACCCCAACTCCCTCAGCCTGTCGAGCTTCAAACTCAGAAGGGTCCCTGTGGCTGGTTCCACAGTGTACCAGTCATGGGAAAGACACTGGTGAGCAACAGACCATGGAGGGACTCCTTAGGACCGCCATGTGGATCTGGGTCACATTGAGGGGGATGAGCCACCCACTGCTGTTGACCAAGGGCATTGGACTGAAAATTCAGTTATTTCAATAAGCAACCACTTAAGTCTAGCATTTTCCAGACTGAAGTAACACAAAATAAGACTTTCCTGGTCCATGCACAGGTCATCTCACAAGTGGCTGTTACACAAAACAGGACAACCCCATGTTTGTGTCCCAGTGTTGCATTTGCTCTTCATGCTGAGATAGTAATGAAGAATAGAAGAGGATGTTTCCGCTGATGTTCACCTCATTATATTACTGTCATTTGTATGTTTATGTCTGTACCTGCCGATAATGCTTTAAAATGGGTTTGACTGTTTCTTCAAAAGTATGATTCACATCTTACATTTGGTGTTAACGAGCTTAGTTTTCATGTGTGTTTGCTGCCACTTGCTATAGATGCATTTCACTCAGCTGAAATAACACAGGTCAATCTTCTGTTCGTCATCTGTTTTGATTCCAATTCAATTCCTTGCTTGCCCCAGTACTGGGACTCCATCCCTCCATCCCTTCTCATGCTGTGCAAACAGATGAGGTATCTTCTAGCCAGGAGAGGTCTCCATGAAGGAAAGGAGACCTCTGTGTGGAAAATTAGAGAACCAGTACACTAGCTTGACTTTGAAACTTTTGAACTCTACATGCAACAGGAAAACAGGAGTAGACTGAAAACAATCAGACTTTTCAGACCATTCCTGTGGGGCTATTTTTTTCAGGTCAGTTGCAAACATAGGCAAGTCTTGTGTGCCTCCAGTTAGTATTTAATTGAATTTTTAGTATTTAATTTTTTTTCCTTGTACCCATCATATATGTACTTTATACATTGTGTTTGGGTCAGAGAAGGAGGCCAGTCTTTCACATGGACACTGGGAATAACCCCTTAGTATCTTCCTGTCAGGTCAGTCCTGGCCTGAAGTCGCCTGAACTGTTTCTTAAATACAATTCAGCTGTATTTCTCCCCCATGTTTTTTCCACAAAAAACATAAGTACAATGTATCCTTATTTTTTATTACATCAAATTCATTAAACCCAGCTATAAAAATTGCAGGTTTATTTTATATGTTAGCTTTTGAAAAATGGATAGTGAAGAGCTCTAGAGGGTTTGAGAAGTGTATTTATAGGAATGCTATCCAACTTGTTTCACTGTAATCATATTGAAGTAGTATTGACAGGAGCAGTTGATGAGCGTCAATGAGGACTGTGCTTCACACACTTGGGGTTTTCTGCCTTCATTACTACACTGAATGATTTCAAGAAGCAATATTATTTACAGCCATAAAAAAGCATGTGAAGTGTTATGTTTAAAATCCATCATCATTGTATTTGTGCGTCTCAGCAGCTTCGCTGTGCAGTACAGCTGGGAATTGGCCCCCAGGCACTGAAAATCTGATCATTTCCAGGCAGGTTGTGACACAGGTCTCTGTCACTGCTCTCATTCTTGCAACAATTTTCCAAAGTTGTAAAAGCCAAAAGCCAGTGCACTGGAAACTAAATTTTGCTACGGATGCAGGTTAGTAAGGGCTTTTCCAGGGGAGAGGGTTTGCACAGTGCTGAGTGTCCAACCATTTCTGGTCTCAGGAACTCAGTGTTGTAGTGGAGGACTGCAATAACATCTTTGTTGCAAGCAGATTTACACAGATACACCCAGAATAAACATTTCCTGTCATTTTTTTTCTCCTTTGTTAGATACAAACACAAATGTCTCCAAGGACAATCAAATGGGAACACTCTGACACGAACCCAAGCAGTGAGCAAGTGCATTAACATGCAGGATCCCATTTTAGTTTTCTAATTAAACTCAATTGTGTTCTCTGACCTGCATTTTAAATACTGAATATTTAGTGAGATTCATACTTCTTTTTCCCCCCTACCCTGGCTCCTTTCAGTCTTTGTTCAGCATGTGAATAGCTCCATTAGGGAAATGTGAAAGCACTGGACTATGCATTGAGTTGCTATTTTGACATTCCAGAGGGAGATGCTACTAAGCTGTAAATTACAGAACTGGACATCATTGGTTTGAATTCAGATCAGTTTGGCCTGAAATGCTGGGTTTAGCTATTTGACCTGCCCTGACCCATTTCTGCCCCTTGTTTAGTAAAGTAGCTGAGCTGTTTGCAAATTTCTTCTTACTCTACCTTGTACATAAATTTGAAGTTATCAAATGTTTAACCCATATCTCTGGCTTTGGTGAAATAAAAATTATTTTGTGCCTCTTCATAATATGAGATCTTTAAGCATTTTTGTTGCTGCCCTTTCCTTTTAAATTTTCCAGCATGCCACAGTTTCAGAAATGTAGCTACAAAAAAAAAAATTGCTTAAAAAATCCATGAAACTCTGGACATTGTTGAAGCTAACATTTAATACAGTGATTAAAGCCAATATTTACAGTTACCTGAGATGAGATTGGAAAGGTACTGCGTTGCAAACCTTGACTCCAGGAAGAAGTACAATACTCTGCTTGAGTTACAGCCTAGGGCAGAGTTTGCTGACCTGTTGGAGAGATGGAGTTGGGGGAGTAAGACCAGTGCTGATGGGTCTGTGCTGTGCTCGAGGAGGATGCTGAAGAGGCAGCAGTAGCAGCCCTGAGAGAGATGGAGAGGATGGAAAAAAGCAATGAAGTGAGGAACATCACCTGTTTTCTCAAGTGAGGTTTATTTACAGAATATTGAGATTTAAGAGACTGGGACTAGTTACCTGGATTTTCCTGTTACTTGCTGAAGGAACCTGAGGGGGTTTTTATGGTTGGGAGCATTGCTGAACCACAATAAAATATGGATCCTTATTTTCTGCTTCCAAAGGCTCTTAAGATGAGTGCACGAAAGCCTCAGCTGGTACAGATGTAGGTGCGGATAGACTGTTCAGGCATAAACCCCAGACCTTTGAAAGAAAACCCTCTGGATGCAAAGCAAATGCCCATTTCCCATCCTTGCAAATGGTTTCTCACTTTTTCAAACAGCTGGTGCTGGCCATTGTCCGAGCCAGGAGAGCAGGTTGCTTGGGTCATTGGCCTCTTCCAACTGTGCACCTACCTCACTGCTGGCTGCTTTGTGTCCTGCCCACACCTCCTGCCTTTTCTTCAGCTCTAGTAGGAGACATCCCATCCGCTCCCTCACTGCAATTCCCAGCTCTTTGGAAACACAGACACCCAGCTTGACTACCACAGGACCCTGGCTGCTCTTGAAGCTGCTGGGGGCTGGATGGGGGCTTGCCGAGGTGCTCTACTGGTGCTTCTGTACCCTTCCCTGTGGGTGAAGGCCTTTCTGGACAATGTGCTCCTACCTCCACAGCTTGCTCATTGAAGCCTGTAAAAAGTAGCCAGTGGCATGGACAGATGTAATGCAGCAGGATCACTTCTGCAAGTTGTCTGCTTCCTATTCCCTTTTCAATTTGGCCTTTGAAGAGGCTAGGAGAGAAGGGAAAACCATGGCTGAATGTCATGACTTATTCAGGTCCCATGGGGAGGCAGGAGACACTGCCTTGGTTATTGCTATTAATACTAGATTATAGTCCAAATCCAGTAAAGGACACTCTCTGGAACATGAATTATGGTGTTTATCCTCCCTGGCTGTAGATTATGGAATGGACACATTTTTGTTTTAAGTGTCCCAGAGCAAATACTGGATGCAACGTTACTGTGCTCAACATTTGGTTTGTAGGTTGCTGATGCAGGGAGGCATGAGGCCTGTGAACCAGGCAGATAAAGCTGATATAAAAAGGTTTTCTTAGCAGGGAGAGAGGAGCTGATACCCAGGCCCTGTGCATCTCTTTCCCTCTCCATTTCAGAACAGGAGATTTGCAGGGGAATTGTAAAAGTCATGGACTAGGGGTGGCATTGCTGGGACTTTGCAATGGGAAACAAGCCTTTGAGCTGACTGAAGCAGCCATCAGTCAGCTCCAAATGCAGGCTGGCAACCACTTCTGCCTGCAGCCCTGAGCTGTCCTGGCTGATTGCAGCCACAGCTGAGAGGTATGTCAAGAGGTAAGGGTAATGCCTGACAGCAGTGAACTGCCTGGGTGCTGTACACAAGGCTGTGATGTAGACCATGGTAGCGTGAAGAGTGCTTGTTACTGGAACATAGTAACAGCTATGCCTAAGCTTAAAAGAATGGGAAGGAAAGACGAGGTGTCAAGAAGACAGAGAAGATGTATAAGACAGGGGAAGATGTTGTCGTCCCTGTCCTGTTTTGAGCCAGGATGAAGCTAATTTTTCTTTTACTGATTTTTTTTTTTCGCTTCAGTAAGCTCTCTTTTAACTAGCAGCAAGTATTCCAGCCAGTGGGCTCATAACACTGGAATGTTGATGTTACTGCTGAGACTCCAAGGTCGCTTCTTAGCTCTGCTGCTACAGAGGCTACTGGGGCAAGAGAATTGTATCTGTGACCCCCCCCCATAGGGGAGCTGGACTAGACAGACAGCAGAACTGACCAAAGGGATTCCATTCCATAGATCTACGTAAGCTCTGAGGAAGGTCAGAGATCACAGAAGACAACTTCCTTCCTGCTTCTTCTTCCCTTCTTGTCCATCCATGGTTTCTGGGGAGAACTCCATCCATCCATCACCATCGACCCCCAGGCTCTGATCTCATACCCCTCATACCCCAGCCCCTGTCTGCTCTGCCTTATCTCCTGCCTGTGGGCTGAGACATTTCAGGACTGCTCACAGCTCAGGAGAGTGCTGGGGGAGCTGCTGGGGGTGGGGGGAGGCAAGAGGCTTTTGCACATACTTTCCTGAACATACTGGTATATAATTGTACATATAATTAAAGCTGTCTAATTTAGTTTTCAATCCAGCTAAGTCTCTCTCCTAGTTCTCTCTGTTGTTCCCTACCTGGGTGAGAGGGGGAGGGGATCGAGAGCATTGTTGTTTGTGGTTTAATTGTCAATCCTGGGTGAAACCATGACACTCCCTGAGAAGTGAAGTGCAGAGATCCTCTGGCAATAGCTATTGAGTAACTCATTGTGATGGGAACCTGCTGTTCTTTGAGACATCCAGTCTAGGATATTTTCTCCTGAAATGTGAGGTGTAGCAAACTTTTCTGGTAGTGGCAGCTGCTGTACTTACTTTTTGCTCACCTGAACGCTTGTGCTTTGTGGGTTTTGGATGCAGTATGTAGAATGATATGGTAAAATGACTCCTTTGGTGTGTTGCCTCCCCATTCAGTCAACTCACTACTCCTTCTAAGTCCTCATGGACTGGGAAGGTTCAAACAATCTGCATTTATCAGATGCTGATGGTTGCTGCTGCTTGAGATCGTGTGCATGCTGTTGGCACTGAGAGGAATGGTTCCCCCCTCCTGAGTTTGCCGAAACCAGAAGAACTTCCCACTGTGCTCCCATGGTCTTTGCCTTGGCAGAAGATAGAAACTGAGAAATCACTCCTTTGAGCTGGCTGTAAGAAATTCAAATGCCAACAGTGGTATCAAAGACGTATCTTTTTTTTTTTCCTGTGATTTTTACTGCTTTCTGAATGTTGTAGGCTCTGAGTTAGCAGTGTTTTTGAAGGGAATTTAAGCAATGCAATGCAATTATTGTATTTGCTCACTTCATTTGCTGATGACAACAAGCTGTGGAGGGCTTGCAATGACATCCAAGGGCAGAATTAGAATTCAAAATTATTTGCACAAACTGCAGAAATGATGTGGAAAAGCATACATGATTTCCAATAATCAGCAGTGCAAAGGCAAGAGGAGAGGAGAAACCCAGTCAGAGAAGAGTTCTTCAGGAGGGCATCTTGGGGAAGGTTGTGGCAGATTTCAAACCTAACATATGGCAATGATACCATGCTACTGTGAAAAAAGCAGCCTTCATACTAGGATGTATAGACTGGAATGTCCTTTGCCAGATGTGTTTAGTAAACCTCCTCTTTTTGGACTGTGTGGTTGAGCTGGGAGACATGATGGGAAGTCCAAAAAGGTTGTGTCACACTTGGCCAGAGGGTGACCATTCAATAAAGGACTGAGGGTGACACAACAGTGGTGTTCAAATAGATAAAGTGGACCGGAACACAGAGGGATAAATTGTCTTTTGTAGCAGTGGGAGATACGATGGGAAGTAGTGAGCTTCACTGCAGTGAGGGCTGGACAAGAGGGTCTTTCTGGAGTGAACTGAATGGGCAATATGAAACTTGTAATGTGGGAAATGATTGTTAGGACTAAAGCAAAGGTCTGTCTGGAGAGATGTAAGTGTAACTCCTCTTGCCTTATGGTGGAAGACTGAGCTAGATGACCCTTTTATGCCCCTTCTGAACTCCTTTTTTTCTGCTTCTGAGACCAAAGCACAGTAACTTGGCAGCTTAGACCCAAGGAGTGTGTTGGCTGTGGGATATTTCCACAGAGGCTTGACTGAGCGGGAAGGAAATTAATTCTCTCCCAAGGCCACTTGATGGAATGTAATCTCTTCAGGTAGATCAAAAATAATGTGTTTCCCTCCACCATCCCAGGAGAACTAATAGGGACAAACAGCATTAGGCAAAAAAAGTGATGCATAGATCTCCCTCCAAATGCATTTCCTACCCTGCGCCAACAAGCAATGACATTACATGGACTATGCTAGCAAGACACTGGTAAGGAGAGAGGAGCTGGATTATCACCTTGAAGCATTCAGCTGGGGTAGCAGTGTGCAAAGGGAATTCACTTTCATTAAAGTAGCAAGCTAAGTAGGAAGCACAAGGTTTGCAGACACTGCTGCTATCTGTGCATTTATGTTGGCTCTATGAGCGCAGTCAGAGAGATCAAACTGATGGAAATGCAGCACCCAGAACAGCAAATTCCTGTTCATTGATTTTCAAAACTCTTCTTAAGTCTGTACTGCATGAGCAGCTCTGAGCACTTGTTTTCTCTCTCCTTCCATACAACAATCACCTTTTTAATCAAGGAGAAAATTGGAATCTGGTCAGAGTTTACTGTGCGAACAAAATTACTATTTATGCAGAACACGAAGCAATTTGGGCTTTGAATAAGATGGTGATTACAGTTTGTAATTCTTCCTTCACTCATTTCCAGAAAATAAAAGACCGAGATGGTTTGGGAATTATTTGGCAGATTTGACACCTGTGCTCTCTTCCTGGGATTGAAGGGGAGAAAGCAAGTTGGAAAATTGAGTCTCAGACAAAAAAGAAAAGTTCAGAAAAAAACCAGCCACAATGATAATTATTCCAACATGATGCCATTATGGTATATATAGGCTTAAGCACAGTCTAAGGAGCTTTGAACTCCTAAATACTAACTCAAACATGTTCATATAAAGTGCATAGTGTGCCTTAACCATAAATAAAAGGGATGAGGGAAGAGTCCTGAGGGTAGTTTTGGGCCAAACTTACGTTTAATGAAGCCCCATAAAGTTTTGCCACTAGCTTTAGTAAGGGCAGATTTCACCCTTTAGAAATGATCCTCCCAAGAATGACAAATAGGCTGAGCTTCTATATAGGTGGAGGGAGTTTCTCTCCAGTTTCTATGAATTTTCCAGGTTAGCTTTGGGAGTTAAGTTATGCAAATAAATTAGAAGAAATGGGGAAAAGCGTGCATGTGTGTGCCTGCATGTGGTTTTAGAAAAACATGTTGAATGTATTAATACTGAATGAGAGCAGAGAGAATTCATAAAACATTTTACATTCTACTAATTCCTGAGCTACGCAACAGATGTAAGAGTAAACCAAGTGGCACTGGTAAAAAAAAGCTTTTTTGCAGAGTTCAGTGGACATCTGGCTGGAGTTAAGGTATGCTTTTTTAATACTGAATGAGTACTTTTTAAAAATATGCAGTCCTCTAGGTTCTGAATTGGGAAGGGCCTGCATAAGTCAAGGGGACTATAAGCAAAGATGCGTGCTATTGGTGAGAGCATTCAATAACTTGCATGTTATGAACATTCAAATTGTTTTGGCCCTGGATCTAAGAATCACAGTGATGAGCTGTTCAGGATTCAGAAGGAATCAAAAGAAGAAGGAGAGGGGGACACTGAGCTGCAGCAAATTTCCTCTCGACAGTCTCCTGCCGTGTAGGCAGCTCTTGGAGGTTGCTGGGTCAGCTTAGGACTTTGCTCCAGATCCTACTGAGGTAGCCTGATACTGCTGCTGATGGTGGTGCCTCATTTGTAGGCTCCATGTAAACGTTTGATGCAGAAACCTGGAGCTTTTGGTCAGGGCAGATTCCTCAGCAGGGCTTTTGAAGGCTAGGAATTTATTTTTCAGGAGTGCAAGGCTTCAGACCTTATGGCTGTTTTAAGGCTGATACAGGCTTTTCACATCAAAATGTTCCACCTGTTTCCATGGGACAGGATCTGTGCGTTCCCAGATTATTGTAATTCCATTGGCTCTCTTCACTGTTTTTGAGATTTTGCAGTGTTTTTCATCCACGTATCTCTTTTCTCTTACTTGCAGCTGAGCTCTGCCTTAAGAAAGTCATAAATCTTTTGCATCACATTATTTTTTTTTTTAAGTGGGAACAGCTGTGACACCAGGAATTGGAAGTTAGTGGACCAGGTCCTGGTGATGTGGGAGTTTCTTCTTTAATAAAAGCTCAAATGCAGTATGTCTCTGTTCTCTAAATAACTGTGGGATACACACTGCTTACTCCTGCTGGGAGCAACATTTCTAGTGACCTCATTTTAGGAAAAGCTCAAAGTTAGTATTAGATACTTCTGTCCCACTGCCAGCCACCTTTGACAAAGTCCATGACATCTCTCTTCTTAAGTCATAGAATCATTGAATCATGGAATGTGTGGGGTTGGAAGGAACCTTTAAAGGACATCTAGTCCAGACCCCCCTTCGGACCTCCTTGGCTATCGGGTGGCTTTTTGCCTTTTGTGTTACTTCTGTCATCACTTTTTTTTTTTTTTTCACTTATGGACTTCTTGGAGGAGGATCTTTTTTCATTTGTCCCCTTATCCTTCTCTTTCCTTGATCTTTGAGAGATTTAACCATAACTACAAATGCAGCTACTATCACCACGTGTATATCTTACAGTTATATTTCTCCACATGCAAACCTCTTTCCAAACAAACGCCCTTTCTTTCTGAGCTACAATTTTAGCCTAATTCAGATAGTCTTGTCTGATTTTTCCTAAGAGGTATCTAGCTATTAGCTTGCCTCTGTTCCCTACCTTCTTTCTGGATCCCTGTAAGCAGCAACAACCTCCATCCTCAGGCTTAACCCATACCCTGGATCTCTCTAAAGGTTGTACTTGGTATGTCTGCATGTTATCAACTGCTTTTTGGAGAACATCTCTAATACATGGCCCTTTTTATGCTAAAATTTCACACAGCTAGAATTTCATCCAGGCTTTCAGCATTCTGATTCTGAATTAACTTCTTCTTTGTTCCTAGCCTTTGTACTGCTATTCTTTCCACACTTTTCAGGAGTGAATCAAACCAGTCTTTGCAGTAAGAGCTGTTCACAGGTGATTCTCTTTGCATGGCTTCTTTTATTTATTGTCAAGATGTAGACTCCTAATTCAAACCAGCCTGCAACATGAGCCTTCATCATTCCCTTGTTATATTTTCTGCTTTCTCTCATTTCCCCCCACATCAAAAAGACCTTTTTTGAGTACCATCAAAGCTGCTACACTGCCAATTTTTTCAAAAAAACAACTACCTTACCTACTTGGGCTACTGATACATCAAAATAATTGCTTATCTTGCATTTACGTATTTGTGTCCTGCTGCATGCCTGTATCAGCTGGCACTAGTTATGCTTTATAATCTATATGGGGCAGGTTTTTGCTCTGTTAGTACCACCTCCAGGACAACCACTCCGGGGTTCAGTAGTTGAGACCCCCCCTAAGGTGCCTTGGTAATTCAAGAAGAGAAGGAAGTTTGCAGAATATTTGATAGGCTACATCTGTTTGCCTCTCAGCCCTGGCCTTTGAGAGTCTTTCTTTAACCTTTTGTCCAGTATGGAAACGATGAATTCATTCCTTTCTCATTTTGGGGAAAGTGCTATAAACCTTTGGCCTGTGACCTCCCTGAAGACCTGTGCTGGCAGCAGTGTGCTTTGCGTGTGCTTCTCTGCCCTTCCTGCAAGGCCGAAACCAAACATCCACGTTTGGCTGCAGTTCTGCAGTCTGCAAAATCTTCCCTTTGGTGCAATAAAACTGAAAACTCATTTTGCACGCCTCAGCCACAGACCATGAAATTCAACTTGTGAACTGTGCGTGGCAGCCCTGCTGGAAGGCTGAAGTGTCTTTGTGTTTGCAGTAAAATCCATATGCAAAGTGAGCTATTGGGGGAATTGAGATCATATGTAACAATATTTACTACATGTCAGATTCGTAGGATCAATGATGTGAATTAATGTAATAGGTCTGAATTACAAGCTCCCTGGCAATGGGATATTACTAGGAGCCATCTATACCCTTTGATGTAATGCCATCCACAAATGTCTCCTCGCAGACTCCTGACCCATGTTCTCCTCAGTTTGCCTTTGACACATAGAGTGAACACATCTACACCAAAGACCAGGTTCCCTGGTCTTCCCTTATGGCTGGTGGGGAGAAATAAGCACCCATAGGGTACTATCATCCCAGCTGAGAAATCTGCCTGCAGGTGAGATACAACAATATTGCCTCTCTGAGGCTTGGTTTTCAGCTGTGAGAGATGGTGTTGCTTTACCCAAACCTTTTGTGGCAGTCCGAGTTCGACCTGGGGTGGAAAACTCGAGTCATGACACGGATCGCACCTTCTGTTCTCCTCAGTTAGAGGAGGAATAGCCCCTAATTGGCTGGTTTTAATTTCCCAGTGGGTCCATCCCTTGGTTGGGACCAGCTGGCTACACCAGGTATGTCTATAGAATACAAACCCTGCCCAGATGTGTGTGTGCACCAGCACAAACACAGAGATTGTGTGTTTAAAATACCACTTTACTGTAACAGCTTGGGAGCAGAGGGAGTGTGTGGGGGAGAGGATATGCAAATGTAGTTATAGGAGACAAACTTGGGGTGTGTAACTTGGTAAAGAGAAAGAAACAGTATTATATTTGGGGGTAGGGTGCCCGTCGAGTTTCCCATATAGGGCAGACAAGGTGCGTGTGTGAATGTGGCCGGTTACTTTTGCCCAGGGAAAAGAACACAAAGAAAGGAAAGATTCTTACAGACCCAGAAGCAATGACAGGTTTGGTGGTGTCTGTGGCTTTGAGAGTGGGTTTTCAGTGAGCGCAGTTTTCAGTGAGCGTGGCTCGGGCAGGGGGCTCGGGCAGGGGGCTGCTGTGGCAAATGGCTACAACCAGCTGGAGCTGCACCGACTGGCCTGGGAGCACTGATAACGGAGGGTTTTGGGGAGCAAGCAGTGATTCCAGCTCTTTTAGCTTTTTTAGTGTGCTCTAGCTCTCTTTTCCGTTTCTTCAGCTCCTTTCACGCAGCTCCTTGGCGAGCAGGCTCCACGAGAGAAGAGGCAGGAGTGCAAGCAAGCAGGAAGCAGGGAATAGCAGCAGTCCCGGAGTGCAGGGAGTAGCGATGATTTCCTTCTATCTTCTTTTCTTCTCTGTCTTTTCTTCCAGCAGCAAAGAACAATGTCCACCGATGACCGATAATGATCCATAATGGCCGTCCTATTTACACGCTCATGCAGGCTGGTCTGGCCTTTTGTCTGCTCAGTCCTCAGCTCCTACCTGTGACTCCTGTAACAATTTTGCCATGGTCCAGCCAAAGGCTGGTCCTGGCTGCACACATAGCAGGGGGGGCAGGGGTCTCTGCCCTTCCTTGTGTAAGTCCCAGGTGCATCCCCCCCCAGGGTTGTAGCCGCTTCGGTTTTGTTTTGGGTTTTGTTTGGGGTTTTTTTTCCTTCAACTTTTACGTCTCTCTATTGCAATCAGTTTGTGTGAGAGACACACCTTTTGTGGAGGCCAGTCCTCCACAACTTTGCTTTCCCTAGATATCTGTGCCCTGCTGGGAGCTCCCTGGTGAGACAGGAGACCACCAGCAGAAACACTGATGATACATTCCTGGTGCGAGGGGCGGGTGGCATTAATCCAGGTTGAGCCTGAGCTATGAGGCAAGAGAACACAGGGAAGGACTCTCTGTCTTACAGAAAGTCTTTTAAAATATATTTAAAACAGGAGGAGTTGGGGTTCTTCTGGGACCTCCTAAGAGTCACCACATAATGATCCACATGATGCTATTTAGAAATGAATGAGTGATAAAAATAATCTCTTTAGGGACTCAAATATCAGAGCATTCAAATATATCCTACTTGGAACATTAACTACCTTTTAACACTTATTTAGATTTTTGGGTTTTAGTTTTTGTCTTTATTTTTGGTTTTCACCAGTATAAACAGATAGATTATCTATAACATATGTAGTGCTATAGCTAAGTCTGGTTAGCAAAAACATATATAGCAATATTGTGTGGAAATATGCAGGTTCTAGATAAATGCCATGAAATTACTTTCCAGGCACATGATCATATCTCTACCAAAGAAGCACAAACTCTTCTAGCCCCACAGCTTCCCCCCTAGTATTCTCCAGTTTCCACCAATTGTGTCATTCTGGTTTTGGGGTTCCAGTGTGGAGAAGCATTGGCATCACATTGTTGTGGGCATCACACCACTCTGCTTTCCTAGCCTGTTGTTCTTTTGAATGCTCCTGGGAAAATTTTGATGTAAACATTGGGGGAAGCAGTTAAGGCTGGTCTGTTGCTGGTACTGAGTGGCATTAGCAGGAAAAGTCTCATATGGTGTCATTGTCTACTTTTATTCCCTTCCTGGCTCACCCAATTAATTCTGAGGGCAACTGTTGCATATTAGGTAGCTAATGATCAAGTAATTTATGCTGATTACATACCTCCTGTGGCTGGTAATGCATCCCAATTATGTGAAGCAAGGCAGAAATTTGGGGCTTGGTGTTTCTTGCTCTTACAAAGAACAACATGCTCTCTTTTCCTCTCTACTGTATAGATCCATAGTTCCTGTTCAGTAGTTGTATAGTCCCTCTGAGGAAGCATTCCTTGGCTGTCTGTTATGCTATAGCATGATTTTCCTGCCTAGCCATATCTTTCCCCAACAGACCTGGTCATTGCCAAAGCTGGCACTGTGAGCTCCTAATTTGCACAGCAAGCTCAGCTGGGTGTCATGCAGCTCGTTGGGAGCAGCCTGGTTTCTGTGCACACACTTCAATGGAGCTATAGGCTCCATATGGCGAGGCATTTTTTCACCATGTCACTCACAATAAGAACTGAGCCAAAGATCCTCTGTGTTTTACCTCTGAAACTAATGTCATCCTGGAGCAAAATGACTTGCACAGAGGATTAGTTTAATATAACAAATATTTTTGAGCTAACTTACTGGCTTGGCTGCCGGCGTGCTGAGTGTGCTGCAAGACTTGTGCTGAGGACTAAGCTGATAGTGCTAATCAGTATTGCTTCTCTGTTCCTTTCTGCTTCTCTTCACTGGTTGTCTCTTTGAGATAGAGGCTATCTTCTTTTCATTGCTTTTATTTAATCTCCTTTTTTTTTTTTTTCAGTGTGCTTTGTATTCTAGGGCTGTGGTGTGTGACAGGAGCTATTCTAATACAAATATTTTTCTGGGTTTGTTCACAGTCTAGAACAAAACTTTAGCATTTATTGAAAAATATGCTCCCATTCTTTCAGTCTGTCTGCAACTCTCAGTCCCCTCCTAGTACCTGCAGTGCATGGAGCTTATTTGTCTGGGCTTCTATTAAATGGTGCTCTTTAGTGTAGTCATCTGTACTAAAATGCTGCCAGGCTGTTTCTCTGAAGGGCTGTGTCACACCACTGATTTTTTCATAAGGAAAATTTATGTTGATTACTTACTTAAGACAAGTTAAAAGTTCAAAATGCTATAAGGGATAATGTTTCCTCCTTATTTTCAAAGGAGAATTTTACTGAGAAATGAACAACACAGTACACACTACATTTAGATAATAATGATGTGGGAGATAAGGTAAAAGGTAAGAAAGAAGCCCTAGGACTCCCATTCTCTAATGAGTTATATGTACACTTGACATTACATATCAAAAGAAGAAAAAATGCATGGCCAAAAGCCTTAGTAAAATCAGGAGACCTTCATTTCTGGTGTTTGGAAAAGAATTAAGGCAGAGGAAGAAGGATGGGTAGGGGTGTTATCCACCTGAGAGAGAAAAAATGACCATAGAGGAGATGACTCAAAGCTGCAGTAATGAACACAATGAAGAAAACCCTTCTCCTCACTCAAGTAAAAGACCCCAAAGGATTTGGATTAGAAATGTAGTATGAAATGGCAGTAGGGAAACACTAAGGTCACCTGAATACCCAGTTCCTATGGAGTATGAAATGGCAGTAGGGAAACACTAAGATCACCTGAATACCCAGTTCCTATGGACTACCAGACTTCTATAACATTTCCATTCTTAGTGCTATGCTGCTCAACAGGTTCAACAGAGTATGTAAGTGCCCCATGTTCATATAGTGTCTGGCACAGGCAGGCATCAGTCTTTGTTGGAGGCTGCAGGTGCCACCAAGGTGGGAACACTCCGCTCTGAGCCTGTGAGAGAGGAGGAAACCAAATCCAGAATTGGCAAGTCCCTGTCTAGTGAATTACCTGTGGCTTTTCTTTCCTCTCTAGGGGGAACTCTGACCTCAGCTGGAATTGGGGTCTTTCCCACAAATGTGATAGCACAGGACATGCTACAGAGGCCACATGTCAGGAGCAGAGCTGTGCTTTATACAAGGATTGCCTGCAACCAACAGCCTGCAGTGAGTCTGCTAAAGCCATCTGAGCCCCTGCCACACGTGACAAAAGGAATCAGATATTCAGCCATCCCAGAGCATGCTCAGAGATGGCACCTTGCTATTTTAGCTGTCTGCAAAGGTCCCTTTCCCTCTCCACCTGGAGGGTTTTTCCTCCTGGAGTTGGTTCTGGTGCACAGAAGAGCAAAGGACAAGCAGTGAGGTGGTGAAAAGAGGTATTTGCCTTGCCTCTGGTGTGGGCATGGCTGGGTGAACTCCTGGTTTGACCTGAAGACTTCCTTTTTTTTTTCTTTTTCTTTTTTTAACCAGCATTAGGGAATTCCTCACCAGCTTGTTCTCGCAGTAGCCAGGCCAACAATGACAAGAATGTGGAAACGAACTAAGCAATTATATTCACAGTGGTGGTTAACAGCATCCCTTCATCTGAAACAAATCAGTTACAGTCCAGTGAAACCTGCTGTACCTACTCCTTGTACATAATAGAGCCCTTGTTGTGCATTTTCAGAGCGTGCTTCATCACTTAAACAGGCTCAATGAGAAGCAACAGGAGAGAAATTTTATGTTTTATTGGCCAGAGACACAAAAAAATGGATATAATCTCATTTAACCCATTTCCACACAGAAATCTACCATTCTGCGTTTAAAGGTATTTCTCCAGGTTGTAGGTTGTATTTCTCCTGCAAAATGTTGTAGGAATGAAGTCCAGGAGCATAGCTTAGAATTAGCTGTGAACAAGAGTGATGACCAATTGCCAAGGTAGGAAAAGTCAGCTAACAGACTTAAAATTACTGGGAGTTACTCTGATCTTGGTCACCTCTGAAAATCTGCTGTATCTTCTATACCCCTGGTGTTTAACCTGTGAACCCCAGGAGTCTGTGAATTGCTTCTAAGTACATCTATGAGTTATAGAATCACAGGATCATTTAAGATCATTAAGTCCAACCACTAACCCTACTCTTCCATGTTCACCCCTAAGCCATATCCCTAAGCTCCACATCTATACGACTTTTAAACACATCCAGGGATGGTGACTCAACCACCTCTCTGGGCAGCCTGTTCCAATGCCTGACAACCCTTTCAGAGAAAAAAATTTTCCTAATGTCCAACCTAAACCTCCCCTGGTGCAGCTTTAGGCCATTCCCTCTTGTCCCATCACTATTTACTTGTGAGTAGAGAGCAGTAAGGTCTCCCCTCAGCCTGCTTTTGTTTAGACTAAACAGCCCCAGTTCCCTCAGCTGCTCTTCCTAAGACTTGTTCTCATGGTCTTTCACCAGCCTAATTGCTCTTCTCTGCACCCCCTCCAGCACCTCGATGTCTTTCTTGTATTGAGGGGCCCAAAACTGGACACAGTACTCGAGGTGGGGCCTCACCAGTGCCCAGTACAGGGGGGCATCACTTCCCTAGCCCTGCTTGCAACACTATTTCTAATACAGGCCAGGATGCCGTTGGCCTTCTTGGCCACCTGGGCACACTGCTGGCTCATGTTCAGCCACTTGTCGATCAGCACCCCAAGGTCCCTCTCTGCTGGGCAGCTCTCCAGCCTCTCTTCCCAAGCCTGTAGCTTTGCATGGGGTTGTTGTGGCCCAAGTGCAGGACCCAGCACTTGGCCTTGTTGAACCTCATACAATTGACCTCAGGTCATCGATCTAGTCTAAGTCCCTCTGTAGAGGTGGGAAGGAACACAAGTGCACATCTGCTAAACAGCAATGTACAGACATTTCTAAAGGAACATTTACATCACACTGGAAGAATTTCAGTGAACTACAGGTCAAATGAGACTACAAAATTGCAATATCTTATGAGAGGCAGAAGCTTATAGAAGTCAGCCAGGATGTGCAAGTGGCAATTTGGAAGGCCTGCCCTTAGGTACGCTCCCATTCATGTCAGCCCTGACATACATCCAAAGCAGAATTTGATCCTTGGTGTTCCCTGGCTAAAAGAATCAGCTCCTGCTCTTGGAATTGAAAGGTGTTAATGGTCCCAGGCTGTGCACTGTAGAAACTCCTTGTTTATGGGGCTTTTGTTGTCTTTTTGTGGAAATGAGGGGAAAGATGCTTCAATCTTTTAATTGACTTAGTGACTGTTAGCAGGTTTGGAAAGATTCTGCAGCTGGTTTTGGTGGTGTCCACCCAGCAGTCACACAGTTAGTGCAGCTAACACCTTCTATTGCTGAATTTATTGTTTGAATTAGTCTCCAGTCTGTGCAATTCTCTTGCAAGTGAAAACAAGCTGGTTCAGAGTGAATTGAACAACAGGGTCCTAAATGGGAGTGCAATGTGAACTACAGTAGCAAATTTTCATGGATTAATGGCCAAATTGTTGTCTCATTAAAGTCCGATGGCAAAATTCCCATAGGCGACAATAGGGACAGGATTTGACCCTAAGAAAAGATGCCATTTGAAGCATTTGAGCATCTCCCAAAAGCCAATTATTAAATCAGAGGCGCCATAATAACTGTGCTCAAATTTATTTCAGGACAAGGAAGCGCAGTTGGGAGGTCAGTAAATGGTCGCCATGTCATTTCTATGGTGACTTCATTGCAGAGCTCAGCACTGGCCTGTGTAGGGTGCTGACAATAAGTCTGAGAGGAGAAAGAGCCTAAAAGAATCACATTGTAACCACTGAAAAGAAGCTATTTCCATCAGCCACCTTGTCAAGCAACTTGGCAAAGGAGAAGCAGAAAGGTCTCTTCTGGTGACTGACCTCCGCCGCGTTTTGCTTCTTTCAGTGCCATCAATAGGCACCACCTGGCTCTGCTCCAGGCTCTAAAGAAAGCTCCAAGTAATCAAATGGTTGCTGACAAAACCACACTAGCAGAATGTGTTTGTTTCTGCCGTACAGTTTAATACCCACACAGCCTCTTCCTCTAAACAAAAAAAAAATTACCAAGAAAAATACATTTACAGGCCTCTGTGCAAAAAAATGTGTTACGGTTACACACTAACTTCTTATTTGTTTGTGTTTGTGGTTAAATAGAAGCAATCGACTGGTAGGGGCTTTTCTGAACTGCTATTTTATCTTAAACACTTCTGCTAGGACCACTAACCTCCTAATGAGTGATTATTCTGGACTCTCTCATTAACAGAACAATAAATGCTAAGCACTTGCATGTCCTCTTAATATGCTGAGATACTTTTAGCCCTGGAAACTGCAGAGGAGGTCTTAAAATTAGAAAGTGAGGAACTTGGTTGTCCAACAAACTGTACATCTAGAAAACTCATGTAACCCTCTGAATGAAGTGAAATCCTATAGAGGAAGCAACTCACCAGTTACTGCACTGTGGTGCAGAAACAGTATCCAGCTGGAGTAAATGAACTGAAGGGTAGCACTGGCTCACTGGGGTGAGACAGGCTGACTTGTAACAAGCAGGAAACCTGATTTTGTATTTTTTCGTTGTTTTTCTTAATGTTCTTTCTCCTTGGCTGGCAGTGTTTATGCATATATTTGTCTGTGAGCAAGTTCTTATTACCAGAAGGCAGCCCCAAAACTTTGGTTTTACTCAAACAGTCAGATGTCTAGATCCATTCATACATCTTTTTTTCCTTTTCCAGATGCTTTTACTCTGATTTTATATTAGGGCTATTTGGCTAGAAATTAGAGCTTTCTTTGCAAGCAATTTTTAATGACTTTGTGTATGTGTAGCCAGCCCCTCTTAGGTTAATTTTATTTTACCAAGAAAAACAAGTCTATAAAATAAACAAACTACTAACAGCCACTGTAGTGGCTACCTAGCATCTGTAGTTTCTTGTTACCTTTCCAGTCAGAGTTGTGGAGATATTTAGGCAGTGCTACATTAAATCTCTGAGATCTGAACACAATGCAAATTGGAGACCTATCCTAGTAATACATCTTTGATAATCCCAGTATATATCTTTCTGCATCTACAAGTAACTAAATATAGTTATCCTTTATCAAATTTTACTTGGTTTTCCAACTTTGTGGCTAACCCAAATAGAGAAGAAGTACCTGCTAGCTGAAGTGAAATTGAAAGACATTAATGTGAGACATTTCAGCGTAGTAGAAACTAAAGAATTTATGTTTGGAAAAATGTACTTCTTTTGCATTTGTTACAAACAGTACCTGATACTGGGCTTTGACTCTGTTGATTCTATATAAATTAAAAAGCATCATTGTCTTCTTCCAAGGAATTTAGCTAAATAATGTAACAACATTAATTTTGTTATAGTAGCTATATTTGTTTCAAAAACCTATTTCAAAAGTCTGTCGTACAATTCAGCTTGCTGTGTCCTGCCATCACTTCAACTTTCACTTAAAGGAGGTTTTATTTTTTAATAATAATGAAATCATTGTGATTATTTGCATTTATTTTTTTGTCTAGCAAACAAATCCCAAAGACTTATTGTATCTGATCTGCTCTGAAAGCAACTGGAGTTTTGCTGTGTAATTCACTGGAGCCAGGGTTTTACCACTGGAATGCAATTTGTCTTAACCTAGAAAGAAGGGCTAGGCTGAGTGCTAAGCCAGACCCTCTGGCTGAGGAACAAAGGAACCTTAGTCCACTTTGCTTTCCCTTTCAGTACGTACAGGGTATGATTTTGCATGGCCTCAATGCCAGCTTCATCATTTCCACCCGAGCCTTCTGCTGGACAAAATCCTGCATTAAACTCCAAGTAGAACTGTGAGCCTTGGGCAGAAGAAACAGGTTTCAGACAAACTTATGAAATTGGCTTTGAAGTTTTCATTTTTAGGATTTATTCTAGCAGGAGGATTAACTCAACATTTTTGTCTCTAGGTCCTCCTAGTTGCTCATCTTTGTGTTTTTGAAGGGTTGAGTTGTCAGGACTAGGAATAAAAGGCTGTAATGAATTGTGAAGGGTATAGTTGGTGAAGGGAAAGGTTTTGGTTGTTTCCAGAAGGTCACACCCTGGATCTACTTGACTTTTTCTGAAAGCCCCTTACAGAGCTAGATATCCTCCACAGGATGTACGCAGCTTGCAGACAGTTCGCCCTGGGACGCAGTATCTGCCCTGCCTCAGAAGACTAGACACTGCAGGACAAGCTCTAAAGCAGAATTCAGTCTGTGTAACCAAGGGCTCAGATTTCTTTAAAAAAGCAAGACCCAAGGTTTAACGTTGCTGTCTGGAAACCAGTGGATACACTTGAACTGATGGGCTCACAACAGGCGCTGTCCTGAAGGGAGCAGACAGCCACTCTCTGCCAACTGCACTTATTTTGTGACCTTCTGGTGTGCACCAAGTTACCTAGCACAGCCTAGAGCAACAAATGTGTGGGAGCTGTCTGAAGGATCCTCTGTATTTATAACTGACAGTATTCATACGTAGAACGTTTTCATGAAAGTAACTTGAGTTACTAATAACTGTGAGTAAAACAAAATTTTAGTGGCAAGTTTTCTTTATTGTGTGGTGAAGTAGCAGTAAAGTTTTGCCTGCATGTTTGGCACTAATAGTATTTGTTTCGTTGGTTTCTGACTCACACACATCTAATACCAGCTAGAAAAAACAAGTATCTTGCTTCAGGAAATCACTGGAGGAAAAACAGAACAACTGCACAAGACCTTCTGCTCAGGTACTTCTCTTGCTGCCCTGATTAGGGCTTCCCAGCAGGAAACAATTTCCTCAAACAGCCCCCAGTGTTATCAACTCACAAACCAATCTGTGCAGCTCAGTGAAGGAAAAGTCTGCTGCCCCTCAGTGACATCTCTTTCTGAGTTGTGGGTCCAGAGGGACTCGACTAGCACCCCCATGCAGAGACTGCTGCTTCCTTGGCTGGAGATCCCCTGGGCTTTGCCAGCTACTCTACTGCTCTTAGGCAAGTTCTCAGACACAAGGATATAGTATCAAGCACATACTACTGAAACAATTACAGAGGTATGAAGGCACAAGCAAAACACTATGCTGTTCTTCTTAAATTCCGGTTAAGTTCTTTCAACAAACAAAAAAACCTACCAGTTTCTTTACACAGGTATCAGGACTGGGACCCCAGCTTTAGGGATCCCAGACCTTTGTCCAGAGCACGTTTTTTATTGAAGAGGCTGTTGATACAGTTGTATTCACACTCTTAACTAACTGCTAAATAACTCCCTGGGGTGCCGTTCAGCTTCACGCCTTCTCTCTGAGAGCATCTTTCCTTCATCAACATCAATAATGGATCAGTCAGTCAAAACTGCTGACCTCTTCTCCTGAGCTGGGAAAGGATGCTGTTGTGTGGCAGCTGGGCAGAGACACAGCCAGAAAGTAGATTATGTTGGTTAACAACTGACCTGGCAAACTGATGGAACAGGAGTCAAAGCTTTTTTTAACACACAATACATGCCATAAGGATACATACTGTTGAGAACCATGCTTTTATTCTAAGGGATAATAAAGCAGAGTGTGACTTTTTAGTTTTTGTTCTATACTAAACATAATGGTAACCCAACAGCTTCAGGAGTGAGTGCTACCTTGCCCAGTTTTTATTAACATTGTGATAACTTCTTAAATCTCAGTTTCAGCCCCAGGAGGAAGACCATTGTGTCTGATAAAACATCAGATAGCCTTTGAGAACTGACAAAACTGTACTGATGCCAAAATGTAGCCTTGTTTTTCCCAGAGTAGACAACAATAGAATCAGAACGGTTTGAGCTGGAAGGGACCTTTAAAGATCATCTAGTCCTACTCCCCTGACATGAGCAGGGACATCTTCAACTAGATCAGGTTGCTCAGAGCCCCATACAAATTAATCCCTTGCACTTCCAGGGAGTGGGCACCCACGACTTGTCTGGCCAACCTTTTCCAGTGTCTCACCACCCTCATCGTAAAAATGTCTTCCTTTTATCTAACCTGAATCTACCCTCTTTTAGTTTAAAAGCATTACCCCTTTTCCAGTCACTACAGATCCTGGTAAAAAGTCTCTCCTAATCTTTCTTATAAGCATCCTTTAAATATTGAAAGTCTGTAATGACTGTAATAAGGTCTCCATCCAGCTTTTCAGCTCTGAATATTCAGGGCCTAATTCTTCAATCCTTTCAATTATTTTAAAAACTGAGCAAGTTCAAAATAATTTTACATTTGCTTTACTCTGGTGTCACTGGATGTTTGTTTTGCCAGGCCAAGGAGAATCAAAACCCTGGACTGAAACCTGATTTTGAGGGGTCTGTTCCAAAGATATGCCCAATGTTATCAGCTGGTTTTTAAGAAAACAGAATCAGTGGCCATCCTGTTGTCCTGCATGCAGGTCACAGCATGTCAAAAGTGAAAATCACTTCAACCTTCCCAGTCTTTGCAGACTCTGGCTGGCTCTGCCTCCAGTGCTCCCCACACTGCACCAGGCTCTGTCAGCAAGGCAGGTATTGTTGTTGAAACCCAACTTTGAACAGCAGGTTTGAAGGTCTGATCCATGAGCCGATGTCTCCTAACAGAGTTGGATGACTGAAATCAGTGCTTTAGCTGTTGCCTTTTCCTGATCATCCACATAGCAACTTATTTTGGGGTAACTGTTGTGTACTCAAGGAGCCCAGGCTGTGTTTGTTACCCTTACTGCAGTCACGCTTCATCTTTGCGTCATTTAGCCAAATTGTTTCAGTTACAGAAGAATAGATGTTCTGTTGGAGGAAGGAAGCTGCTCGGACAATACTGGTCTAAGCTAGGAGAGGCTGGAGTAATTGTCCGGAGGTGGGCCGGCAGCAGCCATGCCAAGAACAATATTATTTACATTCTAAGTTATAGCATCGAATGGAATCAAGAACAGAACCAGTTTTTCACTTCATCTGAAGTTTTGCCAAAGGCGCGATTTACAGCTTCCTAGTAATCATCAACAGTTCAGCTGTCTTGACCAACGTGTGGTCACGCATGTTGCAAACTGACATAAATATTTTATAACATCTTGCTGCAGTTCCTGTTCCACAGAAATGTTTGTCAAACAGCTCAGGGAATCAAAACTGGTTTAATCTTTAAATTTCATCTCAGAGTAATTGTACTTTTTTTTTTTTTTTCCCATTCTGAACTTGGATAACTTGTTTCATACTGCCCTTGATTAAAAACAGTTGGAAGAGGAGGATGGGAGTTTCCATTTGTGAACTTTTTTGGAAAAATCTCAGGAACTTTATTAGCCGTTTGATTTATAGTCTAGTGTAAATATCTTTCTAGCGTGGTGAGTGCTTTTGAAACTGGAAGTGGTTAAGCTCAATCTTGAGAAAATGATAAAAATTAAAGCACTTGTATGAAAATAGTGGTATTTTGTCACCTGGAATATTTGGTCATAGTTCTACTCACACCATATGGAAAAAAAAATGGAGCTGAAATTTTGAAGAGCAAAGAAAGTGGAAAATACAAGGACTGTATCATTGGAAGAATATTTAGCGGTCCTGAGGGGGAGGATGATAGAAAGGATGTATCATTCTGTGTTTGTGTTATTGTACAAATTGCTGTCCAGATGCTCCAGTATCTGGGCCAAACATGCTGAGTGCTGTGCATTCAACTGCCTATAACTTAGAGACGGCTCCAATCAAGTTGACAATAGACCGAGATAGCAGGGAGAGTTGCACGCAGAGGTGATGAGAGCTGTAGACACGAAAGGTCAGATCACACGTATGTGAGCACTTCATGCATCTTCCTTCTTCCTCTCTGTGTTATAAAGGAAGAAGAAGTTTGTAGTAAAATACTCAGACGAGGAGCTGGGTCAGAGGGTAGTCACGGTAGGCTGGCTACTCTCCTGTTGATGCCAAAAGTAGTTTGGACAGTTGGATGACTGATCTCAGCATTTAAGCAAAACATGTGCTTGGTGAAACAACAGCCCTTGAGGTCAGCACAGGGAGTATCTTAGGACTGGAGGCTGGACTGGAAAAGTGCATGCAGTTGTGCTACACATAAAGGGATGGATGGATGGATAGATAGATAGACAGAAAGACAGACAGACAGACAGATAGATACAGCTTTAGCTACCTGGCTGCATTAAAAAGAAGTTTTGTGAAATACAGTTGTAGAAATGCTGGAGTAAAGAGAGAGGGAGGGAGGCACCTGAGAGACAAAATAAAAGACCATTGCAGGGCAGAGCCTGTGGAAGGCTGAGAAGTGAGAAGAAAAATGTCATCATGCTGCAGAGCACAGTTAAACTCTAAGGTGAGCTGCCAAATGAGGACAGCATGAAGGTCTCCTCTTGCCTTCCAAAGGGAAGCTGGACACTGTTGAGAGTGCTGTACATCTCTTAGCTGCTGTGCTTAGATGGGCACTGCAACGGGCCACTCGGTGCCTTGGCCCCGTGCACATCACGATAGCTACCATCTCCCTGTTGAGTCCCAGCATAAGCTGCCTGGGTTGAAGTTCATTGATGACCTTGCAGTCCTGATGGACTGCAGAAGCGGTGAGGGAAAAACAAAAGAAGTGTGAATCACTCAGATGGGAAATGGAGTCTCACACAGATTTCCTGTGGGATGCTCTGTGTTTACCTGCGTGTTTAGTTGCCTTCAAGTGCCAGTTGCATAAATGGAGGAGAGCTTAGTGGTGGTTTTTTCCAGTGCATTTGTTTTACTGACATGACAGATTTCTTATTTAGAGCCTTCTTTATTTCTCATACTCCTAATCATTAAAGGAAAGCATTGCCTGTCTCTAAAATTTTTTATCTGAGGGTATATCTGAATGTTTTGTAAGCATCTCAAATGGCTCTTGGTACCCTGAAGCACACATATGTTACATCTCATTAAACAGCTATCAAAATTGTGGTTCAGAAGCCAAGCCTGCTTGTCCTTGATTAGGTGGGAATGAGAAGAGAGCATCTGGTACTGCTCAACAAGCTGCTGCTGGTGGTTCCTTTCTAGAGAGCTTTGGTAGAAGCATACAAGGACAAATGAACAGTATGGTGGAGAAATCAGCTCTGATAGTGTCAATAACAGAAATACTCTTGGTTGCATTCACATTAAGCTCCCATCCCAGCGATCTGCTTGTGAAACAGCTATTTCTATGGCTTATCAGTAGTGTTCAACCAAATAGAGCCATCAGCAACTGTCTATGGACTGTAATCCAGCTCCAACCTGCATTTGGAGCAACCTCACTTGCTGAAGTGGCAATAGCAAATGAGATACAAATAGCAGACTCCCAAACTCCCTGCATGATGCAGTTGGCAGGCGAGCATTAAGTGCACAAGCCCGATCAATGTAATTTGCTGGAACCTCAAAAGGAAGTTAGTGCTCTCTATAGCACTGAACCCAAATTTTATGCAACCATGATTCCCATGACCAGCTGCCTGTACAATGGGAGAAGTTTCTAGACATTCTAAAACTGGCTTTTAAACTGTACTCTCTTAATGTTTTTGGATCACATTTAAACCTTAAAATTGCCTTGATCTTTCTCCTCAGACATACTTGCCTGTTCAAATTGAGGATAAGGGCTGGTTTTCATAGACTTAGGAATGCAAGTGTAATTTATGCTGAATTCTTCCTGTCTAGGGAAAACATCATATGTGGGAGAAATGTGTGTCTGCAGCATCACAGAAACTGCCATATTCTGACAGAAATACTGGGGTTTGTGCTTGGCAAAACTCTTGCAAAAACTGATTTATTCTGCTCAGTCTCCCCATGAAGTGAAAGAATAGCATCCCCCCCAGCTGAGATAGATAGCCATGTGAACTACAAGCTTCTCATTTCTAAACTGGACTAGCTCATTTCATTCACTAGTTGGCATAAAAAAGTGTGACAGTGGTACGTGTAAAACAGATGTGGAATTACAAAGGGAGGCTGGGAGTCATGTAGAGGAGACACCAGGGCATCTTCATTTTCTTGGGAGGATCAATGCGCTGAGATCTGTGCACCAAGATCCCATGGGATAATTCTGATAGGGGGCTGAGAATTTGGGGTTTGCCTCAGGAATCTGCCCATGTGCTTGGCTGTTGCACAAAACCTGATGTCCTCATTACTGCTTGCTCCATCGGGCGTCCCTTCTCTACCCTTCTCTCTGCTGCTCTATTGCTCCTAATAATTTCTCAGGATTTCTCCAATTTTTTTTTGCCAATGACACCAAGTTTTTCTGTATCGTGGCGGTACTGTTCTCCAAGTGGTGATTTTACTCTTCTCCTTTACTGAAAGACACTTAATGCTTGTAAAGACATTAGGGAATCTGGTAAATAATAATTCAAAACTCCACCTGGTCTATTTCTCACTAAAGCTAAAGCAATATTCTCAGTAGCTTGGCTAGAATTCAGTGAGGATCTTAATACTGCTTTTGTAGGAAGAACAAATGCATTGAATTTGGCCCAGAATTTGAGTTTCTTTTAAAAAGAGCAGTATCTTGTCACCTCTTGGTATTGTCTGTCTTCACCTTTCCTTTCAATAGCGGAATTATGCTATTTTTAACCATCTGCAAAGTTCATAGGTCCTTCAAAAAAACAGCCTGCCAAACCAGCTTTTCTTTGGGGAAGTTTCTCTAGTTCAGCTTTAAAAATATGTTTTTCTCAATGCAACAGACTCATGTTTGCAGACAAAACACACACAGTTTCTAGCATATGGATTTATTTCTTGTTTGGTTTGTGATGTTTTTTTCTGTGGAGGAAAAATTGCTGCCCTGGAGGCTGTGAGAAATAGTAATAAGTTCTCTGCTAAATTTGGTGTTGAGCTGTACCCTTGCAGTCTGAAATCACAGTGCAGGGGTTGAGGAGCTTAGCACTTAGATTCTTCCTGTGGATTAACAAACAAAACCCCGAAGACATTTGGCTTACAAGTTTTATTTATCAAAGTAAACCTCCTGTAACATGTGGGAACAGCATGGCTTTGCTTCTTCCTGCCTGTGACTCTGTCACATCTTGCCTGTCATGTGCCCATCAGAGATGTCCTCATCAGTAGAGCACTTGCTTCTGTGAGATAAACCATGCAGGATCAGGTCCCTGGTCAGCAAGTATTCTGGCATGGGGACTTTGTCATATTCCAGTTCGGCTCATTCTTATGTTGCTGTAAATCAAAAGTCATTGATGTAAGACTAGGTGAAAATGAAAAGAATGATGGAAATAATACATCCCTCTAATCCAGTGAAAGGAAGTTACTTGCACAAAACAGAACAGTTACTGATAAAACCTCATTAATAGCAGGGACAATTTATGTTGCAATTGAACTAGTGGACCTCCTTAAATGTGGTTCCCCAAGAACTGAAACAAACATGAAATGGAGTTGGAGGTTTTTTAGATGTTCCCAGGCTCTGTGGGAGAGGAAGGAAGAACAATATGAAAGCATTTGAAATTCACAATTATATCACTTTGTAGCAAAAGGGATGGCCAAAAGTGTGGGATTTTTTCAACTAGTGACTTGGAACCCAGAAAGAGGCCTAGACACTGTAAGAAGGGTTTGTACAGCAAAGTAGTTATTTGTCCAGCAGTAACTACTGAGAAGGCACAGTGGGGATTCTTTCCAGATTTCAGAGAAGACATGCTGAACAATGTCTTCCCCATAACCATCATGTGTTTGGGTTTTTTTCCAAGCTTAAGAGCACAAACAAATACAAATTAAGGTAATAAGAAGCCACAAGACATTTAAAATATGAAATTAAGGCATTAGCCCTGCAATGTGCCTCCTTCTCTCTTTTCATGCAAATAAGATTATCAATACAGATTTTCCAGGGTGGGATGCTGTGCAGGACAGGGCCTGTAATAGTTCACACCAACAAGAGAAGCTTAAGTAGCTGAGGAGCACTGTGAAGAGGGTTATCAAGTCAGCTGGAGCTGAGGAGGCCACAGTAGGATCTGATCTTTGTGAAGTCTTTCACAGTGTAGAAAATTGATGTTTTCTGCTGTTGCTCTCTGCTCCCCAGCCCCCGCACACATTCTCAGTGAGGATTAGTTTAGCTATTGGTGCTCACCCCTTACGGGAGGAACTTTTGCTTGCAGATAGTCAAAGTGCATCCTGGCTGTAACACTGGGCAGGTGCAGATATCTATGGAAAACACATTACAGGAAAAATCTGCATGGAATAAGCTTATTGAGTTCCCTGACCATTAGGACTTCCCTAGCATGGCTGTTAACCTACTAATTATAAAGGGAGAAGCAGATTAGCTATGCTGGCTCTTGCGGCCTGTGGTGATGATCCCTGTGTGTCTGTATTTCCACCATGTCCCTTTCCTGCTTTCTGTTGTTACCATACTAGGAACTTCCCTGTTCCAGGAACTGTTTCCAGAGTGTTGAGAGATGTTCACTGATCCTTGTTTACTCAGCTCAGAGACTGCCAGGCCAGCTTACAATTGCATGGATTAGGGACTGTGGTTCCAGAGGGCAGGCTGAGAACCACAGCTTGAGGCCCAGCATCCCAGAGGGCAATGGCCTGGGACTGTACAAACAGCATAAACCCCTCGGTCTGGCCCAGCCCACCCCACAGCCCTCCCTGTGCTGTGGCTGCTACTTGCAGACTAGAGCAGAGGGATATTTGAAGGTGCAGTAAGCCAAGACTTTAATCCAAAAAGATGGTGAGCAGTGGGAGGTGGTCTGAGCTGCAGTGAGCTCTGTGCGTTCTGCACTAGGTAAGGACTAATTCACCCCTTGATTAAGCCTCCACTGTCTTAACGACAGTTTCCTGATATCCTAGGAACTAGCATTTTGTGTCTTTGTTTGCATCTACAGAAGTATGATCTGTAATGAGTAATTATAAGGTTAAGCCACGCTTGCATCCCTCCTGCTTGTATTCCTTCCTGAGTGAAACACCCGCTTCTCACTGCCAGAGAGCACAGGTGGTGATAAAACTAATTGCTATCTGTGAATTGGCTTCACCCTTCAGTTTCTAAAATAAGTGGCTTTTATGGTCTTGAGTTGAAAAGAGGGAGATGGCACACAGCAGACTTGGTGCTGTCAGCTGGAGGAAAACAGAAGCATTTGAGGTTCTTTGCTGCAAGCCTTTTTCCACATGAAATGCCTCACTTACCCCCATGTAGTGTGAAGCCTTGTGGGCAGCTGATACTTTTGCCTTTGTTTTTGGGTAGTGACATAGCATCTGCCCTCTCCATGACAACTCATTTCCCTCACATTTAAAAATGAATCAGAGCACCTGGCTTTAGCTCTGCAGGGCTGTGGCTCACCATCTAATCATTAGACCTTTCAAGACCAGTAAAAGAGTGGTATAATATGGCTTTCAGGCAGTCTTTAAAAAAAATCTAACCCTAAAAGCTTTAATCTTAAACATAGCAATACCTCAGTGAATTCCGGCTTTTGATCTGGGGCAGAATGTGTTTCCAAATTCATTTCACGCTGTGCTGTTTCAGTGAATATAACCACTTCACCCAGGGGTTCTACTCCTAGACCTTCTGGGAAACTTCAGAAAACAGCCTTCAAAGTTAGGCCAGGGAGTTTCTGCTCTGCTCCCAGCCCTACCACAAAGCCAGTGTATGATGGACCAGCTTTGTACTTAGAAGTGTTTTGAAGATTTAACTGGTTGTGAAGACAGCAAGTTCCTCACAGCACGTGGTTGCAGTCACTCCAGTATGAAGGTGGTTATACCAGTATAGCTCATCTGGATGCAGCAGATGCAAAAGTGGGGTGAGCTAGGGATGCTGTATATTAGTGTGACCGTGCTTACCTTGGATCTTTAACAGCACAACTACGGTTGTGTTCAAACAGTTCAATCTGCTCTCACAATACAAAAACATGCATCCATGTGCGTGGATCTCCCAAATGCTTAAGATTCAAGTTCAGAGTCTTGAGTTTGCAATGTCTTGAAATAGTGGGTCAGCACTGGAGAAGACCAGACTGCTGGCAATGTGGAGATGTAAACTAGCCAGACATTAAGCGCTGAGCCGAGTTGTGCCCGTGGCGTGCACAAGTGTCCCTTCCAGCCCAAGGTACATCCACAAACCATTCTACAACCCCATGCTCCCTTTTGACCCCAGTCAGGCTTAGTATTTATTAGATTAATTTCCAGTAGCACTTCAGGAGGTTTCCCAGCACACTGCTGACACCTTTCAGCCTGGTGACCTCCCCCTCAAAAGAGGAAAACCCCCAGCGAGCCTGAAAGACAAGTGTCCCAATACAAGTGCTTCACCTTCATGGCAGCTGTAATTCCATCACAGCTCTCACACCTCCCCAGGGTAAAGGGAAGCTGGATGCTCCTGAGCACCCTGCATTGTTGGAGGTGTCATCTAGGCAGAAGCCAACCCTCTGGAAAAAAAAAAGTGGGGGTGGAATACTAATGGCCATGCAAACTGCTGCTTCTGTAAGGCATCATGGTATTATGAATAGACATGAGCTGAAATACAGATTTTTTTTTTTTCTTGTATTAAGTGTGTGATTATTTGATAAAATATTGAAACTTTTTCACTATTTTAGTGGGTGGAAAATAACCAAAAGGCCTTTTTTTTCTATTGAAAAAGTACCACAAGAAGATTTTCAGTGGTTGGGGGCAGCAATGCCTATGATATTGTGCTTCTGCCTTTTCTATCTCTTTCAGAAGAGGAACTGCCACTGGTTTACTTTTTTTGCTGAGCTTCATTTCTGCTTCAGAGGATGAGCAGGGGTCAGGTCTGTGACCCTGATCAGCCAACCTTTGATGTGACTCTTTCTAGATAAGCAAGCAGAGTATTCAGTGCAAAATATTTCTGTATCCCATTATCTATCCTCCATGTTCAAAGGTCACAGGAAGTAGATGATTTGAAATTGTATCTTTTTTTTCCATTCATTGCAGATAAACTTTGACATTCACAGTAGTTGTGTTTTCCCTTCTGTGATACAATATTGTCAGTGTAAAGCCAAATAATGACATAGAGCTGATGTCCAGTGTTGATCTTAGTCTAGTATTTCAGAAGTCTCCAGTCTGGAGATTACAGATGGTTGCAAGTTTTCTGCTGAGAATGTGTTGGTTTTTTTCTAAATTCAGAAATGATGACTCACAAAAACTCAAACTTTATCTTGTGGGAACATACCAGTTCTGCTATGAAACTCATTTGGAGAAAGGCTTCTCTGGTCCAGGAAGGAAATTTGGGTCAGAAATGTAAGGCACCTCAGCAGAACCAGCCATGTCGTGGGTACAACATTCAACAATGACCGCAGATACCTCAATGCTGTTTCTGGGTTTGACAGCAAAATCTTGACCTCCCAGGCAACTGCTGATTCCTTGTCTGCTTGCTGTAAGTCGAATGATTTCTCTCTGCCATGTTTTTACATCAAAGATTTCAAAAATCTTTGGCTCTATGCTGATACAGAGCAGAAAAAAATATGAAAATGCTTGTGGGGTAGAGATTGTTTCCTTCACAGATGTCCTGGAGGCTGAATATTTTTTCTGAATATATGAAGACTTTTTTATTTCCAAATATGCACTGGGGAATACTTTAGTAATAAAAGAGGTGTCTCACTATGTGCAAGCATCCGGGAAACAGGAGAATCGGTTTCAGTCCTTTCCTTTGTCCTTTTAGAGGTTAACTTGACTGATACAATTTGACAAACATTTTCATCAGCATCTGCACCACTCACAAGTGTACAGCTCTTCCAGCAGTCCATGCCCATGGCTGTAGGTCCCCAGCGGCTGTGCCCAGGTTTGCTGGTGTCTGTACAGCTGTCTATGGTGTATCATCAGCCAGGGGAGCTGCTCTGAGCTCAAATGACCTGGTTATTTTTAATCTAGGTACTTCCTCTTGCTGATTACCCATGTGACTGCACACATGCTTCTGCTGGCACAACCGTTGGGATGGCACAGGGACGGGAACAAGCATCAGGAGGTGAGGGAAGGCTGCCAAAACTAAGATCATCAAGTTATGTCCTCAGATTTTCTCGTGTAACATTAGTAACAGTTATTTGTCACAGAGAAACACTAAATGTATGGAAGAAAATAGCAGCTTAACAGCTATGTAGTCATAAAGGTGCCCATTAAGATTTTTTCAAGCATTTGTCTGTGTGCTTGAGTAGACATAGTCCAATAATTACTGATTTTTAATATTGTGCTGCCAGCTGTTCATCAAGATGTGAATCAGTTGGTTATTTATGGGTGAAGATTTCATTAGGATTTAAAATCTGTAGACGCTTCTAAAAATGTTTCCTTCTATCCTGCTGTCTAATCTCATAATCAGCATAGCAGAAATCCCATTAATTAAAGACTAAGACCTTTTATAATCTTCTTCCCAGACTGCAGAATGCATTTACCATTGCTGCTCATCAGGCTGAATCCAGTGCAGGGGGCTACTGGTCATCTGGAGCATCAGCCCCTGCGTGCATGGGAACAGGACATGCTTAGGCTCCTGCCTAGGAAGGATGAAATTGTCCTGTAAGAGCAGGGATATCCCATGCAATCTAACATTTGAGCTTCAGCTGTGGGCCAGTCTCATCTATTAAACAGGACTTGTGGCACTCTGTGTTCTCCTTGAGTGAAATTAAAAAGGCTATCACTGAGAAAGCATTCTACAAGTGTCGCCAGGAGGTCAAGGGAGTTGATTCTGCCCCACTACTCCACTCTCGTAAGACCCCACCTAGAGTACTGTGTCCAGCTCTGGAGCCCTCAATGCAAAAGGGACATGAACATGTTGGAATGAGTCCAGAGAAAGGCTGCAAAAGTGATCAGAGGACTGGAGCACCTCTCCTATGAGGACAGGCTGGGAGACCTGGGATTGTTCAGCCTGGGGAGAAGGCTCCGGGGAGACCTTATAGCTGCCTTCCAGTGCCTGAAGGGGCTACAGGAAAGCTGGGAAGGGGCTGTTTACAAGGGTGTGTAGAGACGATGAGGAGCAATGGCTTTAAACTAGAGCAGGGTAGATTTAAACATTAGGAAGAAATCATTTACAATGAGGGCGGTGAAGCACTGGAACAGGTTGCCCAGAGAGGTGGTGGAGGCCCCATCCCTGGAAACAGTCAAGGTCAGGCTTGAGGAGGCTCAGAGCAACCTGATCTAGTTAAAAAGGTCCCTGTGCACTGCAGGGAGAGCTGGACTAGATGACCTTTAAAGGTTTTTCCAACTCCACACATTCTGTGATTCTGCATGTCATGTCTGTCTTCTGCACTGCTAATATGCCATTGATACACATTGTGTCTGGAGATAAACCAGAAGGTAACTGAAGTTGATGAGTTGGATATACTATACTATCCAAATCTAAATCTTTGCTAGCTAGAGGTTAGCAAACGTGACTCCCATCTACAGGAGGATCTGGGGAAGTACAGGCCTGTCAGCCTGACCTTGGTGTCACAGACAGTTATGAATGAGATCATGTGGAATGCCATCACATTGCACATGAGGGACAACCAGATAAACAGGCCCAGTCAGCATGGGTTCATGAAAGGCAGGTCCTGCTTGATGAACCTGATCTTCTTCTGTGAAAAGGTGACCCACTTAGTGAATGAGGGAAAGGCTGTGGATGTTGTCTACCTAGACTTTAGTAAAGCCTTCGGCACTGTTTCCCACAGCATTGTCCTGGAGAAACTAGCTGCTCGTGACTTGGATGGGCACATAATTCACTGAGTAAAAAACCTGGCTGGATGGCTGGGCCCAAAGAGTTGTGGTGAATGGAGTTAAATCCAGTTGGCAGCCGGTCATAAATGGTGTTCTCCAGGGCTCAGTGTTGAGGCCACTCCTGTTTAAAATTTGTATCAATGATCTGGATGAGGGTATTGAGTGCACCCTCAGTAAGTTTGCAGGTGACATCAAGTTGGGTGGAAGTGTTGGTCTACCTGAGGGAGGAAGGCTCTGCAAAAGGATCTGAACAGGCTGGATCAATGGACCAAGGCCAATTGTACGAGGTTCAACAAAGCCAATTTGTCAGGTCCTGCACTTGGGCCTCAGCAACCCCATGCAACCAAAAGGGTTGTCACGCACTGGTACAGGCTGCCCAGGGAAGTGGTGGAATCACCATCCCTGGAGGTGTTTAAAAGCTGTGTAGCTGTGGTGCTTAGGAACATGGTTAGGTGGTGGACTTGGCAGTGGGTTTACAGTTGGTCTCGATGATCTTAAAGGTCTTTTCCAACCTAAATGATTCTATGATTCTAAACCTGGCATGTGATTTGTAAGGGACTGAGAGAGCTGGGCTTTCAGGAAGGCTGCTGAAACTAGGAGGCATGAGGTAATGTAATAGGAGTGTAAAGTGAAAGTAGCACTAAGGATGCATGCACTGTGAAGTTGTAGACACTGGAGACCAACCAAATTCAAATGGTAGAAGAGTGAATCATCAAAGCCCTGCTGATGCTGGGACTGCTAATCCAGAAGCTGTAGGGTCTGGGTGTTCCAAGCCCCTTGCAGCTGAGGACTGCCTCCAGGGTCTTGGGAGCTGCATGTTGTTGCTTGACTTCCTCTTGGATATCCTATCTGGTAGTGCATATAGTGCCGTTTGAACATACCTTCCTCTTTTCTTCCCAGGGAATGGCTTTTACGCTTGAAGAGAGGCTGCAGCTGGGAATTCATGGCCTCCTTCCTCCTTGCTTCTTGAGCCAAGATGTTCAAGTCCTCCGTGTCATGAAAAACTTTGAGAACAAATCTAACGATCTAGACAAGTACGTCAAAAACATCTTATTTCCTCCTCCCTCCCCCTTTAATTTTCAGTTCTTTAAAGCCCCCAGGAAGATTTGAGGATCAGGGCTCACAGGTTTCCCTCAGAGTAATTTTTTTCCAGCTGTCCATACTCTCTTGCACCAGGAATGTTTATTCTGGCCTGTCTGCCTTCACCTCAGTTACATGCCATCTCAGTCCCAAAATAGCACTGGTACTGCTTTTTTCTACCACCACATTGCTGGAGAACTCTGGTATTTTCCTGGAAATTCACCACACTTGGGGTGCAAGTGCATAACAAAAAGGCAGTCTCTGCCCCAGAGCACTGAAGGTAGAGTACATGTACTGATCTGTATGCTCACCAATACATTCACTAGAATATTGGATGGAAGAACAGAAAGAACCTGCCAGCTGGTAGGAAAAACATTTAAAAAACCTCAAACAGAAGCAATGATGTGTAATGACTAATCTTTCTGTTCCTCAGTTTCCATTGTGTTCAGTGTTATTTATCAGGATTATTGATGGAAGATGGTGTTTCCCTCCTGCTGTGGCTGATGGTAGGGCTTGCATTTCCATCTGTCTCAGTTGTTACTGGTCTGGAGACTGAGGCAGAAGGACTCCTCCCGTGTAGAGAAATTCCACTGCATTGAGTTTCCTGTGTCACAAATGCCTGTGTCAGTCTTGCAAGTCATATCTTTCTGGCAGCATGTGATGCTTTTTTGAAGCCACACTGGAAGATTGGGTGCCAAACATAAAAGGGAGTTTGTCGTTACGTTCATGCGAGTTTCTCAGACAGAAAATCATTTGCTGTCTCTCTTTGCTTTTTGCGTTTCTCATTTTTCTGGCTTCAATTTGACAAATTCAATCTTAGCCAATGAAGCATTTTCAAGAAAGAAAAATCTTTGGAGAAATGTAATGTATTCTAGATCTCTAAGTGGTGGTACAAACCTGGTGATGCACATGCAAGTCTGGACAACACTAAGAATACAAAGTTGATCTAACATTTTTATTTTCTAAATTAAAGGGGTTTTTTTGTTTGGTTTTGGTTTGTTGTTTTTTTTAACATGGAATTTAACTGTCCTTCTGTATTTAGTGGTTAAGTAATTGAGTGCACGGGATAATGAAGAGAGAGGTTTTGTGGAAATGCTTTAGGAAAGACAGTGCTTTGAAATGTGCATATTAAGATTTGCATATATGCATATTTCATCTTCTAGACTGCATAATAAATGTTGATAATAAAGGTAATGTCCCATGTAGCCTCAAAGTCTACTTTTGACCTTTTCCATTGCATTTGTTTTTATTGCAAATTCTGAGATTCTGAGTGTACACATAGGTCTGACTTCCAGCTCTACCAAGTTTCTGTGAGCTGTCAGTGAGGATGGTGGAGCCAGTCATGTTTGCAGGGAAATTTTGCTCCCCAATGTAGAACTAAGGACTGTCAGGGCTTGGGAGAACTTTTACTGAGTGAGCCCACCACTGCTTTTTATCAAACTGCCAACAACCATCAATACTAACACCTATCTATTTGATTTTACTTTTAAGGTATATTGTTCTTATGACATTACAAGACAGGAATGAGAAGCTTTTTTACCGAGTGCTGACCTCTGACATCGAGAGGTTCATGCCCATCGTTTACACCCCAACGGTTGGCCTGGCTTGTCAGCAGTATGGTTTGGCTTTCAGGAGGCCACGGTGAGTGAAGACTGTTCTTGCCTCTTTTTTCAATTTCATGTGAATGCTTCTTTTTTATCCACAGTCCATCTTTGTGTGTGTGGCCCAAAACATCTAAAACTTGATCCCTCAGCAGAAGATGGACCAGCAAGCAGATCCATGTGTGTACATTTGATGATGAGCTGGGGAGTGGAGAACAGCTTTGCCTTCTTCCTATAAACAGTGAACAGAGTGGTTTTGTTCTCAAACAGTACTGTACAGTCTGTGCAGCTCAGCTCCAAACAGCTCTCTGAACTTATGGCTGCACCCCTCCCCATCTGCTGTCTCAGGAGCACTGAGTGCCTTCTGCAGTGCTGCCGTTTGAGTAATTGCTGGATTTGGGATACATTGTGCTGATTCTGAACTTTGGTATGCACTTCCCCAAACCACCCTGCAGGAATCATTTTCATAGGAGGTGAGGCTCTGCATCAGTGCCTTCCTTGCTGCTCAGAACAGTGACTGTAAATTCACAGAACATTAAACACTGTGTACCATGTTGGAAGGCCCTTTTCCACTTAATTCTTTGTAATGATTAACATTCAGATATAGCCCTCATTAGCATTCTGAAATAAATTATTTTCCTAGCCTGAAAATTCAAAGGTGAGGTTCAGTTTTCTTTGCAAGCTTTTTAATTTTTGTATCCTTGAAATGTACCAATAGGCAGATAAAAACTTTAGCTTTTGCTATAGAATGGAATAATACTGGTTTAAAAGCATTTCATGATCATGAGGTGTAACTGCAGTTTCATTTGAGAGTAGTGTGATAGATGGGGAAACTGAGACCAGTTCTACTAACTGACTTAAGGTCAAAGTGAGGACCCTGAGGCAGACTATGAAGATGTAAGGGCTTGTAGACAGATGAGGAATAACATATTATGGATAATCTTATATTGGCAAACACTCTTGCATCCTGTTTGTGATCAAAATTTCTAGTAAAGCTCCTGTATCCCTTCACATGAGCTGCTCCTCAGCATTGCTTTTTGATTTGTGTCTATCCCAGGTAATTGTGTTCTGTTTCCTGATACCCAACTTCTGGATCTGCTGGGCTGTGGTGGAGTCAAGCCTTGGTCATATCCCCTCTGCCTCCTCAGTGTGCAGGAGGAAACCAGAAAAGGAATTGTCCTTTGTACAGGCAGAAGACACTTACTTCTTCTGGGCAGGAGTAAATGGTAGCAGAGATAAGAGGACCCAGAGTCTTTCCCCAGGTGTTGAGCTGTGAGCACTGTCAGGCAGGGAGGAGCACACTGCTGGTTCTCAGCTAACCAAGATTCACAGCAGGTAATTTCTGCTGTACAGCCACTGTATCTTTGCCTTCAGTTTGCCTTTACCTTGCAAGAAGTTCAAACAATATTTGGGAGCTTTGCTTTTTTTATTTTCAATCCCTGTTTTTATCCTCAGGAGAACAGGGGTGGTATTCCATATACTGGACTGTTTGCAGTTGTTGCTGGTGGAGAAATCCCCTTCCTGTAACTCCATTCTTTCTTACGTTTTAAACACACAGGATTTTACCAATGTGGTAAGAACATTTGTTCTTACAGTCTTGCATTGTCTGACAGTTCTGCTGTTGAACTTGGGCTTGGAGCTGCTCTGGATTCCAGCCTGTGGCTTCTACAGGAAAGGGCAAACTGTCATGTCCTTAGTACACTGAATTTCCTATGACAGGGAGTTTGTTTCTCTGCAGATGGAGAGTGAATTTCAGCCTAGCCTCAGGTTTGGTTTTAATCAAGGTTGTTTTAGCAAAAGAGTGGGTTTGTTCCATAAAGAAAAGAGCTATTGTATCATTTAAAGCTATGAGATTAAAATGAGAAGCATTCATATGTGCTTTTTTGTAGATCTGACTCATATTGTCTTGCAGTATGTATGTCCTCTTCTGGAGCATATTATGCATGTAAGGATTGTCAAGCACTGGAACAGGCTGCCCAGAGTCACCATCCCTGGAGGTATTTAAAAGCTGTGTAGATGTGGTGCTTAAGGACATGGTTTAGTGGTGCACTTGGCTGTGTTCGGTTTGTGGTTGGACTCAATGATCTTAAGGGTTTTTTCCAGCCAAACTTATTCTATGTACATCAGGAGCCAGCCTATAAAACAGTTCTGGATAGGATGCTAACACTTTCTGCTAGAATCATTGGGACCTGCAGATTTGGGGAGCTCAGAAATTAAGATATAAGTTTGTATATCTAGTTCTTCCCATGTTTGTTATCCTAAGCTGCATTGATAGTCTGGAAAGGCAATTCTTCTATAACCTAGCTGCATTTGGATCAGAAGGTTTTTAAAACAAAATGAAGCCCACGTAAATATATTTCATTGATGTTTTAGGAAGAACATATCACCTAGAAATGAGATGATGTCCAAGACATTCAGTTTTGCTCTGCTGTCACAGCAAGCCTTATCACATAATCCTAATCATTAACTGTTTATTTTAAATCTGCAATAAAGCTGCCCTAGTAGCCCATTCCAGTATGTAACTCTCATGTAAGTAGAAAGTGGTTTTCCCTTAGTATATAACCTAAATATATATACCTAAGTATAAAACCTAAAGGAAGACTGTGGCCAGTAGGTCAAGGGAGGTCATTCTCCCCCTCTACTCTGCCCTGGTGAGGCCACATCTGGAATACTCCATCCAGTTCTGGGCTCCCCACTTCAAGAGAGTCAGGGAACTACTAGAAAGAGGGCAACAAAGATGATTTGAGGACTGGAGCATCTCCCTTATGAGGAAAGGCTGAGAGAGCTGGGACTCCTTAGCCTGAAGAAGAGAAGGCTAAGGGGAGAGACCTTATTAATGCCTACAAATATCTAAAGGGTGGGTGCAAGGAGGATGGAGCCAGACTCTTTTCAGTAGTTCCCAGTGACTGGACGAGGGGCAATGGGCACAAACTGGAACACAGGAAGTTCCATTTAAATATGAGGAAAAACTTCTTTGCTATGAGGGTGACAGGGCACTGGGGCAGGCTGCCCAGGGAGGCTGTGGAGTCCCCTTCTCTGGAGATACTCAGAATCCACCTGGATGCAGTCCTGACTAATATGTTCTGGGTGATCCTGCTTTAGTGGGGGAGTTGGACTAGATGATCTCTAGAGGTCCCTTCCAGCTCCAACAACTCTGTGATTCTGTGATTCTGTAAATGTTCTTTGCCAATGTCATCCTCTCTCTGGTAGCCTTTTCAGGGTAGAAAACTGGGATCATGTTCAGCCTGATGGTTTTCTTGCTGTTCTGTCCAGGTTGTCCCACTCTCGAATCTCCTGTTTGGCTACATTCCTCCTGAAGTGCACCACAGAAAAGTGAGCACTGCTTCACCTTGGAGGACTGGCAGTGCCAAGGGAACTGGAGCAGTTGGATCTCAGCTTCCACTAACATGTCCCAGCGTGCCCTTGCCTTTTTTGGCATTCTCTGAGTGATCTGGGCACTGTAATTCTTTTTGTCATCTTCTCCCTGTGAAGCTTTTTCTTTGACACAATTACCCCACCAGATATGTGCCACTCCATAATTATGCTTTGCATTCCTCCTTGCTATGTGTCCGACTGTGAACTCTGTCCCGTTTGGTTTGGGTCATCTCTCCAATGAATCAAGGTCTTTCTAAACCTGTCCTCAGGACTGCTGTGCTTCCCAGCCCAGCTCTTTGGTCAATGGGGAGCTGGTTTGAATGTTTGCTGCAGCAATTACCTTTTCATCCAAACTGTCACATTTAATGCTGTTGATCAGGCAAAGGAGATGAGATATCTCAGTTTTAAAACACCACGTGGTGCTCCAGCATGGATGGATGTGCACATACAGCACAGCTTATGGTGAGGAGGCAAGTCTGTAGAATATTATGCAGTCTTTCTGCAGCCACAGCAGCAGCAATTAGTGACCTGTGGACACAATAAGCTTCTTCCCTGTGTTGAGATCTTTCTCAGCCCCATTAGTGTTTGGCTTTGTATTTGAAGGTTGAGCCTGGAAAAATTAAAACTAAGTAACTTGCTTACAAAGCAATTCTTGCACAAGAGCATCTGAAAATAATCCTATGAGGTCCAGCAGGGCTTCTCTCAGCAGAATACATTTATCATTGTTCTCATGGCTGCAGATTTTGTTTGCCAGATACTGCTGTCATAACTGTGGGGCTCTGTGCCTCTTTTACCTTTCTTGCTCCCTGGACTTTTTACCTGCTCTTCTGCAGGGCTAGTGTCTGGAGTTGTCTTCCCAGGTCATGGCTCCAGCATCCTTTCTGCCAGGAGATTTATCTGCTCTAAATGGGATCAGGCACTGCTATTCTTTCCTTTTGAAAAGCTACTCAACCAGCAGTCTTAAAACACAGGTTTTCTCTGTTTACCAGTAAAAAAGTACTACTTTGGAAAAACAGTCTTGCAGACATCCAGCTCTTGGCATGCTCATCTTTGATCTCCATAGTCTCCCTCCTTCAGCTGATGGGCCAGCCACAGGTCCTAATGTCCCAGCATGTTCCTGTCTCTGCCTTCCCCGAACTCCCACTGCCTTTCTTTTCAGGAGTTGCTTTAAATTCTCCAAGCAGGCTTTTCCTTTTCTGTGGCTTCAGAGAGAGGTGGAATAATCAAATTATTAACAACAGCATTCTGGCACTGTTCCCCAGAAGCTCTGAAGTTTTTTCTGGAAGGTGTCTATGTTAAATAATATTTTCTTGTTTTCCAGACAACTCCCTGCTCAGTTACTAATATTAATTCATTAAAAGTCACGCAATAAGCATGAAAATCTTCAGGCCAAAGTACAGTGTCATTTTATATTCTGCATTTTTTAAATAAAAAAATAGAAATTATTGTGTAATCTATTAGTACAGGTTCAAGTACCAAGCAATTCCACCTCTGTCACACTTCTCTCTTATGTGATCAGACTACGTTAAAAAAGCACAAAAGAAGAAGAACTATGTCCAAAGCAAAGTCTTCCTAGCCATGGAGTCTGTCAGCAGCAGTGGCCAGTAGCAGGTACCTCAGGAGGAGAGTAAGACTAGAGTTGGTAAATATGCTCATTTCTTGTGGGCTTCTCAGGTTATGCTGCTCCACAGTTTGTGTCTCAGGGTCTTGTGGTTGTAGTTTTGTTAAGTCTGCTGCCATGTTTGTATTCACACGTTCTCAAATGGTTTTGAGGGGACCCAGATGTATGCACATTGTCAGAGCCAAAGTATATTGCTGGAAATACTGTCCCAAGGTGAGAAGATTTGGTTCATGTGTAGGTGTAACTCCTTATGCTCAAGGCCGGCCCAGACGTGGGGGAGATTTCTGGAGGGGTTGTACAGCTTCAGAGTCTACAGCTGCACACACAGCTTTGCAGTCTTTCCACTGCAATCCGTCCCTGGTTATTCACTCCTCCCTTCCACCACCCTTGTGCCTGCACAGATATCCATGCAGCTGGGCAAACACCTGGTTCAGAAAGCAGTCTGGGTAGATCCAAGTCTTTTTTGGGCCAGACAAGCAGTAAGTCAGATGGTCAGTTCACCACCAGATGCGACAGGAGCTGTGCTGGCATGGTGAAAGGGATGTGTGGAAGCAAGAGAGAGCTGCTGAAGGCCTTATCTTCAGCAGCATTGGTAACATAATTGTAGCTTCAAGCAAAGGACAGGTTACCCTTGATACTAACAAACATGGGCCTTGGAAGTTTTTGCTTTTCAAAGCCTGGGGATCCTTTATCCTCATTAGAAATTTGGTAGCAGGAAGCAATTAAACGTAACAGAACAAGGCTTGCAACTTTCTGAGACACTAAAAGAGGAAAGAAAGGAGGAATCCTTGTTTTTTGATCTCATTAACAGTCACTGTTATCTTAGGAAATGTTTCTACCAGCCCTAAAAGCTTTGAGACTGATTCAGAGTCCTTTTTGCTTTAGAGTGAAGTTACAAAGTCCTCTACAAAGAAAAGCGCATATTACTATTGTGATCTTTTTTTGCTTTTTTTTTTTTTGCTTGTTTTGCTTTTTTTTCCAATGTAAGATGTACTTAATATCATGGAGGTCCTTTGCAGAACAGGACTGAACATTTACCATGCAAGTTAAAAGATATTTTTTAAGCTGGGGGATCTCTTTAAATTGTGACAGTATCTTTGGAAAGAGACTTTGTATTTTTTTCACAAAGAGAAAGCAGAGAGGGAACTTATGTCTGGGCATGGATTCAGGGTTTTACTCCTTGTGTAATAGTGAGGAAAACTTTGTTATAGTGGCAGAAGCCCACAGCCTCATAAGACACTGGGTATATTATGAGCATACCAGTATTTGAAAATAAAAGGTTGTTGGCCGCTCTGCAAAATCTTTGGGCATCCCCTGAGAGCATGACTGGAACAGGTTGGTGCATCTCTGCTGGAAAAAAACTTGCTTAAGTTCACTCGCCTTTTCTGGAGACATAAATATCCTCAAGAACTGGTTGCAGAACAATGAGAAACATGTTGGGGTGAAGCTGAATGTGGAGAATGGAAGCTAACAGGATGCAGATGGTGCGAAAATTAAGTCTGACAGAATAATGATCTGTGTCTGTGATGAAAAATGAGCAAGTGAAACATTGGTCAACCTACAGAATTGTCTTGTCAACAGATTGGCTCTGCTGAGGCTTTTTATTTAAATGGTGTTGTGCAGACTGAGCAGTAGAAGTGGAAGTTACCTGCCATTTCTAAGCAGTTTAAACCCAAACAAAATGGAAATTAGAAGAAGGGTGTAAATCCCATAGACTTCTGGGCATATGGAGAGAAGAGCTGATGTATCAGCTGTGGTCTGAGGTACCATGAAGACTCCAAGAATAGGATGGACACTGTTGGAGCTGTGAGGCTGTACCAGGGTTATTAAATTGGGGTTGGGAACGAAAAAGGACTTTGATCCCTTTTTTCCATAGAAAAACACTCAGTTCTCCTTCCACACGTCCGGTCTTTCCTCCTCCCTCCCTTAGTTTTCCTGAACAAAATGTATGTGCAATGGCTCTAACACTCAAGAGGAACTTCCATAGGCATGAGGTAAAATCTCAGACCCACTGAAGTTAACAGCAAAGTCTCACAATGGTTTCTGAAATTCAGGCTTTTCCCTGCTCTCAGGGGTGATTTGGATTTCAGTCTGTTGAAATTCCCTGATTTACCAGGAGAAGCTCAAAGGAAGAGGTGGAGTTGGCCAAAAGAAAGAAGTTGACCTGGTCAAGGAAATTCAAGAGGATGTGTTCACATTTAACCTGGCATAAATCTATGCTGCTGCCACAAGGAACAACCCCACCTTAAACAAAAAAAATGCCAAAGATAGGGAGGAGGGGAGATAATTTGTTAGAATTATGAATACCAGGATATAAATTGGAGGGGAAATAACACTGACTGTCCTGAAAAACTCAAACAGCAATATCCATTGGGCTGTAGGACAGCCTCTACATGGACTGTGCAACATGACCTGGGGACATTATTTTGAGGACTAATTCTCTTCTTTAACTGTTTCATTTATGGAGTATTTATATAAATAAATGATATAGTTTTCTTATATAACTCATACTGACTTATGCCACTGCAAGGTATCTGTGAGATGCTGTCTCATGGTGCTGTATAACGACTGTGTCAGAGCTAACGAGCTAGCACCCTCTAATAACAGGGCATCCATTTCTGACATAGAAGAGAAACCCACAGGCAGCATCAAGAGATGTTTTGCATTTGTGAAAGACTTCCCCAACGGGTCTACAGGGTCTAATTCTTACCCTTCTTGGGGTTTGCTGTGTTTTGCTGTTGTTATTTTTTTTATTGGAGAACTCTGTGTGCAGATACACTGTTCAAACATTTTGACAAGGCAAGCCACACACATCTTCAGGATATGGTTGTGGAAGACCTGCTGTAAAAGCTGCTATTTTCTCTGTTTGCTGCAATTTATGGCAAAAGTTAATTTCTTTTTATTAGTTGGATTCACTAAGACAGAATATGCCAGGTTAGATTTTATTTATCTGAAAGCTGACTGCTCTGCTATTGTCAAAATAATATTTCTTTGTCAAACTTTGTTCTAATTCTGCATTCATTCTTGGGGCTCCCTGCAGTGCACTTTGAAAGTGAAGGTGTGGGTCTTGGAAGAATTGGCACAGTGTGGGAAGGAAATATAATCAGGGTAGGACTTAATCTAACTTCCCAGGGATTTTTGATCCCACCTTAACATCTGTACTATCAAGTAAAACACAACATATTATGTGCTTATCAGTGAAAACAGATGAGGGCTCCTGTGGTCAGCATCACTGAGCAACAGCACTGATTGTCCATCTCAGCATGTGTCTCTTTGCAACCCTGCAGTCCTCCAGTTACTGAGGTACTGCCAGGGTCCAACATACAGGCAGGTTTAGGAGTGAGCCTCCAAAATGGCAGAGAAAAATCAGGGCTGAGATGGATTTTCCTACAGGTTTCCCTCTGGTTTTGAATGGAGGGCTTAAAGACCCCTGAGCATGATGAGCTTAAATGCAGCAAAAGATATTGCAGCCCCAGGTCAGATGGGGCTCTGAGCAACCTGACCTAGTGGGAGGTGTCCCTGCCCATGCAGGGAGGTTGGAACTAGATGATCTTTAAGGTCACTTTCAACCCAGACCATTCTATGATCCTATGATGATTCTGTGAATTGGGGAAATGCCCATACTTGCCAGTTGGTGGGATCTTTGGGTGGTGGGATTTTATGTCTCACCTCAAAGCCTGATCTTTGCCCGTGTGCATCTGTAAAATTTACACATGGGTGGCAGAGTAGTTACGAGCAGCCTGGCTTCTTCCTTTCCCTCCTGCACATCAGCAAGAAGGGAGCTCTGGGTGCTGAGGGTAAGAGAGAGTCAGAGCCCATGCTGCAGACCTGCTTGGCTTTTACCCAGCCCATGGCTCCAGGAGCTTAATCCTTACATAGACCTTCCACAGTTCCTCTTAAACATCACTACTGAAACACCACTGCTGAAAAGGACACTGGAAAAAATTGGTTTCTGAAATTTTCAAATACAAGCAGGATTTAACCACTGAATTATGCTATGACATGATAGTTCTTTGGCTAAACCAAAGAATCCAGTCCTGAGAATCCAGCAGGGACAAGCAGCTGATGACAAGCCAAGTGCAATGAGGGTCTGTTTGCCTCCTCCATTAATGCTAGACTGTGGATAGCAGAGATTCATTTGGGACCTGATGCCAACCCTCTGCATTTTTACATTGCTGCATAAAGACCAATAACAGTAGTTACTGAGCTGGTGTTTCTACATCAACTTCCCCATGCAGAAGAAAAAGCTATTTATTCTTCAGGCTGTTTCCTTACTAGCAGAACCAATAAATCCAGAATTCCTCCTGATTCCTGTCCGTTGTCCCCTAACACATCCCCTTTGCAATATCTTCTGTTCCCTTCTACACCCCTTTCATCCCTTCTCCACATCCACCCATGTTCCACCACAGCCACCCATCTCAGCCCATTCTTCTCCCCTTACCTCACCTCTTCTTTAGGGAGCAGTGGGCACAGTTTTGGGTGCTCTGCTTGCTGTCCCTCTGGTTTCCTGTCTGTGCCCTTTTGATCCTACCCCATAACCATTCCTTTTTTCATTTGGTTTCCTCTACAGCCAGCTTTTTCCTCCTTTCCTCTGTCTTCTTAGTCCTGCAACCCAGGAAGACTCTGAGGTTTTGCTAGGGCTCAGTGAGGATCTAAGTGTGAAGCAGCACATGTTGTGTCTAATTGCAAGCTATCTTTTTGACCAGCTGTCAGAATAATAATGAGAGGAAGGTCTATGTTCCTGTCCCCAGAGTGATGGGGACGTGAACCCTTTTCCCTTTATCTCAACAGTAATTTCCATGAAAAGGTGTAGGAACAAACATCTTTGAGACCTTTGCCTTTCTGCTAAATTTGCTTGAAATGAGCTAGCAGGTAAGAGAGGATACAGAGTGATGGTATAAACTACCTTTTCCTGGGAAATAAACTGCTAAAAATAGTGCTGGGTGTTAATAACTTGGCAAACTATGAGATGGATCTGAACATTTTGCTTTGGACTCTGTTCTGAACCTTCCTGCTGTGGCAGGGGTTGGACTGTGCCAAAGAACTGGGGAGGCTGTAGCTTCCCCTGGAGCCTCTGTGCATTGCTGTCTGCATTTAGGAGCCATCCCTCCTATGTGCTCATCAAAGTCTTTCTGTTCCTGATCTTTGGCAGTTTCCTACAGCTTAGCTGCTTGCTGTCCCTCAGGATCATGTAGATTTCCCTGTGTAGTTTTGGGGGGTTGGTGTGATTAGTGAATCTTTCATAATTGTACCTTGGATCCTGTATATTCTGGCACTCACTCTGAATTTTGTTTTTTTTGCCTAAAATAAATGACAACTTTTAAGGACATTCGTAATATTAATGTAATCATTCATCTTGCAGATTATTTGAAATTAAATCTCTTGGTGTACTTAAATTATAGGATATTGCCTTATAGAGCTCTGTATAGATTTCATTAACAGTTGATTGTACTTGGTTTCCATTATTCTTTCATCAGTACCTCAGGGTATGTTCAGCATCCTACAATTTACAAAGAAAATGATCTAAAACAACAAAAAGTTCTTGGCTTTTATTATAAACAAATCTGTACAGTATCTGATGGATCACCATGGAGATTTTGTCCAATTGGATGATTAATTGTAGTGTGTGTAGACAAATCAGTGCATGCTAGCACATTCATTCTTTCCAAAGCCTGTAGCCCACAGGCATTTCTAATCTCAAGCTCCCTAAAAGAGCCAAGCAATTCCAAAGTTTATTTTGTTGTTCCAAAAACTCTTATCCTGCTCTGGCAGAGATCTGAACAAAAAAAAATCAACAGTAGGGGTGCAGCTGTTTGAAATGTCTCTCAAGGCTCATATTGCTCAACCTGTCAATTTTGTGTATGACTCTTGGGAGTGTAAATTAAATAAAACCAAACGTAGGCCTTGGCTGTAACCACATTTTACAGCATCTCTAGTGCAGCCTGGCCTTCAGTCCACACTGGGCTCTCCAGCCTTTTCTTCTGGCAAAGCAGTGACAATTTTCTGTAGTTAGCATGCAACGAAAGCCAAGGCCATCAGCTGATCCCTCCCTCACATGTGTCCCCTTTGCAGCTGTGGACAACCAAAATACCTACCAGTCAGCTGGGCTTGGGACATAATTCAACCTAACTCAAAAGAGCACAGAGCAGCATGCAGCAGCAGTCAGCATCCTTCCTCAGTGACAAGCCAACTTGTCTTTTTCTTAACTGAGTGTAAAGATCATTTTGCCAGGTGAACCTCAATGTTACTCTGAGACAGTCTTGCTCAAAGCTTTCCAGGAGCATCATGCCTTCATGTATCATATATGATAAGTTTAAAGAGGCCACTACTTGTATAGATGTAGACAGGCAACTGAAGGCATAGGAGTGCTACCCAAAACTACAGCACAGGACAAGACTAAGACTGTAAGAGGAGCACAGCACTGGCCAAAGTGGTTTTAGATGGAGTCTGATAAAGCAAAGGCACTGATTGCACTGGGTTTCTGCTTGATTGCATGTCAGAGGCAACAGTAGGCTAGGAAAGGGGGGTGAAACAGCACCAGGAAGGTTGCAAACAGAGCCACTGAAGCACTGGTTGTTGCCAAGGAAAAGCTATCAGGGAGAGGGAGGGAGGCTTTGGGGTGGAAGGGAACTGAGGACAGATTTGGAGCTGTGAGGAAAGAAGTTGCATATTTTCACTCCCCTCAGAGTTTTGGGAAATGAAGCTTTGGGCATTCTCTGTAAATAAACAATAGCATTTTAGAGATAGCATTGCTGGCTCTGTCATGAAATGTTTCTTCTAAGGGGAAATAGCTCACACAGCAGCATTGCTAACCATGGAGATCAGAAAGGGAAACACCACTTTGGCTTTTTGAAGAAGTAACTGCTCGTTGAATGAAAACATTAAAGAATGTTTTTGTTTCCTAATACCTGAGACTTGTTAAAATTCGTCCCTTCCCAAATGTCTTAAAGAAATTAATGTTATTCTAAAAAGCCATCACTAGTGTCTGGTGTTGCTTCCTCTAGGCATCAAATGTGTTCCATCTCCCTTGTCCCTTAACACTTTCTAAAATGAGCCTTGCAAGTCTGGGATTGCCTGCATTATGGGTCTTTCAAAATGCCATCAGGTTGGTCAAGATCTAACCAGTACTGAGTGCCACAGCAGGATCCTTCCCATGGCTCACATGGTAAACCATGTAGCTTTATAATTCCTGGAGCACTTCCATGAGCTCAGGCAGAACAAAATAGAAAAGAAAATAATGAAAGTTGAGAAAAGGTGTTGTGTGGTGTAGGTGAAGATATTCACCCCTTTGACAGATTCTGCAATGATGATCTGCAGTCTGCTGGATCCTGCAGTCCAGTTTGGGCAACTTGACTTGACCTTCTGAAATCCAGATACAACTACTCTCTCAGTTATAAATTAAGAAGTTCTAAGACTCCTCAGAGTTTCCTGGAACCTTACACTGGCACAATAAAATCTAGTCTGACTTCCACCTTAACTAAAGGCAACTGGAGTGAAACCTGTGATGTTAAAGGACTAATAACTCTGAAACCCTAATGAATGCAGGTTGGAGCACTCCCCCCTCTGAGTTACCCTGACAAAGGTAACTGCTCTCTGAAGGTTACTGTTTAGCCAGAAATAGTGGTATAGTGTGTACATTCTGGCTTGATATTGCTGGAGTAGTTAATTTTACTAAGCTCTATTTCTTGTATTTTAATCCCCATGCATATGTGTTCAGCTTCCAGCTGTGTGCATGGCTTCTTCCCTGGGGGGGGGATAAAGATATACAATCACTAACCTCGTGTAGAATGGCAAGATCCTGGGCACAGGTGGGTCTTCCAGTCCAGAAAACAAAGATGTGTGTTTGCCCCACACAGTGCCCATGTAGTATGACTTGATCACAATAACTCATCTTTTTAGCATTTTATTTCAATTGAATATTTCTTACTGAGTCCCAAGGGGATTAAAGTAGTGCTGCCTCATTGTCTTTTTGTTTCTCTAAAGCAATTTATCAAATATAATCCCAGGAGAGATGGAGAAGGCACGATGGTAGAGGCAGCGTATGTTGCATTCTCTTCAGAATGCTTAGGCTGCACCTTTTCCTCTGAAAAATCAAGTTAATTGGTTGTGTTGCTGCTTGAATGTTTCTTATGTACTACCTGTTCACATACACCAGTCTGTCCTCATTAGTATTCAGAGCTCTACCCTGCTGTCCTCAAAGGCACAAATAAGCTTTTGCTCCTGTTACCTCTCCTATAAGCTGTGTACCCTCGAGCTGCTGCTCTTCGCTCTTTGGTCATCAGCAAACCTTTTCCTGAGTTCAGTTTGTGGAGCTTGTCTGTTCCTTCTGCCTGCTTTCACAAGGGATTTTAGGAAAGATTGAAACTCTGCCAATTTTGAGTATCTTATTTCAACATGTTGGCCAGTTCATCTCTGTGGCTAACTGTTGTCTTCAGGGAGGAGAGCATGGCTCTTCTGGGAACCATACAAAATGAAGACTTACCTCTGACCCCTGAAGCTAAAGTCTGATGTGTGTGTGTTTCCCTTTGCATCTTCTTAAAAAAAACAGTGAATTTTCTGAACTGCCTGTCAGAGTTGGTCATTTCATACTTGGCCTACAAAGGGACTTCCAGCTCAACCACTACAAGGATTGCCTTCTGAATGCCTGAACACCTGGTGGAGTCCACAGTGCCTGGACCAGGTTTAGGAACATGGTGCTGCTGGGTGCCTAAAGGCATTGGAAACTCTTGTGTGTTATTGAAACTGGGCCCTTGGCTCTCAGATTCAGCATTAGGAAAATAAGAGGCTCGCCTAGATAGGTGCTCAATTCCTGATGTGGTTATGTCAGTGAGAGAGGTCACTTTCCACAGGTAAGTCACCATTTCTGCTCCTGAAGGTTTCCCTTCCAAAGCTGGTAGTGCCATTAATGGTTTAATTGTTAGTCTAAATTAAGCCATCCGATTTTGCTGGAGTAAAATAAGGAGCAATGGTTGTAACCATTTTATTTTTAGCAAACTCAGGGTACTCAGTGGGAGGGCTTCCTTAACATCAAATGAACATAATATTAGGGAAGAAAAAAGGAGGGACTTTTTACAATGGCATGTAGTGATAGGACAGGGGGGAATGGCTTTAAACTGGAAGAGGGGAGATTTAGGCTAGACAAATAGGAAGAAGTTCTTCAGTGTGAGGATAGTGAGACACTGGCACAGGTTGCCCTGGGAAGCTGTGGCTGCCCCATCCCTGGAAGTGTTCAAGGCCAGGGTGGATGGGGCCCTGAGCAACCTGGTCTAGTGGGAGGTGTCCCTGCCCATGCAGGGGAGGTTGGAAGCAGATTATCTTCTAGGTCCCTTCCACCCAAACCATTCTATGATTCTATGAAATTCTGGGAGGGATGCCTCTCCATGCTTAGTTCTCAGTCACTGACCTGGCTATCTAAGCCAAGCCATTCCTGCCTTGGGCAAAACATGCCATGGTGATAGCCATGAGAACTCTTCTCCCACGTAACATAGTGATAGCAGTCATGAAATTTTGGAAGACCAAGGCTGAACTCTCTCTACTGATGGATCCGGAACAGGGATTGGAAATCAGCCCAGTGCCCTCCTGAGAGGTCAGAGAAAGGAGCTCTTCAGAGGCAGTGGGTACTTGCCCTCTCCCCCTTGTATGAAACTACAATTCACCAAGTTGCAAGGCTGCTGGTGGGTAGACAGTTGGATTCCATCTTCTCCTGTGATCACTGGATGTCTTTCAAAGGTTAAATAGCTGGTGGACTCCCTTCAGCACTGAAGAGAGAGTATCATAGTATCATCATTCTGGTTGGAAAAGACCTTCAAGATCATCAAGTCCAACTACTACCCTAGCTCTGCCACGTCCACCACCAAACCCTGTCCCCTTGCACCACATCTGTCTTTTTAGATGTATCCAGGGATGGTGGCTCAAACACCTCCTCAGACAGCCTGGATCCCCAAGTCCAACTCCCACCCCAAAATATGACAACCCCAATACCATGTCCCTGAGGGCATTGTCCAAATGTTTCTTGAATATTGTCAGGCTTGGTGCCATTACTGCTTCCCTGGGGAGCCTAGTCCAGTGCTCCACCACCCTCTGGGTGAAGAATCCCTTCCTAATGCCAACCTAAACCTCCCCCTGCACATCTTCCTACCATTCCCTTGAGTCCTATCGTTGGTCACCAGAGAGAAGAGGTCAGCGCCTGCTCCTCCACCTTCCCTGGTGAGGAAGCAGTGAGCTACAATGAGGTCTCCCCTCAGTCTCCTCTTCTCCAGGCTGAACAGACAAAGTGCTTTCAGCTGCTCCTCATATGGCATCCCCTCTAAACCCTTCACCAACCTCGTGTCCCTCCTCTGGACACTCTCCAGAAGCTTCATATCCTTTTTGTACCATGGCACCCAGAACTGCACACAGGACTCAAGATGGGGCTGCACAAGTGCAGAGTAAAGTGGGACAACCACCTCCCTTGACCGGCTGGCTGTGCTTTGCTTGATGCACCCCAGGACTTGGTTGGCCCTCCTGGCTGCCAGGGCACACTGCTGGCTCATGTTCAACTTGCCATCAACTAGAACCCCCAGGTCCCTCTCCACAGGGCTGCTCTCCAGCCTCTCACTCCCCAGACTGTCTGCATATCCAGGGTTACCCTGTCCCAGCTGCAAAATCCAGCACTTCTCCTTGTTAAACTTCATGCCATTGGCAATTGCTCAGCTCTCTAATTTGTCCAGATCCCTCTGCAGGGCCTCTCTGCTCTCAAGAGTGTCAACTGCTCCTCCCAATTTAGTGTCATCCATTAACTTAATAAGTAGGCCTTCAAGTCCTGCATCTAAGTCACTTATGAATATATTAAAGAGTACTGGCCCTAAGATGGATCCCTGTGGAACCCCGCTAGTGACTGGTGGCCAGCCTGATGTGGCCCCATTTACTATGACTCTTTGAGCTCGACCCACAAGCCCATTACTCACCCAATGTATTATGTGCTTGTCCAGCTGGATGCTGGACATTTTGTTTAGAAGGATACTGTGAGAGACAGTATCAATTGCTTTGCTGAAATCCAGAAAGGTTACATCAACTGGCTTCCCTTGGTCAACTAGGTGGGTAACCTTGTCATAGAAAGAAATCAAGTTGGTCAAGCAGGACCTCTAACAAACCCATGTTGGCTGGGACCAGTGACTCTGTTGTCTTTTAGGTGTTTTTCAATAGCTCCCAGAATAATCTTCTCCATAATCTTACCAGGCACTGAGGTGAGGCTAACAGGCCTGTAATTACCAGGATCATCCCTGCTGCCCTTCTTGAAGATTGGGACAACATTTGCCAGCTTCCAGTCAATTGGTACCTCCCCAGATTCCCAAGAGCATTGAAAAAACATTGAGAGAGGTATTGCTATGACCTCCACTAGCTCTTTAAGTATCCTTGGATGAATCTCATCAGATCCCATTGACTTGTAAGGATCCAGCTGGAGCAGCAAATCCTGCACAAGTTCAGGGCTGATTGAGAGATTATAATTTGCACAGTCATGGTTCTCTGGGGGTGCTCAAGCCCCTCATCAGTGTTGAAGACAGAGGTGAAGAAAGCATTAAACATCTCTGCCTTGTCTATATCCCTGTTTATCAGGTGTCCATGATCATCAAGTAATGGACCAATGTTATTTCTGCCCTGCTTTTTGCTATTAACATATTTTAAAAAGCCCTTTTTATTATCCTTCACAGTGCAGGCCAGCTTCAACTCTAGTTAAGCTTTAGCTGCACAGATTTCTGCCCTACAGTGGTGAACAGCATCCCTGTAGTCCTCCCATGTTGTCTGTCCTTCCTTCCACTGGCCATACACCTTCCTTTTGTGCCTTAGTTTTAGTAGGAGGTCCCTTCTCAGCCAGGGTGGCATTCTACCTTGCCTGCTTGACTTCCAGCATTTTGGAATCACCTGGTCTTGTGCTCTTAGAAGGTGGTACTTAAAGAGTGACCAGTGCTGTTGGACCCCAGCACCCTGAAACTTTTTTTCCCAGGAGACCTTACCAAGCAGTTCCCCAAGCAACCTGAAGTCTGCTTTCCTCAGGTCCAGAGTTGAGGTCTTACTGTTAGTTTTCCTCCTGTTACCATAGATGTTAAACTTGACTGCTTCATGGTCACTGTGGCCAAGGCAGCCTCCAATTGCCACTTCATCCACAAGACCTTCTCTGTTTACAAGTAACAAATCAAGGAAGGCACCTTTCCTGGTTGGTTCTGTCAACACTTATACCATAAAGTTATCATCTAGATAGTTTAGGAATCTTCTGGACCTGTTTGTACCAGCTGTGTGGTGCTCCCAGTTGATATCTGGCAAATTGGCAAATTGAAATCCCCCACGAGGACAAGTGCAGATGACTTGGATGTATCCTGTAGTTCCCTAAAGAATGGCTCATCAGTTTCCTCATCCTGATTGGGTGGCCTACAGCAAACTCCCACAATGATGCCTGTTTTAATTGTTTGCCCCTTAATTCTTACCCAAAGGCTCTCAACTCTGCCATCACCCACTGCAAGCTCCACACATTCCAGCCCATCCACTATATGCAATGCCACCCCCCACCTCTCCTGCCCCATCTATCCCTCCTGAAAAGCCTGTAACCATCTATTGTGGCACACCAGTCGCAGGACTCATCCCACCAGGTTTCAGTAATGCCAGTAATGTCAAATTCCTGGGAATGGGTCAAGGCATCTAGCTCCTCCTACTTGTTCCTCATGCTGCGTGCATTCATATAGAAGTACTTCAAGTGCATCAAGATGATGTTACTAATGTGTGCTTTTAATTCCTGGTTAACTAAATGTAGATGGCAGCAGTTCAGTGCCCCTTCTTCATGAAGATTAACATCTGTGAATACTGCCTTTGAGATAGGCCATGTGTATGGGATTCATTTGTTGGTCACTAGGCACAGTTTTAAGGAATTATGCTGAATAAATGAACCATTACTTTCCTTTTTTTTTCTTTTTTTGCATTTCTGATCTTTGTGATTGTGACTTGATCGGTGTTGAAGTCAGCACTTTTATTTTTCTTCTTTTCAAAGTAAAGGGCTTTTTCATTAGGATTCCCACCGTTAACTGTGGGAAGATATCTGCCCCCTGGAAAAGTCTTGTGGGAGAAGTCCTTGCTATAGAGAGTAGCCCAATTATGTCTAATTAATCATCATTCGTATGGACTTACAATAGAAATTGTTTTCAGCCTCCTCTAAAAATGAGACTTTTTCTAGCTAGTATTTCACATTAGGACCCCAGGCCATGAGCTGATCTGAACTTACTGGGGCTGAGCAACAGTAGAGAGGTGTAAGCAGCAAAAATGCATTTCTCCATCGTTCCAGCTGATACTGATATTGGTACAACTCCAGCTTTTGTGAGCAGATAACAAGGGAAGGAGAATGGGTGTCTCCACCTGCCAAGAGTAGTCCTCAAGTTAGATTTTTGTTGATTAGAGAGCACTGGGAGCAGCATGAACCCTTCTCCCTGAGACAAACATAGAGGAGGTTGTTTCTTTGGGGTTAGTGCTAACTAAAAGGAGCTTAAAAAAAATCCCAAAATATCTGAGCAGAGATCGGTCAATGGGAAGAATACTATCCTGGGTATTGGAAGAGTCTCTGCTAAGGGTGCTATTTTTGTAACAGCAGATCTAAACTATGCTTCAATAATGCTGTCTTCTGGTTCCTGATTGTATTAAAAAGAAGGCATTTTTGTTTAAACCTTCAAGACCTTTGGGTTGAGAAGTGATTAGCCCTAGTGCAATCAAGTATGCTATTGTCCATGCAAATGCTTCATACTGAGGTTTCATCTACACAATCAATTTTCTGTTTCACGTCTCATATATTTTTGTGGTTTTCCTTTGGTGAATGCAAGTGTCAGAAACTGGGGTCAGATATTCAGGGTAAAAAAGTGTGTTGGAAGGGAAGGTTTGGCTTGGTCAAAGCCAATGCCAGGGCAAATATTCATCTAATTGCATCCAGTTGGAGAAGAGACCCAAAATATCAAGCTCTGCAATGGCTATCTGCATCCTCCTGGCATCCCAGGAAGCATTGGCATTGCCTCCTGGGAGAGAAGGATCATGTGTTCATCGTTTGAATTGCCAGCAATAAGCTCCCCAGGAGAGAATGTATAACAAGGTGTAAGGTAAAGTCATGAACCTCTCCTGCATTTATCAGAATTATTTTAACTAGAAAGCTCTTCTGCACTAAATCAGAAGGTGTTTGACAGGGGTGAAATGTGCAACACCAGTGGCTGTTGAGTGAAGTTCTTATTCAGGATCTTGAGCCTTGGGGTTTTGAAATGAGAACTAAAACCTCAAGCAGTCCCTTGAGGTCTCATTTCCATGCCAGTGAATAGCCTGTTTTTGTGCTCAGTAGCTCATTTCCCTGCATTTTAAAGTTTCACCTGGTTTATTTTATCTTGGAGTTATTAACTTTATGACAAGGCTTATTTTTCTTTTCTTTTTTTTTTTCCTGTTCTTAGGGGGTTGTTTATCACCATCCATGACAAAGGCCATATTGCAACAATGCTAAACTCTTGGCCTGAAGAAAATATTAAGGTATGTGGCATGTCATCTGTGGACTGGGACATTACAGGGAGTTGGGTGGAAATTGGGATATCAAATGGAATTGCTTGGCATTATTTACAGAATTGCCTATTTAAAAGGACAAGTTAAGAAATATTCCCTTCCTCAGAGAATTTCCAGGCTAGTGGTTGGACTTCAGAGAGTTGGACATCCGTGTATATAATCAAGAACATCTTTATCAAAGGTAGAAGGACTTGGGCAATAAAAAGAGCATGAATGATAATAAATTTGTACAGAATAAAGGCCCTAGCAAGTAAGTAAGATATGTGTGTTGAGGAATTATGTGGCTAACTCGCAACTTGTTAGATGTACCAAAGCTCTTTGAGATATCTCAGTAACCAGCTTGCTCACAGAATCGTCACAGTTGGAAAAGACCTATAAGATCACCCAGTCCAACAGGCCACCCAGAGGGGGGCAGGAGGGGGAAGGGAACAACACAACCCACCTGAACAACAACAACAAAAAAAGCCCCATAACCACACACCCAACAAAACCAACAACACCACCCAACCCACAAAAAACCCACCATGCCCACTACAGCCTGTCCTGAAATGCCACGTCTACACATTTCTTGCATACTTCCAGGGGTGGTGACTCCACCACTTCCCTGGACAGCCAGTTCCAGTGCCTGACCACTCTTTCAGTAAAGAAATTTTTTCCTAATATTTATTCTAAACCTCCCCTGGTGCAACTTCAGGCCATTTCCTTTAGTCCTATTGTTATCCACTTGGGGGAAGAGGCCACACCCACATCACTACAACCTCCTTTCAGGTAGCTGTAGAGGGCAATGAGGTCTCCCCTCAGCCTCTTCTTCTCCAAACTAAACAATCCCAGTTCCCTCAGCCTGTCCTCACAGGACTTGTTCTCTAGACCCTTCACCGGCTTGGTAGCTCACCTCTGGACATACTCCAACAACTCAGTGTCCTTCCTGTAGTGAGGGGCCCAGAACTGAACACAGTACTCCAGGTGCAGCCTCACCAGTGCCGAGTACAGGGGCAGGATCACTTCCCTACTCCTCCTGGCCACACTGTTCCTGATGCAGGCCAAGATGCTGTAGGCTTTCTTGGCCACCTGGGCACACTGCTTGTAGGACTCCTTCCTCAAACAAATGAATCATGGAGCACCCAGAACACTGGCAGCTCTGCAAATGATGTTTGATATTCAGCAGCTGAGAATATTACTGACACTCCACCCAAAAATGATCTTGTGAAGTGTTTTTCACTAGAGGTCAGGGCTAGGCAAGTCCCTGGCATTAATTAAAATCAACACTTATGACAGGTCTTGCCAGTCACCTCCTTCCATCAGTCTGAAATTACATGTGCCTGGGAATTTCCCTGGCTATTTACAGGGCTTCAGTCCCCTGTCAGTCTGCTGTTTCTTCCAGGATCAAAGGTTTGGCAGCTGTGACACTCTTGCAAGCATTTTCCATTTCTAAGAGAAAAAAAAAGGAATTTAACATGTTTCCAGAAAAAAAAAGTAATCATATTCATATAACCTTGTCTTGGAACCACAGAGGACAGATGCAAACTAGGTATTTTGTCCTTGCTCTATCCAAAGACCTCAGTATTTCCATTTGTTTCTGACTCAGGACTATGAGCAGAACTCATTATGGCTAAGAGATATGTTTTTGCAGATGGGGAAACTGGCACAGAAAGATTAGAGACTGTTGTTGAAACAGCCCCCTCTGGCACCCAAAACAGACCACAGGAAGGGCAGTGGTCCATGGAGGAGGTTCAGACTATCTACTTTCCAGGTTTGCCAGACTACAGAGGCAGCTGATTTCATCAGTATTGCTGTTTTGGAGTGCAGGGTTCCCTGTGTGTCTGTTCAGACTTCTCCATGCCTGCACTGGTAGGTGCTGGAACACTTGAGATTTTGAGATAAGTAAGGAGGCACCAGGACTGCACCGAAGTCCCTGGAGGGACCCAGGTTTTGAAAAGGCTGAACACCAACACCAGTAAGTCCCATTACACAGTGAAGAAATACCTGGAGATACTGCCCCATCCTTTGCTTTGTAACTCCTTAGAGTTTCATGGCAACAACATTTACTGTGGAAATGGGAAATTTGGGCTGTAGGCCTGGATCCTCTGCCTGGAAGGGCTGGAAGGGTGTTCTGCTTAGCTTAGCAAAGCCTCAGCCAAGCTCCAGCTCTACCTCTCCCACTGAAGCTGGGCTGCTCTGAAAGAATTGGAGTGCCAGAAGCAGAGCAAGTCAAAGAACCCCTTTCTGAGCATACTCATGTGGGAGTGTGGGGGTTTTGTGTCTTTTCCAGGATGGCTAATGAATCCTGCCATAAAGAAACATTGGATAAAATGCCAACAGCCCTCATCAGTTCCTCCCCTTGCTAATTTTTTCTCTAGTTCCTTAATCTTGTACTCTTTTCTTTCTGCTCCATGCCCCACCTAGAGCACGGGGAATGCAGAGAGTCATACAGGATAGTGTTGTGGTAGGGTGTCATCCCAAGGAATACCAGCTATGGGTTAAAGCCACTTTGCAGTGAGGGTCATCTAGAAACCTTATCTCCTACACCTAGACTAGTGTGGGGCCCTGCAAGCTACTGCACTGACCTTCCATCCTTCCTTCCCTCCCTCCTTCCATAGGACACACCCTAGAAATGCACTCAGCATCTGGAGTCCCTGTTGGGATTACTCCTGTACAGGGCTGTTCAAAGTCATGGTGCACTCAAGGCAGAGTACAAATTCTTCCTGTAAAGACTAACCTTGTGCAATCAAAACAGTGACGTGGGAATGCCACCAGCAGCACTTGCCTTTCTGCATTGCCTTGGCAGCTTGGAGATCAGCGTGGTGCTCCAGATCACTCTGCCAGGCCAGATGCCTCCTATTTAGTCATTGCAAAACTGGGCTGATTACATACATATGGTCCAGGGTTATCTCAGCTAACATCAGCTGCCTGAAGACTCAGTGCCTGATCTCAGCTTGTGAGTACTTCTGCAGTGGTCAATGAAGAGGGAGATGAGCATCTTCAAAGAGAAACACCCCTTTCATCCCTTCCCAAAACAGCTGCTGGAGGGAGGAGATGGACTCAGGAGGTTTCTGTCTCTCCCCATCGGCTATCACAGAAACTTAGAAACCAGTTAGATGATCTGCACATCTAACTTTTAGCAAAACGTTAACTAGAGGTATCAAGAAAATTTGTGGCACAGCTGGAAGTAGAAAAAACAGTCAAATTGTTAAACCAGTGGTTCAGTTAGAAGGATGTGTCCTGCTCAGCCAGGGATTGATGTCCTGTTAGTTGAGTTTTGATCACATGAACATGAATTATTAGAAACATTAACATGCTTATATATGAGGCACCCACTGAAACTTTGTGCTTTTTGCTTCATTGTTTTTTACATCGGAAGAGCCACAAGCAAATGTTAATCCAGTTTCCCTTCTCGGATACTGACAGCAATGAATGTCTCCCGTGCTGTGTTTTCTGTTCCCCTGGATTTTCCAGTGTTACCTTGAGGAGCTTTGGTACCTACAGAGTGCAGCACATCTAAGACTGAAGACATTTTCTGTCTCTGATAGGTGTATTTAAGTGCTATTGAGAAGTTCTTAAGACTTACCTGAGAACACTTACATGCTTGGATGGAAGGGAATCTGTGCTCCAGAGAAATATTTTTATTCCCTATGAACTTACTTGTTTTTTAAAAAAATATTCCCTGCACAGTTAGGAGTTTGACTCCTTTTCATATCATTTGCATCAGCTTCAGGATAACCCTGTAGCAGTGCACGTGCTTGCTGCTTGCCCTATTCCCATTGCTGCCTTCCAGTCCCAACTGCATGGGTGTGGTAAAGAAGTGAACATACACCAAGAAACAGATGGAGCCCTCTCAGAAAGAGACTTTGCTATCACATTGATTCAGAAGGAAAAACACATAGGAAATTGTTCAAAAATGCAGGTGAATAAGTGTATCACTGCCACAACTGTGAATTTCCAGTGGAAAAGCTTGTTCAGCCTCTCCCCTAGGGATAGGTGTGTAGTCCTTTTAATTTTAATAGGTTTTTCAAGGTTCACTTTTAGGAATGCTAACTCCTATTGACAAGAAACTGGCAACAGCACAAAACTAAATATTCTACATATAGCAGGACCATTTCAAAATAACCCCTATTACATGAAAGTTGTTCCTATTACTATGTGCATTATGACCCTGAAACTTATCATGCCTGAAACTACTGGAGTGGTTTTGGGGGTGTTTTTAGGGCAAAATAGATGTAAAAGGCAGAATAAATGCCCCTGTCCTCTGTATCTGTAGTTTCTTCTCAGAATTATTCCTGAACTATGTAATGTCATGCAATTCTGTTCTGCTGTTACAAATAGTGGTTTAGGTTGAGGGAGAAAATAGCCTTGGGATGTGTATATTGTTTATATTGAATGAGAAAGGACACTGAAACAAATAAGTATGATTCTTCCTGCAATAGGAAAGTGCAGCAAGAGGTTTATTCCACTCCTAAACAATGAAATGCTTCTCCATCACAGCAGTAAACTAATGCATCTTTATTATCCCCAGCTCCCAAGGAAGTATATCTATTGAGATAGCTTCTGATCCCCCATTCACTTATTTCTTACCAAAGCACACACACGTGTATGTCCTGTGTCCTAAGTTTAGCCCTAACTTCATAGATCAGCAAATAAAGAACTTCCCTGCAGTCTTCTCCTTTGAAATCCAAGCTAGGCTGTGCACTTGAGTCCCCTGCAGTCTGACAGACTATCTGATGTGAGTGCTCTGTTCTTGAAGTGCTGACACAGGGCTGAAAGTTGAAGTTTATTATTGTATTTACAGCTTTTCTCCCACTGTGGGACTGGACTCCAATATCTTCCTGTTCTTATGGGATTTCAGAAGTGCCCCAAAGAGTGCTTGACTCTGGGGACAAAACCAACAAATAGAATAGTTCACCTAAAAATGGTGAGAGACAGTCAGATCTGCTTGGTCATTTGCCTTCTAAGGTCTCCATGTACAGTGTGGGTTGAACAGCTCAACTTTAGGCTTCTAATTTGGACAACATTAAGCAGGCTTTTATTTCCCTTCTTGGCACAAAAAAAAACCCTAATACATTAGCAAGAAAAACATAAAATTATAGATCAGAGAGTTTGGTGAGGCTGTGCTGATGGCTTCTGTCTACCTGCCTCGCAGTCAGGGGTACCAGAGGGAAAGGGATGCAGTAATTACAATGAGTTTTGTTCTGATTATCTTATGTTGGCTACTTCACAACTACTCTACAACAGTGTGAGGACATGAGCTTGCTACTACTTGGAATCGTGGACTCATTAGGTTAGAAAAAACCCTGAAGATCACTGGTACTTCCACAGGTGCAGTTCATAAGCACAAGCACTTTTGTAGAGAGCTGTTTTTCATAGAATCATAGAATCATGGAATGGTTTGGGTTGGAAGGGACCTAGATCATCTAGTTCCAACCCCTCTGCATGGGCAGAGGCACCTCCCACTAGACCAGGTTGCTCAAAGCCCTGTCCAACCTGGTCTTGAACACCTCCAGGGAGGGGGAATCCACAACCTCCCTGGGCAACCTGAAAAAGGAGAAGGAAAATCAAGGCCAGATCTCTTCTGTGCAGTTTCTGGTTGTACAGCTGAGGATCCACGAGGAGCCATGCTGGCTCTGCTACAAGTGAATTGAAGTGTTGGCAAGCAGAGCTGTTCCCACATTGTGAGCAGCCTCAGTCACCTCTACCCTCAAAAATGGACAGCCCCCTACTACTACCATGTTCATTAACATGGTGTCATGTAGAGGGAGGAAATACCCATTGCACAGTGCAACTGCAAAATGGCACCGGTATGAGGACAGTGGAGCTGGTTTTCCTTCTACAGCCTTGGCAACACCATCCAACAGTCTCTTTTGATCCTCCTAGGCTATCGTGGTGACAGATGGAGAGAGGATTCTTGGTTTAGGAGATCTAGGAAGTTACGGCATGGGCATCCCAGTGGGGAAGCTTGCTTTGTACACAGCTTGTGGCGGAGTTCACCCACAACAGTGTCTCCCTGTCCTGCTGGATGTTGGCACAGACAACGAGGTAAGACAGATTTTCATAAATCTGACAGGGGAGAGAAAGAATTGAGATTAATGCTTAACTGAGGCCAGTTAACTAAATGTGGAGGCAAAGCCAGAGGCATCCAAAATGAAACGATGGCTAGACCAGCACTGCAGGGAAGCAGCTGGGTTTCATTCCTGTTTGATGCTCAAGAAGCTTTGGCTCTTATGTGGAACTGAAATAAACACTAAATAGCCTCATGTCCTCCTGGTGAGAAGACTCAGAGTGTTCCCAGTTGGAGCTGAAGGATCAGCTCCACCTTTTAGCGTGGCAAGGTGAGTTGAAAGATTTTGTACAGGAAGTCCCAGATTTATTCTTCCTTTGGTAATTGTGAGAAAACAGACAGATACTTGTGTCTGCGTAGGGGTGACTGCATTTCAGAAAATGGAGAATCCCTGGTGGATGGTTTGGGAATGATTAATTTTGGTGTTTTGTCAGATTGCACACTGTATAGCTCATGATCACCAGACCAGAAGACTCCATCTGTTTGCAGATTTTTGCCTTATGACTCTGGCTCAGAAAGTCCAAAGTGCAACATTTTTTGTAATGCCAGAACAGACATCTGTGAGGATGTCCTTTTTAAAAACGAATATCCTATAGTTATTTGGGATGGCCTGGGTTTGTCCATTTTTTGTAAAATGCACTTACGCCTCACTTGACCCCAAGTAAACCAAACACATTTCTTGAGAGAAATAACAAACCTAGGGCATGTGAACTTTGCTTCTGAAGATAGATGAGTGCCGACGTGTTCAGACATGCCCGTGCTCACTGGAAAGCTAGATTTTCTGCACATCTTTCACTCCAGCCCCAGGTGTCTCACACTGGACACTTGAAAAGGAGGAAAGAGAGCAAAATCTGTGGCCATAGATGATATCTGGGATGAGATCCCAGTTACCTCTTTGATCTCTGGTCCCAGGCTTATCTTATCCCTTTAGTACAGAGGCCTGTCATGAACTGGTGGAATACAGGGTGTACTGATCTCACCCTGATCCATGGTCTTCCCTGAAAAGTGGTAACTCTTAAGTTTGGACTCTCTGAGGCTCAAGCAGGAATTCAGTCTCAGTTTCTCACTCCTTGGAGTTTTCAGTCAATAAAGCATAGTACTTGACTTTGGGTCCTTCATCTCTTCGCACCACCAAGTGCTGGCAAGCTCTGAGGCCCTCATCTGGAGATTTGCTCCGGAGGGACTTGGGTGTAAGTTCTTCTCCACCAAGCTTCTGTCCATGTACGACATCCATTTCTATCTCAGCATCATGGGGGGATAGTAAAAACCAAAGTGGCACCAATGATTTTTAGGCATCTCTAAAGGTCAGTGTCAGAAAAAGGGACTCCCACAGTCGGTCTTGGGCACTTTTGTTCAGCCCAAGATCAAGTGTAACTTATGTGTCCTGGAACTTCTCTGTGGAGGCAATTTCCACATCTGGGGTTAAGATACAGAAGTTGCCATTTTCCAGCAATATAAACAATATCTTTCTTCACAGTGTAAATATTTTTTTAAATTTATTTAATGGCTTTCTAATATGCATAAACCCAGCTTAACAGAACCCTAAGCATATCCTAGGTGCATCCTGCTCCACAAGTAAACTCATTTATCAGTGCAGAAATAAGACACTTCCTGTAGGTATTCATCCTGTTGATCCCTGCTTGTCAATATATATTGAGCCTGTGTTGCCAACACCAGCATCTCAGGTAGAATGTGGTAAATACAGCAGTCTTATTATATTTTTAGCAACAATTCCCAGCTTGTCTTTCTGACAGTCCATAGTACTTTGTATACTCTTTTTTCAGAGCTTGGCATTTCCCAGCTTGCCAGTGGGAGAATTTTATACTCCATGAACCATGCCCAGAGTACATGGCACTGTAGGGGTAATCAGAGAAAGAATGCAAATGGGTCTGCTTTCTGTTTCATGGCCCAGAAGAGTTAATGTGTCAAACTCAGAGGAAAACCTCTTTCATCTTTCCTTGTAAGGGAGGACAGCCATGGCTGTAAAAACAGATCTAATTTTAGCATACCTGCCAATATTCAGGACAATAGGTTTGAGATGGCTCGTCCCCTTCTCATGTGGAAGATTCAGTTCCTGAAAGCAGAAGGGATGCAGAATTCCTTGGCAGTGACTCACAGAGGTGTTGGCCTACCTGTCTCCTGCTGCCATTTGTCCTGTAATTTTCCCCAAATCTGTGCTGTTTCCATGCTGACCCACTCCTTTTTAGGTGGCTTAGGGGTCCTGACTCAATACCTGCTGGATTGACTGGAGGAATGGCCTGTTTTTATATTCCTAGCAGCAGCCAAAACCCAAACTAATCTGTTGTATAAAAATACCTTGCCTTGACACCTGCAGTTAAACAAGGTGAGTGCTACCTAGGTGCAGGGCTTGGGAACATTCTAGCATCTGCTCACCGGTTCTGGTCAACTCTGGGTTGTCACCTAAAGGCCTGAATGACACATGTAATTTCAAGTTACTTCAGGTGATCTTCATTGCTCTAAGCACAGTTTATGGTCAATAGCTTTCCTGGTAACCTCAGTGCAAAATTAAGAACTGAATGAACAGTAAACATTCCCCACACAGGGTCAGTTGTATTCAGTAGGAGTGAGGCACCTTGGCAGGGAGCCTTTGGTAGAGCTGTTCTGGGGAGGCAGAGCTCCATTTCCTACAGCAGTCAAGAAGCATTGCAGCCCTCTGAATTTATTTACACAAGAAGATAAGTTCATGGCTTGTTACAGAAACACCTTCTTCTCTGGAAGAGCTGTGTGAGCTGGCCTTCACTGCAGAGTAAGTAAAAATAATATGCCCACAACAGACAAACTTTTTTGGGTAGGCTGGGACATAAATCTCCATCCATCCATGGAAGAGAAGATGTCAACAGCATTGCTTTGTGTCCTAGGCTCTCCTGAGTGATCCACTCTATATTGGACTGAAACACAAGAGGGTTCGTGGGAAACAGTACGACGAACTGATTGATGAGTTTATGCAGGCAGTTACCAACAAGTAAGTGGGGTTATATACGTGGCTCCTCTGGGCTGCTTCCATTTAAGAACAAATATTTCAACTCGTGAAATAAACATTAGTATAATTGATCGTCCCAGCAAAGAAAGGTCATTTAAATGCAAGTCTCCTGGGTGGTCTACAAATGAGCCTTTGTGCTTGAGCACTCTGTGTCAAAAATATTTGTCTTCAGAGAACTGAAATGGGACTAACTCCTTATAACCATTTCCTGTCCATATAGGCCAGAGGTGTCAAACGTATGCCCTGTAGGCTGGGTCGGACCTCCATCATGCATTTATGAGCCTCATTCAGCATAGGCAGAGTCTAAACTTTGGTCTGTTTACATTTTGTAAAGGAAGTTTCTAGCTTGCACCATTGTGAAGGAAATCATCTAACTGGAAATGGCATGTTACTCCACATGGTGATGTCTGTGTGAGGCTGCAGGCTGCCTATCTATCGCTTTGTTAATAATAGGAGCTTCCCTGCTGGCATTTAAGTCTGTGGACTGAGAAGGCCAGGATTATAAGCATTGGCTTTTTAATGGTGGGACAAACTGAGTACATATTTCCATTCTTGAGTTGCTGGGATAGAGGGTCTCTATTGTACCAGGGAGTTTGATATGGGAAGAGCAGAACCACAACGTCTGTGCTTGATGTGCACCTCTTGCACTGCATTGAGTTCCTCATTCTGAAAAGGAAAATGTATTTAAATCTTCATGGCTATTTGGAGCAGTTACCATAAGTGAGAACAGCTGTTAAGAAAAAAAATAATATTTTGAAAGCCCCAAGTTCCTAAGCAGCTTATTCTGCCTTTTCTAAAGCAGCAGATGATACTGATAAGAAGTGGCAGAGAGCTGCAGTCTGTGCCTGACTAATAGGCTGCTGCCTGTCTTTATGTTGTAGGGTCTTTTCTCCACAGCTGAAGGAGCTAGGCTTGATCTTCCCTCTTTCTGTGTCTCCAGCCAGCTCTGTGTGTGTGTGTTCTTGCCTAAACAGAAGGGAGTGGGTGGTACATGTGTCATCTTGTCTCCTTTGAAGTAGGAGGCATCATGTCCACTGTCTAATGACAACACCAACTTGTCCACTGAGAATCATATCTTTACACACAGTCTAACTGTCCAGCTGGCTGTGGGTGGAGTGATGTAGGAAATGGGGGCTGAAGTGCTAAGGACCATTCAGTCACAGCTGACAAACCAAATTTTGAGAGGGATGAGAGAAGGCTCTGGGGAGACCTTATAGCAGCCTTCCAGTACATGAAGGGGGCCTACAGGAAAGCTGGGGAGGGACTCTTTACAAGGGAGTTTATGGATAGGACAAGGGGCAATGTTCTCAGACTAGAGCAGGGTAGATTCAGATTAGACATTAGGAAGAAGTTCTTTACAAGTAAGGTGGTGAAGCACTGGAACAGGTTGCCCAGAGAGGTGGTGGAGGCCCCATCCCTGGAAACATTCAAGGTCAGGCTTGTGGAGGCTCAGAGCAACCTGATCTAGTTAAAAAGGTCCCAGCACACTGCAGGGTGGGGCTAAACTAGATGACCTTTAAAGGTCCCTTCCAACCCCACACATTCTTTGATTCTATGATTTTAAAATACCTAAGGATGACTGCAGGGGAGAGGATTTTGTGTTTGTGCTCCGCTTTGCTCTTCTTGATTAAAAAGCTTGACTGAAATTTTAGTTGATTGCAGTGTAGTTTTATGTTAGAAACTTGTAGGTTATCTGTGGGGAAGAAATTCTTGGAAGCTAGAAAACTGGTAAAACACAACCAGGAAATGGTAAGAAACTCTACAAGATTTAAGAGATGACAGAGTTGATTTGTAGGTTTTTTGTTTGTTTTTATTGTAGTCTCTAATTAATCCTTCAAGGAAACTGTCACACTTCCTTCTGGCCAGAAGACCAGAGGGGTATTGCAGTGTTGGTGTTGATGATAGAATGGGAACAATAACATGTGAACCCAGATGATGTTCTCAGCCATCACAAATTTGGCTCTGAAATTTATGCTTGTGGTGTTAAATGCAAAGCTCATTGCACCCACTACTTCTGCCATGTCAGTGGCATGGCCTGAAAGACAATTTGCCCCTCCTGTGCTTGCTGCTGGAGAGGAAGGATTGGCTGTTATTTTGCAGTCTTTAGTTTACACGAGCTAATCTCCACATTGAAGGGAGAAGATAGCCATGAAACAATGAACTCTTATCTTGTGAGGAGGTGATGTCATGTCTAATGTTTTCATGCAAGTAGTGGGAATCAAGTTCCTGGGGCCCTTGTCCCAGCTTTTCTATTTCTCTAAGCCAGGATTAATTGCTTGAGCACAACAGTAAGCCCTCAAAAAGTTCTCTGCAAATTTAGGCTGGGAAATTCCACTTTGCACTTCTTTATTCACATCTTTAAAGTATTTGGAGATCTTTGAGTGAAAGCAGCTATTACCCCCTATTATCATGGTGACCACCAGCATACCTAAAGCGTTGTTGGAGTGTGATCCTCTCTGAGCTCTGGGCTGGTGAATAATCCTACTTTCAGGCTGGGTTTGGCAAGCTTACATGAAAACAGATTCATTTGGTCTCAAATTTCCACTGGAATGACTGGATGCAACCCAGTAGGAGCTCTCACTTGTGTTACAATGGGAAGCGGAAATTGTTCAGAAGGTCAAGAACGTGCTGCTTTATTGTAGCCTGCTTCCACGTCTGAGGAAACCTGTGAGAATGAACTGCTGTCATCTTCAGTCTGCCATGGTTTCTTATGCAAGTCTATAATGTCCCATGCAAATTTAGTTAACATGGGGAGGAACGTTTTGGGTTGCCACAAATCTCTTTGCAATTTGAGGGTTTCCTTTGCAGCTTGATGTCCATGCAGAAATTCTGTCCTCAACCTGAGGGTACTTCAACTTCTCATGGAAACCATTTGTCAGTTCCTCTGCAGGAGAACCTTCCACCCTGTCAAATCACTGCCGGCTCAAGGGACATTTGTCACTGAAGTGGAATGTGTCAGAGCCCACAAGAAAGCCAGGGGAGTGAAGATTTACTCTTCTAATGGAATAATAATATCAAACAGATGTCAAATTTCTATAGCTGGAGACCCCTACAGTCAGCAGAAAGGGCTCCTAGTCTCATAACAGCCACCTTGTAATGAAATGAGGAGTGTGTCAGGGGCTTCAGAGTTAGCACTTATGGTATTTTGAAATAAAGTGTGATTTCTGGGCAATTTTAGAAAGAAAAGGCCCTCCTCCTGAAACACCTGGATAAATTTCTGCATTTTCCTGCTGCCTGAACCTCTATTCATTACTCTTTCACCTAAAACGCATGAAATGACTGAGCTCTTTAACAAGAGCTCCAAATCATGCATTTTTCTCCTATTGGGAGGCAACTACTTGCAAAATTTGGCCCATGGAGCCTAGCCTGGGACTGAATGAAGAGCCTGATAAATTGCTGTTTTCTTACAATGAGTAATATACTTTGTATGGGAAAATACACTGCTTCAGTTTTCCCTCTCCTCAGTTGCCATGGCAAAGGGCAAGTCAGTCTTATTCTTGAACTAGTACATTTTAGTGGGCTAGAATAAATATTGATCTAAAGTGTCCAAGGATCATAATTAGAGTAACCCACTTAATTTCTGGAGTTTGCCTATAAGGTCAAAATTTGCCTGGAAGGTCAAATTAAGGTCAAAATCAAAATCCAGGAGGAGATGAGTTGTGCTGGGACTTGTTCTCTGGACTCTGTAGAGCTTCAGCCCAGCCTCTACAGTAACATCTTCAGACTCTCTTCCAAAGTAAACTACCTCTGGAAGTTTCTTTTCACCTCTTTTTCTCCTAAACTGATCAGAAACTGAACAACAGTTCCTTGTCTGTTTTCTTACATTCACTGCTCCTTAGTTTCATCCCAGAGTGCAGCTTGGCCGCTCCAAGTGGCCAGAGGTGTTCATGGGTGGCCTGTCCCTGAACTCCAGCCTCCATTTTTGAATGCCATCCTCAGAAGCTGAGCACACAGCCTGAAAATCTGCAAGAGGCCCCTCCACATGCCAGCAAACCAATAAGCTGTCAAACCTTCCCTTTCCTTTCCCATCAGTGCTTATTAACAGGGTGGCCAGGGAAACAGAAGGTTTCTATCATCCTGTGGCATATGGCAGAGCACAGAAGACATCAGGAGATCCAGCACTCAGTTTCTCAAAATGGCAGAAGGAAAGTAGTGCTGCTGAGTTTGTTTTTCCTTGTGCTTGTTATATACCTGATTTCTCTTTGCCTGATCCCTTCCCAGTACTTTTACCCATAAACATACCAAGTCAGGTCCCACATGCTCCCAATAAGCAGTCTGCTCCACAGCAAGGAGCCTTTGTTTCAGCAGTTCTCCAGGACAATGAATCACAAATTCACCAGCACATTTTGGAATCAAAATCACCAGTACAGGTGCCTATCTGTTATTTATTCATATGCTCTAGATTTATTCAGGTGCTGTAGTGATTTATTCAGATGTTCTGGTTAACTTGGCTAATTGATCCTGAAAGACTAGCCTTAAGTTTCTGGGCCCCACTGGCCTCCACAAAGCTCTTGTATAATACTGCTAACACCTAAAGTCCCTCAGCATCTGTATGTAGGCTAGGAGATCTGCACACCATCACCAGTGCTCTAGCAGGGCTGATGGTATAGACCAACTCCACCCTTAATGGGATTTTCTTGTTTGATTTTCTGCTACTCAGAAATGATTGAGCTCCAGATGTGCTGCTACAGGATCTCTGCAGTAATGGACTTTTATTACCTTGCCTTTGGAATAACACATTTCCAGATGTTGGAAAGCCTTCTGCCCTAGGCTTTCTGTCTGTGCTTTCCACCTCAGCCAGACTGACCACAGCTGGTTTAGAAAGATGTAGCTGGAGGAGATCTGTTTGGGTGGAAGGCAGGTGGTGAGACTCCTCTCCTTGTTGTCTGTCAGAGGATAGCTCAAGGCTACGTTGGAGTGTCAGCACTAATATGGTGGTATCTCCTGCTTAAGTCCAGCTCCTAAGAAGCCATGTACCTGCAGCTGCAGTCATTCCTCAGATCCACTGCTAGGAGGATGATGTCATTTTGCATAAATAACACAAGAATGGCTGTAACAGCCATTAGTGCTGGTCTTAGTGCTTGGGACTCATGAGATATGCTGTGCAAAAAGCTTGTTTCAGGTGTTTTTGGTGGAGTTTTTTTGCTGCTGTAAGGAGTACAATGAAGGTTGACTGTGATTTTTTTTTTCAAAAAACTTTGTGATTGATCTTGCCCCGTATCCTGTCTGTAACAGTAGCTCATAGCAGATGCCCTGGCATATGACTGAGAACAGGCAGCAAGCAATCCTTGGCACCCCCCTCAGCTTCCAGTAATGTGAGATTCAGGGATTTCCTGCTATCTTTTTGCTTCAGGGGTCACTTTCATGGATTTAGCACTCACTGGGTCCTCACAGGCTCTATGCCTCAGAGCATGGTGGCTGTGTTTATGTTGACAGAAACCTAGTGAATCTCCTGGATTAGAAATTGTCTGTGGCCTAAGATGATGGTGAGGTAGACAGCAGTTCCTGTTGGGTTCATCATGCAGCTCCCTGGCATGGGACTTCTAAACCCAAGACCCAGAACTCTAAATTTTTCATTGGCCACAATACAAAAGGCTACAAGTTTTTACAAAACTTCCATCTGTTGGCTCAAAACCACACATTCTAGCATGTGTAACCTACTCTAGGGGATCCTGCTCTGGCAGGGGTGTTAGACTAGATGATCTTTCAAGGTCTCTTCTAACCCCTAACATTCTGTGATTCTCTGATTCTTTGAAAAGCAATTGCATTTTTGTCTCAGTCATGACAACCATCATAACTGCTACATTGCTGTTAACAGTCGTGACCTCTAATGTGGATCCTTGGGTCCAGCTTTCACCATCTTATGATTAACCTGGCAATCAATGAACTTTATCCATGACATTTCCATTTCAAAACAAAGTAACAGATGTGATCATATTTTCTAACTTGCCTCTTAATTTCTCCTTTTATCACTATTAGAACTGTTTAATGAATCACAGAAGTAGTCCTATTAAGTCACTTCGTAGTACTGAATGAGGGTTTGAAGGTTTTTTCAGTGGTTTCAGAACCAGAAGGCCAACTTTTATTTCAATTTACCAAAATTTTAGTTTTCATTGTCAGGTTTTTCAGGGAAGACTTGACCTCCTCTTAGCAATGTGGAAGTCTTAGAATTGAAAGGCTTTTTCTGGTAAGTGTAACATCTGTCTGCAGCCTGTCAGCAAGCACACAAACGTTGAACGCTGCCCTTAACTCACCTCACACCTCCAAGTAGTAAACCCATCCCACTGTTGTATCTTTACCTATCTGGGTTTCCTTTTCTTGGCCACAAACACATACAAACATGCAAACAGTGCAATCCTGAAGTAAAGTTTCCATGACATGAATGACAGTAGAAAAGCCTTAGCCTTCTGGGACATAGGTATGTTTTTGTGTAACCTGCCTATTGCAAAGACCACACCAGAGCTGCCAGTTGGGCTGTCAGCACTCAGAGGTGGGAAGTAACTGGATCCCCAAGATAAGAATGAGCCCAGGCCTTGCATCCTTTTTGGGATGAAAATAGTACTCTTTTTCCCTCTAGGCCTCTTCTTAGCTTTGTACAAGTGTATGTTTTCGTAAGATTGCTGGTTGTGTCTCTATTTCTAATGTAGATAAACGCGTATCTCGTTCTGTGCCTCGAGTCAACCTTGGCATCAAATGGGACAACAGTCTAGTTTTCTTCCACTCTTTTTTTTGTGAAAACGCAGTTTGCAAAGACCTTACAGGAACAACTTGCCTTTTCTCTCTCTGAATTGTAGGTTCATAGAGTCATAGAATGGTTTGGGTTGGAAGAGACATTAAAGATCATCTAGTTCCAACCCCCATGCCATGGGCAGGGACACCTCCCACTACACCAGGTTATTCCAAGCCCCATCCAACACTTCCAGGGAGGGAGCATCTACAACATCCATGAGCAGCCTGTGCCAGTGTCTCACCACCCTCATTGTACTTTTTTTTTTCCTAATATCTAATCTAAATCTCCTCTCTTTCAGTTGGAAACCATTACCCCTTGTCCTCTTACTACAAGCCCTTGTAAAAAGTCCCTCCCCAGCTTTCCTGTAGCCCCTTCAGGTACTGGAAGGCTGCTGTGAGGTGTCCCCAGAGCCTTGTCTTCTCCAGCCTGAACAACCCCAACTCTCTCAGCCTCTCTTCATAGCAGAGGTGCTTCAGCCCTCTGATCATCTTTGTGGCCCTCCTCTGGACTTGCTCCAACAGCTCCATGTCCTTCTTGTGTTGGGCTCCCCAGAACTGGACACAGCACTGCAGGTGGGGCCTCAGGAGAGTGCAGTAGAGGGGCAGAATCGCCTCCATTGACCTGCTGGCCATGCTTCTCTTAATGCAGCCCAGGACACGACTGGATTTCTGGACTGCGAGCACACTGCCAGCTCATACTCACTTTTTCATACCCCAATACCCCCAAGTCTTTCTCTACAGGGCTGCTCTCAGCTGGCCTCTTGAGGAAGTGCCTGACCAAACTGATGCCTAAACTGTGGCCAGGAATGGTATGGCAGAGCACTTCTGGCCTGCCCAACAGCTGTGCTAAAAGGCTCATGCTAACAATTTAACAGTAAGAATGACCTTGGGACACTGGCCTCAGGTTCTAGTGTTATTTAGCTTGCTAGAGTGGACTTTGTTTTTCCAATCCTAAATGCTGATCACTTGCCAAGCATGATTTTTTTCTCATGATGGGATTCTTTATGGAAAATGTCATTTCTCTTGGAAATGGGAAATTTGGCTGCTGGTGGGGCAAGCAGCAGTAAGAATGTCTCAAGGAAAAGGGCAGGGACAATTTGGTTCTTCTCTGCCTGGTTTTATCTAAGACTGTGAGCAGGAGTTGCAGTGCATCAAAGCAGATTCTGTCCATCATGAATGGCTGAAACGGGCGCTATAAAATGCTAAATTCAGGCAAGGATTGGAACCTCCTTCTTGTGATTCTTTCCATAAAGGAACTGGACCTCACAAATGCAATTTGGTTTCATGCATGTAGGGATGTTTTATACTCCCTTCTCAAGGTGAAAAAAAAAAATGTCCTTTTGATACTGACCAGCAAAGGTCTGCACAGGTCCTCAGGCCACCATTGAAGTTCTGACTTGTGCAGTTTTGGTCAAATGCCTCTCAAATGGTAACTGCTGCCTCATGAATTTTTTCCTCTCTGATCTCTTGGCTTATAATGAGGCTGGATGAACTTGAAGAGGTACATACAAATGAGAATGAAAGAACCAAGAATGAGATTGTTCAGGCAATTGAGAAGTCTCTTAAATAAAGAAGCTAAAAGCGATGTCATCAGGAAAACATCTGCCTCTGTCTTTGGGGATTCACCTTCTTTTGTCCCACACTTCATGCTCATCCAAGAGTGATGTGTGTCATCCTCTACAGGGATACAGACCCTACTAACAGCATCTCTCCTGTAAGCACAGAGATTTAGTGTAGCTCTAGTTTGGTAGTAACAATACTGGAACACCGGTACAGTGATAAACCAAGCGTGAATCCCATGCTTGTTTGCTTTCCACAAAGTGAAATCATATCTTTAATAAAGATTTTTGGCTCATAATTTTTACAACAGACTTGTAATATTGTACGTGTTTAGCTCCTAGAGTCACCTTTCATTAGGGTGACAGTCTTATTTTGATCAGTAGTTCATTATTTCATTAAAAATCTTGTTGGTGCAAAATTTGCTAGGCAAGGTCTGGAGATTGGACTAAAATAAGTGTATGGGGCCATTCTATAAAGCATTTCACAGTGAGGCTAATTTCACAGGTTTTTGTAAGGTATGGGAGAGAAAGCCAGAATTTGGGTCTTAATTATTTATGGCACAAAACGCCAAAATATGCAAACTAATGAGACAGTGATACAATATTTGCCATGAAAGACTAGTGATTTTTATTATGAGGAAGAACTGACAAAATACATATTTTTGTTTCCAGTGCTATTAAATGTCTAAATTAATTTCAAAGATGGTAGAGAACAGCGTCCCCAGATGGTGGTCTGGCAGCCAACAGTGAACCAGGAGACATGAAAACATTATTAAATTACTCTTGTCGTATCACCAGTTAGAAAACAGAAGTGAGGAACTGGTTTTAGAGAGAAATTAGATCCAATGTTTTATGTGGAAAAAACACACAGACCCTTCAGCCAAGGGTATCAGAGTTTGCACCTGATATTAACCTGCCATACAGCAAGCCAGTACAGCACAGTTTGGCTTTGTATCTCCAAAAGGTCTCATTTTTTCTGAAAAGTGTGAGTGTGTTGTAATGGTTCAGGGATGGGTGTTAAGACATTAAGCTGGATGATATTTAGTGACCATAAAAGGCTTTGTTGGTATAGTCTTTCCCTGTTTCTATCCAACATATCTGAGTATTTTCAAAGCCACCTCTATCAGAAAGGTACAGAAATGAACTGTCCAAACATCCTTTTCCACAGTCTGCAAATATAAGAACTAATCATGCTAAGGGGAAAACAGGAGAGCAACAAGGCTGGTGAAAGGACTAGAGGGAAAGTCTTATAGGGAGAGGTTGAGGGTGCTGGGGTTGTTTAGCCTGGAGAAGAGGAGACTCAGGGGGGACCTCATCACTCTCTTCAACTCCCTGAAGGGAGGTTGTAGTCAGGTGGGGGCTGGGCTCTTCTCCCAGGCAACTGGTGACAGGACAAGAGGGCACAGCCTGAAGCTGCTCCAGGGGAGGTTTAGGTTGGATATCAGGAAGCACTTCCTCACAGAGAGGGTGGTTAGACACTGGAATAGACTTCCCAGGGAAGTGGTGGAGGCACCGTCCCTGGATGTGTTCAAGGCAAGGCTGGATGTGGCACTTAGTGCCATGGTCTAGATGGTGTGGTGGTGTTGGTCATAGGCTGGACTTGATGATCTTAAAGGTCTTTTCCAGTCTCGGTGATTCTGTGATTCTGTGATTCAGTTCCACAAGGAGACATAGAATCATAGAATCATCGAGGTTGGAAAAGACCTTCAAGATCATCAAGTCCAACCATCCACCCTACAACCCCCAACCACGAAAGCATCTCCTGAAACACCACGTCTACCCATTTTTTAACACCTCCAGGGACAGTGCCTCCACCACCTCCCTGGGCAGCCTGTTCCAATGCCTCACCACTCCTTCTGTGAATAATTTTTTCCTAGTATCCAATCTCAACCTCCTCAGGTGCAACTTGACCCCATTTCCTCCTGTCCTAGGACTGCAGAGATCCCAAGAAATGCACACTTTGGAGTGCCCAAAAGAAACAGGAACAGATTTGAATGCAAAATCAGGTCAAAAACCAAAACCTTCCTTTTTTGAAAGGGGGAAGACAGGGGGACTGGGGAATGGAAGACACCAAACTGGAGGTTGACACTTGCTCTGTTTCAATGTACCTTATAAGTCTGAAATCCTGGTAGTCTGCATTTGAGCTTTCATTTTAGATAAATGCAATTAGACCCTGGGTGTTTGACTACTAATGTCAAGATGCCAAGAAGGTGATAGAATGCTTTTGAGAAGATGAGTCATAGACAGCCAGGATGAGGTTACCAGAGGGAGCCAACCTTAGCTGGCCAGGCCTTTACTGGACTGGAAGACATTCAGTCCTGATGTGACCTGCTGCTCTTGGCTTCAAACTCTCCTTCAGGCTCAGAGCTGGAAGTTAAGAGATGAGTCACATGGATCAGTAGAAGCATGGAAGAATCTATGAGAACTGGCTGCAAGCCAAGCAGGCTGACCTCAGGGACCTCTTCCTATCACAGCAGTTTGCAAGATCTCTCTGCAGGGCTGCCTTCAATTCTAGCCACAAATGTAAGGATATATAAATGTGGCAGAGGGGATCTTCAGAAATCTTTGTTCAATTACTGACTTTACAATTGCTTTTTTTCTGAAAAGAGGCATCCTGCACCTATAGACAAGAGTGTAAGTGATTTGGTGTGTACTGCCTGGGACTGCATTCTTATCAGATCTCACAAGTTACACAGTGCAAAATTTATTAGCTGGTTAGACAGAAGCATGCCTCACTAAAAATGATTCCTCCAACAAGAAATTGTTAATCCTGGTTTCTTAGTGGAAACTACAATGTTTCCAGTGAAACACGATATGAAATGATTTTTTTCAAAATCCAGTTTTCATTTTTAAAATGTTATGATGGGGGAAGACTGGCCGGTATATTTCATTCCATCATAGAGTATTTCCATGGACCCTGCTAGGGGACACCTGGATACCATGAACAAGGGATGGAGCAGGGCAATTTCTTTAGAGAAGATCAACAAAGAAATTGCAGGCTTTGAAGGACAGCAGAGCGTTGCAGTTGAAAGGGTGATAAGCCAGTGACCTAGGGTGCATGACAGATGTTTAAGATCTTTCTAACCAGCTGTGATAACGAGATAACATTGGATTCTCTCTCCTAATTTAGGTGTCTGAAGTTAGACACCTAAATTAAAGTTGTTCATCTTAGACTGTCTTCACAGAGACTGTGGAGAAAGAGACATCTCCAGAGATGTTATCTACTTCCATTTTTACTAGTTCAGAAAAGCTACTGGACATGGCTCTTTCTCTGCATTGTCTGAGCATATTTCAGCATTACAGAGCCAACCTTTAGATATGTTAAGGTGGAAGAAAGTGGAAGAAATCCTAGTTTGTGCTGCATTTTGTTGGCTGAACTCCAGTACAAGTAGCAGCTCCTTGACCACCCTTTCCTTTTGCAATAACACATATTCTCCACCTTCTCTCCTAAACTGGATTTTTTTAAGGGTTGTTGCATATTAAAACACTTCTGTGCTCCAGTCCCAAATTGGCTACATTTTACATTTGGATGCTATCCAAATATTTTGTAGGGCACACTGAATTTCTTTGGGATGAAACAGGTTACGCAGATGTTGAGTTATGGTGCTGTGGGGTAAGGACAGCAGAACAGACTCATTGTGTTGATACTCACAAGGATGTTACTGGAAATGGCCCCAGCAGTTGTTTTGTTCATACCACTTGGTAAGTTTATCCTTAGGCTGATCAGATCATCCTAGAATGGAGCATTGCACACAGCCACCAAAGTACGGTGAGGAAAGAACAGTAACCATTACCTAGTGGATTTCTAAGATGGCTCATTAAGCTGCCTCAATTGTGTTTAATTTTAGTGACTTCGAGCAACACAAGTTCTTTAAAGTCCTTTCAAAACCCCAGTAAGGTGGGTAGTCCTTGAGGACTAGGATCATCATCCTGAGATTCCCATCTTTACCTGTGAGTCTGCAATATGTGGTTCTTTCATTTAAACCATCTGGTCTTAGGGTGTTGCTGTGACTAATTTGTGGTCTTTATTAATGAAAACTGTAGTTCTCACATATGCAAAGCCCCTCATAGGCTCAAAATGGGGTTTATGCTTTAAAAAGTTCAGTGGACATATTGCAGAGAAAAATAAAATAATCTTCAAAAAAAAAATAGCTCAGTGAAAAGAGTTTGCATTCCAGCACTGTCCTATCATACTGAGGGGCAGGAAGAGAAAGGAAGTGTTTATGGGCCACGGTGCCTTCCTTGTGCTCTGCTTAATAAAAAATGACCAAAGACAAAAATAGAAGTAACTGTGCACTATCTCATGCTGCAGACCAGGAATGTGAAGTGAGGAAAGAATTCTGTGCTCAAAAAAGTCAGGGAAACCCACCCAGCTACCCCTGTGCTCTTTGGAAAGCTGGTCACACATACATTAATGCTGGCTGAGATCACTGGGTTTGTTAAGTAAGTCAGTAATGTTACTTCCTCAGTGAGACAAATAAATAATAAGACTGGTGTTAGAGAAATAGTTTCTATAGCAACTGAAGTTGCTTAAAGATTTGCTAATTCTTTAGTGTGAGATGTTAGCAGATGTTCTGGGTGGTGTGTCATCTCCCTTTTAGCCATGTTTTCCTTACACATTCAAACAATGGATGAGAGGATTACCCATTAGAAAACTGATTTTGGCAGGCACGTTTTGTCTTGCTCATTTGCATGACTTCCTTGGATAGCCACAATGTTCATTTTCACTTCCAGGACTTTACAGAGAGAAAGAGACTTGGGAATCCTCATCTATGGCTTTTCAGGGTGTTGCCCAGCATTTCAGAAGAAAGTTTTATACTGGATATTTCCTTGATAGCTGCCAGAATCTGCAGGAGGGAGGCTCAAAGAGCATAAGCAGTCTGTCCCTCAAATACTCAGTGTAACTTGTAGTTAACAGCACACTGAGGACAATTTAAGAGCATCTTATAAAAAGAAATGCAAAATCTCTGTAGACTCAAGTTGCTGTTGAGCCATTTAACATGGCCTGTCATACAGGGTGCAGGAAAGAATTTGTCCTGTTCAAAGTCACAAAACCAATGGGAGCAGTTGTCCAGTCCCTTTTCTAGGGCTTTTTTCCCCTTGGAAGTATGGCAAGCTGCAATTTTCTCACCTGAACCTCTAGATCCTGCTGAATTTCAAAGCCTTTTGGTCCCCCAGAAAATCCATGCCTAAACCACCATACTCAGAGGGAGAGTTGTGGTGCAAGTATAACAGAGATTTTGCACAGGGTTCTTTTGTTGCTCCTTTCAGCATAGTAAACAAGAAATTGCTGCCTTTCTGGCCATGCTCACATCTGCCTACCTAGAGAGGGCCCACAGAGCTCTGACATTGCAGAGTGAAGAGTAAGTATATTTTATAAAGTAGGAGCTATCAGATGGCACACAATAAATATAGACTAATTTTGAAAGCAATTATTAACCCCTCTATGCTGTGTTCTCTTTCAGGAGAGATATGGGGAACACATTTGATGGGCACTGGCCATGTTAGTCCATCTCTGATGGCACTTAGGTAGTAGAAAGATACCCAGCCTGCACATGGGATAAAGTGAAGATGCCCTCAGTCATTGCATTCCACACTAGTCAGGAGGAAGAACACCCACCATAGAGTGTCCTCCCTTGCAGGTGTGCCACATCCATTCCCAACATCACTAAAGGAGAAGCTGAAGAGAGCTGAAAGGTTCCTAGGAGAAAGGAAACAGCACCACGTGCTGGCATGGAGCTGTGCTGTGCACAGTCAGGGATAGACAGATGCAGACACACAGCTCTGTAATGTGGATGTGCCCATTCTTTGGTGACAGGAGCAATGACACTTCCCTCTGGGGATGACACTGCATTGCAGATGCCAAAGAAGAGTTTCCACAACTTCTGTGTCCCTGATTCAACAAAGACTCCAAGCACCTATGTTTTCAAGGAAATCTTTGCAAATATTATTTTGCAAATATGAAGCTTAGTAGGGTTTTGGGAGGCTTAACTGGAGCAAGGCATTATGTTAAATCTGAGGGGTTTGTATCTAAAAGAGTAATACCTAGCACTAAATTCATAGAATCTTAGAATAGTTTGGGTTGGAAGGGACCTTTAAAGATCATCTAGTCCAACCCCCCTGCATGAGCAGGAACATCTTCAACTAGATCAGGTTGCTCAGAGCCCCTCCAACCTGACCTTCAGTGTTTCCAGGGATGTGGCATCTACAACCTCTCTGGGCAACCTGGGCCAGTGTCTCACCAGCCTTATTGTAAAAAATGTCTGAATCTCCCTTCTTTGAGTTTAAAACCATTAAGCCTTGACCTCTCACTACAGGCCCTGCTAAAGAATCTGTCCCCATTGTGGTCCTTTTCTAAAAGTGAGCACAGAGAATGTGAAGTGAGTGTAAGAGCCAGCCATTTTCCCCTTTTGAAACCAGGTGGTTTATGAAGCGAGAGTTTCTCATGACAGAAAAATAAAGGAGCACAATGCATGTGCTTATCATTGGCTCCTTGCTGACAGACATACTTGAAATGAAAAATAATAATTAAAAAAAGCCAGGCCCTCCCAGGAGAGCCTCACTACCCACTCTACGAGTGCTATGAAAAGAGCTTTTCATGACAGGAGCCACAGTTCTCAAATGGAACATGTTTTATCCAGTATCAATTTCTAGTTTAAAGCAGGGGTGTCCCTACCTCAGATTTCAGTAGCAAAGGAGGAAAGCCTGAATGGGAGGTGTGTAAAGTGATGCTGCCTCTGCATTGCTTACAGCCCAGAGAGGCTCAGGTCTCAAACACAGGGCAGCTATTCAGAGCCCTTTTACCTGCTTGCAGCCCAGAGGTTGCTAATAGTTGCTTTACTCATTCCCTGAGCTTCCCCACATTTATGTGACAGAAAACAGTACTTGTGGTCCATTTCGATATTATTAGCAAAGCTTTTATGAACCCTAGAGTCATACGAAGTGCTAAGAGTAGTCTGAATATTACCTAGTTTTTAGAAACTGCATGCTTACCCTAATATTACTGGATAATTACGGAAAGTTTACAATTATTTCCTGCCATTTGACTCCACGGGTCAGTAGCTGTCATTGCATGCTGGTTTCCTGCAAAGCAACTCAGTGGAGAGAAACATGTTTCCAAAGCACACAAACGTGGCTATGAAATCACATCATGGAGCAGTTAGATCTATGATATCCTACAAGCAGGTTTTTTTTCTCATCTCTTGGTCACCTACAGTTGAAGCGGGCACTTGGTGATGTCCCTTTGACTGACTTTCCCTTTGCAGTTAGATTTGCTGTATTGCAACATTGTGGTTGCAATATCCATTGCAAAAGAGCATCTCCTTCACTTGAGAAGCTCATCATCATCATCATATTTCCATGCCACTGAAAATTTCTCATACCATTAGTCCAAAAATGCACATATATATATATATATTTAGGTATACACATTAAGAAGCCCTTTGTGCCTCTTGAATAGACAGATGATCAATGCAATTTATTCTTAGAGATTCCACATTTCTGAGCATATGGACCTTGGGAAGGGTGTGATCCTGTTGGCTGCTACTGTGGTGCATTTCTCCTATGATACTTTTATCTCTGTACTAGAGACTGTAGCTGCAGTGTCCTGGTAAAATATTTATATATATATATATATAAAAAAATGTTAAGATCTATATATGTCGTGGAAATATATTTATCCATTTCTAATTACTCTTTAACTTGCAGGTATGGCATGAATTGTCTGATCCAGTTTGAGGATTTTGCCAATGCCAACGCTTTTCGTCTCCTCAATAAATACCGTAACAGATACTGTACATTCAATGATGATATTCAGGGTGAGTACAGTGACAAAAATGCACATTTAACCTTCACCCTCTCACGAGGAAAGGCAATTAAGATCACAAGTCTGTTTATTATACAATAGTCAGATATGTGTTTACACATAAGCACAACACTCTAAATTGAAAAGTGAGTTTCTATTGTTTTTAGTAATTTAACTGTTCGCTGCAGCAATGTTTTTCAAGGGCAAATGGATCATGTGCTTGAGATTATTAAGGTAATTTAGTGAGTCCCATTAATTTGCTATAATTTAGCTAAAACAATGATGATGTTTTAACAGTTATGCAAGGCTTTCAGTTTCCATGAGCCAGGTGGTCATTAGCTGATCCTGGCAATGTCCCTCTATTGTTATGCTCCTTATATTATATGCACAAACAAAAAGGTAAACTAGCTTCTTTCTTCTCCGTACATGCTACCTCCAGAGGAATCTGAGAACAGATATGTTCTCCCCTAGAGTGCTTCACATAACTCTTCTGGCACCAAAGAGAAGTGACAGCAGCAAAGCTGGGGCTATAACCAGCAGGTCTCCCAGGCCCTGTGAGGCTCAACAGTCAGCAGAACTGCTCAAATGCACAAAGGGACACAGGCTGCATATTGGTGGCATCCTGGTCTGGTGCTGACTGTGCTTTAAACCATTGGAAGGGCCGTTTGCCCATCCAACTGGGACGGGACCTTCCCAAGTGATTACAAATAACCAGTTCTTCTCCTTTGAGTCCCTTCATCTTTTCTTCTTTTGTCTAGTCCTGCTTGCAATACATGTCCAAGGTTTGTTGATTTGATTATTTGCAGTCAGCTGGGCTTATCCTCACTTGTACTCGAAAGAGACTGAAAGAAATGCCAGTATCATTTTTCACACAATGATGACCCTTTTGTGAGCAGCCTTTCCAGCACTATTTCTGCCTCTAGCAAGGTTTGGCAGTGTGTGTAACAGCTTGTTCATATCTGTCATGGCACAAGAAGGAGTAAGACCCTGGCTTGTGAGAATATGGTTGGTGTGATGCACCGTCCTGCTCAAAGACACTTTCATGAAGAGGGTTTAGAAGCAGAAGAGCTTCAGACACTTCAGAGAAGGTGAGATTGACTCTCCCACACAAGAAGACACATTAGATGTTCTTGCCACCCACAAAAGTTTTAGGTGGAGAGAGAAGCACAGAAAAAGGACATACGTTTCTTAATGAATGGAGGAACCAAGAACTCAAACTTTTCTGGACATGGGCAGATGAAGCCCATAATAAGAAGCCAATTATGTAAAGATTCATTTTTTATTATTTGTTCTCTCTGCACATGAAAGGGGACTCAGCAGCTGAAAGAATAAGAGGCCAGGCAGTGTGGCAGATCCATGAGCCTGGATGTAGGTTTTCTTGAGGGAACTAGGGAGAATTGGAAAGGTTTCTTGGTGAATTGGAACTGTATCTTAGACAGACAGAAAGAAGAGAAATAAGATAAAGAAGCAAAACTGAAGATTCTGAGTGGGAAGTAGGAAACTATTCTATAGTGTCTTTTTTGGCCCTAGGTCATAGCTAAATGCCTCAGACAGTTCCTGGAAATTACTCCCCCAGAGGGATAAAGCACATCTAGGAGGATGCTGTAAAAAGGCATTGTCATAAAATGGACCTTGTCTTCATCTCCCCAGTTAGATGTATGTCACGGTGCATGGGAGATGTCAAGTCCCCTGAAAATATCCCAGAGTCCCATCTGTTAAAACAACAGGATTTTCCTTCTTACTAAACTCCCTAATATTCTCAAATAAAGCATCTAGCTGGTGCTGGGTTCATAACAGTAGATATGGAAAGAAATCCTGCTGATCTTTTGCATAGGCAAGAGACGAGTCAAAGGAAGCAAGCTACTGTTTCAGGCTTTTTAATGTAGCTGTCAGAAAGAAAAAGAGATTCCAAGCCAGGGTTTTAATCAGGAATGAGTTTTGGAGATCTTTGGGAATCTGATATAACTTGGATCTGCTCAGGTAACTCTTAGAGTCATGTCAGAGATGAATGGAGTTGAAACTGGAATGAGTAATCTGATTTACCCACCCTAACATAACCTTCTGTATCCCTATATGATATGAGAAAGGCAGGAAGCACCATTTTCTCACTTACACCCTCCTGCTCTTTGTTTTTGCCTCTGGCTCTCTTTCTAGCATGCTGGTGTTTCATGACTTGCCTGCTTAAAAAAGTGAGAGAGTTTGATGGAAATTGTGTTTTGAATGATTAATGAGAACTATACAAAGCCTTGTTTAAGCAGCCCTGATTCATTTTACAGTCAGGCAGGAACAGACCTCCTGAAGCCTGAATTATCCCAGCTTCGGAGTCAGCATCGTCTTACGTGTATCGATTACAAACACGTCTTAGGCACAAATAGTGCAAGTTAAATCAGACCTGAGCTATATACTAATTTATACTCATTGCCCATTGGTTAGTGGGGCCCTGAATGCAATGAGCCTACACACACACACAGAGGAGATATGGGAAGAAAGTATAAATTGCTCCACTTAATCCCCCCTAGGCCTCCCTCTTGCTGCCCCAGGGCCTCCACGAACAGAAAGCAGTTTCAAATGTTAACGCCTGCTTTTTTTTTTTGGTCACATAAATTACTGTCATGCCAAATCCATCCTAACCCCACAGAACTGAAGTGACTCAGACCCCTTCCAGTCCCTGCCAGCCTGCTGATGCTGAGTGGGATGCCTGCCAGGTACCACAAACCAGGACAAGGTGATTGCTCTTATTCTGAAAGCCTGTAGCCTGAGAGGTAGCAGGAGCTGGCTCACAGTGCCCACGCCTGGGAGCTCCCCATTGAGGGAATGCTTCTCCTTCCTCTGTGAGGGTGACAACTTCAGTCCTTTCTCAACTCTGTCTGGGTTCATGCAAGGGGCAACAGCTTCAGTTTCAACTCTACAGAAGAAAATTGATTATCACTTCTTCCTTGTTCCCAGTGAAGCACCAAGGCAGGCTGTGAAGCACATATGAAATTGAAGGACATGAGAATACTTTAGATCCTGCTCTTTCTACTCCCGCAGTAACTTTGCTCCACTTAGTTGTGCACAGTGATAAACAGAAAGTAGACAACTGAAAATCCTTACAAAGGTGTCACGGCTTGTGAATCCCTGCAACGGGCTTCTCAGGCTTCCTGCTTCATTCCAGAAAATATAAAAAATCATTGATGAGGTTAGTTTGGCAGAGACCTCTGGACATCACCCAGCCCTCACTCAAATAAAAGGTGATTTCAAACTTAGATCCAACTTTGACATTAGACCAGGTTCCTCAGAGTCTTGTCCAGCCAAATCATTTTCAATATTTACAAGGACAGATATTTGCAATCTTTTTGTGCTACCTGTTCCAAAGTTTTCTCATCTTCCTTGTGCATTTTTCCCCTAATATCTAATTGGAATTTTCCCTAGATGCAACTTGTGTTCATTGCCCCTCATCGTCTCAATCACCTTTATGTTCCTAGGTGTACCTTCCAGAAGAAGATTTGCTTTGTCATTCCCAGGTACTGAGGTTAGGCTGACTGACCTAAAATTCCCTGGCTCCTTCTTCTGGCCTTTCTTGAAGATGGGTGTGACATTTGTCTTTTTTCATGAATTAGGAATCTCCCCAATTACCAAAACCTTTCAAAGACTTTGTAATGCCATCAACCATGTACCTCAGCATCCTTAGATGCATTTTGTCTTATGTCCTTTGTCTGTTGAATAATCCCTGTTAAGGAGGCAGAGTCCTTAGAAACCCTGTAAATTTGCACAGCTGAAGTTTTCAGCATGGGACTAAGGGCTCTTTGTGCACAAGCCTCACTGTCTTTGTGGTACAGAGCCTGTCTAATCCAGCACAGCCCTCAAAGATGTGCACTGAGTGCCCAAAGAATCAGCAGGAATTTGTGCCTGAGCTAAGCAAAAGTGGGATCTGACCCATCAACCTGTGATTGGATTGGACTACTTGGCTTGCTGAGCTGAAATCTTTATGGTCCAACAGAGATCCTTCAGATACCTGATCAGACATAAAAGCAATATTCACCATGAGAGTGATTGAACACTGGGACAAGTTGTGCAGAGAGGCATTGGGACTTCTATCCTTTGAGAAGGCCCTAAGCAACCTAATGTAATTTGGAAGCTATCCCTGTTGTAAACAGATACTTGGCTAGGTCATCTTCAGGCATCTCTTCCAACCTTATTTTTTCTATGAAAAGTTCATTCTCCTGGTTGATCAGTGTGGTACCCTCCACGTTCACATATCAGACATTAATTCTTCAGGCTTAGATTGCTTCCTCAGTGCTGAACAGCAGAGTTGCAGAAAAATTTCTCTGACACTTTATTTAATTAATTGTATCTGATCATGTAATTTAACAAACTTTCACACATACGGGCAGGACAGAGAGCATAATGCACAGAAGCATGAAGCCTACTATCTCCTGGCTCTGGGCATCTTTAACAGCCTTTTACAGCTAGACCTGATGTAAGTAACATTGGTATCTTCTCCAGGAACCACCAACTTGAGTGTTTCAGATAGATCTGTATTCAGTTTGAGATGCTGTAAACAGGCAGGATTTCTAAAATCCTGAACACCTACACCATGCAAATGAGACTTTTTCAAGGCACTTCAAGATGGGAAACCCCAAATCACTGGCCACATTAAAAACAGCCTTTTGTATTTTCACAGTCCCTCCAGAGCTAATGAATTCTAAAGGCAATGCACATTATCCTCCCTTTGGCAGAACATCTCTGGGTCTTTTCCCACTTGTTAGAGCAATGATTCCCCTTTGTTGTTAGATGTGTGACTGCTGATGAACCTCAAAATATCTCTTGACCCACCAACCACCCTTTCTCATTATCGTAGCAGATAACCTTTCCATAACCTTTCCAGAACATTTCAGGAAGCAGCCTCAGCCTGGAGGAAAACTGCTCCCAGACCTCAGCTGTAGCTGGGAACAGGCTGACTCCAGTGCCACAAAGCTGAGTGGCTTCAAACATTTGGGCAAGTTAGAAATCAATCATGTGCAAACGTGGCCTAATTTACAGGCACGTTTCCATGTGCTGTGTGAAGCAGGCAAAGCTGGGTTTTGGCTCGGCATTAACTAATTTCAGCAGATTAAAATGGTACAGTATCTCACTTTGTTGTTTCAGCTGGTGTGGAAAATGCATCAGTAATTATCACAGGAAACTAAGGAGGGGGGAAGCACAATAGGAAGGGAGCCCTGGACGATACCCTGCTGTAGAACAAAGCAGGCTCTGTCCTGCCAGGCAGCTCCTGAGCAGCACTCTTTCCCTGTGGGGATTTACACAGTCTATAGATAGATGTGAAGATGTTCTCAGTCCTGTAGGGGTTCCCCGTTACCAGGCCCTTTTGGACCTGCAGCAGAAGAGGCTCCTGCATTTTCCCTTGATGCTATTACATTAACTGTTTAAGGGCCAGCTCCTATACTTGTGTCTAAATCACACATTGACTGCTAAACAAGCCAGATCAGAACAGTATAGGCTCCTGGGTGTAAATGGGCCTCAGTGTTTTGGACTTAGTGATGCAGGGTCCTAAATATCTGGCCTGTATCATCTGTCATTTTGGGGATTGAGACATTTAATTCCCTTTCCTCTCCTGCATTTCTTGTTTGCTGTTTCTCTTGTTCTCTGGATGCCATTGCAAACTCCTCCACTGCAGTAAAGACCTGCATACCTCCCCTCTTTGTTCAGCTGTTTGTGATCTTCAAGTCCAGGCTAAGAAGGCAAAATGAACAGAACAGGGCTGTGCTCTGACCTGGTTTAGCTCATTGGTATAAACCAGCATCCATGGGGTCTCCAGTGCTGCAGTGGGGATGGGGATGCTTTCTTAGGAAGTGCTGGAAGCTGCCTGGTGCCTTCATGGACAAGGGGTTTTGGTCTGCCCGTTGGCACAGCCCAGGTGCTGTCTGGCACTGCACAGGCAGGAATGAGGTCAATGCCAAGATTTTTACAGTGCAAAGATTAAAAACAGGCACCTAGAGGTGACCCACGTTGGGCATTTACTTTAAGCTGAGCTCCGCATCTCCATTGTCAGACAGCTCTTCACCGTGCCACCACTGCTTCTGGGTCACCCCTATCCCTAAATCTGTTAGTGCACAAAGTGAGTTCCTTCTCTGAGCATCGATGCTTTGCATTTTACTGCTGTTCTTGTTGAATTGCTCCACACCATTTCTAGGTTTATTTCCTTAATGTCTTACAGACACCTTTTGTGGGAAAGCTAATGGTAGCCCACAAGCATGGAGCACAACCTTGAGCTGCAAACACTTCAGCAGCTTTTTGCTTCAGCTTTGTTGTGTTAGACTTTTGATTATGTATTTGAAGTGGTTCTGGAGAAGCTGCATGCTGCTTTCCAGTAACAGGCGGAACTGCTGCAGGGAGTTAATGTGAACCAGGATTTGGAAAAGCCCTATGCTTCCTCTGCATCCATAAATTTAGATATATTTTCTTGGCTGCCCTTTGCTGGAGCTGTTAAACGCATGTTTGCTGTTCCCTGGGCCCTCATCTTGGCATGATTTTGATGGGGTGAAGTGTAAGCAGGCGGGGCAAGGGTCAAAAATAAAAGATCAGGCTGAATTTGGCCATCTCTTCCACCAGTGTGCTGTGGAGAAGAGGGAATCACCCACACAGGCGTTGTATGAAGAAACAGGCAGCCGTGTGGCTGCGTGCTCCCTGCTGCTGCTGGAAGGACTCAGCATGGTGATGATGCTCTCCTCTGCTTGGGCCAGGTGACAGGGCAGTGCAAGCCCTCAGCATGGGGGGACTTGTGCCCCCAAGCATCCACAGGGTCCCTGTGTCCCCCCCATGTCCCCTTCTTAGCCCAGCAGGTGCTGGCTGTACACAGGGTACAGCCTTGACGTTGGCGCTGGGCAGCACTTTTCCGGTTGCACTCGTGTCAGTGCTGCCCCCAACTCCGTGTGTGAAGCCATTCACCCCTCTGTCTGCTCTCCCTGCTCTGAAGGAAGGATAAGGTGTCCAGGCATGGGTGCCTCTGGACTGCAATCTTCTCCGTTGTCTTCAAGCTTTCCCCCTGGTTCTGCTCCAGTGTAGCTCCACTGACATCTGTTGGAGCTCATTCTCACTTACACTAGTGCAAGTGGGAAATCAGGCTCAGAGGGGGGTTCCTGAATGTTTTACAGTATTCTGAATGTGCCTGAGTGTCAGAGATTAATTCTTGCAGAGATGGCCTGAGTGTACCTGAAGTTTTAAATGCCTTTTTCCTTTGCTTGTCCTGTTGTTCTGGACTCCACAGAGGGGCTCCAAGGTCTGTTTCCTATTTGGTGATATTATGTTGAGCATTCACTTTGAGTCTTGGATGATGGGATGGTTTGGGAGCATTTTCCTTTCTCCTCTCTGTGCCTCTGCATGTTTCACCTCAGATACAGGTCAGCCAACTGGCTCTTGCTAATTACTTAAGGAAGTAGTTATCTTCAATAGCAGCACTCAGTCTCTTTGGAAAACAGATAGACCAACATGTCAAAGGGTAGTTGGTTTTTTTCTTGCCACAGCTCATGGTGAGGGTTGGTTTTTTTTCCTCCTTTATCTCATTTTGTGGTCTTTTTGGAATTGAAGCACAATGATTAGCCAATTCCTTATACGAACCAGCTGTGAACTCTCCTCCTCAGAGATGCTCTATTGTTCCATGCTTAGAAATTGTAATTATCAAAGAAAAATATTGAGCTGAGGCCAAGGTACAGTAACTTTATTACTTGAGTAATGGCGGTGAGATGCAGTTTGGGAGACGTGGAGGGATTAGAAAAACACTGGAGAGAGAGGGGGAGGATTAGAAATGGCAGAGCAGAACAAAGTGCTGCTGTTAGTCAGAGCTGCAGAGCAAGTGCAGGGGGATGAGTAACGGTACACCCAGTCCCACAGGTCCCTGCTCTGCAAAAAGCATGCTGCTCTGCAGGCTGGATCTATGCTCCCTTTCTTTCCGATGCCTCACTTATCAAATTCTTGCTAGTAACATTTTAAAAAGAGCCAGAGTCCCTCTGCTGAATATCCCATTAGTATTTTCTATTTAAATGGCTTTTGAGATACCAGTGTTTGTCTCATCAGACTTCGTGACAAGCACAGGGTATAAAGCAATTTTGCCTGGGTTAGGACCAAGAGAAACAAGGTATTTCTCCAGTTACATTTATTTTAAATACTTTCCAGGCATCTATTGCTGCTAATGCTGTGACCTGACACTTACTGTTGCACTGGAGTTGTTCCACTTTTGGGTTTTCCCTCTGCTCAGTTCCCTGCTCCCACCCACATGGGGGATTTGGGGATTTCTGTGCGAAGTTAGCCTGGGAGATGGCGTGTGAGCATGCGTGAACATTTGTGTGGCTGTTCATGTTCTACTGCATGTCACAAGCTTGGCATCCCTGACAACTGTGGGACTCTGGTCTCTCCCCACTTCTTTGCAGTCCAGACTGCCAGAGTGGGATTCCTCCCTCCACAGTTTAGATGTCTGCAATCATAGTATCTACATGTATTCCAGTTATCTTGTCTCTCTTAAAAAACTGTGGTGTCATGACGCTTTAGGGTTCATTTCATTTGACCCAGTTCAAGTGTCTGCTTTAGCAGGAGCAGGATCATACATGTTTGTTCAGAGGACTCCCAGCCTTAGCATCTGGCACAGCAGCAAGCCAAGCAGTCCTGCTGATTATGGCCTTACCAAAATACAGAAAAGGAGCATGGGCTAGCTGTGTGACACCCATAAGAAGTGAAATCCAAAAACTAAGCAATTGTCTAGTGTTCCTTTATAGTCCTTGGATGTTCATTGTCTTGCTCTGTACTTTTCCTAGGCCAATGTCATGGCAGGGCATTTTGCCAGGAAAATACATTACTCTAAATACAGCTTAAGAAGGCAGAGGTTTAATGCAGGAAGAGCAAGAGGAAATCCTTCATATACATCCTACAGTTGTCTGAGATGACATGTTAATGCTGAAGCAGCAGAGCATTCAGTGGCTGGTTCCCTCCCCATCACCTCCCCTTTAAACTGACTGAACTCAGATGCTCTGGGGCTGGAAAGAAAATGATACAAACTGTTTTCTGAGCTAATGAAGGAAATTCATCCCTGGTGCTAAAGCGGGCATCTTGAGTGGTTCTTTGCAAGAAGAAGCTTAAGAAGCCACCAACCATTAGTCTAGTCCATTTTGTGTCTAAGACACAATGCTTGTGATGCCCTCATGAGTAAGAAATGATGCTGCTGGTGTTCTGTACTGATGTGCCTGTGTATGGACACCACAAAGGTAACATTTGCTGCAGGAATGTGGCCTCTGCCACCTCTACTAAACCAGAATCACTCTTAAGTGACAGTAATTATTAATTTTCAGAGAACTAAACTCATCTGAGTGATAAACACAAAATGTTGATGAGCTAATGGTACTGATAAACACTTCTGGTCCAGCCAATAAGGATTTTCTTTGTCAGAGCAGCTAATTAGGTTCCCTAAGCAAAGTAAGTCATGTCAGTAACAGTTACTTGTCTGCCAGAATAATTGTGCTTCCACCAGGTTCTCTGCTTGCATGGAAATAACGAGAGAGTAAATAATTTCCTGATGCTATGATACACCAGTAGATTCCTAATTTAGCTGTGGCTTTTGCACTGCAGAAAAGGAGCAGGTAAAGCTGACTTTATTTTCTCGGTCCGTGACAGATGAGGCAGCACCATCTGCTGGTTTCACTGCTCATGGACATGCTGTGCCCATGAGCTGCTCTCGTTTCCCAGCCAGAATGTCCACTGATACCCAGCAGCGCCCCAGCCCCTAAGGACCCCTGCAAGGGGTCTCACTGAAGCACTGGCTGATTGAAACCCTGATGCACTGGCTGGTTAAATAGGCAGGAAAATCGGAGATGCTGAAAATTTGGTGGAATCAGGTTTATTAGCCTAAAAGGGTTTGTTGTCCACTCCCATAACCACCCCCACAAGACTTGTTACTTGTGGACTCTCTGATTTCTCACAAAGCTTCTGAAGATGAGAATGGAGAGCCGAGCATCAGAGCTGGTTCACATCTGAACTGGGATCTTTTAAAAGGCTGTGGAACAAACTAGTGGATTTGATAATCCTTCTGTGTCTCTTCCAAATTCAGATATGCTGTGATAAAACTGCCTCCCTCACTCCTAGCTCACCTTTAACCCTTGTATCCAGCTTGCCCAGGTGACCTGAGATACCACCAGTGCCTGAACCTTCATTAGACTGTGCCTCACCTGATTTCTTCCCACCATGTTCCTTCACCTGGGATAGGACATTAGGTGAATACTCTATGTGATTGATGTGGGGTGAAGGCAGGTTTATTCAGTCTAGACATCTGTCTCCCTTGATGGATGGAAAGCTGTACATATTGTGGTGGTCATAACAGTAGGACTCTGCTCTCCATATTCTGGATTCTTTCTCATTAATCTGGGACCAGCTCATATTCTCAGTCACTCCTTAATGCATGATGGCCCTGAGTCAGGCTATAAGAGTATCAGGGAATTAAAAACAAAAGAAAAGGTGTTGCTGGGCTGTGAAGGTAAATGAGAAGAGTATAGTAATCCCATGATCCCAGGGGATTTTGTGACAAGGGTGCCCAAGTTCAGACCAGCACTCTGTTACAGATGTCTTAAGTGACCTTAGACAAGTCACATGCTTTTTAAACCCTTGGGAGTTAGGTTTTAACTTCTGGTATTCTGGGACTCAGTGTCCCTTTGAGTCTGTATAAAGGGAAATCGGTGTTCTCTGTGCAGGGATCTTCTGAGGATTAATATTTCAGAGTAGGGAAAGCACTTTGATCCTTTACTGACAGGTTCTAAGAGAATGGTTCCTACCACAAGGTTTCTAACAACATATCAGTAGGGTAGACAATCCGTTTGCCAGGATGACCATGTCATGGTGTTTCTCTCTTTTCAGGCACTGCGTCTGTTGCAGTCGCTGGCATCTTTGCAGCCTTAAGGATCACAAAGAACAAGCTCTCTGACCATAAGTTTGTTTTCCAGGGAGCTGGAGAGGTAGGAATGTTCTTGAGTTTGTTCCTAAATATGATCTAAATTCAAATTTAGACAGAGAAAAGTCAATCATGAAACTTCCTGCAAGGCTTGGCTTCATGAGGACAAAGCACAGAAGGAGAGTCCTTATCACTGGGCCCCACGGGTGGATCTTACTGCTGTCTGGAAATTGCCAACAATCTTAAAGTGACCTCTTGGGCCATGAGTCCTGGCAGACTTCCTAGATGCTACGAGGCTGCCCATGTGTCCAGGGGGCTTTAAGCACCTTGAGGGAAGTCCCTTATGAGGCAGGGTGCTGCAGGGACATCAAGGAGGCTGGTTTGAGCCTTCAGGATTGGTATTTAGGGTAAACCAGAGCCTCTTTAGCAACAGAGTCATAAGGACTCAGACTCTCTAAGAACATAACCTCATTTTTTGGAGTCAGTCATACTGCCCCCTTGACAGGAGTCAGGTAGTCTATAAGGTGCCTTGCTCAAAGAGAGAGGGGGAAGAAAAAGTTTGTAAAACCTGCACTGTGGCCTGAAGACGTTGGTCCAGGTCCTGGCTCAGCTCTTGCCCACCTATGGGAATTTGGGAAGGTCTGTTACTCACTGTCTATCCCTCTCTGAAGCAAAGATTGCTTCTTCTCTTTCTCCACCCCTCCTGACAGTCATGTCTGTGCTGTGTGGCACAGAGACCCTCCTGAGTGCAGCTGCAGGACCCCTAACAGCATGTCCAGGACTGCTTCCTCAGGCAGGAACAGGAGAAGAGGTTTTTCTTTTTGGCAGTTCCTCTGCACTGGCATCATCACCAACATTTGCTCAATATCTGCCCCTTTTCCTCCCCTGCAGCAGCTGGTTTAAATGCTGGAGACAGCCCTTGCCTGTCAAGGTACCACCTCCACTGCTCCACCCCCACGGGCAGCCTGCTCTGCTGGACAATTGTTTGGCCTTTTATTTATGGCAGCACCAACAATGCTAAAATGAGCCCCATTCCATGGCACTGTACAACCTTGGAGCAGAAAGCCTTCCTGCTTTTTTGCAGTGCTGGGGGATGACCCAGCACATCTCTCACTTAAAATCTGTCCCCACCAAAAAAAAATAAAATATGTTGATACCCCAATTCAGTGTTTATATACTGTGTTCCAGGCTGCAATGGGCATAGCCCATCTCATCCTCATGGCCATGGAGAAGGAAGGAATTTCACGAGAGGATGCCATAAAAAAAAATTTGGATGGTGGACTCCAAGGGACTGATTGTGAAGGTAAATTTGTCTCCAGAGCTAAACTCCACTTCCACACCAACTCCTGCAAGCTAGAGAGAGGACAGAGCAGGCTGATACCTCAGATCCCTGCTCAGCCCTGGAGTAAGGGCTGTGGTTTTACTGGTGTCAGCAGAGCTGTTCAGGCTTTCAGAGGACTAGGTCTGGTGGTGACAACAGTGTACCAGCAGCACTGGCTGCACTAAAGGCAGTGCTCTAGGCTGGGCTTCTAAAGTGGTAGGACACACTGCTGGCCATGGTCTCAGGCAGTGCTGGATGTCTTGCATGTTATATGGTGTACTACCACAGCAACACTGTGCCCTGCTTGGTGATCCAGCCTGGCCCAGCTCTACTCTGTACTCCCTGGATCCTCAGGACTTCTGCCCTTATCTCTCCTCAGACTTAGGAGACTTGTGCTACACGTACAATTTCTCTGCCCTGGCACCCAGATCCTTCCTCCACACAATCAGTGTATTTTGGAGAGTGAGAGGAGCAGAGACCAGCCCCACCATGACATTACACCAGCAGCTCAGTGCCTGACTGGCTGATGCCAAGGACCTGCTCTGAGGAATCTAGTTTAGGTGGAGGGCCAAGAGATGACCTGATGAGTTGCTACATTATGTCTCCACCTTTTGTCAACAGAACCAAGTTTGACTTCTTCTTTTTCCTCACAGGGCAGGAGCAACCTGAACCATGAGAAAGAAATGTTTGCCCAGGACCACCCCAGTGTGAACACACTGGAAGAGGTTGTGCAGAAAGTGAAGCCTACAGCAATTATAGGTGGAGCTCCCTTAGCATCACCTTTTCTTGTCAATTCAGTTCTTAGGAGAATTTCTGTCTTTTTTCCAGGGCTTCCTTTTGTTCTCCCAGTCAAAAGAAAATAAGCATTTTTTACCCCCATTTTGTCAGTTGAGTTCTCCACATCCTTTCCCTTTCAACCATGGGACACAGTCTTCTGTTTTGGAAGCAAAGGAGCCCTTCCACACAGGGCTGCAGAGGGAGGTGCTGAGGGAGGCAGGATCTGGGGCTCTCAGTAGTGAACATGACCCTGGCAGGCTGGGCAGGAGGAGGATGACAACAGGCAGCTGGGACAGGGCTTTGGGAGAAGTACTGAGCCTTTGGGAGGGGAAGTGCAGCAGCCAGACTGGCCTGAACACTGATCCCCACTCTGCCCATAGCAGCAGAGGGCTTTATTTTGAGATAGGCTTTTAATCTTGCATTCATATGAAAAAGAAATATTCCCACCTGCATCTCCAGATTTGGAGCCTGTTCCCCCCCACAGTTCACTTGCTGATAGTGACATTTAAGAGGGATCAGCCCCGTGCACTGAAGTCAGACAGTCAGAAAGCACCATCTCACTCTGCTGTTGTTGTTTTAGGTGTCGCAGCCGTCGCAGGAGCTTTCACTGAGAAGATTTTGAAAGACATGGCAGCCTTCAATGAGAGGCCCATCGTGTTTGCCCTGAGCAACCCCACAAGTAAAGCAGAGTGCACAGCAGAGCAGTGCTACCGCCTCACCGAGGTACTGGAGCTCAGCTTAGGGAAGCTGGGTCCTCTGGGTCCACTCTGGTACCTCAGTGGTTCATGGGGGTGGACCAGTGACAGTGGGCATAAGTTGAAGCAAAAGAGGTTCAAGCTGGTCATACAGAAATACTTGCACACTCTGAAGAGAGTCAAAGGTGTAACAGGAGCCCAGACTGTTCATGGAGTCTCTGTCTTTGCAGGTTTTCAGGACTAGGCTGGATAAAGCCCTGGGCAACATGGTCTGATTTCATAGCTGACCTTGCTGTGAGCAGGAGTTTTGGTCCCCACCAGCCTGAATTACTTTGTGATCCTCTAAAAAAAGCACTTGCCTCCTTCACCCATAGCTGTCTGAGGTGTCCCATCCTCCCAGGTTACTGTCCCCTGTGTTTTGCCACCCTAGTTGTTTGTGCAACAGTTTCATCACCCAACTTGGACCCCATGTCACTGAAGAATCATTGTCATGTGGCTTGACTTAGGGTGAGAGAGGAGGCCTTGTCTCACTCTCCCCTTTGCCCTCCCCACCACCTGCTCTGGATAGGGAAAACACAGAGCCCCCCAGACCTTTATCTCACATGAGTCCCTCTTTCCACTCCACAGATGGTTGATAGAGAGGAAGAGGGACTCCTTCTCAGCAAGCTCAGAGGACTTGCAGTTGGGCAGTGCAAACACCCACTCAGTGCTCAGTGGCTCTGTCCATGGCCCTGTTGTGGCTCTGGGGACCAAGGCCTCCAGAAGTGTCCACATGGAGATGCCTCTTGCTGACTGGCTGGAGATTAGTCCACTTGGTCACCAGTATCCCCTGAGCACAGATCATGGCAAGCAGCAGAAATGTAAGATGTCTCTTCTGAATTTGTTGGCCTCTTTCTCACTCTTATCAGGGACGAGGAATATTTGCAAGTGGGAGTCCATTCTCAAAGGTGACCCTGCCCAATGGACAGACCTTCTTCCCTGGCCAAGGAAACAATGCCTATGTCTTCCCAGGAGTGGCACTGGGAGTCATCGCCTGTGGAGTCCGGCACATCTCTGATGAAATCTTCCTCATCACAGCACAGGTTTCCAACTGGCATTTAACTCATGTTTTTAAAAAGATGATAAGAGGCACGTGCACCTACTCCAGGTGTGTTCAAGAACCCGGGTTGATGCATTGAGTGGAAATGGCACAACCCCCTGCAGCCTTTCCCAGTCTCAGGGAAAGATCATCCTTCCATTGTACCTACAGAGGTGCAGGAGCCATGGCAGAGTTCTCCTCATTCTCCACAACTGCTGCCCTGGCATAGCACTTCTATCGTCTGGCTCCAGTTTTCAGTCTGTAATGAAACGTGTACACACCTGTATTTTGAATAGTTCAGCAGTTCCTATTGAGAACTAGTCCCAGCTCTGCCACTGCTGAGGCTCCAGCCACATATCATGTAATGCTGGTGGATGTGGTACGTGCTTGAGACCATCTCTAGTAACTACTTTTCTCATCTTTCTAGTCTATTGCTGCTGAGGTGACAGAGCAGAATCTTGCAGAAGGCAGACTCTACCCTCCCTTGGACAGAATCAGAGAGGTGTCTCTTAAAATTGCTGTGAAAGTGAGTATTTAGACTTTTGTTTCCACTTTCCATGGTAGGAAGGGCAGGAATTGCCAGGGCATGATTTTTACTTTGTGGTTTTTTATTTCAACTTTTTCTACAGCCTAAAGCAATAACTCTCAGGAATTCTTCCAGCCAGAATTGATGCTTTGATTTCTCCCATCATTATAGCCCAAATGTGAAAAATACTCCCTGATTCTGGATGCCTCACAAAGCTCTGCCTTATTGCTTGGAGCTGTGAGTGCTCAGCTCTTGAAAAAATCAGGTTTAGGGTTAAATTCAAACATGACACATGTTGCCGAAAGATTTTAGGTTCCAAACTGCTATTTTGGAACCTGTCCTTCTGTATTTGATAAGGGCCTAAGTACCTAAATACTATTCCAGATCTGGGCTTGTTGTCTAGTGGTGGCATTGGTGCCCTGTAGACATCACATTTGTAATTGCTGTTCAGGGCCTGCTAGGAGTTACTGATGGATGCACAGTGCAGGTGAGGAGCTTAAGGGTGTGAGCAGAGGTGGTTAAAGGGCTGCTCTCCTCCTTTAATTGCTCACTCCAACCATTGTGCCAGGGCAAGGGTGTGCATTTCTAAGCAGCCAGTAATTGCAGGCAGCTTGCATTCCCTCACCCAAAGGGATGAAGTGCAGCTGACTCAGGGAACTGCACAAAGGGAAAAAAAGACACAGTTTTGAGGGGGGAAAGAGGGACAATTCAGCCAGGGCCAAACTGCAGTTGGTTTCAACTTCGTACCGTGCCAACTTTATTTCATCAGCTCATTTTGCTTATCTTTTTGCAGATTGTTGACTGGGCCTACAAGCATGGTCTTGCTTCTTGGTACCCCGAGCCAGCAGACAAGGAAGCCTTTGTGAAACAGCTGGTTTACAGTCCTGATTACGATTCATTTGTTATTGATGAGTACAGGTGGCCCCCTGCAGCCATGCAGACACAAGATGTATAAGGTTTTGCAAGAACTGTTTTCTCCTTTTTACCATCAGATCCCATGGCTCATACCATTGCTGATACAAATGCATCTCCAGGCTTGCAGAATGATAAAAGTAAATTAATCCAAGTAGTTGTTTGTGGTTTGGTTTTTTTTTTACTTGCTGCTGTTTTTTTTCTGCAGGAGCTTATCAGTAGGGTATAAATCAGAGTCCAAGCTGGGCAGTCAGGACTCCAAGGAGACAGACAATGGCTGCAGCCCATCCCAGTCAATCAGCACTGCATATTGGTGCTTGCTTAACATACTGCCCTCAGTTCAGCTGCCTAGAGAGAAGCTACTGGGACCACCTCAGAAGCAGAGAGTCCCATTTCCCCAGTGGGAGTGCCTGTGGGCAGCTCAGAGCCCCACTTCCATGGTGGCAGCTGTGTGTGTGATCATCCCTCACACATGACAGCCACACTTTGCCTGTGGCTCCCTGGGAGAGGTGCACACTTGGGCAGCACTACCCTTTTCTGCTTTGAAATGCCCCCAGTGTTTGGAAAGTCTCAGCCAACCCAAGCCAGTGCATGGGCCACACAGCCTGGCACTGTCCTGTGCCCCATCCCCTTGGAAACAAACCCCAAAACCTCCCTCAGCCTCATGGGGACAAGACTCCCTCCCCTCTGCAGGCCAAGCTGCTCCCCAAGGGCACAGGAGCAAAGGGATGCACAAGGGGGAGCCAAGCTGGAGACCAGGGCACCTCCAAACCCACACACAGCCATCCAACTGCATCACTGCATCTTCTGCTGGGCACAGCTAAGGAAGCACTGCCACCAGCCAAAGGTCCTCCTGGGGGTCTGTCCAAGTCACAGAGTCACAGAGAGGCCTTCCCTAGCCCTGCCAAATTGTCACACCCTGCCAAATACTATCCTGTTGGGATGATGGTGTTCCAGAGCTTAACTGGGAAAGAACAGAGGGACTTGCTGGCAGCATTTCCCTTCCCAGTTCTTGCCACTCACACACAGCAAGGCTGAGGCTGGTTACCACAGTCTTTATTTCACAGAATCACAGAATGGTTTGAGTTGGAAGGGACCTTCAAGATCATCTCGTTCCAACCCCCCTGCATGGGCAGGGACACCTCCCACTAGACCAGGTTGCTCCAAGCCCCATCCAACCTGCCCTTCAACACTTCCAGGGATGGGGCTTCCACAACTTCCCTGAGCAACCTGTTCCAGTGTCTCATCACCCTCAGACAAAAGAACTTCCTCTTTATGTCTAACCTCAATCTCCCCTCTTCCAGTTTTGATCCATTCCCCCTTGTCCTCTCACTACAAGCCCTTGTCAAAAGCCCATCCCCAGCTTTCCTGTAGCCCCTTCATTTAATATCTTTAAGTGGTTTTTAGCACCAGGAAAAGCATCTCATCCCTTTGCTGATGAACCATGGTCTCTCTGCTGTCCACGTGCTTGCAATGCCAGCCCCTTTCACACTCCTCACATTGGTAGTTCTTCACACCTGGGCTAAGAAAGGAAAGAGAAAGCTGCCAAGTTCCAGGTTCAGGGAGAGACACTGAGAAATACTCACATTTCCTGAGCAAGAGTCCCTGGAACTGAGGTTTCCTTGCCTTCCATTGCATCTGGAAAAAAACTGTCTGCTTTTGAGAGGGGAGGTAGTAGGATGGCAATTACTTTTTTTCTTGTTTCAGAAAGCTGCCTACACAGCTTCTCTTGGTTTCTTCCCTCTTCTCCTTCCTGAGCACACCTCCCCACTGCTGAATTAAAGGCTTGACCTTTCTGTGTGTTCAGCTCCTGGGCCTGACTTCTCAAACATTAGGCAAGAATGGAAAAAAAAAAAAGGCCTTATAAGGGGAGCTATAAGGAGAGGAAATTCTTCTGAACAGCCTGGGAGCATCAGGGAGTGCTCAGCCAGTCTCACAACAGTCACCTGGCAGTCTTCCTCTTCAGACACTGCCAGCAAGAAAGGCTTCATGCCTCTGCCAGTGAAGCCAAAGACAAGATGCTTTTTGACAGGTGGCTTGAAAGTCTTAAGTCTACACTAATCCAGCAATTAAACTTCCAGAAGCACGGTTTATTCTTCAGAATACTGGTTCTGGTCGAGCTCATCTTGGCCAGGCAAATAACGAGTCCTAGAGAGGGAGGATCAAGCCATGCTCTTGCCACAGCAGGGCCTCTTTTTATCCTCTGGATTTGTCTGATACCTGTCAGCCTCTACAGGGGGACCTGGAGAGGCTGGATCAATGGGCTGAGGTTGATTGCATGAGGTTCAACAAGGCCAAGTGCTGGGTCCTACACTTGGGTCACAAGAACCCCAGGCAAGGCTACAGGCTGGGGGATGAGTGGCTGGAGAGCTGCCCAGAGGAAAATGACCTGGGGGTGTTGGTTGACAGCCAGCTGAGTGTGAATATGAGCCAGCAGTGTGCCCAGGGTGCCAAGAAGTTGTCACGGAGGATTAGAAAATCAAATTAGGCAGATGATAAAATCAATTTTATTCTAACCAAAATTGTGCTGCAGAGAACAGACTAGAAATGAAGTCTATGAAAACTGCTTAACACTCCAACAACATTAGTAAACCACAGGTTCAGCATGTACAAGGAATTAATACTGCACAATTGACTCAAAAATTCCTAAGCTTTAGAAATGAGGATCCAAACTGTGCACAATCACTCACCTATAAGATGAGGGCTCTCAATCTCAAGTTTCCCTGGGCAGTGTCCTGCTCCCAGGGGAGAGTCCTCGACTGCAGAGCTGCCACCCCCAGGAGGACACACTCTGCTTGCCCTCCAGCAGGGCTTCATTTATACCCCAATTAAGTCCGACCTGTGGTCAGATATGGCCACGTCAGCTCTCATTGGCTGAGGGCCTTGAACTCCTTACTCCTCAACCAAGGTGTGTATGTGACAACAGTCACCAAACCAAGGTGTGTATGTAATGGTCGGCACTCATCACCATAAGGGCATGACAGTGGGGGCACAAAAAGCAGGGACACAGAGGTCCTAAAGCCCCTGGTATTTTTCAGGGCAGATGCACCTGCCACACAATCCACCACGTGACCACAGTCATGGTTTGACTGGTTTCCTTGGAGTGGTGGTACAGTCACCTCTTGCCTTCAAAGTCAAAAGGGAGTGCAGTCTCAATGAGTTTGATGCTTACCGTGGGTCATCATTCCCCAGTTGCTTAAGGTCATTCTGGAACATCAGTTACATGAACAGTCTAAAGGAAGGTCAATTATATGAACAGATTTCAAGGTAGTATTAACTGTAAGAACAGATTTGAGGGAGTGGTAACTACAGGAACAGGTTTGGAGGGAGTGCACCCACACTAAATTAGGAGTGCAGGGATGGTGGATGCCTGGCATGAACCTGGCATGGTAGTAAGGGGATGACAGTCATCTTACTGCAGTTTAGGGCAGAAGGCCTTAAGTAACTTGTACTGCTCCATTGGTAGCCCTGCATTAAAGCTTCCTGAGCGGGAGGATATAGCCATAACCATGGCATTTTATCTACGTCTTTGCACCTCGTCTCCACCTGGCAATTCCAGAGCAGAGACTTCCTCACTGGGAATGCCTTATCCTTTTCCCCGTGCCAGCTGCACATATGGGTGTATCAAGCCCACGTGCACCTGAGGGCAACCACGGATTTCAGTTACACACGTTGGGACATGAATTGTTCTCCTTTTCAATTGTTCTCCTTCTCAGGGTGTCTGACGCACTACAAAGCATATAATGGTTTTGTGTATTGTAGGGAGTGGTCATCTGTGCTCCATCAAATATAACAGTCAGTAGTTGCCCATGGAATATTGGAGCATGGTTCAATATCTTTTACACTCCACTGGTGGATAGGGAAGTATGATTACATTTTGCATCCCATACTGAGCTAGTATTTATCACGTCAGAAGAAAAATTAACCTGTGGTCAGATAGGGCCAGGTCAGTTATTGGCCCCATCTTCTGGCGACGATGTACCTGGCAGCAGTCACTGTAAAGGTGTGAGAAGCAAGGCAAGGGAGCAAAAATCAACAACCTGGAGTATTGTGTTCAGTTCTGGTCCCTGCTCTACAAAAAGGACGGGACAGGCTGGAGAGGGTCCAGAGAAGGGCCACAAGGATGATCAGAGGACTGGAGAACCTGCCATATAAGGAGGGGCTGAGAAAACTGGGTTTGTTCAGCCTTGAGAAGAGAAGGCTTCAGGGAGACCTTATTACCATGTTCCAGTACTTAAAGGGTGGCTACCGAGAAGATGGAGACTCCCTGTTTACAAGGAGTCACGTGGAAAAGACAAGGGGTCATGGGCACAAGCTGCTCCTGGGGAGATTCCAGTTGGACACAAAAGATCAATTTTTCACCATGAGAAGAGTTAGACATTGGAATAGTCTCCCAAGGGAAGTGGTGGATTCCCCCACAATGGACAGTTTTAAGTCTCAGTTTTACAGGGTGCTGAGCCATCTCATATAAACTATAGTAGCACCTAGAAAGATTGGACCAGATGATCCTTAAGGTTCCTTCCAACTTGGCATTCTATGATTCTATGAAAAAAAAGCAAGGAAAGGGAACAAAAAGCAAGGATGTAGTGGTCCTAAAGCCCCTGATCCCAGTCCCCCAAGCCCTACAACTGGAGGAGAGCCCTACAACTGCTGGGTAGGCAGTGCTGCCATCTTGCAGATGTCAAGCTGGAGACAGGGGAGGGCATTTCCCAGGGCAAAACACCACTGCTTAGAGCACAATAGAGTTGCTTCCAACTGGAGGGGTTTGCAATGTATTTATTTGCAGAAACTGAGAAAGGAAGATGGGTTAGCAATCCTTGACATCATCCCTCAAGTGTTGCATAGGATGAAGCCAATGTGTGAAGTATCATGGCATAAACCGTTGCCTGAATGGCTTATTTTTGGAAGGAAGCCCAGGTGGACCCTTCATCCTGCCCCAAGCAGCTCTTTGTCCAGGCTCACCAGGCTCTCTTTTTCCTGAGCTGCTCATTGACCCACCCCATTGTTTGGCATTGCTCCCCTCATTTGTTCTCTCAGCCAAGGCTAGAGAGGTCTTGGAGCATCTGCCCTCACACCTCATTCTCCCCATCCCAGCCAAGGACGCTGTTATCCTGCTGAGGCCTTCTTTGAGGGGGTAGGGACAATTGCTCTGGGCTAGGGGAGGTCTCACCAAGGCTCTGTGACATGGGAACACTACCAGACAGAGCCACTGGCTGTGGCAGGGCTTCCTCAGCAGTGCCCAACATGAAACACTGAGGTGGGACACTGTGTGTGCATGCACATGCACACCTGGGCTAAGAAGGATTCTGGCCACTTGCTTGGGCACACTGGGCTTCCCACCACCCCCCCATGCTCTGAGAGCAGCTTGGAAAACAAGAGAGTTGGTGTGCATGCTGGCCATGGCTCATGTGAGGGATGCAGAAGTGGTCAGTGAGTGATCCAAGCCACAGGTAAGCAGGGAGTGTCACAGACAGTCAGCCCAAGGGTCTGGGCATGTCAAGCAGTTGAAAGCACCCCCAAACCTTTCTATGCCCTTGGGGGGCCATTGCAGACACATTTTCCCTCTCTGAGCTTGACCTGTAAGCTTCCCTCCAGGAGAAAGACCAACACTTTCTCAAGCTCTTTTTCCTCCCTTGAGGACAAGGACCACAGGTTGTACCAGGAGAGGTTTAGTTTGAAAATTAGACAAATTTCTTCACCAAAAGGTTTACCAAGCATCAGAACAGGCAGCCCAGGGAAGTGGTGGAGTCACCATCCCTGGAGGTACTTAAAAGACATGTAGATGTGGGGCTCAAGGACATGGTTAAGTGGTGGAATTGGCAATGCTGGGTTAACAGTTTGGCTTGATGATCTTAAAGGTCTTCTCCAAGCAAAACTATTCTCTTTCCAAGCCCACTGCAGGGAAAGCTTGCTTCCCCTTGGCTTCAGCTCTTCAGAGCTCCTGCTGACTTGGAGACAGAAGGCTGCAGGGGAAACTGTCCTGAGCTTGGGCAAACCGTACTGGGAGGGCTGCCCTGCCATCGAGTGACAGCTCCTGCCTTGGCACCTCCATCTTGAACATGTTCTCAGCTTTTGCTTACCCCATGGCTGACAATGCGGGCTGATGAGCTGAAGCTGCTGGAAGGCAGCACATCCTCCCTGGGGAGGGGAAGGCTGGTGAAAGCACAGCAAGATCAGCAAGAGACTTTTCTGAGAGGGAATCACAGAATGGTTTGGGTTGGAAGGGACTTTAAAAACCATCTAGTTCCAACTCCCCCTGCATGGACAGGGACACCTCCCACTAGATCAGGTTGCTCAGAGCCCCATCCAACCTGGCCTTGAACACTTCCAGGGATAAGGCATACGTAACTTTCCTGAGCAACCTGTGCCAGCGTCTCACCACTCTAACAATGAAGAATTTCTCCCTAACGTCTAAGCTAAATCCCCCCTATACCAGTTTAAAGCCATTACGCCCTGTCCTGTCGCTACATGCCCTTATGAAACGCCCCTCCCCAAAGGCTACGCCCACCCTGGGAGGTTCCTTGCCAAGGCTGAGGCGTTGTGCTCCCAAGGTGCAGGACTCAAAGTGAACCACGTGAGGGCTGTAGAGGACTTGTGTTCGCAGCTCTTGCCCAGCAGAGAGGGTCCTGTCACGCTGGATCACTGTGTACCAGGGACTTGGCAGTGGCAATGAATATTTTTTTCCTTGTCCAATCTTGCACAAGAAAAGCCTCCTGTAGATAGGTTCCTTACTGGGATCAGAAGTTGCTCTGTAACTGCACTACAAGGCACAGTCACTAGTAAAAGAGATTGGATCAGTGTAGGAAAAACACAAGTTGAATATTGGGGGACTTTAAGCTGCTGTGTTTTGTTTTCTAATTGAAAGCAAGAATATTGATAGCAAGATCATTTTGGATTTCTCTGTTTGCTCCCCCTTTTTCTATCAGCAACAGAACAAGTCCTTTATTCCTGAATTCTTCTCTTCCCTTGAAAAATTAATGAGATGACTTGTAACCATTGGTAAAAATAGTATAAATACAAGGAAAAGAGAGAGGTACAGGTAAGAATTTAGCAACATTAATACCTATTTCAAGCTCAGAATGGATTACTATGGCATCCTAACATGATGCTAAGCTGAGCAATTGACTGATATCTGAATTACCTCTGCCAGAAAAAAAAACCCTTCACTTCTCTCTGCTTAGTCACTCATGTCTCTCCTCTTGTCTAATAAAACTGCACTTTATTTAGAATCCCAGCTGGTCTGAATTAGCCAGGTAGCATTTGTCCATAGTAAAACTGGTTCTAGACCTGAAGGGTCATCTAATCCATTAAAGAAAAACTATCAATCACAGACTTTTTGGATAAAAATCAGGCTATCTGGTCATTACATTTGTGCTCAGCACCCCAGGAGTGCTCTTACCAGCAGCCACCCCGAATAAAACCTCTACCCTTTAAGTCATTTTCTGAGGCTTCTTTCTCACAAGCCTTGACTTCATGTGCAAATCAGAGATATTTGTTTTGCTAACACTTCAAGGGTGTGCTGACCTTTCAGTCCTGAAAGGAAAATCTTGATAAAATCACTAATTAATGACTGAGTTTGAATCATTTGTCCTAGATATGTGGATAAACAAAGAAGCTAAAGGTCTGGCTATTAAACAGGAAAGAAAAGAGTTTCTTCATAGAGCAAGCTTGGCTGTTCAAATACCTAAAAAGGTGGTAATTGATTCATATTCAATTATTTGAGCACACAGAAGCAATTATAGCTAATCTTTAAAGCCCAGTTCTACTGTGAAGTGTTACTATGCAAAAAATTATTCCTTATTAGTTACCTGCTGATGAAAAATGGTGATAGAAGAATGGAATTTCCCTTTTATTTAGAATTCACATCCAATTTTACCTATCTGATCTCTGCTTTTTGTATACTGAGAATATAAAACAGGGCTGTTTACTCCAGACCTAATTAATCTAGCTGACAATCCACTGACAGGGAAGAGACTTCTGGAACTGGGAGGGGACTTGATCACAGAATTGTAACACTGGTATTATTCAAACAAGAGACCTGTCAGAGTGCAGCTCAATTCATGGTCTGTTTTCATGTTGTCAGCAGTCAGAACAGTAAATGGTATTTTAGTCCATAATTCCTGCAGATCAGTTTGGAAAATCGCTGAGATTTCCAGAGGTCTCACAAATTCACTATGAACATAGTTTTTGACCTGCACTTTCAGGGTGCTCAGCCTTAATACCCAAAGAAGCACTCCAGCTAGCTGAAGAGCTGAGTGTGTCAAAGAGACGTGGGAGGAGAAAGAAATATTATGTCTGTCATACTAAGAGAGGGTCCAGGATAGCTCTGCTGGCCACCCTGGAGCATTGTCTCAGTCTGAACCCACAGGAGAGACCTAAATACACTTGGCACAGCTCGAGCTCTTCACCATGAGGTTTGGATGACAACCTGCAGGAAGGGCCATGGCTGCTATGTACCATTGGAACAGGTCATGGGGATCAGTCCCATAAACTTGTTCTTTACCTTGTAGCGTAGCAGAGCCTGTATCTGTCTCCAATCTAGAAAATGAGAAGAGGCAAAATCTGGGCCACTGCCTTTCCTGTGCCACTATCCCTTGTCCAGCAGCCTGCCTCAGGCAGGGTTCTTTACATTTGAAGAGTGTCTTGGCAACATCAAATTAAAAATTATTCACCACTGTGGAGGCACACAGAGGTCTAAGAAGTGGGCCTGTAACTTTTATAAAGCTAAACAGAAAAATTCAGTAATAATTATGCCCAGTTTCTACACACGAAGCAGAAAGCAGTCCATATTCTCTTAACCACAGCTACTAGTAAAGTAGTAGTGCTGTCACCCAGTATCTCAGGTTTAAATCACTTCCAGTCTACGAGCAGACTGGTTTAGCTGAGCTGTTGCTGAAATAGTTGAGCTGAACTCCAGGCCATTCCCAGGCTAATTAGGACGGCCCCCAGTTCACTTCCAACCACCCTTGAAGATGGACTTGGGCACTGATGGCAGCCTGGAGTTAGAGAGGCACAGGTACAGGTCCCTGCAGTCCCTGCTGCTAAGGGATGGCACCTATGGCAGAGAGGCAGGGCAGCAAATGGGGACAGTCACCTCTTCAGCTGACACAGCAGGATTTGCCAGAATTTGTTCAGCGGAGCCTGCAGATTGAATAACAATTAGCTGCTAAGACTGAGGCAGTCGAAAATGCCTGACAGGAGACATCCTGACACATGGCACAGGCACCAACAGGAGCACCAGAACCATTGCTACTGAGCTTGAATCCTGTCCTCCCTCCCTTACTACAAACCAATCCATATTTTTTTATATGCCCAACATTGTCAGGGAATACCTGGAGGGAGCACAGGGTAAAGCCTGCAGTTTTAGTGGGGCTCAGAGATTTCAGAAGTAAGACGTGATTCCACCTCCTCAGAGAAGAGGTGAAGGAGCGTTTGGGAAATGCTGCATATTCACCAAATCCTACACTGGCCAATTAAAACAATTTAAAATGTTCATCATGGACAGCAATGCAGTGATGCCGAGTCTGTGACCTGTGAACAAATGGGGGTCTGTGGACTACAACCAAAATAACCACAAAAAAATAAGGCTTTGGCAGTATGTTTCCATTTGATATGGAGGGGGGTCCAAAAACCATAAAAGGCTAAAAACCTCCAGGCTAGTGAAGTAGTTCTCTGCTGATGAGGGAGGGGAGTCACCAAGGATAATCAAGGTCACAGTGAGGTATCAAAAAATTTTATCAAACACAGAAAATGGAAGTTCTCCCCCCACCTTTCATAAGTCACCTTTCAGCAATGCTCTGCCAATCTTTGCCCAAAAAGATTTTGGGAGAAGGTACTTTTTTTTTAGTCTTTTAGGCATGTGTGTTACAAAAAAATCAGCTTTTAAGCATTTACAAATCATAGCATGCCAGGTTGGAAGGGACCTCAAGGATCATCTGGTCCAACCTTTCCAGGTAATACTATAGTTTATATGAGATCTTAAATGAGATGTGAGTTTATTGCACAGAAGGCAGGCTGCAGTCTCTTCAGTTGACATAAAGCTATCCTAAAACTATTCCCAGCTCCCACTTCATATAGTCATATTTGTACACTTGAACTCCTCAAATTCCTCTTTAATCGCTTGCATGGAGTTACTCCTCCACCTTTTTCCTCCTGTTGCCAGTAACTGTGGAATGACCTGCAGTTTTTGCACTGTTGCCTACAGCAGTTTATCCAAAAATTCAGAAAACAAACAAAAAAATTTGACAATAAATTTCTGTATCTTTTTCCTAACGTTGTTTTAAAAACTACGTAAGCTCATCGAAGACAACTCATCATCGATGGACAGGTTGTATTAGAGCAATCCCAAGCTCAGGGCACTAAATAATTCTAAATAATTAGCCAGCCTGTTTCAAAAGCCCATCCAAGAAAATAAAGGAATCTTTCTGCTTTCTTGAAGCAGGTTTGGCAAAGACCCACACCATTTAAATCACAAAATATTGAGCTGCAGCAATAACTATTCACGGGGAACCCTTTGTTATTCTCCAGTAAATAATCATTAAGGAAAGGTAAGATTCCCCCACTTAAAAAGATTTCCCCCACTTAAAAAGATAACAAAGAGTTCTTGTTATTCTGCTGTTTCATCTTTGCATATAAAAAACGTGTGATTTTCCACCAGACTCTCCAGTAAAATCAGAAAATGTGTAAAATACACCAGCAACAGCAATGCAGGCTTTGTAAAATGAAACGGTTTGATAGTCTGACCTTATCCAACCAAACAGAACTCACTTCCATTCAAAGGGACACACCCCTTTTAAGACAGAAAAGCTAAAAAGGATCAGCTTCAGTTCTTGGGGACAGACTCCTTGTAAAAGTGCACCAGATAAACCAAAATATCTTGCTCGATCACAAAAGGTTTTATTCTTACAGCTGCTTAAGACGATGCTCTTCAGTGTTTCAGTGGAGAAAACAATTTCCCAAGGGTGTTTCTGAGGGAGACTCTATGTGGCATTTTCCGTGTCTGCACTATTCAAGCTGGGGAAAACAACTGCAACAAAAAGAGCCCACACATGCACAAAGGAGATAAAAGCTGCAGCCCCGCTCGATGGCTACCCTTGGTCTGGTGGCCGTGCCCTCGCCTCCTCTGCAGCCCACAGAAGAGCTCCAGCACTCCTCAGGAGCTGCACAGAACTGCTTTGTCTGGCCTCTGCTGTGGGAAAAGCAGCCGGGATCAACCCAGCCATTGTTAGCTCCTTTCCAGCCTTACCAGACTTCCCATACCAGGTACTCCTCAAATACATCTTCTGGTAGAAATGCAGTGGTACTTCAAAGAATACCAATGCTTTTTTTTTTTTTTTTCTTTTTCAGTGTAAACTCCTATAAACTGAAAATCCCCCTTTCAGGAACTATTCCAGAATAGAGGCTAAGCTGAAGCAACATCTGCAGCTGCTGCTCAGTCAGGCTGGAGACTCCTGGAGCCTGCCCCCAGCTTCATGCAAGCCCATGAAGAATCCTCCCAATCCAGCAGCTTCTGGAGCAGGCTGCCAAGACCAGCTTTATAGCGGCCCAGCTCCACTGACACCCACAGAGCTGCTTCTTCCACTGGTTTCAGACCAGATCTAACCCCAGGAGGCTGATGATGCCACTTCTGAGCAGCAAAGGTCACCATCTACAAGGGAGCAAACACCCAGTGAGTGAAAGTCACTGGCAGGTCAGATTTGTGGCACTTCATGGCTTCTTGAAATAAAAAGGTGAGGCCTGTGGACAACCAAACCATTCAGGTTTGCAATGTCTACATAGCATATACCAGAATATATTCCCAAAGACCTCTGCTAGACCTTTTTCAAGCAAAATTTCACTGAAGTCTGTGAGGTGGCTGACAAATAGAATGTCTATAAGGTCTTCAGGATTAGATCCCTGAGTAATACACATTTGTGTATTGACCTTGCAAAATAAATAAATTGCTCAGTGAAATCCTAGGTGAAAAAGAGGCGTTTTCTTCCCTTAGCAGAGACCATTGCATTATCAGCTTCCTCTTAATTTGCTCAGCCTGCTGAAACCACAGCCTCCAGGTTCACGACTTGGGTGAGAAAGCTGGGTATTAAGTTTAGCACAGCACCATCAAGCCAAAATACCCCAAGCAGCTGCCAAAAGATGCTACACATTCACATGCTTAAAGCACTTGCCCAACAAAAGACCCCACACCTCTCCAACTGAAATAACCCCCAGTTGGTCTTGCCTAGATAATCTAAAATGTGCTTCACAAGCTCTGCTTGGACCTGGTGGCGCCGCTTGCGAATGCAAACTCGGGCTCTCTTCGCTGGGAGGTTTGCCAAAATGAAGGAGGCAGGACTGCATCCAGACCAGGACGTTGTCCCATCATCGAAACCAGCAGCAGGGCAGGATTAGCCTCATTTGTAGCTACTTTGGCGGGACTGGCCGCCCGTTGTTCCTTATACAGGCTCTTGTGAAGCTCAGTTAAAGGAACTACTGCAAAGTAGTTGCACTTGAAAAGTGCATTTCCTTAACAGCATCCAGATACTAGACACTAGAGTGTTGTGGACATTCATCTGTGGTGGTTCCTTTCCATAAAGCTTGTGGAGACCTTGGGCAGCTTTTGGGGAGGAAACAGGCACCGTAAGTGACAGCTCTTGCTGTTTAAAAGTAAAATTAAGCCAATTTCCAAAACAAATTATCTCACAGTTTATTTCCACACATCCCAACATCTTGAGCCCAAGTCTGACAAGTTCAATCTGGGCTGATGAATGAAGAAAACTATTTTACCTTTCACGTTATATTTTAAAAGACAGGAGGCAGAAGGATTCGTCACCACTGAGGGTAAAACCTCAGGCTGATCCGTATGTGGATCCTGTTTCAAAAACAAACAATCCACTTGGGACTGGCGGGGAGCCAGATTGCGGGATTGCCTTTAAAGACTCACATCTCAATAGGAAACTTCCGAGTATTTTGATCTGTTTTCATAACTGTAACAATTTTCATCCCTTGGCTTTGTAGCATATTATCATTCCTTTCTTTCTAGCAAGTTAAAGAAACAGCCGGTACAAATGAAGGCAAAACAAGCACGGGGCACTGAGGAGAAAATACAGCATTTCAAAAGATAAAGGAAAGACAAAAAAAACACTGCCTGTCTTAACTCCTGCCAAGAAACCATTACAGAGGAGGATGGAGGCGCGGTGAAAGCCCCTTGAACGCTGCATTTCAACGGCAGTAACAACCACAGAACTTAGCTCTATTGTGTAGCTTTATTTTTATAGGACCTATCATAGACTCTTTTACATAACTTAAACGATTATCAAATAATCTCCTGTACACAATGAGCCCGAGCCGCATTGCTTGCCGAGCCTTGACACATTCCTGGAAGAAATCCCATGGTCTGTAGGAATCACATCGCCGCAGTGGCTACAGTACATTTTTGTCCCGGACTTTAAGCCATCAATTAACTTACGTATCGCTGTAAATTGCTGTTTGCAAGATCCCGCAAGACATTGTTAAATTTCAGGACGCTAAGTTTTGGTAGCAGCATTTTTAATCTTGCTTTTTTTTTTTCCTCTCCTCGATTTTGTGTCCTCATCTTAACAGCCCCCCCGGCACTTGTCATGCCTGGGGAAAAAATTTCCAGGAGAGCCAGGGAAAAATTTTAACTGCACTGCAAGAGTTGACCAAGTTTTACTTCTAGACTGAAATCACTTACAAGTGGTCACGGCTGCCTCCAAGAGCAGCCCCCGTTGCAAGGTCGCGTAAGACTGGGACACGGACCCGCGGTTGCCGACAGCAGGACAGAACCTGACCCCGAAGGAAGGGTAAGGAAAGGGAGGCACCGGCCGCTAGAAAAACACCTGAAGAAACCCAGTATTTCACATTTTATTTGCAGCGTCTCCCAAACCGCTGAAGAGGCGACTCGCAGAGCACAGGGCTGAACGCTGCGGGGGCCGAGGCCACGGCTTGGGGTGGGGAGGGGACACGGGCTGCGGGGCGAGTGGAGCCCCCAGCCCCACGGGTGGGCGGCGGGGGGTTCCCCACCTCCCCCACCCCGAGTGTCCACTGTCGCGTCCCCGAGAGTGGGCTCTCCCCCCCTCCCCATTTCATGGTCCCAGGCAGGGCGGGCTGGGCGGGGGACCAAGCCCCCCGGCGCGGCCCTACAGGCCGGGGTAGGCGGTGCGCTGGAAGCCGGCGCTGTAATCGTAGGGCATCTGCGGCGGAGGCAGCGGGCACTCGGGAAAGAAGGGGGCGAATCCCGCCGGGAGCTCCCCGCCGGGCTCTTCGCTGCCGCCGCCGGGGCCCGGCTCCCCGCCGCCGGGATAGAGCGGCCGCAGCCCCTCGGACGGCGCCTTCTTGGGCGGGCTGCAGGGCCCGGCCGGGCTCCAGGGCGGCTCGGGGTAGAGCAGCCCGCCCAGCAGCGGGTGGTGGGCGGCGGGCAGCGGCATTGGCGCCTCGTAGAGGCCATGCTCCAAGCCCAGCTCGGCAGGCAGGCGGGCGGCGGAGGCGCCGGTGAAGGCGTCCGGCGGGGCAGGATGCTCGGGCAGCAGCGCGCCGTACTCCGGACCCAGCAGCTCGAAGAACTCGGCCGCCTCGGCCCCGCCTCCCCCGCCGCCCTTCTCCAGCTCCTTGGCTCCCGGCGGAGGAGGCCCGCGGCCCGTGGCGGAGGGCAGCGCGGGCTCCGTGAAGAAGGAGGGCGGCAGGTTGCGGTCCCGCAGCGGCACCTTCCGCGGGCCGCCCGCCGCCCCTCCGCCGCTCCCCGCCCCGCCGCCCGCTGCCTCGCTGCCGCCGCCGCCGCCGCCCCCCGGCCCCCGGCCCTGCTGCAGAGAGCCGAAGAGGGCGGCCAGACTCTTGCTCTGGAGGCTGCTGGCCGCCTGGGAGGCCTCCCGGCGCGGCGGGGGCTTGGCGGAGCAGGCGGCGGGCGGCGAGGAGGCGGCGGCGGGCGGTGGCGGAGCGGGCGGTGGTGGGGTGGCGGCGGCGATGATGCCGGTGCAGCGCTTGATCTGCTTCTGCAGGTACTTCCTATGATTCACCTTCCGTTTGGACTTCACCGGCTTGTCCAGAGCCAGCTTGATGTTGCTGGAGGCCGAGTCGATGAAGCTCAACAGGTCCCTGGTGGCTTCTTTAAAGTCCCCCGCGTCGCCCCCGCCGCCGCCCTCGTAGCCCTTTTCCAGGTCGGCATAGCCCAGAAGGCCACCGGCGGCGGGGAAGCAGAAGGAGAGGAGGTGGTGGGGGCTGAGCAGCGCGGCTGGCACGGCCATGGCCGGCGGCGGGGCGCCGCCGCCCCGAGCTCCGCAGGGCTGCGCGGGGCGGGCGCCGACGGCGGCGGGGAAAAGGCGGCGGGCGGGGGAGGAGGAGGGTTCAGCAGCGGGGCTGGCCCCGTGCCTCTCCGCCTCCCCGCCGGGCGCCCGGGGGCCGGGCCGGGCGGGCTGCACCCACCCCCCCGGCGGAGACAGCGGCGGAGGGGCGGGACGAGCATCACTCGGGACGGGTACAAAGCCTCCCGGGACGGGTACAAAGCCTCCCGGGACAGGTACACAGCCTCCCGGGACGGGTACACAGCCCCCCTGGGACAGGTATGCAGCCCCCCAGGACGGGTACACAGCCCCCCTGGGACAGGTATGCAGCCCCCCAGGACGGGTACACAGCCCCCCTGGGACAGGTAAGCAGCCCCCCCGGGACAGGTGCCCACAGCCCCCGAAGCCAAATACACAGACGTGCCCCGACCAGCTACACACAGCCACCCTGGTGCAGGCACACAGCATCCCTCCGACCCCATCAGTGTGACCCCCATCCCTCGGTGCAGCCCCCCCGGTGTCGCCCCCCACTCCTGCAGCTGTTCAGCTGGCACAAAATGTGTTACTCTGCCGGAGATCTGTCCCGCTGGTGCTGGATTCCCTGCATGGCTCTGACACCCACCAGGATGCAGAAGCCTAAATTAATTTGCCAAGGGTTATTTTTTCCCAAGCTCATTGCTATGCACGTTACCCTGCATATTGTATTTTCCTAGTCAGGTCAAGTCCTGAGAAAATCCAGCGCTGTGATCTAGTAAAGATTTTAAAGGACTGGCCTGCTTTCAGTTAAAACAAGATTTTTACTTGCCCGGGTTTAGTGAAGCAGCTGTATAAATATTCATATGAAAGGTAGAAAAATTAGCAAAGCACTACTGAAAGTACTGATAGTGGCTCCTGAAGGAACTGTTTTTTCTGGGGGAAAAAGGTATTTGATTGATTTTCCTTTTGAAAACTTGGGCACTGCTGCATAACAACCTGGACCCTTTGAGGTCTAGATTTATTTTCAGTGACTTTTATATGCCCAAATATGAGTAAATATGCAGATCTGATTTTGACTGAAATAAAGTGAGTTTTCTTGGTCTGCATCAATTCATTAGAAATGTAGCAGTTTTGTATTGGAAGGAAAAAACTAAAAGAAAACTCTGCAGAAGAAAAGAGAAACCCTCTCTTAAGACTGTACTTAGTGGTTAAAAAAAAGGAAAAACAGCCAAATTTACCACACTGTGGTTTCAAACACTTGTTGAATGTGAAGCAAGTATTGCCAGGAGGAAAGGGGAGAAAGCACATTATTTCTTGAGAGGAAAAAATCCTCTACAAAACCAAAATGCTGATTTTCTTGGTCTCCCACCTGCGTCTCAGTAGGTCTCAGCAGCGTCCCAGCACAGCCTTGGATCCAGTACCAGCACATCTGGACTGGGTCTCCTTGCAAAACCTGCTCTGCTGGAGCCTCCCAGAGTCTCTGATCTGGAGAGTTGATCTGAGTCCAACTGTGTAATGGAAGCCAGTAAGTGTCAGTAGGCAGAGGGCTATGGGATATATATCTCTCCGTATCAGACTGAGCATGTACATATAGGAGGTGGATTTAAAGTACTTAGCTCAAGTACAACTGACATAGATTAGCTACCAGAGCTTTCACCCTGAGGTCCTATCAAGCTTTTCAGTCTGCTCCAAGCTCCTTTATTGGTGGGGAAATGTAAAGAACAACATACATATCCCCAGTGGGCTCCACTGAATAGTTCTGCGTTCACTTTGAGGCCACTTCAGACTGGGTCTAGAAAATGGGGATCGCTGTCTGGCGCTGGATGTGCAGCCAGTTTGGGACTGTTTCTTATCTGAGCAACAGGAAATGACTCTGTAGCAGTGCAGCAAATACCTTGTCCTCAGCATTGTAGCAGCGATATTTCATAGCCTGTCTAAAAGAGGTTGTTAATGAGGCTGGGTGGTATTATATGCAGAGTGGCTAAATATCCGGTGGCTTAGAGAAAAAGAAGCTGAAAGCCCTGGCTTCTCTTCTGTAAGGCTGAATTCATTCAATTAAACAGCTTTGAGAGTTCAGCTACGGTTTAGCAGGAGACTTTATTACCTCCTAAAAATTGGAGAGTATTAAACAATTGTCAGGCATGCAAAGGGAAGTTTGCATTCAGTTGTGCTAGGCAGCCAAATTTACATATTCTCAACCAGATCTGGAGATTTAGAAAGCCTTCATAATTGCATTAAACATGCTTATTCTCCATGTTCTCTCAAGCAGAGCTGATTACCCCAAGTTGGGCAATGCCTGGAGGGAAATTTGCTAAGCCACATGATCACATCAACTTGCAAAGAAACTTAATTTTTCCAAGGAAATAGCAGTTTGGTTATTCCTGCAATATGTGGCTCTTTCCCAGCAGCTTTGCAAGCCAACGCTTGTCGTCTGCCTGAGCTCCTTCAGGGTGATGATGCTCAGCCCACACAGGGTTGCTCTCACACCCCACCAGCGATCCACCTCGGCTCTCCAGCAAGGTCTAATGTCTGGAAAGTGCTGCAATTAGGTCCACAAAATAACCCTAACCCCAGGCAAATGCTTGGATCAGATGTCCTGGTCACTCCTCTCTCTCCACATCAGACTGAAGCGAGTGAAGTGGCTGCAGAAGTGCTTTCCCCACCCCAAACCTTCATCCCACAGGTTGATCCCCATCCTGCAGGATAGTATTCCGTGCTCACTAAGGGGCTCCAGGGACTCCACTGCTATTTTCTTACCCACTTTGTGTAGGAAATTTATTTGATTCTCTTTATTTTCTTTCTCTTACAGGTAGCAGCACCTCAGCCAGCTCTGGGGATTAAACCAGGGCTCTCCAGAATGATGCCCTTGGTTGGCATCAAGCTTGGCTTTTTTAGAGGGAACCACAGCATGGTCACACTGCAAATCGGAGGGAGCAGGAACACACTGTGCTCACTAATGCTTTATACAGGCCACAGATTGAGTTCATAGCCACACGACCAAGCCCTTCCCAAGAAGATCAATTTGTTACTTTTACAGATCGAGCAGCCCAGAAAGGAGGGAGAAGCTTACACAAACAGGAAAGCCTTGCACAGTGAGGACCCTGTTAAGGTGCCAGCACTTTTGTGGAGCAGCTCCTCATTGGAGGCAGTTGCAGAAGCTGAATCTGCCCTCCTGATGCTCACAGGACTGCCAGTCTCAGTGTCCAACACAGGGGGAATCCTCTGCAGCACAGGGACAGGGTCCCACTAGGATCCAGCCCAAAGGAAGCACCTCATGCTGAGCCCATCACTAAAAGAGAGTAAATTCAGGCTGATATAAGGAAGAAATTTTTTATGCTGAGGGCACTGGCACAGGCTGTCCAGAGAGGTGGTAGAAGCCCTATCCTTGGAAACATTCAAGGGCAGGTTTGGACAGGGCTCTGAGCAACCTGATCTAGTTGAAGATGTCCCTGTTCACTGCAGGAGGGCTGGACTAGATGACCTCTAAAGGTATCTTCCAAGCCAAACCATTCCATGATTGTATGATCACTAGCAAAACCTTCCCTTGGGGAAAGCAAACCAAGCCCAGCCCTCACAATTCACAACACCCCCTTTCCTTTCACTGCAGCTATCAGGAAGGCAGCATGAAAGTAAGAAAATCCCTGCCATGGGGAAGGGAGGATTTTTTTTTCTTTCCCTGGCTGGTTGTATGGCCCATATGGTTATCAAGTTATGGGAAAATCTGGCTGCCCAAACAGGTGTCACCGCTCCCAACCTACAGTCTCATTTCCTGATCGCATCTTAATCGGCAAGTTGGTTGTGAAAGTTGATTTCTTGCACATTCTTATATCAGTGGGAATTTCTGCCCTTCCCTGACAAGTATTATAGGCAGCCTTTGACATACAGCCCTACAGGACCTAAATAGGCTGCTATTCTTTCCCTACACTGAAAGGGAGCTTTGTGCCAGGGATTCATTAAACTGCACTGCACAGCCCTTCATAAATGGGCTCAATAATGAACAGTCGATTTAACTGGAAAAGCTGCTGGAGCTGTTAAATTAAAGGGAAATAAAGTGCACTTCAGGCTCAGTCTGCCAGAAGAAAATGTTGACCTAAAAAAAAATAAAAAAATCTTCATTTTACTGAATCTCTTGCAAACAGGCTAAAATCTTCAGGAAGTTTATACTCGCAGCAGGGGGAGAAGTTTTGAAACATACCGGTTTTCTTCTCCGCTACTAAAGAAAAATTGACAATAAAATAGTCAATAAAATCAAAAGGAGGGATGAAAGGCATATTCCACCTAAGCCAAATTTAAGCCACTTAACCTAAATTTAGTGTATGTGTGTAGATACAAGATTATGTGGCTTATGTAGATCCAGTCCTCACCTGCCTTAAATCACTACAGACGCCTTCAAATTATGCACATTCAAACACGTGCACATACAGGGGTCCTACCTTTACTGTTTTGGCTTCTTAGAGATCCTATTTTATTCAGATGAAATTATTAGTGGGCACAGGACTGCAGGCTTGGCACCCTGCAAACAAAGCCCAGTTTTCCTCTTAGAGCCTCTGGATGCTGTTGTTTCAGTTTCCCTTCCCCTCGTTTAATCTCAGTGTGTGTTTCATGTTCTGCTGGGATATATTCCCTCCAGAAAAAAAAGTCAAAGCTGGTTTTGGTGGCTCTGCTGGCACCGGGGAGTGGGTGACGTGTTTGTAAGCACTGCATCACATTAGAAAGAGCTGTGCAAGGATAAAGCACAAAGCTGTGTTGTTTGTGTTTAGGGGATCATCACTCCATCAGGAGATCCCATAAAGGCTCTCCTGGTCCTAGCCCAGGCTGGGCTGAGCTCTGAGATGTCACTGGAGACTTCTGGGTTTCAGCAATGTATTGCTGAGCCACACACTGGTGTCTGAGGTGGACTTTAAACATTGAACTTGAGATTTTTTTTTTTAAATGCTTCTTTTAAGAAAGCAGGAAAAAGAAAAACCCAGTTATTATTTAGAACTGGAAAATAAATAATGGGTCACTTCAGGCCGTCATCTAATCAATTTCATATATCCAAAATTTCCACTGGAACCAAAGTCATAAATTCATCAGTGATGGACTTGGTTTCCCATTTGCCAGTATTTTGTAACATCTTGGGCATTTACTCAGCCCAGTCCTGCAGCACCGTGGTCTGGGATCTTGTTGCTCATAAGACAATAGCTAATTTGAGCGCAGGACTCAGCTGAAACATGGCCCACACATGGAGGGACTATATTTAATCTGGTGGATGAATAGAAAAGTCAGCTGAGCCTGACCCACCTCATGGTTTTATGAGTGGAGGTCCGTATTTCAGTGAGTTTACTCCAGGATAAAACTGGGGTTGCTTAGTGGTGAATCAGCTCTTCCATCAGTCCATCTCATTCTCCTTCCTCTGAGCAGTCATAAATACTGTTTCACAGCTGTGTTACACACTTTTATATATAACAGCTTGTGAAGGAAAACGATCTTTGGGAAGGTAGACTGGAAGCTTAAGGACAAAAAGATCATAAGCAGCATGAAATGGGGAAGGGACCGTGTCCAAATCTGCTGCCTGGGGCAGCTCATCTGAAAACAAACCTCAGCACCAGCTTAGAAAACTTTGTGTTGCTTTCACTGTTTCAGAATGTGGCTGGTTTTTTTAATATATAAACTTCTCAGTTGGAAAAAACACCCATCTTCTTCATAGTATCATAACTTCTGTTCAAATCATCTATATAAATTTAAAGGTGATGGCAGCAGCTTTCAGCTTTTCACTGAAGTTGTCTTCAGTAGGTTAAATATTTTTTCATACTCTCTGAAAACATGAGCATTCAGGAAGAGTATTAGCTGTTAATATATCAATCTTCCACTGAATTTTTGCCTAATTATTTATGGCTTGATCAAAAACGACCTGGTATAAATCAAAATCCAACTGAATTTGCAAAAACATGAATTGCACTGCCTTAAAGATGGTGCATTTGTTAAGTTTTGTGGGCTGCTTTCTTGACCACAGCACTTGGGTGTGTTGCTGGTGTCTCTGTCACCACTCCAAGAGCCATGGAAAACCACCACTCACCCCTTCAGAAGAGGATTTTGGGGGTGGAAATCATAGTTTCATTTCATTAAATCCTGCTCATAGGCTGGCACTTGGCTACTGGTAGAAATATGCATTGAGGAAGCATCTACAGATACCTGAAAAGAATAAAAAAGGAAATTACTTTTCATACTACTGAGAAATAATTTTTCTTTTTTTTTTTTTCTCAGACCTTGTGTATTCCTTGAAATTTGCAGGGGTTTATCTTCACTGACAGACATTTTGAGCAGGTAAATGTGTGGGTTTTGAGATCATTCCTTTATTTTTGCTGGTTGTGCAGGGTGCTGCTTGGAAGAGCTTTGCTGGGTGGAAATAAAATGTGAAATGCAAACAAATAGCAACTAGTGTCAAACTACATCTTCTTTGCTGCACACTGTCCTTCCATTCATCTTTGTTTGCCTGGCAGGAATCAGTTTATTTGATCTCATGGTTCCTTACAGGCTCTGCCTGGAGGTGCTGCCTGGCTTTGGGGAGGACAGGAGCTCCCCAAATCTTACCTGATGCAAATAGTGAGGACTTAGCAAATGCTGCAAAATAGGCTTCATGTATCTCAAACTGGTCACTGAGGTGTTTCTCAGATGTTTGTCCATGCACCATCCACACCATTGGGGATAGCGTAGGAGGGATGGGTGCTGTTTGGTTTGTGGTTCATGGTCATACACAGCAGCAGTGCTTCAGAAAGAAGTTTTATCAGTCGTTATTTATGCTCTAAAATACAGATCTGGTCCAGCTCCCAGTGAAGCCACTTCCACTGATTTTCGGTGTGTGATGAATAACTCCAAGTAATGGACCTACTTTTCAGATCTGCTGAGCACAGGTGAGTCCCATGCCTCTGGTGAGCCAGTCCCTGTCCTTTTGCTCTCTATTAGGGATTAACCAGTTGTCTTGAGCCAGGAAATCCCACACAAAACTCTTCATATGATAGCTGTCATCTTCCCTCTGTGTAGCTATGAGCTAAACTCAGCTTCCTTCCAGCTCTCCCATGGCCTGGGCTCAGCCCTCTCTCTCACTCCAGGTTTCTATCAAATGATGCTTCAACCCTGCTGGAGAGTCCTTGACATGGAGGTGACTTCAGGTACCTATGACTACAGCAAAGTTGTCATAACTCTTCTTATTCCTTTATGCCTCTTAAATAAACCTGGTGCAGCTCAGCTGATGGATCCATAATGTGGTGACACTGGCAAAAAGGTGGCCTCTGCCTATGGAGCTGCTCTGGCAGTGCCTCGTCTGTGTCCACCCTGGGAGGAGAGCTGGGACTTGGTTCTCAAGAGGTGAGAGCTGTGTGACCCCATAGCAGACAACAGACCCCAGATATTTACCTAAAGGACTTTTTTTTTTTTGTGGTCTCTTACAATTGTTGGGAGATACTTGCATCACAAGACCATCTTTAAATGTTGGTCAACACTGTGTCCCAGTATTTAAATGGTTAAACAATCTTTCTTTCGACTTTTTTCTTTTTTCCCATGAAAAATAAAAATTGTGGAGCTTTTAATTGCTTTATTTTTTAATTGGAAATGCTATCAAAACTTTGACCAGTTTTGCCTGTTGAAAATGGCCCATTAGAAAGTTCCAAGCACTTTTTAACAGCTCAACTAAACAGGCAAGTACGATTTTCTATTCCCAGTCTCACTCCCCATCCACTGCAGGGCTGGACTGCTCCAAGAAGGCCTCTAAGGCCTGGAACAGGAATATGTGTTTAACATGAAGATCTGACCAATCCATGTCAACAATTGTTGGGAGCGGGACATCCAGTGCTCCTTGCTGGGCTGCCATGGGGAAATTCAGGCTCCATATTCATTCCCTCCTGACTCCTCTCCACAGATGTCCTTTCTGGAATGCAAACCTAGGTCTTAATAATGATACCAGCACCCACTTTATTAACTCCTTTTTTTTTTTTTTCACCATTTATTTTCTCCCCTGCTGAGCTATGTCTGCAGGGAGTTTAATCTCATCAGGACCAGGAGCTGGTCCCCAGATCCCTTTCGTACAGCACCAATAACCTTCTCAGTGGAGCACAGGCTGCAGGCTGAGATGGCCAGTGATCTGCAGGACTTGGGTCTGCAGCAGCCCCTGCTCCTGCACAAAGCCCTTCTTTGGCCCACCATTGGCCCTGATATCTTCCTGTATGGAAACCCCAGACCCTAGATCATCACAACACAAGTGTCAGCCGCTCAAGTCAGCCTCTGGATTTCGATGGGTTTACTCTCATGCTTAGATTTGGGCAAATCTCACTGAACAGAAGACTTGTTCACAGCAAGAGGGGTTCAAAATCATTCTGTGGTGAACAGCCACCTTCTGGGCATTCATAAGATTTATTAAGTGTTTAAATTTTCACCAGAGAATGCAATGGTAGAACAAGAGGTAATGGTTTTAAACTGAAAGGGGAGATTTAGGTTAGACATCAGGAAGAAATTCTTCACCATAAGGGTAATAAGGTGCTGGAATAGGTTGCCCAGGGAGGTTGTGGAAGCCCCGTCCTGGAGGTGTTCAAGGTCAGGTTGGATGAAGCTTTGTGCAACCTGGTCTAGTGTGAGGTATCCCTGCTCATAGCAGGGAGGTTGGAACCTGATGATTTTTAGTGTCCCTTCCAGCCTTAACCATTCTATGATTCTATGAGTCTATGAAATTCTAATATCTTGTCTAAAAATTATCTAGACAAATACATAATAAGTCATTATATACACATATATTCCCAGAGTGGGAGCATACTACCATTAGAAGCTTTGCATACAGCAAATACATATAGACTTAAAATACTGTACAAAAAATAAAAATACAATTTTTTAAAGCCATAACTAGCAAAAGTGTTGTATTTGGGTACCAGAAAAGTTTTCATAACCAGATGTTTCAGTCTTTTCTTCACAGAGCCACTCGCAGATTGTTCTCTGAATTATTTCATGTTTAGAAATGGTGTCTTGTTAAAAGAGAGAGGGAGATGGAGGGAGAGAGTGGCACAAACTGCCATTATCATGCAAATAGCCCCAGAGGAAAAAGGACAGTGAAAATGATAGCACTGATCTAATTATCTGCAGGCCAATATAGCTAAGTCACTGAAAGAGGCCCACAGAAAAGGCTGCCACAGAAACACAAAAAACAGCCAGAAAACAATAAGGAACTTAGCAACAGTATAAAAACAGACTTCTTTCTGTGCACAAAGAGTAGTTTTATGAGCATTTTTCTTGCTTTCAGTTTGCAGAAAAGGTTAGAGCACATTTTAAATTCTATGCCAAGATTTTTCCCCCCCTCACCCCTTCAGCCCCTGAAGGTCCTTTGGCACGCTGTCGCAGCGCTGCACGCCGGCGGTGGGAACGCGGCCCCTCCTGCTCGGCGTGTCCCAGCCACCACACATGCAGGGGGCTGGTGAGTTCAGGCAAGGTGGGTTTTGGCAACGTCCTTCTCAGGAGCTTGGGTTTTGGTCAAGGCTTTCAAGCTTTGCCCTTTTTGTGTGTTAATGCTCTCATCTTCCTTTTGGTGCTCCCCCAGGGTTCGCAGGTGGAGGATGGAGGGTTTGTGCACTGCCCACCCTCCCCACAGCTGTAATTTATGGAATCACAGAATGGTTTGGGTTGGAAGGGACCTTAAAGACCATCTAGTTCCAGCCCCCCTGCGTGGGCAGAGACACCTCCCACTAGATCAGGTTGCTCAGAGCCCCATCCAACCTGGCCTTGAACACTTCCAGGGATGGGGCTTCCACAACTTCCCTGGGCAACCTGTTTGAGTGTCTTTACCACCCGCACACTAAAGAATTTCCTCCTGATGTCTAGCCTAAACGTCCCTTTCAGTTTTAATCCAATACCCCTTGTCCTCTCACTACAAGCCCTTGTAAAAGTCCCTTATAAAAAGATAAGTACTGGAAGGCCTCTATGAGGTATCCCTGGAGCCTTCTCTTCTCAACGTTGCACAACCCCAACTCTCTCAGCCTGTCTTCATACTCACCTCAGTAAGGACCATTCCGGCCATCAGATTGCCAATTGCAGACACTAACAAGCAATAAAAAAGACCCCAAAGCCATTGATCATGCTTGTCACAGAGGATCCCACATGAGCTTCTCACCCTGAACTCTCTTCTTGTTGGTTGAGAGAAACAGGCAGCTCCAGAGTAACATTTCTGCCCTGTTTAGTGATCCTGCCTTGTGATTGCCTGTTTTCCCATTGACCCATCATGATCAACCTAATCTAATGAATCCCATCCAGACCTTAAAAACTCAGGACACCTGCCAGCTTGGCCCAATGTCCTGTGGAGCTACAGGAGTCAAACCAGTGCAGGGGAATTGCCTAAAATGTCCTGAAAATACTTTTTAGCCACTCAAAAGTTACCAGATTTCCTTTTTGAGGGGGAAAACTCTCAGCAACTCCTTCTGTTCATTACAAATTTAGACCAGAGATAAAAAATGGGAAGAGAAAATGCAGAGTATCTCTCTACCAATTCTCCAAGTCATCTAATCCCTCCTACTAAATTTAACAACCTTGATAAGACCTGAAAATATCTATAACTAGCCCCTTATCAAGATTGTACAGACACTGCAGCAAATAGTTGCCAGGTGTGGTCCATATGGCTGGATGCTCTAGGAGAATGAAGGTAAGGAAGAGCAGTATCTTCTTTGGGGTAGGACTTTGAATTATTTATTTTGGGCCTACTGAAGGACTTTTAAGAAGGATCTGAATAGGAAAATGGAGAACTCATTCAGCTTGGGTGGAGAGAGTCATCAATATAGGCAAAATTCAGTCTTGTGGTGGCAGCACGAGGAGGAGGAAGGGAAACCCTGAGGGATGGGGGCGCATTCACGCCACATCCTCAGAAACAGGACAGATGGGCACTTTTGCCAATGACTTGAGCTGATTCTGAGCCTGGCACCCCTCAAAACAGCCAGATATGCAAGATATGGAAATACAAACATTGTGCACTCAGTTTTGCCCAGAGGCAGTTTAGTTAGTTTAGTTTATTCAGTCCTGCTTGGAGGAAATCTGGTGATTTTTTCTTTTTGCAAGGAGCCATCTTCAAGCCAACCCTCTGCCGTCTGGAGCCTCCAGCTTTCATCTTCAGCTGAGAAGACCACTAGGTCTGGACCACTGCAGAGTGAACACATGGTCCAGATGCACTATTTAAAGGTGGCTTTCCTTAGAAGCGTGGTATGGGTTCTTGGAGGAAGAATCATAAGGAGAAAGAATCAGACTCAAAAAGATAAACAGCAGACTTTTGGAAGGGATTGGCAGATTCACTAGGAAAAATTCGGTTCTTGAGAAAGACCTGTTAACTCTCAAGTGCTTAACAAATTAATTGTGGATAAAGGGTCCTCTGTCTATCCAGCAAGTGCTCCTTGCCCTCCTGCCCAGCCTGTGTTCTAAGAGGATAAACTGGGGATTCATAGTGCACATGAAACACAGGTCAGTAAAGGGTGTTGGTCTGGGCAGCAGAGCCCTGTTAGATTAGAAATCTGCTAAGGAGCCACAGGCTGACCTGGGTGCATCTGCCCTGGGCCTTCCTTCTGCTCCTGTCTCAGTTCCAATTACCACCACTGTCTGGAGCCAGCATCACGGTGAACAGCCTGAAGAGTGGTTCTAAGTCAAACCTCTCCTTTTTCAATCTTGCCCAGTTCATCTGAACCCTGATCAGCTCCCCAGTGCCCTTCACTGCTTTGCCAAACACCTGCACCAGCTTTTCCTGCCTTACAGACCTCTGGAAATAACAGCAGAGAAAACAGCATGGAAGTCAAGCTGGTATGAAGAGCATGGCAGGTAGCTCTTTCTCCAGAGTGGCCGTCCAACTGCACAAAGTCTTTCTACATTTGAAGATGTAACACACGACAGCAAAAGAAATACATCAGGTGAAGGAAACTACCACAAATACTGAGACAGAGAAATAAAAAGCACTCAGCCCCTCCACCCAGCTCTCTGGAGCACTCATTGCATCTTATTTTGACTTTATAAAATGTCCCACAAACTCATCTATTTCCTAGGAGAGCTTTTTTAGCATTTATACTATTGGGGGGGGGAGTGTAATTTCTGTGAATAGTCAGTTAAGGTCAGGAAACAGATTTTTTGGTAGCAGAATTGGCTTTGTCAGATAAATATTAGTCATGGTGATTATCTGCCAGGGAACGCCAACAGGCTACAAAGCGATAAGAGGAGCTGCTGGCACCAGAGATCCTGTTTGAATTTGTTCCATGTACATGGAAGTTTAATGTATGCAGGCTTTGCAAACAACATCTGATCCCTGTGTCAGATGGGCTAGCAGCAAAGCACCCACCACCAAACTTGTACCCAGTTGAAGTCACCTCCTCATTTGCTGCACTGGGGTGAGATGAAAGGGGCTTGATCCTGCTTCCTCACAGCTCTTCATGTGTTTTTTGGGTCTTCCACTTAGCAAGTCCCTCCCCATCTGATCTCTTTTGTGACAGTATCCACCCAATACCCATTCATCCCTCCCTGTTTTGTTTTTTGTTTTCTTACTTGCTGCTTCCCAGGCCACTCTGCTGTAAGAAATGACATCATCAGAGAAATATCTGACATTTCAGTTGATCTAAATTCAAAATGCACTGAGTAGTGAATAGCAAAGCACAGCACACAGAGCCCACTGACAGTCACAGGCCATAGCAGATATCTCAGGGAGGAATTTGATCAAGTTTTAATCAAAACAGGTTTTGGTTAACAAGGTCCATGAATACTAGACTTAATTGTCAGTATCTAACCCACATCCTTCTCATTTCAATATGTATTAGGTTTAATTCCTTTCTGTGTTTCCTAGATGAAAAATATACCCCAGAAATCTACTGTGATGGAGACATGGAGATGAGCCCCACAGTCTGATAGCCAAGGTGCATGATTTGCCCCATGACATGAAGGGCCATGTGGAAAGGTCCAGCCATAACCCAAGAGGTTAATGCTTCCTTAGGACTCTTCTGGATTATGGGGAGAAGAGAGCTGAGACCAGAGGTGACTTTGTGAGGATACCTTGGGCTGGGCACCATCAGCATGCCTGGGAAGGCTGCTCCTCTAAGCACCCCTGATCTTCCCGTCACCAAGAAAAATATGGCCTTTTTTTAAGTGCCTGGGGTAGGCAGATCCTTTTCTGAGCACATGGAGGACGTGTCTGTGCTGGTAGCCATGGAGCTGGCTTCCAGCCACTTTAACTAATAGTCTGATTTCTGGCTTGTCCTAATTCTTGCTCTGGTTGATCCTGCTGGCCCCAATCCAGAGTCACTAGCCAAGGAGGGGTTGGTTATGTTAGTCAAAATTGGGCACTTGGGGCCACAGGGGCTGCCTGGGTGGTATGTGGTTAGGCTTATACAGGAGCAGAAGACAGTATCTGGGCCATGGAGCCCAGATAGCTATACAGTAAGGGGTCCCCAAGCCATGAATTGGAGCAGGATGGGGACAGTCTAGAGGGAGTGTTGCTCTGTGCTCATCCCATTCTTACAGCTCTTCCCAAGGGTCTCCTCTGGCCTCTGTCAGGGAGAGGACATGAAAGTGCTGTGGCAGAGATGCAGTTCAGAAGGGTCTGTAGAGCATCCATTTCATGTGCCACTACACATCCTGGACCACAGGAAGTAAACTCCAGCTAAAGGACAAATCAACAACTGTAACGTGCCTCAAGAAGAGAGGAGGGGAGACCTGCGCCATCGGTGTCTGAGCTTCTACAATAGCAGAGAATTAATGGAGTAAAAGCTCAGATGCTGCTATCAAGTGCCCGTCAGATGATGCTATCAAGTGCCCCAAGCTTTGCCACCCAGCAGAAAGAATGTAAATTACAATTTTAAAATGCTGTGCAGAGAAGTTGAATTGCACCCCTCACACTGGTGTCTGATAATTCAGGATCCGTTGGGACAGAGAGCAGAAGTGTTCTTGCAGCTTCATGCTGAAGGCACCTGCCTGGGAAGGGAAGACCTGGGTTCACGTGTCTGCTCTCAGGTATTTACCCTGGGAAAATACCCAAATATTTCGTATTTAACATGAAAGACTAAACTGCTGCCCCCTCTTGCTCCCCTCCTCTCCATCCCCTCCTCCATCAGCAATGACTGATGGGTGTCCTCACGTCCTTGAGACGTTCCCTGATGTCCCCTTCAGTTGTGACAGCAACCCTCTGCCTTGAAGATGAGCCCCAAAGACAAGGATATTTTATCCATTGGGATTTTAGCTGAAGATCAGATTTAATTCCCTGCCCAGAGGGACATTTCTTGTTGAGCCAGACCTTGAGGCTCACACCCAAATTGTTGCCAAATCTCTAATGAGTTTCTGGTGTGACTCAGGGAATATTGCCTAGATCAGAGATGAGCTGTGATGGTAACTATCCAGGGCTGTAAGACTTACAGGAAAATATGTCACGCTCGGTTGGGTACAACCCTTTCCAACTAAAGTAAATCAAAAAGAAGAAATGTTTGTGTTTTTTTTAAACTAAGCCATTCAAATATTTTAGAAAATTTGCACCTAGGGAAACTGTGTCTGCCCCTTCCCTGGAAGTGTTCAAGACCAGGTTAGATGGGGCTTGGAGCAACCTGATCCAGTGGGAGGTGTCCCTGCCCATGCAGGGGGGTTGGAACTAGATGATCTTTAAGGTTCCTTCCAACCCAAACCATTCCATGATTCTATGATTCTATCCACATATTCCAGTTTTTATTCTTCTCTGCACCACACCCAGGATTATACTTTTGCTTTTGAAAAAGAGAGAAAAATGAAGAAGTAGGAAATAGTAAAACAAACCATTTTCTATCTTGCCAGGGAAACAGCATCCCCATTTGCAAAAAAAACCACTTGACTTTCCTTCAAGAAAAGATATGCATACCTCATAACTCACTGCTGTCAATGTCCTCTTTAGTTGGTGTTTTTTTTCAGTGTAAAACCTTGCCCAAAAGCAGTTGTGTAAAGATGTAATGAGCTAATTGCTTGTAACTGGCATAACCTGGTAGGAAGAAGGCTGGAAGACTGTGGGATCCTTCCCAGGCTGCAGGGCACAGCCTACTTAGGGGGCCCAAAGCTGCCAGCACATATTCCAGAGCCAATGGCTTCCTGACCAGGGTTACCCAAGGGCAAGAGCACGGTGGTCGCTGTGCTAAAATCCTATTCTTCGCTCTGGATTTGAGCCTAGTGTGACCACAAGAGGCACAGAGAGACCCTGTGATGGCACCAAGCCATAGGTCCCAACCCTGGGACACAGCAGCCCTGTGCAGGCATCAGCAAAGCCCCCAAGACATCCCTTGTGTCACCCTCCTGAGATCCCAGGGTTGTTTCTCCAGGAGCCACTCATTGACTTGCCTCAACCCAAAACAGCAACGTCAGTCATCACTCCTCTTCCCAGCTTGGTGCCCCCCTGGAGTAAGGAAAAGCACTGAACAATCCTCCTCCGTTCGGTGTGTGGTCTGGTGTCCATGTCATCATGCAGACAGTGCAGAGCCGGGGGGTCAGGCAGGTCATCAGAATGCTAATAAGATATCTGATTGATGAGCTGGTGCCTCGGGGATGAATGGGATACTTAATTAATGACTTTTGCTCTGTTTAAGAAAAAGTTTCCCTTAACTGCCATCCCACTTTTTCTTAAAAAAAGGAAAAAAAAAAAAAAAGGAAAAAAAAAACACAACAAAAAACAAAGGAAAAAAACCCTCTATAATCCCAAGTTTTCCAAACAACATAAAGAGAACTTCAAAGACAGACATGGTCAGTTTTTATGTGTTGGGTTGGTTCAGTGATTCTTTCCTTTCTTTGTTTACAAGGGCAGCCAGGCTTGATTCCAAGGCTGAAAAATAAAAGGCCACATTGTTCAACCAGATTCTGGATTTTTACAAGAAATTTCCTCCTTCCCGGTCGGGCAATTAACTGCTTCATTTCTGGGTCTGTGAGTACCAAACCGCCCTGCCAGCCCGTGAAACTTGGCAGCAGTCAGGTCCTGCCAAAACACAGCTCTGCTTCAGAAACAAGATGTACTATGGAGACACTATTGTCCCACTAAAAGCTAACCAGCGAGCCAGGACTGGTGGGTTGGGGTTTGTTGTTTGTTTGGTGTTGTTTTTTTTTCAGGGAAATAAAAGCTCGCCGGGAAAAATACCTGGTAGCCACTTAGCTTAGGAACCTCAGACTGTGTATTCAGGGTGATTCGAATGGGATTTCAAACCAGGAATTAGCAGTGGGGAAAACAGCAACAGTTTCAAATGGTCTCTTCCGGATTGATTTGGAAGGTTATTTCATGCTAAGTGAATAGCAGCAGGAAAGAAGATGAAAAGGGGAGGGGGGAAAAAAAGGAAACCCATACAAATGAATTTTTTAACTCTGAGGTCTTTTTTTTTAGGAACCGGCTCAGCTGCAGCATTCAGGGCAGAACAAGCTGCTCAGTGTCAGCACCAGGCAGATAGGGGATGGCAACAAAGGGCAGTGGGGGAAGGATTGGGCCCCATGTGTCTCCTACCCAAATTTGGTCACTCCCAGCAGACAGTTCAGGCCACCCCGTGGGCTCAGATGCCACAGTACACAGACAGGCCCATGGGATCTCGAGCCCCTTGGTGGACACAAGTGGGGAAGGAAATGGTGCCCTCATCCCTGCATGGGCTTCACTAGCCCTGCACTTGGGTTAAGGACCATGTGGGAGGTGTCCCTGCCAATGCAGGGGGCTTGGATCTACATGATCTTTATGGTCCCTTCTAACCCAAACCATTCTATGGTATGATTCTATGGCATCCTTAACACCAAGCCCATTTGCAAGGACATTTTGGTAGGTGGGAGCTGGTCAAACACACAAAAGTGTATATTTAAGTGCTTGTTTGATCTGAAAGCCATGGGAGGAAGAGATGGATCCTGAGCCGGAGGCTGTGCCTGGCAGTGACACTCAGCCTGGGCTCACAGGACCTGCAGGCTGCCTTTTGTGGATTGCTGGAGCTGGATTCTGATGGTGATGTCTTGTTTTTAACTCCTTGCATTTGACAATTTGACATTTTGAAAATTTGAGAGTCTGCATCAGTTTGAAATTTGGGCAGGGGAGAAAATGTACCAACTCCAGAAGAAAAAATGGCAGGCATGGATTTTACCCAGCAGCCAAGTCTACTGACTACTTGCATTTATTTATTTTTTATAATAGTGAATGAATTTTCTAGGTGAGTAGACACTTGCTTTGGCCTAAGGATTCAAAGCAGCAGTTACTCTCTTCAGCCTCAGTGGTTAAAAATCTCACTTGCTCAAATCCCACCCATGGGGGATTTCAGAGTCCCTCAAAGCAGGAACCTAAAAAGCCCAGATGTTCTCATCTGGGACCGGTGTCACCCACCTGACCATTATTTTAGGGAATTTCAGCAAGTCCTGGTTTACTTTTACTTTAACTCTTTATACTTAATCAAAAAGGCTTTAAACAAATTTGGCAACAGGTGGAAGGAGGGCAAAGGTGAGGGACACAAGCTAAAGGAAAGGGAGGAAAAGAAACAAGTGAGAAAAGACCCACCAAGTGATGGTGGGCAGCCAGGAAAACAAAAACAAACCCACAAACCGAGGTTTACCTCCCAGAGCTAATTTGCATTTGTATTGGGCACTCGGGGAATACAGATAAAACACTCTCTGTTTTTCAGGGGAATTCAAGGAATATCAGCAGTAACATCTGTGCGTAAGTACAAAAGGGAAAAGAGAAGCATTTTGGTAATCCTGTTCTCAGGCAGCAACCATGATAACATCAGAACACATCTCTCACCCTTTTCTCATGGGTCATGCCAAGAAAAGCAGCACGGGCCCAAAATTACAGTTACATCTGGCAGTGGTGCCAGCTGGGGGTGGATGTCACTAGCAGTTTGTTGCTAAACTGTGAACAAGAGGAATGATCCAGAGTCTAAAACTAACATCAGCTACCTCTGTGTAGCATAAAAGCAAAGGAAACCTGAAAACCGAAAAAGAGCACTGGCCAAATGTTGAAAAAGGCCACAGAGAGAGGAGTCATTTGTGGGCAGAGAAACAAGCTGTATGGCTGAGCTTCCCCATATAACCTCGGGCTGCAGCTGCTCACCATGAGTGTAGGACACACTCATCAATCCTAGATCCCCCCAGTTGGATCCCCAGCTGGAGATCCCATCTGCATGTGTTTCATGGAACCACAGAACCATAGAGTGGCTTAGGTTGGAAGGAATCTTCAAAGATAATCTAGTCCACCCCCCCTGCCATGGGTAGTGATGTTGTTTCTCCAGATCAGGTTGCTCAAACCTGACCTTAAACACTTCCAATTATGGGGCATCTATCCAGTTACATGACTATCTGTCTCTGTATCCCCTAAATACATGACCTACCTTCCTGCTGAACTTGTGGAGATCTCCAGTATGGCAGCTTTGCAGATTCAAGGGCATCTCCCCTGGGCAGATGGACATCCATCAGCTGCTGGACCTCTGCTCTATTTTCAGTTTAGTTAAACAGCCACCTAGATTCTACCTAAGCTGTGAAAATGCAGTGACTTGGCCAAAGTTGTGCCAGGTGGGAAAAGGGAACCACCCGGCACACTTTGTTTTCTGATAGGAAATGTGAAGACTGTCCCAGGCCCTGCTCCATTCTGTCTCCACTGGGGAGGGGACAGGCCTCCAGATGGTGCTCTGGCAGCCACTCATCCAGTAATGCAGTCATCATTGGACACTGGGGGCAGCCAGTCTCATTACAGCCATCAGTGCTTTGCTGGACAGACCCAGACAGCTGTGCAGATTGACCCGTGTTCAATTCTTACATGCCACGAAGTCCCAGTGGAGGAGGAACTGGTTCACCATTGCACCAGTCCAGGGCATGGCCTACCACTGGGTTGCTCCTCATGGCCAGTCTCTTTTTCCTGCATAGTTTCATGGAGATTTACTCATTTTGCACTTTTAAGGACCAAAGAGAATCATTGAGTTTATCTCATATCCCAAAACAAAGTGTTGGTGCTAATTCTCCTGTAGCTGCCCCAGCCTCAGCCTGTGGCCAGAGGGATGCTCCAGGAGGGCTCCACATGAAGCTGGTGCAGAGGAACTAGGGGCAACAGTTGCTTCCTGGACACTGGCAGTGACCTCTCTCCCACACACAAGAGGGACCAGAAGAGGACACGGGTCTACCAGCTCTGGTGGTGCCTGAGGCAACAGCTGAGCTCTATTACTGTGTTACAGGAACAGCTTTGAGGCAAAATCTCTTCTGCTATAAAGCAACATCTGCTATTTATCCCTGGGACAACGGCCAGGAGCTTTCTCTGAGCCTTTAAATGCCTTGAGAAACATTTACCCCTCATGTTTATAAAAAATACGTGTTCCTCTGCATGAGGAAGGGTCAGAACCAGGGAGGTCTTCCTTGTCCGTTAGTGGTATGTAGCAGTTCAAAGCAATGGAGTGAGTGGCCCTCTGCTGTCACTTCCCACCTGAGAAACAACTCCAGGGTTACTTTGGGCTTGATTAACTTCAGGTTTTGCCCACATAACTCCTTATTGCCCCTTTGCAGCAAACTTCAGGCCACATACAGCTTCCATTGGCTGAGGAAAGGTCACCAAACCCAAAGCAGTGATGGTAAAAGGTTTAACATCGCAGCTGTGACATTCCCCTGTGGACGTTTGCCCCTCCTGGCACCCGTGTGCTGGGGTCTGCAGGTGTTGCAGAAGATGTTTCCCTCTATGCATGTTCTCAGGTTTCATACATGTCCTCTGCATCCAGGAAGTCTCCATTCACAAAGACAAGTTTCTGAAAGGAATTTGCTGCCATTTCTAGGTGTTTTGGAGGATGGGGGGCTGAGGTTGGGAGGAGAAGGGAGGGACTGAGATAGCAGAGGTCGAGCCCTTGGCTTATTCCACTGATCAAATCCTGAGCTGTGGCATTACCTTCCTTTTCAGCTGACCCAGTTCAAGGGCTGTGACTGCCTATTCCCACGCCACGTCAAAGAGAAGGTTTACATTGTTCACTGGATATTAATTTAAATTATTCTGGGGTGCTTGGAAACCACCTCCCCCCCTGTTCAGTCTCCATGGGGACTATCGCAGAGGCTGGGAGATATCAATGGGCAGCCACTGACACACCAAGCTACCTCCCCTTCTGCTGCAAACAGCCATGAGCAATTGTCACTGTCAGCATAAGGGGACTCACTCATATTTTGCTGAACGACTTGCTAGGATGAGATGGGTAGAAAGATTATTTTATTTTTTTTTTTTTGCTCACTGGGGAGCAGTACAATATCCTATTAATACCAGTTCCCATTTGTTCCTGAGGTTCACACGCTTGTGTTGTGGTTCTTTTCTTCACACCAACATCCTGCTGCTTGTTGATGGTATTAATAATACACCCAGCAGGAGGCTGTGCCCCCCCGGGGGCCTGGCTGGCTGAATAATTATTGAATGACATTAGGGTTGTTCTGTAAATTACTTTGTGACCCAGGAATTCAGCAGGTTACCGCTATAACTCAGGCTCTCGCACTTGATTGCACTCACCTCCCGCTGCCCCGACATTTATTAGTCTGGTCTGCGTAGCAAGTGCTGCCCTCAGCTGCTGGGAGGAAAGGTGGGAGTCTCCACGCTCCTCCAGCCTGGCCTGGGAGGGCCTGGCTGTGTTTAGTGACCATTTTTAGTGGTGATTGAGGGGCACCGGCCTTTGCAATGAAATAACGTCCTTTGCTCCTCTCCCATCCTCTGGTACATGGTGAAAGGTTAAGGGGCAGCTGAGGAGCCTAGTTTGCACCCTTGGACACATTGGCAGGCTGCAAAGAGGCAGGAGATGGCAATGCCTTTCCTTCTGGACAAGGAACACTATTTTTTCCCCATGCACATTAACACCCGTTTCATGGAGATGGGACCACTGTTCTGCCCTTGGACCAAGGGAATGGGGCCCACGTCACCAGAGCCCAACTCAGTCAGCAAGCTACAGGCAGCACTGGATCTGTGGGATGCCTGGAGAAACAGCAACAGGTGTAAAACACAGCAAGGTGTTGAGGTGCTTCCTATCAAATTGATGTGTATGCAGGTGTGGAAGCAGAGCTCTAGACACTCAGGGAAGCCCAGGGTTGGAAATAGTGACCCACTGGACTGTGCCTGCCATCACTCCTGAACCCCTCCCGGGGCATCTGCCCAGATGAGCTGGATAACTTCCCTGGGAGTGCTGGGCAGCCCTGGAGCACCGCTCAAGATTGGGGCAGTGATATGATATTAAACATTTAGAATTCATCCGGAGGAAAACAGTCAAGACCTCTCTGGTCCAAATTCCTCACAAATGAAACAGTGATAAAATACCTGCAATATAACAACCATGATCCAATGGACTGTTCTTTCATATTCACTTCACCATAGGAACTACCCTCCAAAAGAAACCCTCTGCTGCTTACCAGGAGGCAGCTGAGGCAGTTCTTCTTCATCCATCCCATTTATTATTTCTTTGGACAGTCTTTAACCTAAAGCTATTCCACACACAAGTCCTTGCAGAAATGACAGGATTCTGTTCCCATTGCAGCACAGGGGCTGTGGTGGTTGAATTTCACTTCTAAAGCTCATCCGTATCCCACCAGGCATTGCAGCAAGGCACATCTGAGAGTGCTGCTGTACCCCAGGGCTCTGAGGGCAGAGCAGTGTGGGGTTTTCCTCCCTCATCCTGCCAGCCCGTCAGATCCCAGCTGCAGAATCCATGGCAGAATTGATGAAGGGACACAGACAGCAAGAAGGTGGTGAGGAACAGTGTCATCCTTTCAATGCTGCAAATGCTTTAGAGAATGGACTTTCAAGACTAGCCCAAGCATACCCTCTATACAGAGATAAAAAAGAAATCAGGTTCTCAGAAACCTGTTCTCAGGTTTCACGTTCTTCTTTGGCATTTCTTACCCTTGCAGATGAGACCATGTTGGAGGGAAGAGTTCATACACTCAGGGAAGGGTGGCCATTCAAACAGATATGCTGAAGGAAAGAGATGACAAGAACCTCAGGAAATTCAACAAGAGCAAGCACAAAGTCCTGCTCCTTTGGGAAGGAGAGACTCATTGCAGTGGGGAGCAGCTCTGTGGAAAAGGTCCAGGGGGTCCTGGTGGACATCAAGCTAGTTGTGAGCCAGCTGTGTGTCCTGGCAACAAAGAGAGCAAACGCCTCCTGGGCCATGTGAACAGGAGCAGAGTCAAGAGACCCAGGGAAGGGATCGTTCCCCTCTAGTTGGTGCTTGGCGACCACAAATCAAATGCTGCACCCAGTTTGGGGCCTCCCAGTGGAGGATATTGATCATCTGGAGCAAGTTCAGGTGAGGACCACTGGGATGGTTGGGGTGGGAGCACTTGGCCTGTGAGGAGAGGATAGGTGAGCTACATTCATTCAGCCTGAAAAGGGAAGAGCTCTGGGGACACCTAACAACAGTCCCCAGTGTTTGTAGGCATCATCAAGAAGACAGAGCAGGACTCCTCATGATGGTGCATTGTGGAAGGATAAAAGACAATGCACATAAACTGAAAAGAGGTTCAGACTAGATGTGAAACTCTTCCACCACACAGTCAAACACGATGCTTAGAGAGGCTGTGCAAGCTCTGTCCCTTGGAGGTCCTCAGGATGCAACTAGATACATTGCTGAGCATCCTGGTCTGACCCTGTAGCTGCTCCTGCTGTGAACAGGAGGTTGAACCAGAGACCTCCTGAGGTCCCTTCAACCTAAATCATCCTACAATTACTAATCATATGGCAGCCTGCTGGCGACGTACCAAGGCTTCATCTGTACAAACTGCTTTCCCCTCCTTCAGAAAATTCAGAGTCTGATACAATCTGGGACTGGTTTGTAGGTTGTGCTCCAAGTCCTTGAATACCACCTCTCTCCACAACAGAGAACCCAACACCAGCTCCAGGGCATGGCAGCCAGACGGGTGTTCAGAGCTACAGCTCAGCACTTGTCTCTGTGATGAGGATACACTGATGTTGAGGTACCTCTTTTCCCTCTGCTACTCTGCTGGGTGCTGTGAGGAGACAGCATGTTTCACTCAAACTAGGAAAGGCAGCAGCTCGATGTCCTTTTCCTCCTGTGCTGTTTTGAGAATGTTTGGATAACAAATTACAAACTGCAACCTGTTTGCCACTGCTATAGAGCCAAATCCACGTGCTAAAGAATGCCAGAGCCACTACTTGCTTTTGTAAAACACTGCAGCAAGGTCGGGGGGTTCCACTCATCCTGCCAACTGTTGCAGACAATAGGATTTCCTAATGTTTGTGAGATCTGTGCATCCAGATGGACACAGGGAAATCAAAGATTCACAAGCACAGCGGAGGAGCTGAGCAATGCCAGGCTGGTACCAGCCAAGGTCCAGCTATGGTTGCATCCCACAGCAGCACCACTTCAGTGCTGTCCTCCCTGCCTGAGCACAGCCATGTTCACCCTCGCTCAGGCATCACCCCGCCACATTTGTCAGCAGGTCCAAACCTCTCCAAAGGGATATGGAAAACAGGACCCGCAGAGAATTCCCCAAAGCCACGTGGGAAGGGCTGCTCAGCCAACACACAAAACCAGGCAGGGTCCCATCATCCAAACAACCATGAGCAGCTTCCCTGCACACTCAGAAAAGAGAAAACGTTTACTGTAGTCCACGTTGGGGGGGTACGTAGTTTTGCAGGAGGGCAAAAGGAGGACCCTCCATTCAGGTCGCAGTCAAAGGGAGTGGAGGGTGCTCAGCTGCCTGCCGGAATTGGCCCTGTATTGGTTACACCCCCAGCTATCTGAGGAAAAAACTTGGCCTCTCAAAACTCTCTGCCTCTCTCCTGCGCCTTTGTATTCTCTAGAAGGTGAAGCGTAAGGGTATAAAAAGCTGCAAACAAGTTCCTACCTCTGGAGACCAGGCATTTACTCTAAGAAAGAAAGACCAATTGCTTCCCAGAGCATTGTCCACCCACATTAGAGAAAGGATTAAGCAGATACATTCAGCTATTCTAACAGATTTTCTTTAAACCTTGAATACGCCTCTCACACTCGGTAAGATAATCACATTAGTTTTGTCATTAAAAGATCCCTTTTATAGAAAGTACCTAAACCGCTTAAACCACCCAGAGAGGTCGCATACATTAGAAAACAACAAGACAAACGGAAGGGATTTGCCGTTCCCGGGCTCAGTGTTTCACTGCCCCTACTTTCTAAACGGGGGGATTGAACTAAAAGATTTTGCAAATCAGCAGTGGAGGGGAAAGCCCCCGAGAGCCGGGCAGCAGCTGCCCCCGCCCGCCCCGAGGAGCCCCTGCTCCCCACCGAGGAAACGCTCAGATACAGCACTGAGGACTATGGAAAACACATTTTCCAGTATGGAGATGGCCACGTTACACTCAAAGCACTCCAACAGCAGGCTCGCACCCAGATGTTCACATCTGGCACCCAAAACCCAACAACAAGATAAGACACAGCTGGTGTAGTTTATTACTGCCTGGAAGGGCATAAATAAGAGGCACTCCATGCTACGGGAGCACGTTCTCCCTCGGCGCTGCTGTGGGGTTTTGCTGTCTTTGCATCATGCCCCAGGACCAGCTCAGGCTAGCAGTACAATTAGCTGTTAGCAATATAATTAATGCTAGAAAGCAACTTCTTCATTGGGCTTGTATTCTTGAAAGGACAGAGAGAAGCAAACCACCCTGAAGTAAGTGGATTAAATAGCTCCAGGTCTGTTGGTGAAAAGGAGTTGGGCTGGGGGAAAAAATGAAAAGCTGACTTGGGGCTTCAGTGCTCCTGCCTCTGCTCCTGGAGGCACTGCAGTGAAATCAAGGAATCAAAATAATATAGGAGAACAAGTAAAGTCTATTGATAGCAGTGGAAGCTGCAAGCAGATGCCCAGCATCTTTAAAATTATAAAATAAGGGTGGTTTTTGGTGTGGTTTCTTTTTAAAAATAAAGTAAATTTTTAAAAGCACTGAGGTACTGTAAATTTATCCAGACATCCTCAGTCCAGCTCTTTTACCATTGCATCACTGCTCAGGTAACACACATTTTCTGCTAACCTACACTGCCAAAACAGACCATTTTAGTTTCTTAACATGGACAGTCTTAAAGCAGCTGGATTTGTAAAGCCATTTCTTAAAGACCAAGGCTTTGGTCTGAAACACACCAGAGGCTAGATTATTAAAAAATCTAGAGGCTACAGTAATAACACCCAGTAATGTGCTGAACATTAACACTAATGACACGATCATGACAAATGATGAAGTGTAACAGGATCCAAACCAACCCCTCCAAGTGATCATTTATAAATTGTTCATAGGGAGGAAAAATCACACAGTTTCAACTTCAGAAAGATTTCTATTCTAGAGAAGCAGAACCGTATTTCAGAAGGATGAGACAAATGTGTTACTTGCCCAGCTCTGTGAAGACCTATTTTATTGTTCCAACACAACTACAAGTCTGTCCCCACAGTGGTCTTTTAGTACAGGTGATTCCCTCAAGCTGGTCAAGGCTGTGAGTGCAGGTATCATTGGGTAACAAGTCTGAGCAGTTTCACACATTAATTTTAACTCAAACTACCACAAAAGCCTTTCATTTTTTATCTCTAAACACGTGGTTTCACAAACGCACCCCTTCAGCTACAGCAGAGCTATGATGTTCTCCTCAAGCAACAGGGGAGAACAAAGAAGTGGGAACGTGGATTGTAGGATCTCCTGGGTTTTTTCAAACCTGAGTTGATGGGTTTCACAGCATCCTCCTGACTGTCAGAGAGACACAATGATTCCACCATTAGTCCTGGAAGGAGATGAAATACCTGAGTGTCAATGTATAAAATCTTCAACATACAGAAAGCTCTCGAGGTCATTCATGATTTCTCCCCACTTCTTAGAAAATAGATTGACAACAGCTAAATACTTTTTTTAAATACAGAGGTGGGAAAAAATAATTCCTTTATTTAAAGCAGAATGACATTTGCCTGCACCATATTTGGTGGGTAGACAGTATGGGAGACAAAACTTGATTCTCACTTTGAACACACTTTTCCTCTGATTCAGAAACTACGTTCCAGGTTCCCGGGGGGGACTTTCTATAGTCTCCTTTGTTGATGCAGTATTTTATGATCTTCAAAGTTAGAATTACCTACAAACACAAACTACAGAAGCAATTTAACTCCCTCCCAAGACTCTGCAGCCTCAGACCTGCCTGATTAACTCTTTAGGCTACACAGCCCAGCTAAAACCAATGGTTGCCAGGTCAGGGAGGGTTATGGATCCTTCCACACAACCTCCCTCACCACTGATGTGTAGGAAGCATATGCTTGCTTGGGACTGGAATAAGCTCTCAAAAACAGTTTTTTTTTTCCCATTATTGGTAGTTTGATTGCATTCAACACAGTCACCTATGGAGAAAAACCACCTCATACACCTGCTCCTCACCAGGCAGCTAAACCTCTGAAATGAGAAAGTACCAAACCAGTGCAGATTTGCCATCTGACATCGTGGCTGCTGTGTGTGACTTGAGGATTACCTTAACTAGTTGTTCTCCCACTCCACCAGAGCCAAGCTCTTGCTTACAGTTACAAACCATTTGTGACCCTCAAATTTAGACTTCCTCTTGCAGATTCCATTCCTTGCAGCAAATCAGAATGTTATCATACATCAATTAACATGTAAGAATATACAATGGTGTTTCTTAAAACTTGACTGTAGCTCACTTGATTAGAATAGTCATTTTTTGCTTCAAAAAATTTAAGGCCATGACATCATTATAAAGTACATGAGCAAAAGACTGGAGTATATTTATAGGAGAGTGCCAAAAATTGGAACTACTGGGAAAGGGATTGCCAATAGTTTTCAGTCAACAGGCTTCAGACAAGTTCTACATAGCTCTTCCTTTCCCCTCTGTGGTTCTTCTCTGGTCTTGTTCTCTACAGTCTCTTAAGTAATTGCTTTGCCATAAGAGGTTCAGATCCCAGAGTCTGAACATAAATGCTGTGTTTAACACAAGACAAGGGAATGCCAGGAACTCTATCAGAAAGAAGAGGCACAAGAGTGTTTTAAAAGATAAAATTTCAGTGTTGGGGTTGCTCTGTTCCCAAAGGATGGGAGGAGACTAGAAATAGAAAAGGCCACCTGGTGTCTCAGGAAAATACTCATCTACTAGGCATACCATCAAAGCTGAGAAAACTTTAACAGAATTAGAATGCAAGAGTCTGGAGACAAGAAGCCTTGTGCAAGTCTTTCTGAAATGGAGTTGTCCTTTAAACTGCAAAGAATCCTTTCTGAAGAAGGGCTTCAGTGTGAATGAAGCCAAAGCTGGAAAATGAAGGGACTGCCCCAGCCATTTATTAATGTCAAATATGCTGTCTCATGAATCAGGGCAGTCTGTCTGTTTTGGATGCCTTACAGAGAGCCCAGTGCACCTGGCTTGTTGAGCTCTGCATCAGGCTTTAGGCTGATCCAAGAGGAAAGCTGCGTTCTCTGGTCTGAATAGTTTGTCCCACAAACAATTTTTTTTAAAAAGGCTTTTATTGAAGAGCCATCAGCAAACAGATCATGCAGAATTTCAACAATGCATAGAATGGGGGGAGGGGGGCACCCACAAAAGGCACAGCCCTAATTATTTGTCACTTCTTAAGATGTAGCCAGCATGAGTGTCACATTTGCTGTTCAAGATAATAGGTTTGAAAACTTCCTGATCTGAAAAAGCAAAGCGTCTGTGGGGGTTACACACACACACACAAAATACACTGAGTTTTCTCTGGCAGCCATCATCACAGTGTCAGATAGTTGAGGATTAGGACAAACAGCAAAGGAAGAAATAAAACCCTGATGCAGATTGTACTTGCTCAGCCAGTTATCAGCAGAGTGAGTCTGGGCCCAGCCCTGACAATTCAGTACAGCACAGAATGGAAGAGCCACCTGAGGCAGCTTTGATTAACAAGCTGCCAGAAAACTAAGAGAAAACGATAAATATTACTTTTCCACCTTTGATTCCAAAGGATAAGGGCTGTTTAGTTTCTTTGCAAATGGCACAGCCAGTTTACCCATGCCTTCCCTAATTCTTCACCAAACACCACAGGAAGACAATTTATGTTCCCCTGTTGTCTCCATGCCCCTGTCATGACAGTTCACACCAGTTGAGGATGTCTGAAATTCAACCCCACTGAAGGCAGCAGGAATTTCCTCCTCAACAGCACTGCTATTTAATCCACTGTGTCTACCAGCAGTCAGGATAATCATCTGGCACAGCAAGGAAGTCATCAAGCCTAGAGCAGGAACTTTTTTTACCATAAAGTACAGCACTTGAAGAGCAGAAGAGGAAAGCAAGCCAGAGCAGGCAGCTCAATCTATGCACTTTGACTGAAGTTTATTATCTGACAGCACCCTCCACCTGTCTGCTACCTGCCTCTCTCATGGGCAAAAGCAATGGTTAGCACTGCAACACAGGCGAGGAAGCAGGAGTGAAATGTTCAGACAACCGTGTGACAAAGCCTGGCCCTGCTCCCAGCAAAGCCAGCAGAGGTATAATGGTCACAGTTGTTGCAGCACCACTTCAGTGGCTCTGCCTGGCCTTTGCAATCCACTGCTTCATGTAGCAGACTTCCAAGGCTCGAGCTTGCTGCACAGATTTGGGGTCCAAGGGGTGGTGGCTGCGTAGGTCCAGGTGATGGGCTCCATCTGGGATCACAATTGCCACGAGGGAATCAGTGATGTTCTGGGTCACCCCACCTGCAGACCATGGGTCCAGGCCACCGTTGCTGTAAGGAAAGAACATCTCATGAGGGTACAGCTGCACAGAGGTCAGCAGGGGAGCTGCAGCTCATATCAATCTTGACTTCCAACTAGTTTTGCATATATAGACACAGAAACAGACCTCAGCCCTGTCCAATGGCTTGTGCCCACCCCTCTGCTGAGAGGAGCCTTCCCAGAGGTATGAAGTTATTAGCAGCTTAAGCGAGGCTATACTTCTGTCATTGTCTGCTAATTCAGATAATAACCTGTAAATGCTCCACAGCCTCTGGAGACAGATCTGCTGCCACCTGCCGTTGTCATAAAAGGTTCAGGTTCCTCTGTACCAAGACATGTCCAAATTCCCAAATCAAAGCACTTTGCTTTCTCACCTGCCATAAACTAATAACCAACTAGACCCTTTAAAATTGAATTTTCAGGAAGTTCTACCTTTTGCTGTCTCAGCTGTGTGCCAACTTGGTTTTGCAGAGAAATACATGGACCTTTAGTTACTCTACTTATTTCTAATAACAACCATATTAAAATAAAGCTTATATCCCTCAAGAAACTGTCTAAAATTACTCTTCCTCTGTGCCAGGACAATTTAATACTATTTACTCCCCCTCTTCCCTCTCCGAGATCAATTGAAGGATTCATTGAACTGCAAATCTGGCTCCAAGTAATGCCTAGTCCATAGAGCAAAGCAATGTCTGAACTGGGGTGAGAGTTTTGCATCTCTCATTCCCAGCTTTGGACTTGACCCAATAATGCCTACTACATTTTATTTTCCTGTATCACAATGTTCTTCCCACATGTGGTTCACCTTCCTGCACAAAGAAAACAACATCCATATACTTATGGAACTACACAAACTCCTGACCTAAAACACTGGACCTGCCCCAAAAAGGGCACATTAGAGATGGGCTATTGTGTGTCCATGTAAATTTCTAGGAGGATCTGAGGAATCAAAACATCCTTGGACATTCAGAGATACGAAACTAGAAAAATGCCACAATGGCAGACAGAAATAAGGAGCAAAAAAGAATTTTGAAAGAATAAAAGAAAAAACTTGACAGGATCCAAACTAATACTCCTTCATTAAAACAAAAGTATCTTGAATTTCTGTAGTTCATTTTCAATAATTCTAAATATGACTAAAGACAAGAGAAACATCTTGTATCTGCAAAATAAAAAGCATTCACAGCTGCCCAATAAACAAAAAGCATTGGATTTAAAAGGTCACCTGAATCAGAGCACCCTGGAAACCAGGAGATGAGTTGCTGAGAGACCCAGGACGTACATAGACTTGGATCTTTTGGTCCCAGTCATGTGGAAACTAAGCATGCCACAAGAAAACAACAGTCTCTGGCTTCTCTGGGAGCTTCTGGCTGCAACCTCTGCAGCTCCTGCCAAATGATGGCACTAGAGGCACTGACGCCGTTTGGGAAGTGACGCTTGTTGAGAGGAGGGGGAGGGAGGGCTCGCCACCAAACAGTCATAAAATCCTAACAGCTTTACAGGACAATATCAACTCAATATCAGATGGAATGGATTATTTATGTGTTACAACTAAGCACGCCTTCAAGTACTCAGTTGCTCATCTTAAAAGACAGAAGTTTCCCAATGTAAACAGAAGTAATAAAAGAGAAGAAAGAATAGAAAAGTCAACCATTCCTTTCTAGCAGTGGCCAGGCAAGTAGGGCTTCAGGAGAAAACTAATGCAGCAGGCTAGTCCTGTTTTCAATTAATCATATTCCCTTGACAGCATAAATAGGGTCCTACCTATCCCACAGCAAGCAGTTCCCTTTCTTATCTCTTCAGAGCCTCCAAAGCCCTTCAGCCTTGCCCAGAACAAGGAGAGGTTTTACACAATCTTACCATCATTGTCTGTGCACCCTTTTTTAATATGCCCACTCTCTACAAGTGCCAAGTTCCTTTTGAACTTTCTCACCTGTTCTCTTTAGCCAGGCATTGTTCTCCTCCTTCTCTTCTTTTCCTCCATTCCCTTCTTTTATACTAACAATCCCCACTTCTGCACATAGCTCATCATCATACTAGCAACAAGACAAGAGGGCACAGCCTGAAGTTGCTCCAGGGGAGGTTTAGGTTGGATATTAGGAAGCACTTCCTCACGGAGAGGGTGATTAGACATTGGAATGGACTGTCCAGGGAAGTGGTGGAGGCACCGTCCCTGGATGTGTTCAAGGCAAGGCTGGATGTGGCACTTAGTGCCATGGTCTAGATGGTGTGGTGGTGTTGGTCATAGGCTGGACTTGATGATCTTAAAGGTCTTTTCCAGCCTTGGTGATTCTGTGATCTGTCAAACAGAGCCTTCACTTTCTGCCTCTCCTCTACCAGTGCAGACCTGGATAGGTGAGTGCCCTAACTTAAAATAATGCAATCCAGGTGATATTTTTTTATTCTGGATGAATCACATTTTTTTAGGCTGTGCCCACTGTCTGATACTAACTGGGTGGATTTTGACTACCACAGTATGTTAATGATTAGACACTACCAACTGCTACAAGGCCTCTGCCACCACACATGAACAGTATTAATGTGCCTCTTCCATCACAGTGCAGCATTTCCACACCAAGTACAGAGTGTGTTCCTGTAAGAGTACCAGGAGCAGAAATTGCTGGAAGCAAGCAAATGTGGTTCTGAAAATCCCAGTTTCCTCAAACTAGTGTTTTAATCAAGATGTGCTGCCCAGGCCAGGCACATACATCTGCCTACAGCCTAAGAAGCACTCACACACTAATTACATACCTCCAAGAAGGCACCAAAGTGGCAATGGAGGTTCCTGTGTCAACACCACATGATACATAGAACAGTGTGAGTCTGCAGAGTGATGTGCTGCTTGCAGAGGGAGAAGTGGCAACACCAGTTTAAGCATCCTGGCCAAATCCCACTGCAGCTGGATAAATCCACCCTACAGTGGTTCTTTTTAGATGGAATATTCTTTCCTTCCTGCCCTGAACTGTTGTGCAAGTTGCCTGACACTTGAAACAGTGCTTTTCACCCCACAGGGAGCTGATTTCCCTGGTAAACACAGGGATATTTTTTGTAAAGCACTCTGCAGTGTTCAAGGATAAAAGGCTCTTATATAAAACGTACAGTGTTGACAACGTATTTGTTTGAAGAGAAACAACCCAGCTTGAGATCCAAAGCTTTGTGTGTCCAGCACTACTTCATTCATTTGGTTGCTTTCAAGCTTTTCCCATTTCAAGCTCCTTCAGCTGGCATAAATTCTTAAACACTCAGATTTGTTTGCCTGTCACTTACAAAGCAGATTTCTACTGTACAGAGCTGTGAAGTCTTGGAAATAAGCAACACTCTGCAGAAATTAATAAAAAAAATGTTGTTGGTTTAACTTAAAAAGTCTTCAAATAAAGGCTGGAAATTCTCACTCTAGAGCTGATTTCCTGCTGGGACAGAAACAGCAAGAGGCAAACAAAGGCTTGCTGCTTTCTTCTTGGAGCCAGACCGACCAATGCTAACTGCTGAAATCCAGAGAAAAATCCAATTCAACTTTTTATTTATTTTAAAACACACAGCTATTTACCAAGTCCAATGAACTAATTCTGATTTTTGTTTAAAGTAGTTTTTTGAAAAGGCTTAGGACAATTTCAACTAAAACAGAGAAATATATCCAGGAGGAGCCAGCAGCAGACAATCAGTACAGCAAGTCAGGATTCCTGAGGGCACAGGCACATGTTTATTAAATGCCTCCCTAACATGCAACAACCTAAATAACAGCCAGTACTTACTGTTCAAAATTTGTACCCTCACAGTAATACAGCTACACGAACCTCTCTTTAAAGAAAGAGTTCAAGGTTAAATTCAAGAGAGCAAGCAGCTTGCTCTAGTTTTTGCAGTAGACTGAAACATTACTTTCAGTTTTTGTCCACATAAAAAGATGTTTCAGACAAACTTCTGTTGCATTACTGGTATGCCTTGCTAGAATGGAAACTTTTGTGTTTGGAGCTTACACAAGTTTGTTGAAACTTGTCTAATTACCACTAAAAGAAAAGAGCAATTGGCAGTGATAGGAAAACTCCAAGTCATTCCCCTCTGTTTTCTCTATCAAAGGGAAAAAGGAATGTCACGCCAGCCCCTCCACCAGGCTATCACCCTGAGCAACAGTTCTAGTGACCAAGATCCTGCATCACAGCTACAGCTTGTTTAGACTTTCCTTTTATGTGCAAGAGACACTGCTTTGGCTTCATAAAAGCTAGACGGATTTACCAGCATGAGAAACCTGGACTTTGGCCACAAGATAAGGAATCCACATGGGAAGAAAGTTAGGTTTGGCAGAATCCCAACCCAGATTCTTCTTTTAGAGTCACAAAGGCAGCAACAGAAGAGTTGGCTTCTTTGGCCACTGCAGATTGAACATTTTACTCTCAAAAGCAACACAAAGCTTGTGTATCATGTATTCAGCTGGAACATTGGATACAGAGCCTTTTGCTACTCAGGACAGGCTCTCTGGCAACCCAAACTGGTGGAACACTCCACTCTAGAAGCTGAAACAAGGCTCACCTGAAGACAATGTTGCTGTGTGAACTGATGTTTTTCCCTCCATAGATGGAAAGAATCCAGGAGGGGCGAGGCCTCACTCCCCACAGCCTGTAACACTCTTCTGAAAGCACATCGAAGTCCCATTTCTGAGGTTCAAACATGTCATTGACACCATCTGAGCACAGGGGCATCACCATCTCAGTGCAAGCCTGAAAGAAATAGCAGGGCAACAAGATACATTCCTGAAAGACTATCCAATAACTATTAGTGCAGTATTTAAACAAAAGCTCAAACAACATTTGATCAGCAATTACTGTAAAGCTACTGTAGAATCATTTCAGTTGGAAAGGACCTCTAAGATCATCAAGTCCAACCATAACCTAACACTGCCAAGTCCACCACTAAACCATGTCCCTCAGCACCACATCTACATGTCTTTTAAATGCCTCCAGGGATGGTGACTCCACCACTGCCCTGGGCAGCCTGTTCCAGTGCCTGACAACCCTTTCAGTGAATAAACGTTTTTCTAATATCCAATCTTAACTTCCTCCAGCACAACTTGAGGCCATTTCCTCTCATCCTATCACTTGTTACTTGGGAGAAGAGGCCAACACCCACCTCCCTACAACCTCATTTCAGGTAGTTGTAGAGGGCAATAAGGTCTCCCCTCAGCCTCCTTTGCTCCAGGCTGAACAATCTCAGCTCCCTCAGCTGCTCCTCATAAGACTTGTGCTCCCAGGCCCTTCAGCAGCTTCACTGCCCTTCTCTGGACTCACCCCAGCACCTCAATGTTCTTCTCATAGTGAGGGGCCCAAAACTGAACACATGATTCAAGGTGAGGCCTCACCAGGGCCAAGTACAGGGGGACAAACACTGTCCTAAGTCCCGCTGCCCACACTATTTCTGATAAAAGCCAGGATGCTATTGGCCTTCACAGCCACCTAGGCACACTGCTGGCTCATTCATCTGGCTGTCAATCAACATCCCCAGGTCCTCTTCCTCTGGGCAGCTTTCCAGCCACTCTGCCCCAAGCCTGTAGCATTGCATGGGGTTGTTGTGACCCAAGTGCAGGCCTCAGCACTTGGCCGTGTTGGACCTCATAAAATTGGCCTCAGCCCATTAATCCAACCTGTCCAGGTCCCTCTGCAGAGCCTTCCTACCCTCAGGCATATCAACACTCCCTCCCAATTTGGTGTCATCTGCAAACTTACTGAGGGTGCACTCCATCCCCTTGCCCAGATCATTGATAAAGATACTGGAGAATCACAGAATGGTTTGGGTTGGAAGGAACCTAGATGATCTTCTGGTTCCACCCCCCTGCAAGGGCAGGGACACCTCCCACTAGACCAGGTTGCACAAAACCCTGTCCAACCTGGCCTTGAACACTTCCCAGGGAGGGGGCATCGAAAACCTCCCTGGGCAACTCTTCCAGTGCCTCACCACCCTAATAGTAAAGAATTTCTTCCTAATGTCTAACCTAAATCTACCCTTCTCCAGTTTAAAACCATTCCCCCTTGTTCTCTCACTACACACCCTGGTAAAAAGTCCCTCCCCAGTTTTCCTGTAGGTCCCCTTCAGAAACTGGCCCCAACACTGTGCCCTGGGGAACACCACTTGTGGCCAGTCACCAGCTGGATTTAATTCCATTCACCACAACCCTTCAGGCCCAGCCATACAGCCAGTTTTTCACCCAGTGAAGTATATGCCCATCGAAGTCATGAGCAGCCAGTTTCTCCAGGAGAATGCAGTGGGCAACAGTGTCAAAGTCTTTACTAAAGTCTAGGTAGACAACATCCACAGCCTTTCCCTCATCTACTACACAGGTCACCTTGTCACAGAAGATCAGGTTTGTCAAGCAGGACTTGCCTTTCATGAACCCATGCTGGGTGGGCCTGATCACCTGGTTGTCCTATATGCTGCATGATGGCACTCGTGATGATCTGTTCCATAAAATTCCCTGGCACCAAGGTCAGACTGACAGGCCTGTAGTTCCCCAGATTCTCCTTCTGGCTTTTCTTGTAGATACTAAGCAAACATTTCATCTTTCACACAAACTATTCCCTGACACCCCAGTGAAACTAAAGAAAACTTATATCCTAGGAGCAATATAGTTCCCACCTAACTCAGTCTGCTCCTACTTGCCCCGTTTCCCACATACCTGCAAAAGCAGGCAGGGAACAAGTTGCAGGGTAGATGGGGTTTTTTCATGGGCCCATCTGCCATATTCTTTGTTACCTACATGGTGTTTTACCCCTTTCTTGGAGGACAGCTTATAAAGCCTGTACATCTCCTAGGGCTGTCCAGAATAAATACATAGGAGGCAGTAGCCAAGAATAGATGGTCACAACCTGAACACCCATTCTTAACAACTTGCTTCTGGAAGCAGCTGCCCTGGTTGTCAGAAGACAAACTGTATATAACAGTGTTGCATGTACTTAGTAAATGGGATGGGGAGAGTGGAATGCCCTGGAGCCCTTACCTCAGGGATCTGTATTTTTGTTACCTACTTGATGGGAAAGGTGGTGTCTCAGTGAGCTCCAGAATAAACAGCCTTACTTGAAATAAATTGGTATTAACATATCCTGACAAATTCACCTGCAGAAATTGAGGTGCACAGCTGGGATGGGGGGATTAGGAGACCAAGATGCTGCTGCTGTACATCATTTTCAGTCAATATGAAGAGCTGAAAATCAACAATTAGCTAAATAATTGAGACACAACCTAAGCCTTCTGGGAAAGCTGCTTTTGTGCCTTGCCCTCCCCACTACCATCATACTTGCTTCATGGTCACATTTGTCATCAGTATATCAATTATATCTGGTGCAATATATTGACAGTTAAATTACTTGAGAATTCTCATCAGCTCTAGCCCAAAAAACCTCACCAATTACAATTTAGAAAGAATAGAGCACATACCTGATAGTACCAACCCAACTGCCCCAGATTCTTTGTTGCAGTTTCAGACATGTCTAAGCATGAGGCTTCTCCTGAGTAATTGTAGTATAAATTTACTGCCTGGAAAACATTCTGCAGCAGCAATTTGTCAGAGAGACTGGGATCCTTCAAGAACTTGCAGACTTCCTGCAACGAAGAGAGAAGGAGGAGGTCTAAATCTGCAAGAAATAAAGATTAACACATGATACCTGATGGGATATAAATTTATTTTCAAAGCACAGATGCCTTCTGGAGGTGGTCTGACTATGTAACGACAGCTTGACCATCAAAAAAAACAGTATTCCATTTGCATAGTGCATGCTACTATGAGGAAACAAACTTTACATTTCCTGATTAAAACTTTAAAAACACTGCAGCCTTAACATTTCATTTACCAAGCTTTTAAATCCATTCTCTATTCTTAAAAGTGGAGAATAAAGAGTATTTTGCTCTGTTGTAATGAAAGATAACACAATGCAAACATACAACAAAAAGGCTCCAGGTATAGACTGGGGCTCCCTGCAGTTTGATGTAATACAAACATCTATGTAAGGAAAGTTCTAATATATTAAAGTCCTTCTATACAGCACCACTGCACAATTCTTACCTCTTCATGTTTGGAAAATGAGGCAGTGGAACCAGGAACTGTTTTCCCAGATCAATATTAAGAGCAATCTCAGGTAGAATTTAATTCAAAAGCTTAACTGAGGACACAGGTAGTGGAAAAAGCAAAACAAAGAACAAAAGCTACTGCTCCCGAAGTTTTTCATCTTAAAACTATTTTTTGGTTTAAATCTCTAATATTCTATTTGGCAAGGCTTTGTCCTTGCCCCTGGCTCCACAGAGCTGCAACTAATGCAAGAACAGGGAAGGGTAAAAGCTGTGAATCTGAGCCCATTGGAAGAATCCAGACTTACTCTCCACAGGGAGCACAGGATGCTCTGCAACTCCAACACTGTTCAAGTACGGGTGTGTGGGCACAAAGACAACTCCCATGGCCAGTGCCAACTGTGCATCTTCCAAGAAGTGAACTTACCATCCTTCCCCTCCCATGTATAATCTTTTTCCCTCATTTTCATTGTGGAAGCTAGAAAACTGATCCCTCCTTTGCTCCCTACAGACGACATCCGAGCACAGCTTCCACATTCTGTCATTAAGCCTGGTGGTCTGGCTAGCTCTGCCAGCAGTTCTTAACTCAGCACTCCGAGGCTTGGAAAGCTCACTAATTCATGTAAATATACACTGAAGATAGCAGGATAGAAGCCTGCAGATAGCCCTGTATCTGAAGCTCAGGTTGTGTGGTAGAAATCAGCATTTCTGACAAAGTACTGGCAGCCCTCAGGGAGCAGATGAAGCAACATACATATATACATACAGCTACTCAAACAGTTTTTCCCCCCCTTTCTCACCTTCAAAGTCATATTAGAGTTCTGTTTCAGAAAAAGCATCTGAACAGCTTAAATAACTCAGATTTCATACACCAGCATTGCCTACATGAGCTGCAGCCTTTTCTGTGGTAGCTTTATACTTAATCAAACAGAGATAGCATGGACAGTGGTGGAGATGAGCACATTTCTTAGGCTGTGTCAGATTGATAAGAGAAAATTTTCAAGGTGTTCCTATTATCCTTTGCAGACAGTCCCATAGCACAGATGAATGGCCTTCCCCTCCTCCACCAGCCTCTACACAATATATTTTGTTTCTATTTAACTACTGTTTAATAGCCAAAAAACCATAATATTTTTGTTTTATACACAGTAACCCAAAGCCATACACAGAAATTCATCCAGAACAAACACACTCCAAGAAAACAAATATTGGAGAAAGTACTGCAGATAAAGAGAACTGCACAAGAGAAGGTTTGCAAGTGACCTGGACAGATTGGAGAGCTGGGCAGGAAGAAACCTAATGAAGTTCAATAAGGACAATCTGGGGAAGAACAACCCCATGCACCAGTACAGGTTAGGGGCTGACCTGCTAGAAAGCAGCTCTGGGGAAAAAGACCTGGGAGTTATGGTGGGCAACAGGCTGAACATGAACCAACATGCCCTTTCAGCCAAGAGGGCCAATGCCATCCTGGGGTGCATTAAGAAGAGTCTGTCCACCAGGTCGAGGGAGGTTCTCCTCTCTCTCTACTCTGCCCTGCTAAGGCCTCACCTGGAGCACTGTGTGCAGTTCTGGGCTCCCCAGTTCAAGAAGGACAAGGAACTACTGCAAAGAATCCAGCACAGGACCACTAAGATGATTAAGGGACTGGACCATCTACCACATGAGGAAAGGCTGAGAAAGCTGAGGCTGTTTAGTTTGGAGAAAAGGAGGCTGGGGGGGATCTCAATGTTTATAAATATCTAAAGGGGGTATCAGGAGGCCAGGGCCAGACTCTTCTCAGTGGCATCCAGTGACAGAACAAGGGGTAATGGTCACAAACTGGCACACAGGAAATTTAACCTGAATATGAAGAAAATACTTCCTTACTCTGAGGGTGACAGAGCACTGGAACAAATTGCCCAGGGAGGTTGTGGAGTCTCCATCCCTGGAGACCTGCCTGGATGCATTCCTGTGTAATCTGCTCTAGGGGATCCTACTCTAGCAGGGGGGTTGGACTAGATGATCTCCAGAGACCCCTACCATTCTGTGGTTCTGTGAAGCATGACAAGTTCTGCTTTCAGAAGTGTATTCCTGCAAGGAATACATTTGTGTGGATCCATGTTTCCTCTCACCAGTTCTCCCACATCAAAAAGGACATAGGCTCAAAACTTTCTCTGTAGTTGAAGGCTCTGCCAGCCAAGCCTGGCATCAGAAACTCTAATTGAATCTGATTTTTGTGCAGCATTTCTGCTCAAGAACAACTCTGCAGAATAGCTGAGGTTTTTCAGTCATCACCAACACTTTTCTTCTTCTGGGCTCTTTACACAACTGATTAGCTCTACAAGTGGCAACTGGTCAACAAACCAGTTGATGCACAAGATAGTGCCCTGGTTCTCCATTTTCCAGCCATGGTGGTTCTGCAGAGCCAAATACAAAGGAAAAGATGCAAGCTGGGAGAGGAGGAGAGAACTAGTGAAGCCAAATGGTCACTTCTACAAGACATCAGTTCTCAATTACCTGTATAGGCCAAGCTGGCAGAGGCTGTAAGAAGTCAGCTTCATAGGGATAGTTCACCATAGCCAAGTTTACCCATGTTTCACTCAACCAGTTTTTCAATACAGCAACATCCTGAGGATTTTTTAATGGACTGCACAAACGAAATGTTCTGGAAAGCCACTGCAAACCTGCATCTTTAATTAAAAAATAAAATGATGTTTAATGTATTGTACCATTAACACATAGGTCAGTTGTGCTGCTGCTAAAAAAGATATTTCACTTAGCATAACTAATCTGGTGAAATTATTCCACATACATATAAGCATAGCAGATCAAATTTCAGTCAGCACTTCTAAGTGAAAGGAAACAATCTGCATACTTCAGTATGTGGGTATGTCACAGCTAAAATAACATTATCTAAAAAAGCAACGACAGATTTACAAGACATTTGGGATTTTTTGATAGAAAGTAACATCAGGGCACTTCCAATGAAAGGAAAATGTCAAACCAGCTAGCTCACAGTGCAAGGACTATTAACAGATGGATCTCTTCGGACTCTCCTGGCCTTCCTTTTCATTATTTTATTTGCTCTAGCACTTGTCCAGTTCAGCCTTCCTGATTTTAATTAGCTAACTCATCATACCAGGATTTCTCTTTGAGACATGAAACTCAAGTAGCAAGATTTATTTTTTTCAAATTGTATTCCTTTGCTGCACAGTGAGCTCATCTGATATAGAATCATAGAATCACTTAGGTTAAAAAAAGACCCCTAAGACCATTGAGTCCAACTGAGCCCCTAGCACTGAATCTGTAAGGATTGCAGTGATTTGCTGTACCTGATTGCATCAGTCAGTATTAAAACCATTTTTTAGAGTAATTACTATCTGGCCTACTTTGTCAGAAAGGAATGCAAGCCTTGAGGTTCTGATCTGAGTCAGCTCCTGTCTGACCCTAGGGATGTTCAAACCTGGATTTTGAGTTGCACCAGGTGTGAACAAAATTCATGACGCAACAAAACAGACATTTAAAAAATAATGCTGAGCTCATTTGGCAGTTTTCCATACTAAGAGTATAGTTTAAAAACTATCAAGACGTTATATATAACAAACTTGGCGATTTTATGAAGTCGTAACACAATTCTGAACATTATGACCCTTTGATGTCTCACCTGTTGAGGAAAGATGGGTAATGGCTTTCCAGGAATTGCGGATGCTTTCTGAGCAGCCTGCCCCACTCCTTTTGAAATCATTAGTCACTATGCTGAAGTAAGTGCCGCACGGAACCAAATCACCAAACTGCCAGATTGGGGCAGAGGCTGCCAGAGCTCTGCAGACAGACATAAAAGATTATATCTGGAAAAAAAACATGCATCCTAAACCCCTGCAAAGTTAACTTCCATCCTCTGGTCAATCCCCTCCCCACAGCCACTACCTAAGCAGCATGTGTAATTCAGCTTGGACACTGAGCCCTTGGTGAACTATGTTGCAAAACTGTTCCACAGGTCTGCAAGCAAAGTTGCTGAAGGTTTAAGTCTTGGACCCTAGTACAAAGGCATCAGTAAATACATGCAGTATAAAGTCCAACTTGCTTTATTATTTTTCATTCTCATCTAGTATCTAGGTCTCTCACTAGGCATTGTGCAAACTCAACTGAAGAGAGCCTCTGCCCACAAAAATTTACTTTCTAGCAGACAAAGGTAGGGGAATCACTAATCTTGTTTCCCAGAAGGGAACTAAGGCATTGAAGAGATTAAAGACCTGCCTCATGTCACCAGGAAGTCTGGTGACCCTAAAAAAATTAGGTGCAAACTCAGTGTTCATAATCAGTGTTTTTACAAAATGAATAGATAGCTTTGGAAATATATACTATCTAGTACCTGGTGACCTCCAGTTGTCTTTGTTAGGCAAACAGTGCCTCTTCCCAAATTTAAAATAACTTAATGCCTTCTCCCAGTAGGAAAAACTCAAGCCAGCTTCAACTATGGTGCTTCTCCCAGTGCTGCAGTGTTTATAGCACAGAAGTAACAAATGCCTGCACTGTGTCTGAGCAGGATGAGTTCACTCACCCAACCACTACATGGGGATACTTCATCCTAAACCAGGCTGCCAGCATTCCTCCATAAGATCCTCCTATAGCTATGACAGGGCTGTAACGGGCTCCTGCAATGCTTGTCTTCAAGTGTTCAACCAGTTCTGCAAAGTCTGCCAGAGCTTGTTCTGATGTCAGGTAATTCAGATGCTTGGAATCCTGAGACAAAGAAAGCTAGTTATATACTATATACAGCACAGGAGTGATTTCCAGCAGTTGGGTTCTAAACCTGTGCCTGATAACTAATGAAGTATTTTTACAGGTGTCCCTTGAAGTGCTAGAAAATCCCAGATTTATTTAGTTTTAATCCTAGAATTGACAGTAACAAAAACAGAACAGTTGTGTGCTCCTAGCACATTTAAATCTTACTCAGGCACGGGTAAGCACTACAGTAGGTAGAATTGTTTGTATAGAACATATTTAAGGAAGACAAAAGCCAACACTTACACTAAAAGATTCATTCCCAAAGGGCAAAGATTCTCCATAATATCTATGTTCAGCAAATACTAACATGGCATTAAGTTCTTCAGCCACATCCCACATAAAACCCTAGTTGGAGGAAAACAGACATTTAAATAAATTGAATTGATTATTTTCAAAGTCTCTACTTTCAGTCTAGTGTGTTCCAGCTCTTATTCTTTTATTAGAAAAAATGTCACTATCAAATTACAATTATAAAGACAGAAAGCAATTTGGTTTTAAAGTATCACTGAAGTAAAAAACCCACAAAACAGATATCAACCCAAATATGTATATTTTAATGCTACAAAATATTAAGCAGTATTTTTTTGTGAGTACACAGGCAATCCTGCCAGAACTACAATGGCATGAGCTTAATCCATAGGAAATAAACACTGAAGTAAAAAAGCATGCATCTGAGTTGGGGCTACATTACAGAAAACACAAACTTTGGCAATAAGCAATAACCTGGAGCATTGCAATACACTTATTTTCAACTAATAAATAACTACAGCTTGTTATTACTTGTTGACAGCAGCTTGTTACCACCAGTTAAGGAAACTGGCAGACAGAAATCACCTGCTGACAGAACCAAGTGTGTGAGCAGTCCTTGGTTGCTTTGAGCCCACCACATGCCACCTCCTGTTTTGTTACTGGACTTTGTATTCAAGTGGCTGAAAAGTGCCCACATACACCTTTGTGCATTTGTATCAGTAGGGAGGTTAACAACTCTCAGAGGTCTTGTCAGAGAATAAGGATCATCTATCTTTGATTTCCAGCCCTCACTTCATTCACTTCACATTTTTCTTACAGAAAAAACCTCCTCAAAACCTCCCATTTTACTTGGGGAGTCTAAAGTCCTGGGATAGGTGTAATATGGTCCAAAATTTTACATTCTTAGCTTGAGGCACCTTAGTGTTTCCTCTAGAAATTTTCTTCACTACTCCAGGAAGTTAATACATGTGTATCTCTTTGATTTCTATGGGCTTCAAATAGGAAGCTGAACCTTCAACATTTTTTTGTGCTTCTGTTCAACTTCCTCTTCCTCCTACAACAATCATAACGACCACTACAAAGTTCTCTTTAAATGATATTCTGACACTTTCTCCTTGTTCTTCCTTATTTTTCAGTACACCACTACTGGAGAAAAGGACTAATTCAAGAATCAAGAACATTTTCCACACCGTATTGTTGCAGAACCATGTGATATCCCCTTCATTGCCTGTATAAAATAGTATTGGTCCATTGCCTTTCTTCCAGTGCTGATCTGCTACTAGATACCGCTGCTGGAATGTACGATTTTCATCAAATCCAAAGTGATCAATCTGTAAGAACAAAGAACAACAACACATTCAGAAAGCTAAGATTAATCCTGGAGTCCTCTGCAAGTGCCAACAATTGTTTTTGCAGACAAAAAAATAAAGAACAGCTAAAAACTTTTGCTAAGAAAAAAATCATATTAACTTAATATTTCTATTCCTACATTCATAATACATTGAAATTCTTCTGCTTCACAAAGGACACCAGTCAAAATTAGAGGTGTATATACTGAAGGTTCAGCTGTTTAAAAAAATGTCCTTTTTACAGTATCATACTTAATATAAATCAGACAAATCTGCTGAGGGGACAAAATATCTGATGTAATAAAACTGTATCAACAAGCATGGAGAGTCACTGTCCTATAATGTTTGGAGTTTTTGAAAAACTCCTTACTCACCTTATCATTTATGTAAAAAAAAAAAACCCAAACAATAACCAAAAAGACCCACAAACAAAAAACCCCACCTCTTCCTTCTCTCCATGTTTTGGCATGAAATGGAAGTTTAAACATATTCTTGTTAGAAAGCAGTCTGGGTTTTTGATTCTTAGAAAATTCTAGTTCTCTGTAGTTCATGTGCTACTGACAGATTTTCCATTTAGTTTTATCGAGTGCTGCTTCTCTCCTTGTAGTTTTCACTGATTCACTTACCTTCCCCAATTCTTTCCACTGCCCTAAAAATATTGCAAGCCTGTACATACCACCTAATACAAACACCACAGCATTAGCTTTATTCTCTCACTAGACATTTAATTTCAATTCCTAAGGCCAGTTTTTCAGCCTTTGTTCACACTGCTTTGTATGCACTATTCCCCTTAACCCTTCCCCAAGCATTCATCCATACTGGGAAGTTTATCAGTTGCTTTTAAAACTTAACCTCCTGCATGGGCATAATCTTATCCTGGAATGCCCACGCAGGCTTTTACTATAATAAAAAATCCAAACCAAAACCAACTTCAGAAGAGCTGCACTGCTTGATAACCATGTATTCACAAAATAACGCTTTTATTAATTAGCTGAAGATGATCTGTAGTTTCAAGTTTTTACTTCTGTCAGCACAAAGCATCATCTTTTCCTTTCATACTGTTTCTTGCTGTCGGTAACAGCCTGACACCTGCTGGCTTGAACATCTCTGCTCACCCACCTGCCTTGACACCAACAACTGCCAGATCTCTCAGATGCTCCAGGAACCAGCCTTTCACATTTCCTGTTCTGAGAACATCTGCAAGTTAATGTTCAAAAGCAGCAAATCACACACAAGTCCAAGCACTCACTGCTAACAGTGACCTAACTGCTAGGCAGATAGCTCCAGGCAGCTCAGAAAAGCCTAACTCCTGACCTGCAGGATCCAGCTGCTCCACACCACGTACTTACAAAGAGAGCACAGGATCATAAGACAATTCCAAACTCTCAGAAAGCTTACTCACTCTTGGACTGAAGAGAGCACAGTTGTGTTGCAGCACACTGCTGGCAGAACAGCAGGAACAGCTGAAGAGACTTTCAACTGCACAGTCTTGACAGACAGAGAGGTCTATGCCCTAAATAAGCTAACTTCAGAGACTGCTTCCAGATCCAAATAAAACTAATCTATATATGTTATACAGCTTTGCTCAGTGGGACCTATTATCACTTACTCTTAAGTATATGGGGACATTTTCATGCACACTTTTAAAGGGCTCTTTCACTAAATCCAAGTACTGACAACATATGTTGGGCTTACTCTACACTGACAACTCACCTGCTCCTTTTCCATTTACAGTTACTAATTTCTTTTTCACTTGCTACATCAAGCATAATCGAGATTGCTTACACATAGTGATTAGATATAGAAAGGCAGAACAGGGTCAGCAGCTGAAAAAGTTTTTGGCCATAAGACCTTGGGACAATTAAAAAGAAGGACTAGATAAGGCACATCTAATAAAAAACACAGTATAGTTTAATAAAGTCCAAAGTATATCTTTTGTTCCAGATCTGTTTGTAAAGGGGAGAAGTATTTTCTGTATTTAACCTTTCTGATTAGGCTGCTAGCCAGAGCTAGGAAGAAATGGGCTTGTGTGTCCTGTCTGCCTTTTATGGAATCACCTAAAATTAAACTTTTAGCTTCAAAACTTGACTACATCCTTCCTGCCTGAAGCTACAGTGTCAACTACCTGACTACACCACAAGAAGTATTCAACTTCCCTGAACTACAAAAATATGTACCAAAATATTCTTAGTGCAGGCAGCTTAATATGCAACAGACTATAAACATACAGTGGAGGGGAAAACAAGAGAGTAAATTTAGAGTATTTTCATGGATAAGCATCCTTTTGGCATGAGATTATTCCACGGGGTATCCTGCAGAACAATTCTAAAGCCCATCTTGCTGTTCCATCCCACTGGAACTGGAAAATTAGGATAATAATACTCAAGTATGAATTCACTTTCCCAAATAACAAATTTTCTTTCAGGTGTATTATTTTCTATGGTTTCCCTGTGATGTGAGAAGGGGTTTTTTTGCCTGTTTGTTGAATGAAGTGTCAGGCTCCCTATCTTGGCTCTGAGCCACGCTGCAGACTCACTCACTGACAGTCATGTTTTTCCTTCTCACTCCTCCTTCAATCTGTCAAATTTCAATGGCCTCACAAGCAGCTAGATGCCCTCTGTTCACCATATTAGTAACACAAACCCTAGACACAGTTAAGATCTTAAGACAACTCCCAGACTTCTCCAGGAAAAAAAAAAAATAATCACAAGTACCTATTGCTCAGCTGAAGAGCAGTACCTCCCTTATTACTGGATGATGGTGCTTTATACCTTGTAGTAACTTGTCTTTGCAAGGGTAAGACACACAACATGACTAAAAAAGCCCAGATGTTTGTTAAGTAGACAAAAAGAGATGTCACAACTGCTGGTTATTGCTAAGAAATTCAAAGAAATTCTGACTCCAGAACATCAAAACACAGTTTGGAGGTTTCCCAAGGATTATCTCCTCACAAGAGTAAATATTGTTTGAAAATATATTAAGTTAGAAGGAAAAGCACAAGGATCAATACAAAATTGTGAGGCGAGAGGCTGGGACACAAAGGGAAAGCTGTAGCTCAAGAACAGCAGATGGAGCTGCCGTGTAGCTGAACTGCACCGCAGAAACATGCTGGGCTGCCCCGAGGAGCTGCTGGTTCTTTCCTTCACCAAGTGCTGTCTTTAACCATCCTTTATAGAGCAGGCATGCAAAGTAGTAAACCCCACAAAGTGTGTAAGGTATACAACTCAAATCACCCATTCATTTTTTTTAATGAAATCTTAAGGAAAAAAGTTGAAAAATTTATTTTCCACACATATGCAAAAGGACTAAGACAAAAGCAATGACTTTTGCAACAAGACATAACTAGAATAGACCACAACAGCAAATAAACAAAGCTACAGTTGGGAACACATTTACAAAACCTTAACTGCTGGTTAAAAGTAATAATGGTAGAGAGCATATAGGAGGTTTTTCTAATTACAGTTTCCATCATTACTATTACTACCAGGATGTCAGCTGCAAGTACAAGGTCCTGAGCAACCTAATACAACTTTGAATTTGGCCCTGCTTTGAGTAGGAGGTTGGACCAGATGACATGCAGAGTTCCCTTCCAAAACTAGGACTACTCTAAGATTAATCCAAGCCAGTGACACAGCCTAAAACTGTAAGCTTCTGTAAACAAGACCATCTAGCAAGTTTGCTTAAAACAAGGATACAGTCAGCAGCAGCAATACAACCACAATGTTTTAAAAATGAAGTTATCACATACATGCAACACTCTTCAATGCAAAAAATCAGCCCTCCTGATACTAAGTAAATTAAGGATAAAAATGGAAAAAGAAGTAGTGAAAGTAATAATTTTATTAATAAGTTTAAGGGAAACTTCTGTCAGCTGAGGTAAGCAGGATGGGAATACTTTGCAGAGCTACAGCTGCGTGGCAAAAATCTTCATGAACTTTGTGTGTTCATAACCCCGCCTAGACAGTAGTGCCTTTAATAAACTTATTGATTCTTAAACATTGTTTGTGAGTGTGACAGGGAGTGGTCCTCAGCCCTCGATTCCTTTTGTGTGGGGCAGTGAGTCGCAGTTTCCCATTTCGGTTTGCGACATTTAGAAAAAGGAGTCACTGTGCATTTTCCTGCACACCTTTGAGTCAAGACTCAAAGCTCTTGAAGAAGATGCATACCTACACACCAGAGATGACTGGTCAAGAGACACCCAGCTCTAGACAGGAAACTGCAGCCACAACTGCTGAGAAGGACGCTCAAGAGTCTCATTAAAAACAGCCGCAGGCAGCACGAGCTGCTGTGCCCAAGAGGCTAGTGAGAACTCCAGACTGCAGGCTTGAGCCAGCAGCTTTGATCCTTTAGCTCAAAGAAACTTTATAGAGTGAAGTGCAGCTCATCAGGTCACAACAGACTGAGCCACTGAACAAAGTAGAAGGAAGGGTCAAAACCCACTTTCACTGCCTTCTACTCAAAATATACAGCACATTTCTTTGACTTCACCTTATATGTGCACATACATCATGTGCCTGTGTTGAGCTCTCTAAGATTACTCATCTCAGGGTGTTTTTTTGTAATGTGCTTTTTTGTTGTTTTGGAAGCCCACTTAAAATAAAATAAGCCACTCTGCTACACATGTCCCCTGGGGAGGAAACAAAAAAAAACAGACCAGATGTTAGTTATTCTACAGATGTTAGCCTGCTTAATATACTTCTCCAAGGATTCAGGAACTATGGCACTGTGTGAAGGACAAAGACTAAACAGGACACGTGGGCTAAAACCCACTTCCTTCTCAGCAGCACCTTAAGGTCATCTTAAGGTGACTACAGAGACAGGACAGAGAAGGCTCCAGGAAGACCTTATGGCAGCTCTTCAATACATCAAGGGGGCTCATAAGAAAGATGGGACAGACTTTTTAGCAGGAAGTGTTGCAATAGGACACAAGGGGTAATTGTTTTAAACTGAAAGAGATGCAGTCTAGATAGGAGGAAGAAATTTTTTACACTGAAAGTGTTGAAACACTGGCCCAGGTTGTCCAGAGACATGCTAGATGCCCCATCCCTAATTCAAGGTCAGCTTGGACAGGAATCTGAGCAACCTGATCTGGGTGAAGATGTCCCTGCTTACTGCAGGGGGTTGGACTAGATGACCTGTAAAGGTCCCTTCCACCACAAGCCACTCTATGATTCTACCACAGCAAACCCAAGTCTTTAAGAAAAAAAGACTACAATTCAGAGTAGCTTCTAACCAAAAGCATTTAATGTCATTCAATGTGCTAAATCAGCACCTGATGGTTTTATGCTTTTGAGGTTCTGGCAATATTTCAAGCGTCTGAAAGCTTTTATGTCATGCCTTGAATTTCAATCCTCTAAGCAATAGCTTTAGTCTCCCAAACTTGGATATTGCATTTGAAATCAAGTCAGTTGTTTCACTAGTGAGAAGCCAGGGAATTTTAAGAGGTTTGCTCCCCCCTCCAAGCATTCATGAAGTTGTTTTCAGTGCTCATCCTGTCTGAATTATTTCCTGAGGACAGGAAGATACAGGATAGTCTGAGGATATCCTCCTGTGTGAACACCACCATGGGCACTAGCCTCTTTGGGATTTCACTGATGTATTTCTATTCCTGGTTTTACTCCTCACAGCTTGTGGGACTCCCGTGCAGTTACAGCTGGCCCTATTACTCTTGCTTCCTCTTAAAAATCTTCACTTCCTCCATTTAAGTTGCAAGTTCATGAAGGCAGGGACTGCCTTTCCATCTTTGTACAGCAATATACTCAAGTGCCTCAAAATTTTTTTAAATTACTACTACATATGATATTCAAGCTCATGAAATACATTGCAGCAGTAGAGTACCACTAAATATATACACACATACAATTTATGTATTCACAGAAGGGGAGACAGAGAACCAGAAATGAAAGTTAAATAAAAATAATTTTAAGTCTCACTCCCTGACACTATTCTTGTTGCTTTGTTTCCTCCTATTGCACATTTTTGAGCATCACAGCCTGCTAGGACTGAGGCTTCATCTGACAGCTGGTAAGATTCTTTCAGTTTGTCCCTACTCTAACTTAGTGCAAAAGAAAAGAAAAAAAAGGAAAACAAAAGACAAGAAAATTGAGTTTTGCTTTGTTTTATCTTTTCCGTTTTACACGCAAGGAATGAGGTGTTTCCTTGCTTTCTAGGCTGATACTTCTAGAAGGGACAGCAAAGACTGAAGGTCAGCACCAGTCTGTTGAAATCACAGAATCATCACAGTTGGGAAAGACCTCTAAGACCACAGTCTGTCAACCCAGTAAAGAAACACCATGCCCACTACAGCATGTCTTAAAGTGCCACGTCTACACATCTCTTGAATACCTCTAGGAATGGTGACTCCACCACCCCCTTGCACAGCCCATTCCAGCACCTGACCACTCATTCAGTGAAGAAATTCTTCCTAATATCCAACCTAAGCCTCCCCTGGTGCAACTTCAGGCCATTTCCTCTGGTCCTATTGTTACTCACACTTGGGATAAGAGGCCAACACCCACCTCCCAACAGTCTCCTTTCAGGTAGTTGTAGAGGGCAATAAGGTCTCCCCTCAGTCTCCTCTTCTCCAAACTAGAGAATTTGATGCTCTGTGGAGGAGCAGCGAGATGTAAACTGCACCTTCTTTCATCAGGCTACATTAACTGACTAACTTGAAAGTCCTACAGGTAAATAAAAGAAAATTGAAAGACATGGACTCCATCATTGTCATCTTCGCTCTATAATTCAGAGATTTTGTACACTAGATTTAATTTTAATTAACCAAACACACAGACCTAAGAATACACACGCTTTTGCCTATCAATTGATTCCAACTTTATTCTACTAGCAATGGTCTAGCAAAACTTACCAATTTTTCTTTGGTTGGAATTAGTTTTTAACCAAACATACTCCAAGACAAGTGGAGGCACTTAAAATCCTTGTAATGGAGAGATGCCTTCCATTGCAACTGTTTCCTCTTTAATACACTGGTCTGTGACTACAGTTATGCTTTGAGTATTTTACTGAAACTTCTTCTATGCTGCATTTGAAACCATGTCACCTGCTCTTGGGTAGTTGCAAGTGTTTAAGGAAGTTTGCTTTTAGCACTAATTTATCACTTAAGTGATTAAAAAGCACTGACAAGGAAAGCCTCAGACAGGAACTCTACTCCTGCCCTGATTCACACAATTTGGGCAAGACACTTAAAAAGGAAAGACTGAAGAACATTCAAACAGCTGCAGGATATGCTGTAGGAAAGCACCAGGCTACTCAGTTCAGCCTTTTTTACAAACAAAAGATTCCCAAACAGTATAGGATGGAAAGGTTTTTTTAAGTTGAAACCTAAGCAGCTAATGCTAACAAAACCAAACTGGCTTCAACTTCCACAAACCATTAGTAGACTTTCTGTGCTGCAAGTGAAACTCCAGATCTTCCTTATTGTGTTACAGAATGAAGACTATGATGCATTTAGGCTTTAACTACTTAAGCATAAAATCCACCACCAGTCACAGTGAGGATGCAACTCCTCATTACAACTCCTCCAGTTGGAAGGACAGTCTGAGAGGTCACACAAGCCCTCCCAAAATTTTCCACCCCAGACTTGAGAGTCACAAAGCTCCAGCACAAGGGAGAGGATGGGTGACCAAGGCAGTACATGGCAGGAATCACTCTGATCCACTTTACTGGTCCTTAACCCCACTCTCCATTCCCCTGTCACACTGCTGTTCTCCAAGCCATGGAGAGGCTTGTGGTGCTGAGAATCAATCAACTCTGCACATTTGTAACAAACTACTATGGTGATAAATACACCAAATGTTCACATCATTGATACTTCCATTCAAGGCAGTACTGGTGAAATTCTTCCACAGGAGAAGGGATGGGGCAAGGATGGGGAACAATCATATCAAAGCTTTAGGAAACAATGCACTTCAGGTAATAAGGCTGAGATAAGCACAGAGAAGATGCACTACACCAGCAAAAACAGAGTTACCCTTGTGAAAGGGCTCTCACACCCTTAACAGGCAAAGGCCTGTAATTTTTTCCATCTACCTTCCATATCTAATTACAAACCCATCTCATTTGGAGGATTAACTTCAGAGGAGAGGAAAAAAATGTACATGAGCCTTCAACATGCCACAGATTAAGCAGTATAAAAATATTCCAGTTTTGCTGAGTGTGTCCTAAAATTTTGACTAGGACCAATTGTTTGAACAAAATACTTCACAAAATAAGTTTGGTCTTCCCTGATCAAAATGGTTTTCATTTGAAGTATTCCCTTACTCTTTTTGTTAAAAAGGACATGGGGAAGGAAAGCATTTCAGATTCAAGACATTATTTTGATTTGATTAAATTAAATATTTAACACACCTCTGTCTCCCCCTCAAATAAGAGCTAGAACTTCCTACTTTGCCAAATATTCTTAAAGGTTCAGCTTCCCAGATTTTCAGAGCTACAGAAATTTGCTGTTCTATGCTTCTCCCAGCCTTGATGTGACCACTATTTATTTGTATTTTATTTAATACAGCTAATCCCACACAAGGCAGGGGATTCAAGGAAGAAGAGACTGACACAGTAAAAGCAAACAGTTCTGTCATCCATCTGGATATTCTTCTGATTAGACTAAGCACAGCAAAATGGCAAAAGCTCAGTACAGACATGGCAGTTTATTTATATTAAAAGCCCTGCACACCTACATAAGGTCCAGTGCTATGGATTTTACACATGCCACTGTGGATCATTTAATAGCCACCAATTCTGATAAGCATCTAAGAGGGAGGAAGGCAATCTCAGAAAACAAAGCATCAAAGCAGCTAGTCATACAGCCCTCATGCAACAGCAAAAATACGACCTAGCAACTTCTCTGCTAAGCTTGCAACGTATCTGAACACTGAAGAAAAACTGTCTGCTTGCAGGGCTCTAAGACACTGGCAGACAGGATGAAAGGGAGACTGGTAGCATGCAGGGAAATACCATATATAGCTCCCTGCAGATGAAAAGTTTTTCTACTAATTGCTCTACTTTAAAGCAGAAATATCCACATCTCATCACAAACCATTACGAAAGTTCTCCAGTGGCTGAAAAAGCTCTAGGAAACACATGGATAAGTGATGGGTCTTTATACCAGTGCAGTTAGCACACAGAATTCAGCTAGACAGGTGCTTTTCTTCTCATAGCAAAGCAACAGTTTTCCCTTCAAAAATCTGAGAGCCTTTAATTCAAAAAGATTTTTCTATCTCAATTTCTATTTTTTCCACCTGAAGCCAGGCAAGAACATTTTTAATGAACATTTATGAACATTTTTATTAACTATCCCTGTTCATAATAGATTCTGAACAACTCCATAGGCATTGCTAAAAGCCATTTGCCATCAGCCTGCAGGACAGAAGCTCCTGCTTAGGAGTGGAGGGAACTCTTCATTTCCCCCCTTGAAGCAGGGACTTGCAGGACTGAAAACCATACACCAGTAGGTGGCCAGCCATTTAGGGCTGTATAGAAGACACTACAGAACAGCCAGCAGTTCCAGAGCAGCATGTGGTTCCGAAGAGCTTTTGTGGAAGACTCAGTTTTCAGGGAGTCAGGCAGTAAGGAAAAGCAAGCTGCTGCTTTAAGGCATAAATCAAATGTTTTGTTAATGCTAGTTCTGCTTTCACCCACTTCCTCTTCTGCAGTCTGGCCTCAGTCCAAGCCCTGCTGAAATCAAAGCGCCTGATGCCCATCACTTTCTGTTCCTGTTGTCTTGAGAGGAAGTTCCTGCATGGAAACTACATCTAAGCCTACCTCGGACTACCTTTTTCACACTAAGTCCCTTTCACACTAAATCCCTGGATGCTTTTAGAAACATTTTTTGCTTCACAACACAAAAAACTTACTCCCATTGGAAGCAGAATCAATCACCTAGGAATGAAAGGAGATGCAGCACCAAGAATGTCTGTATCAGGAGTCAGAGGGAGAAGCCAGCACACAGTATGATAGCTTCCTGCAGACACATCCCATGCTAGCAGGGCTTTCAGTGAACCCTGTCCTCTTCTGGGAAGACAAACTTCTCAGACCTTACTCTACAAAGACCTTTTCCAGATAATCTTTACATGCTCACTCTCACTTTAAGCCTGACACACAGATAAGCTTGTATCTTGGCTGCAGGAGTGAAATTGAAGAAGCTGTTATGTCAATTTGAAGATGGAAACAACAACCCAAAAGACTGAATTTTGTTCTTTGCTCACAATGTGCATTCAGAGAACAGCAACCACACCACAGCCTGACAGTACTAATGCTACTTGGTAGTAGCACTACAACAGTGCTGAGTATTAGAAAATATTCCAGGCACACTAAGGCTGAACTAAGAGAACAGGGGACAGCAGCAAAAAAAGAAAATAAAAATTAAAATTAACCCCCTACACCACAGGCAAGAAGGACAGTATCTAGTAATTTTACTGAAAAGAAATGCAATTCCTATTCTTCTGTCTGTATTTAATTAATTGAATTCACATGCCTAGAAAGTAAAGACAGCAACTATTTTGCAAGCATATAGAAGATCACTGAGTGCAGCCTGGCTTTTCCCATTACATTTCTTACAGGTTTCACTGCTTTAGTTATACATCTACAAATTCCAGAATGTATGAAATAAAATTAAGGTATTTCTTCAGGTTTCAGTTTTCATTAAAATGAAATAATCAAGCATGGCCTCTAGTCTCTCACCAATTTAGTGTAGGTTACACATTAACTGCACAATCTACAATGACGTCTTATGCTGTTGGATGGTCTTGATCTCCTCAGATTTTTATATCAATACAGAATACATTAGCACCAAATTCTATTTTGAATTTCATTTTCCTCCTCATCCCCCCAGTCCTCCAAAAAAAAAAAAAAAGGCAAGAAATCTAGAGCTAAGACTTTGATTCAACTGCTAGAACTCATGGGCAAATTGGAACAAATCAAAATAATTTCAGTGAGGTTAACAGGATTTCTCTCATGCACGCCTGGCTTGTAAACTTCAGCTATATGCAGTTTTGTTTCTTTAGTCCTCTAGACTTTCTTTAATCAAGACAGTGTAACAGAAATCTTTCCGTGGCCTATTAGAGATTTTAATGATTAAAGCAAGTAAGATAAAAAAATGCTTATTTTCAGAGAGAGTAAGGATCATTGATGCTTTTTGTAGTCTCTAGTATTAACTGTGCACTTGAAGGAAGAGACTGCAAGTTCTGAGGAAATTAAGTGCTTCCTGCTTAATTTGAGAAGCTGATGTCTGCACTGTGACCCACAGATAAGTAGTGCATAAAAATAAAAATTCACTGACAAGCTTTAATAAGTACTTCCCTGTTTTCCTGTCCATTGAATAAGAGCTATTGTTTCTGCTTATAGACCTGGTTTATAGCTTACAGTTCCTGTTTTAAATCACACCATGAAATCAGAGTAAGAGCTGCCAAGTACTCCCATACTACTTGATGAGTAAAACATACTCCAAGTAATTCACCTCGAGACAAACATCAGCATCACTTCTTCTCTAACCACTGACATAACTTTTAATTGGCACCAAGGGGCTCTGTAAAAAGCACTTTGTTTTTTCCTTCACCAGAAGTTAAAAGTGCTATTGTACTATGGTGCCAGACATGAAAAACAAACCCATCTTAACCATTCCCGACATCTGTTACTATTCTGAGACACCAGCCTGAGTCACAGTAAGATGCTGAAAAAATTGGCAACCAGAATTTCAAGTGCTAATCTTACTACCTTAAAGTCTTACTATCAAGTGAGTTTTAGGCCCACGACTGTGAATTACTTCATTAGTATTAAAACAGCTTATGCAGCACTGTTGCATATGTTTTTAGTGTCACTCATTTACATACAACTGAAAAATTCAAGACTGGAAAATGCTGAATGGGATTACAGGTATTTTGTTTTGTAATTGTAAACTTCCTTCTTGTGAGTACAACAGATGTCACGTTTAAGAGCAAAACTGCACCCTCAGTGTGGATTAATCCAAATTTACCATCTTATCATCTAATCTACATTTATTATCTTCAGATGATAAACAAGCACAGCATTCTCATCAAAAAGGTGACCCAATCTCTTCACCTCACTTTCCTTTACCCTGCTTATTCATGCAGTGACCTCAGACTGCAGTTAAATTGTTTTTTGCTGCAGTACATTGTCAGTTAGCTCAGGAGAACAGTGGGATTCACTGGCTTCCTCTAATAAATTGGCCCTTCCTGTAAAACAAAGAACCGTGTCTGAAAAATATATCTTCACTTCTCCTTTGCAGTCCTTCTTAAATTCTCTTTTCTGGCTTGAAACTTGGATTCTAATTTTTGCACTTTCAAACAAGGCTTTAATTTTCTTTGCCTCAGAACTTCAGTCTGTAACACAAAATAGGGTATTAAAGACACCTGATATAGCCAAAGATCAAATTGCATTACTTTTGAAACTTTATTACTTTGAAGCTTCCACATAGCTTCCCTTTTACATACATAGTATGAAGTGCAGATGTGTTTCAGAGCACAGACTTGCATATGAATTTACCAAGCTATGAAATACTGACACAGACATGAAATCTAGGAAGTTATTAAATACAATCAGAACCCATCTTCTGGTAACAGTGACACAATTGACCTGTATGAGTTCAAAAGACAATCTGATTGAAGCATCAGGCTCAGTAATTTGCTGAACATAAGTTAATTTCTACTTCTTACATTGTTTCTTAGGTCAGTTCATAGCAGTTCACAAAGCAAGTGATGAGTTTACAAAGTGTGATTAAGGCAAAGGGTCCACCAGAACATTGAATCTCTCACAGCCATCAATTACCAAATTGAGTGAAGAGACACCATATCCACACTATTTTCTGAAAAAAAAAGTCAGTTTATCATTGAGAATCCTTCAAATGTCAGGAAATGTAAGTAATCATCCTCTTAGCAGTACTACACTTAAAGCATCACAAGTTCTCAGACTGGTTTTTGTAATGCTGGTACATGCATGGAAGACAGGAATGCAGAGGTGCAAGACAAGGCTCCCCCCAAGGTCAGAAAGCTGCATGACTCCAGACCCTCCCCACTGCACTATAAGGTTGTTTCCACTTGGGCAGAGAGAAATAGATGGCTCTTGGATACCTCAACAAGTCCTTCCAGTCAATTTGACTTGTGGTCATGGACACAGCTGCCTACAAAGAAGCCATTCAGGAAGCAGGCTTCTTGCAGCTCTGCACATCCTACACATCATGCTGCCTGTAAAGTTCAGGTTTGGATGGATTAATTTATCACAACCTTTTAGCTAGCAGGCATGCTACAAAGCAGAAGTGAGAGCAGTCTTGCCTACAGAGGTCATGCTAGTACATCAGAAGAGCTAAAAGGAGACCAACTTCCCCAATATGAATACAACATGTTAATGTAAAGACGTAAGGGCCATCTACTAATCTAGGTCAGAATGAAGTACCTTTTAACTAGGGTAATTTCACTTCTGCATTGGAGGAGTAGAGGGCTAAAGGGCATTACTTATTAAAGGGCCATACCTTAATACCTGACATAAAAAGTCAGACCCCCAAGACAAAATAATACAAGCTGCTAAGGACATACACAGCCCAGTATGGCAGCTAAGATCCCAGGCACACTGGCACTGCTTGACTTATTTCTCAACATTCTAGACTTTGGCCCCATCATCAGAGATGTCTGACACTTAAAATGGTGAACAGGAGGAAGTTCAATGTAAATGAGCGCTGAGCTGAACTCTGACCCTGTTCCTTCCCCATTCTTGTAAAAGCAGACCTAAATATCATTGTTTCTCAGTAAAGGCTGACACTGAACCCCCAAGCAATGCTAGAGGTCTGTAGGCCTTTGTGCCAAGAAGCTCCACTTAGGAATTGCAATTACACATGAAAATTCTGAGCTTCTGAAATTCACTTCTCCAATGTGCAACGTTAATGAACTCTTCAGTGCTCAAGACATGCTTTTAAGCAACAGAATTCATACAATAAATCTATTTAGACTTTTCAAAGTTTTCTTTTGGGGAAGGATTAAATATTTAAAGACTACTCAAAAAGATTTTTTCTATAGAAGTAGGTATAAGAAATCTTTCCCTTGTGACAGTGCAACATTTTGCCATATTATAAAATCACTTATGTTGCATGATTCTATATAAATAATTTTAACTCATGTTGAAAACCATCAAAGTGATAAACAAGAATCAAAACAGGAACTTTAGGCAAGATGAGTGGCACAGAACAGAAGCAGGTGATTCATGCCACAAGCAACTCTAGCATAAATAATTAAATTTTAGCAATCCTGAGAGGTGGCAGAGTATCACCACCCCTATTTAATATGTTAATCATGGTATTTATGTTCCACAACAGAATCATAATGTAATTACAAATTCCCAGACAGCAGCACTCGGCACATGTTTCATAAGGGCTGAAGAGTCTGCCCTATCAGTTCTGCATGCTTTGCTACTGATAAAGGGCAGCCCTATACCCTCCCTGTGATTACATGCCTCTTAGGTTAACCCTTTATCTTTCAAATGCCAGGAGGCAGCACTCAAAGCTCTGTTGAATACAAAAAATACATGAATATCCAAACATCTCCCACCATGTTCAGCAATACTAGTAAGTCTTTGGACAAGGAAAGGAAGGCCTGTGAATAGGATCCCTCTTGCCCACAGCAGCCACGCTCAGCCAACACAATATTGCTTGAAGTAGGGAAAGAGAATGTGGAAGAGACTGAAGGGAGCAAGTTATGGCATCATCTTCAAACAGGATGTCACAGGGATTCTTCTCTCCTTTCTCTCAACATCCGCACACCTCCCAAAATCCCCAGGTCTCAGGTACACAGCAGGTCTGACACTCTGCAGACAACTGGAGGGCACATGGGCTGTCTGCTGATAGCTGAGGAGAACAACCAGGTGGTACCATAACCAGAGAGGGGATGGAGACAGAGGGTGCAGGAGCATGGTGACAAAGGGAGGTTCAGATCACGGCACAGAATGAGTATCACTGATACTATGACAGCAATGTGCAACAACTGCTGCGCCAGGACAATTAGGTTAGGGTTTCAACACTACCACAGGACTGATATCCCAGCCAACACTGCAGAAGGTATCTGCAGTATGTTACCAGAATATGCTTCAGGGCTATTAGGAGCTAATGGAGGAACAATTGTTGGAGCAGAAAGGAAAACAAAGCTCAGGTTAGTAACAGAAATCAGTTCCATATTTAAACAAACAAAAACCCACAATCTCAGGGCATAAAGGAGGTCCCCAGCCCCTCCCTGCCAACATATGCAGTATGTTTTGAAATACAGACCTTGGTGCTTGGATATGGTGTATAGACACAACAGAGCAGACTACTCGTCATTTTAATAGCTGCAACTTAACCAGAATTTTACCACATTTTACCACAGGGACCAAGCATTGAAGCAACCAGAAATCTGCAAAAGCAGTCTGCAGCTACATGAGGTGCATGACAGAAGGAAATGCCCCCAAGCTCCCACAAAAAAATCCTGCTGAAGCCTACTTTGGTCCACCAACCTGCCAGAGCAGCTGTGCTCTGCTGGGCTGTGAGCAAACCTCTCACACTAGTACCACCTGTGAGCCCTGCAGCACACAGGTCTCCACAGGCACATTTCATAGAATCACAGAATGGTTTGGGTTGGAAGGAACCTTAAAGATCATCTAGTTCTAACCCCCCTACATGGCCACAGACACCTCCCACTAGACCAGGTTGCTCAGAGCCCCATCCAACCTGGCCTTGAACACTTCCAGGGATGGTGCATCCATAGCTTCCCTGGGCAACCTGTGCCAGTTTCTCACCACCTTCACACTAAAGAATTTCCTCCTAATGTCTAACCTAAATTTCTCATCTTTTAGTTTAAAACTGTTCATCGCTTCTCCTCTCGTTACAAGAGAGTTTTGTAAAAAGTCCCTCCCCAGCTTTCCTGCAGTCCCTTCAGGTACTGGAAGTCTGCTACGAGGTCTCCCCAGAGCCTTCTCTTCTCCAGGCTGAACAACCCCAAGTCTCTCAGCCTGTATTCATACGAGAGGCGCTGCAACCCTCTGATCATCTCCGTGGCCCTCCTCTGGACTCACATGCCCCTCACGCTGACCCAGCATCGCGCTGGGGATCGCCTCCAGCCCCCTCAGGAATACTCAGAGGGCAGCGGCGATAGCTCCTCTAAAGCCTCTAAAGGGCACAGTGAGGGGAGAGAAGGAGCTGCCCCCCGGGCCGCGGCGGGCTCCTACCTGCTGCGTGAAGTACCGCGTTAAGTAGGGGGCGGCAGGCGGGAGGGCAGCGATGCCCCGGCGGAGAGGGGGGGCGGGCAGGGCGCCAGGCGCGGTGAGGAGCAGGAGAAACAGGTAGAACCACAGCATGACCGAAAGGAGCAGGGGCCTCTTGCTGCCTCTCCAGTTTATACCGCCCGGCTGCCCCCGCCCGCCCCGGGCTGCCCCGGGTCGCCCTCGGGGGAGAGGCGGGGCCCAGATAAGGGGGCGGGGCCCAGCCAAGGGGGCGGGGCCACGCTCCAGCCCTGGGCAGATAGGGCCATTAGGTCCGCCCCGGGGGGCGGGATTGTAGCACGTGAAGGGGTGGGCCCTCAGCAGCGAGGCTTTCCGATTGGCTGCGGAGCCGAGGATAGCTCTCGCGGGCTTTCGCGGTTGGCTGCGGCCTCTTGGGCAGGGGGTTGGGTGGCACCAGGAGGCAGCGATTTGCTCCGCCCCTCTCGCCGCTCGGCCCCGTGTGAGGGGCGTGCGAGAACGGGGCTGGCGGCCTCGCCTTCTAATTGGGCAGGTGGGGCGGCCCCGCCTGTGTGCCGAGTCACCATTGGGTGAGCACCTCCTCGGCCCCGCCCCCAGCAGCGACCCGCGCTGCCCGCACTGCCGCCTTCCGGGCTCTCCTGGGAGCGGGGCCGCGGGTTGGAGCGGAGCGGAGGGGATGGGGGCACGGCAGCTATAGCCACCTTCCGCGTTTCCCTTCCGTGCGGGCCTGAGGGCTTCGAGGGGAGGCGGTGCCGCCGCCAGCTGCCTGTTCCCTTGCCCGGGTGACAGCGCTTCGCCGTTTATCATCAGCGCTTTCCCTGAGGCCCGAAGGAGGAGGCTGGATTTGCTCACGGCGCGCTCCAGTAGTCATCTCAGAAGAACGGTAATGCCTCAGTAACTGAAGCGTTCACTGGGTGGTTTTCAAACCTCAACGCGTCCAGGACGAGTGACGGGCGTGGAATGAAGCCAGGCGGCTCCGTCCGGCCTCCAGCGCCCCAGTGGAGCGGTGCCCGCGCACGGCCGGCTGGGCCTGGCTGCTCGCTGTCGGCCTCCGGGGGCGTCTGGGGGCTGCAGTGGGAGGAGGCTGCTGGTTAAGGTGTAAAAACTGCTGAATGAGACCTGTTATAACTCTCTTTGCGTCTTTTGTTTTTGTCTTAGGATGCGTTTAAGGCGATGAGCCCACTAGAGGGCACCGGGCACTGGTGGAAATCTGGGTGAGACTTGGGAGCTGTGGGAAGACAACGCTCTTTGGAAGCTGCTGGTGGGGAGCAGCCGGAGTGCCCTGATTCCCGAGCTGGGCATGAGGGTCCACAGGTTTTGTTTATTTATATATTAACCGTTTAAAAAGAAAAAAAAACCAACCCATTACGATATGTACGGTTAATTAAGGGTAATAATAGATGTTGCCTCATTTGCTACCATTTTCAAACAGAGATCACAGTTTGCTGAGGGCTGCTTTTTAGCATGTCCAAAAAACCCAGCTACAAGCAGTTAATGTTAACATCTCAGAAAATGATAACTCTCTGAACCATTTTGACTTGCCTGTTTCAGGTGATCCTGTGAGCACATGAATAGTGTGAGAAGACTCTTGTCTGCCTCTGTAATTTCTGTCCAGAACTCCTGCTTCATCTATCCTGCCTGTCAAAAATGCTTTTCTAGGCTGGTACTGGATTCTAGGAGGTACGTTCTGGTTTTGGGATCATTAACTGTAATTGTCAGAGGCCTTGGGAATCTCTGTGAGCTGAACACAAGTTGAAACAAATTGGTGACAATCCAGCCATCACAGAAATAAGTGCCCATTTCAGATATTTATGTTACTTAGCTCTTTTTGTATTCCAGCAGCAGCTTGTAGATTGTTATGGATAAAGAGTTGTGTAGTGTTCAGTGCCATGCAGTATGGAAGGACAGTTTAGGAGAATAACTGATGTGTGTTAATAGCTTCTGAGTGCATCCCCTGCAGTCCAGTTCTTCAGTCCCTTTCCTAAGTTGCAAAGCATTGGTTGAAAGCCTCTCCAAAGCAAATCCTGTTGTGTTGGGTTTTTTTAATTGTTTCTCATTCTGTATGTGTAATGTATGAAGTAGTCCTGTATGACTCTTCCACTTACTGTGTTTCAAGAAACCTATGAGCTTTCCTTTTTAATCCCACTGTTAGGTGAAATCTGTGACACAGAAGAAAATTAAATCAATAATATCAGCACTGACTTTGCAAAGCAAGAATATCTGTTGTTTCAAGTGCTGAAGTAAAACATAACAATGCTGTTTCCTGATGATTTTTTTTAAATCTAGGTATTGTTCTACAGCTACAGGAAGAAAAATCCCAAATGAGAATGAAATGCAAAAAAATGGGGGTGCAGGGAATTCAGAATTGCTCCCCAAAAGGTCATTCAAAGCCCACTGTCTGTCTCCAACTTCACAATGGGCTAGCATTTAATAAACCAGTAAAAGATTGAGCCTCTGGTGAGATTAATGCCTTAAGGATTGAAGAATAATAATCTTACAGTGTGTAATGGAATATTTGATATATTATAGTAGTAATACTCAGGGCTGCAGAAAAGTTCTTACCTTACAGTGATTAACAGAAGTTCATGTATTGTCTTTTTTATCCTTTTGCTGTCTTGTCAGGTTTAACTGTCTAAAATGTGGCTGCACAGGTGAAGCTAAAGATGCCAGCTACAGATACAGATTGTCCCTAAAGATTGCTGACACTAATGATTTGTTTGACATTACTGTGTTTGGAAGTTGCTTAGATCCATTTTTTGGTGTCACTGCAGACAATCTGCAGAGGTAAGGGATGGATTGTTTCTAACTGTACAGCTGTGCTTTTTCTTCAGTCTTAAAAATTTGAGATGAGCTTGCATGGTGGGGAGACAAGTGGGAAGAAGCTGTTCAGTGCTCCCTTCCACCAATTTTTGGGCACCCATCACCTTGAGAAAATGCTAAATTTTGGGTTCTTCCTGAAATACAGAAATTTTGAGGTGGATTACTTCTGTGTAAGAGGTCTTCCACTTGGCTATTGAAGGCAGCTGCCACCTGCTCAGTGAGCTTCACTGGTTGGTTGGTTGGGCTTCTTCCTTGCATCCTTCCTTTATTTGAGACAATGAATTTTCTTTATCTAATGGCAAATTACTCTGCTTTTCCAGAGATTTAGACATAATTTTCCCTCAATAATTTAGAAGAATCTTAAGGTAAAGATAGATCCTCTATTGGATTATTTTAACAGTTTGGATTTGGGGGAAAAAAAAAAAAAGTGTGCACCTTATGGCTTTAATTCAATATGCCCAGATTTTCCTTTAGCAAGGAGCATTTCTAAGAAAGCCTGTTAGTCCTCAGAGCCTGACCACCTACTTTATAAGCTTCAAACTTTCTGGTACATGAAACAGCTAAGGGTAGGATACTGGGATACATTCACTGCTTGTTTATCTATTCTGGTGTTTTCCAGTGCCTTGTGTTATCACTGGATTGAAGATGAACCCTTTAAAAATCCCATATTAGCAGTATTAATAACATTCTGATGACAGGCATTCTACACTCGACTGCTGTACTACTGTCAGCTGTAGAATACAGTGTTATTTGCATGTCTTAATACAGATGCTGCTGTTGCTGTACAGGTGTGGGCAGAAGGGGTGTGTGAGCAATAGCAGCACATTGACAGCACTGTACAGTCATTGTGTTGATACAAAAAGTCACAGCCACACAGGGAACACACAGGAGTTGTGTGTGTATTAAACCTATTAGGAGTAGTTGTTTGGTTTGCTTCTACTTCACTAAGTAAGTGAAGTAAACAAATAAATTTGTAGCTTCATGATTTCCTGTTTTCATTCTATACTTAGTTTGAGCACCACAGTATCTTTAGCACCTGCTCTACCTATACTAAAGTGCTATTCACACTTCTTCTGTGGGTGCAATACTTCTGTATGTCTTTGCTCAAGGTATATTCAAGACTTCAACCAGCTGTCAGGAGAAACAAACACAGATGCATCTCCAGGAGTATTAGTTCAAGCAGTGGAAACCTGTTTTATTGGAAAAAGATTTATTTTTGGAGTGAAGGTAACTTTTAATCCACATTACTCTCTTATAATGAGTTTTTTCGTTAGCTTGTAACCACATGGGGGCACAGACTGGGTTGTCAAAGCACCATGTGCAATATCTTTGGGGAATTCAAGAAAATTTAGGGCTAGGACATGGGAAGGATTCTGCTCCTCTTCCCCAGACTCGTGTTATTTTAAATGAGTCACATCCAGAAGTCATCTTGAATGGCAGTAGTCAGCTTGACAGCTTGTCAGGGTTGCTTTTCAGAGAGCCTGAGCAGTGCCAGCTCCTGTGCATGTCAGTGACAGCTTGGAGTCTGCAAAAAACCGTGTACAGTTGAAGCAAGAAGCAGACTGTCACTCTGAGCACTGCCCTGCCTTTCCCATGCTGCCATCTCTTGGTGTCTGAAATTTAAGGAGAAACATCCCTTTGCAGCATTTTGATACTTCTCAGTTTAAGAGCATGTTTAAAAGTGTTGATAAAGTACAGCTGTTCAACATAGGCATCTGTGGCTCTTTTATGGGTTTAACAGACTTTGAAATATTAGTTCCTAGTAATATTTCCATAGAAACAGTCTTGGAAGTTCTCTTCAAGTGGTACTTGTGTGAGTCATTCATATTATGAAGTCTGTGAACTAAATCCTACCCGGCAGGTGTTTTTCCTCTACCACAGGGACCATGAGGTTTGTTTTTGAGCTGAGATTTTCCTAATGCACAGCATCTTAAATAATGCAAGTTGGAAGACTTCATGGATTAACTTTATTTAGCTGGAACCATTCACTGCGTCTCTGGGTCTAATGCCTTTACAAATAAAAGTAATCCTACACATCCACAGCTTTGTTTGCTGCTCCTGCACACACAAGGACTGAACACACATTTAAAGACCATTCGTTCAGCCTTTGGCTGTAGATGTTTCTGTGGGGTTGTGTTCAGCTCTGCATACAGTTGCACTGTCCCAGATAAAGCTCAGAGTCAGCATAACATACTTCTTGAAGTCCTACCTAGAAGAGTATTGTCCTTGGCTCACAGCCTTCAGCCTCAACCTTTGTATAGACCCAGGGATTAGGAAGACTGTTGAATTTGAAGGTGGATACATTTGCTTTTTGGCTTCTCTGGCACTGCCAGACCTCAAGGGGCAGGTGAATAAGGGTTTATCCACTTCTCAAAATGTTAGGTAATTCCCTCTGCTTTTACTGTCATTTTTCACTTGTAATTTCTGTGTAGAGTTCTGTGGGCTCTGTAAGGAATTGCAGCTGAAGCTCCTTTGAAACACTACTCTCCAAATACATCTGAGAAGATAAATGCTGTAGCTTATTTCCCTTTAACAGAGGTAGCACAGATAAAATATCATGCTGGCTGTGATAGCTGAGCTGCCAAGTCAGGTGTCTGGTACCCGGAGTGCTTTGCTTCAAGTAATGCCCCGTGCCTCCTGGATAAAAGACTGGCCTCAGGCTGCCAGCCTTTGGCACAGAACTGCACCAGGGGAAGCCCGGAAGCACCCAATGCCCTAAAGAGTGGAGGAAATTTTCTGTGAAGGTCCTTTCTTAGAATTCTTGCTTGTTTTTCCAGCTCCAAAATTCTTTGCAATTGCAACGAGCAAAGAACCTCTCGCTGTGATGCCCTCTATAGCCCTTGCCAGTGCTTATTTCTCAGGGAGTACTGCTTTGTGTGACAGACTGTTTTGTGTTCTCTTCTCTGCAAAAAGTTATTTTTAAAAGTTATGTTTAAGCCTGACTTAAAAGACATGCATTAATATTATTTTTTTTTCTGTCACAAAATAAAGCATTGTACCAAGTTGTTTTTTCTGTTTCCCCCAGGGTTGTGTAAGTGAAGATGGAGGGTATTCTGCTGCCAGCAGCATCTTGCAAAACTGTTCCAGAATTAATAGAAGTACAAAAAACCTTACAGCTTGCCAGATCTTCGTGCCAAATGCTGCTGTTACTGGCTTTACAGTTATCAGCTACTTCCATCGGCTTCTGCAGTCAGCAAAATTGAGGAGCTGTAATAATAGCTCATACTTACCTGATGCATCTTCAGCTCCAATAGGTGAACCTGTCAGTGAGCTCAGCAGCTTGTCCAGCCTGAGCAGAAACTCCTGTTTTCTTCAGTCGAGTGGCAGAGAAAGTTTTTTAGGGTCCTGGCAGCATTCCTTCAGCCCGACTTCATCTGTTGCTTGGGTAACAGCGGACGACTTTCCCACTCTGGAAGAGGGAAGGCTGGTGAGTGAACAGCATAAAGAAGAGGGAAGGTCTGTCTCTGCAGAATCGTGCAGTGTAAGCCTCAACAATCAACCTCTTCAGGATCCACCATTTTGCAGCTCTTCTGTGAAGGAAGGGGATAAAGAGGAGGATAATGAATTGAGTTCACAGCCTAGTCAGGCTGACAGTATCTCTGCGACTGATAAATCAGACAGAGTGTCCTGTTCAAAGACTGAGTGTTCACATGGAAACAGTTCCAGGTTGTTACAGCATCCCCTGGAATTTGAGGTAAAAAGCATTTACCCAAAGACTAATAGCAGAAATTATTCTTACCTAGAAAAATCTCCCAACTCCCTTCTTTACAAGAGAGATGCCTCAGCTTCTCATCGTACAAATGCAGCTGCAGTGTCTCAGACAGACTCTGTGCTGTGGGATGAGCTCCCCTTCTCAGAAAGCCTAAATGAAATTTTAGCCAGAATAGAAGATTGCAAGAGTGTTGTAACATCACCCAGCCTTGATGTAGGCAAGCATGCCCTTCTGGAAAGTAGCAAGTTGGGTGGAAATCCTAACAAATCGTTCCCCGGGCAAACTCTAGTAGCTGGTGATTTGCCTGAAGCAAGAGTCTCAGAGAGGTTCTTACCACCAGCAGAGAATGATAGCTGGGAGAACATATTGTTTGCTTGTCTTAAGTCGAATGCAAATCCTCTAAGCAATGAGGTCTCAAAATGTGAGTCTTCCTCTAGCGTTTTATCATCAACTGACAAGGAATGTGGAGCATCTTGCTTCATACCTAACCCTCATCTACCTATTCTGTCACAGTCCTTGCCAGTTACACCAGAGCCTTCTGTTTCTGAGCAAAAATACATGCAGTCCCAAGAAGCAAATACTGACATTTCAAAGTCAGCTTGGTCTTTTATCAGCCTGCAGCATACTGCTGAACACAGAGAAACCTCTTTAAAAGAGAACAAGGCAGCTGCCTGTGTGTGTTCTGCACATGATAGCTGTTTAGCTGGTTGTGAAAGTAAAGAGAATTCTTCTACACCAAGGCAAAGAACAGATCTTGCATTCACAGGGGCATGGGATCCAGCAACTCCCAACAATACAACAAGGATATATAAAAGAGAATTAAAACCATTGACAGAACTGTCAGAAAATACCTTCAAAAGCATTATTAGGAGAGAGATGCTGTGGAACAATACCTTCCCTGAAGGCAGCTACAATGCTTCTGCTGATCTCTTTGATGCAAGTACAAGAGAGGTAGCAAAACCTGAAGAATTCTTAAATAAATCATGTAATTCTTTAATACAGGAAGATACTTTGACAGAAAAGGTCACAGCTCCTGAACTGGTGCTTTATCCAGGAGCTGTTCCCTGTGACAGCTCAAAACCAAGGTCATCCCTGCATAGGTCCCCTCCTGCTTTTAGTCAGCACAGTACCCCAGTGACTTCCCCCTTTTGTGACTCAGAATGCAGTTCAGTTAGTGCTCAAGACTTCATTCCTTATTCACAGTCAACTCCTATGACAAAACCTCTCCAGAAACTGTGGCCTGTTGGGGAAAGAAGCCCTTTTGTCCCTGTCTTCACCCCTAAAAATCCCACTAAATTCCAGTCCAAACAGAAGCGATCCAGGTCTTGCTTTCAAAACACTCTGCTGCAGCAGCTTTCTGGCAGGTTAGTGAAACGTGAAAGGCCAAGTAACAGGGAAGACAAAGACAGTCATAGCTCTGTTGCACAGCAGTCCCAAAACAGCCAACTGCCTGCCAACTTTGAGGAGTGGATCCCTCCATCTGCAAACAAAAGGTTGAAACCAACTGCACCTTTAAACTTAAAAACAGTTAGCTGGGCTGCTGACTTGCCATCAACCCGTGGGCACGCTGGCAGGAACCCTGTTTCTGAAAGCAGAGAGAAGAGCGAAAATTACGTGCACTTCAGAAGTGTGAGATTAAACCCCGGGGATACAGCCAGGATTCTGAGAACTCCTGTATCTGCAGGTATCACCAAAGCCTTGTTTTTAAATGATACAGTCCTGTGTTCCCCTTCAGAAGGCAAGAATCGCCTCTCAAGTGCAAATTATTCAGGGGGTATGTTGGAAGGGGCAACTGGATGGTCTCCTGAGTTGTTCTTCCAAGCACAGACCTCTTTTTCCAGTAAGCCAAGATAATAAAAGAAGACATTTCTATGCTGTGTTGTTTTTAATAATTTTTAAGACTTTTGGGAAGGAGTCAGTAGAAGAAAAGAACTATTTAACAATTCAATTGTTTGAACATCTATTGGCATGTCTCCCTAAGATGAGTTGTGTTTATTTGCAGATCTTTGTACCACAGAGATGGGGGAAAGCAGAATTTGCAGCTACTATATTTTATTGTAAATTGACTCTAGAACGTGCAATAAAAACTCGTGTGTGAGTATTTCTTAGATCTCACCTTATAGGCAGGTGTTTTAGCCTTCAGTATTGTCTTGTCCTCACAAGAAGAGCCCCTAGAGCTTATGTCCACTGCAGATTCTTACCTCTTTGGAGAAGGGCCAAGTTTGCATCAATTTCAAATACTATGTGGAAGTCTTCTATTTGAACCCCCTTGTGATGTTGGGACAGAGTTGAGCTGGGTGGGGTGACCATCCTGAGAGATTGATAACAAGCTCCCAGTTCTCCTGGAGGCTTTTCCAAGTTAAGACTGCTAGTGGGAGATTCCTGGCAGTGTCTATCTTCTTTCTTGCTTTGGGGTCTTCCATATTCCGCCCCCCACCCCCCCCAACAGCTGCATGTAGGATCATTGAATAGAGAAATCTTGGAGCTGCTGCTGCAAGCTTGGTCAGGTCCTGCAGAAGGATGTAGGAATAGGATGTGATGGCACAGGATCTCATCAGCCTGAAAATGCTGACTTGTAGAACCAGAAGTGGGTCTAAAAGTATCTCCTGTGATTTTTTTATTTTTTTTTTAGGCATAGAATGAATCTGCACTGCTTAAATCATGACAAGGAGACTTTCCTTGGTTCATACTCTGCTGCAAGATAGACATTACTACACTTCAGTGTTTGAGGCCTTACTTTATTTCTAATACACCTATTCAAGCCCCAGACTGTTTGTTCAGAAGAGCTTTGTGTCACTCCGTGCAAGGATTGAACTGTATCAATGCTGAAGCACTTGCCTTGCAAGTGATGAAGACACCACCTCCCCGTTAGGAAATCTGAGAGGCAGAAGTTGCTGGGAGTTAGAAGAGTATTGTGAGACTGTGTCATTTTGTGCTTATCTTGTTCCTGTGTATTTACTATCTGTTGTTAGTCACTGTTGGAGTAGGAACTAGAAGGGCTTCTTGAGTGACTCTGAATGGCTTCTCTAAGGTTAGTTCACTGGGTCTCACCATAGGTGCCTCACTGGGGCAGGCACACAGACCTGCAGGACCTGCCAGGAGAGCCAGTGGAAACCATGTGTGGGATGGATGAAAAAAACAGACCTTTGAACTTGAGCTGTAATCTTTGTGTGCCTTCATATCTCTTCTATAAAACAAATCTTTACCTGCTCTTTATTTTCAGGACAGGGAAGTACAAGGGCAGTTACTCTCTCACCACCTTGTCCTTTACCCACTATTTTTAGGATGGATCACCCTTACAGAACATTTGGGTAAACATTTTCAGTTTCTCAGTCTCTACCCTGAGTTCTGCATGTCCTAATCAAATCTATTTCTCCTTGAGGGGTAGGAGGAAGAAGAGTATTTGAAATCAGACGTGCTTCTTCTGCAGCTGGGTAGGTGTTAATGATATGCATTCCTACAGAGGGCACAGCCAGTCTGCACAGGTAAATTCACTTTACAAAGATTTCCATAACAGCCAGTGTTGTTTTCTGGGTTTTTTCCACTACTTACTTACAATTGAGGAAATTGAGGCACAGGTTCACAGACTTGTCCTCCATTAAGAGAGTGTGGAGCCTGGCTCTGGATATCACTGGAAGACCCTCACCAGCAAATCATCTTATCTCCTTGCTGTCCTACCCAGCAAGATTCTCAAGCAGAACCCAAATGTTTGTCCTGGTGTTTAAGGATGCTGCAGCAGTAGGTGGTGGTGGCAAGAGGCTCAGGGGTTCTCCTTACAGGTCCAAGCCTAGATCCCTGCAGTCCCTGGATCCTAGATATAAACAAAAGAAAAAGTGACATCCAGTTATAGCAAAAAAAAAAAAGGTGCAAAAATAGCAGAATTAAACATAATGACTTGATGACCAAACTAACTTCAAGTATCATACCTGTGAGCAGAGTCACTTGTTAAGTGTTGTTCCAGTGACACCCACCTAAACCACCATGGCAGAACTTGGCAATGGTCTGCTGGGTGGGATACAGATCCCTCTGCAGGGCTTCCTGGCACAGCCAACAGGACATTCTAGATTAAAAAAGAGGATAAAGGAAATTATTTTTATTGTGCATCTTCTGGAATATGCAGAGCTAGTAGAGTTATAGTAATTGCAAAAGGATTTAAAGAAGAGTTTAATATTGTCCAAAACCTTTAATCTTTTAACATATACCTTTGCACAAACTGAAGCTGTGCTCACCCATGTATCTTGAGAGCTCCAGTGCCTTAAGTTCTTCAGAAAAAGTGTGGTTTGATCCTGTTGTTGGAGAAAACTACCAAAAATATCCTGAAAGACATTCATGTGTTCTTGGCCATTGACTGCAAGGCACCTGTAGTTCTGTTCTTTGACATGTTCTGTAATTGGCTCCTCCTGTCTCCCATCTCAGCAAAAGGCAGATGGGGGAGAGGTAAAGTCAGGCTCTGCCTGGCTCCATTTATCCCGAGTGATTGTTGTAGTGCAGCAAGAAAACTGTTTCAGGAGGCTGCAGAGGATACAGCTGTCTCTTCTCTAATAACTCTGAGCAAAGAGTACAATGGAGTTGGAAAGTTGCCATTTCCTTCAACTATTGCACGCTGAGTATCACTCTGAAGACATAAATCTCTTCATTAAAAAATAAGCTGGAGAGAAGAGGTACTTGGAAGTCCTTGTCTCTCTCCACCAACTTTCAGAGGCTTAGATAGGAGGGGGGGTTTGGGCATCCCCAACAAGACAGAGCTCCAACTTGATCCATTTCATCTGAGAGCTGAGTATAACTTTTCTCAGTGAAGGAGTACAAAAGTAAGGCCTGTGCACCACGAGGGAAGTGGAGGAGAAGTTGGGACATCCCACCTTTAACTTGATCCCATCCAAACGAAAAGCCTTCAGAGAGGCTACTGGCCCACATAAAACTGAGGGAGCACAAACCTGAGGCCTGTACATAGAAAAGGGGCAGAATGAGATGTTTGACAGAAGGACAAGAGGGGAGGTTTGGGCACAGAGCACCTCAGCTTGGCTCTGGGTCTGTCTCCCACCCAGCTCTGCTTCCCAAAAGTGACCCTTTAGCGTGAGCATCTGAGCATTCTCCTCCCAGGATGACTACAAGACAATACTGAGGCTGTTCCTTATCTTGGCACCTAGGGAAGCTTCACTCCCTTGCAAGGAGTCCTTTCTGGTATCCCTGCTTCCAGCCAGTCTAAGCCCTTCTTGCCCATGGGCCTCCTTGCCTGTCATACGAGATCTTTCCACTGCAGAGCAATTAGAATTTCCCCTCTGAAGGCCTGGCACGCCTTTGCTCCAAACCCTGACAGCTGTGGAGGTGGTTAGCAAAACTTGAAATGGCCCTTTCCACTTCTCTGTCAGAGAGAAAAAAGGCAAGAGGAAAATATAGCCTCCTCTTTACCCGAGATGTCCCATCTTTGCAGCCAACGCCCCTTGCCCCCTGGCCAGCTCTGCCTTCAGCTGCTTGTGGAGCAAGTTCAGGCTCTGATGCTGTTGCACCCCCAGCCTACAGACAGGATGGATGACACGGGGCACCAGGGACAGAGAAACATTTAATTTTTAAACATTTGAGATGGGCAGCTCGGGGCTGTTCCCAGTCCCGCACTCCACAGCCACTCAGTAGCTGGGGGAACTGTTGCTCCTGTGGGATCACTGCTCCACACCTGGGTGCAGGCACATTTCCCCCAGGCCCTCAGGCAGCCCCACAGCCAGGTGGGTGCAGCCCTCCCAAAGGCACCGTCCTGCCCTGTGCAGCTTCGGGGCTGTGCGGCCACGCACCCTGTGCGGGCACCTGCCTGCTGGGACTGGGCTCGGCCGGGGTGCTCCAGCCCAGAGCAGAGGGGATGCCCCCCTTTGGAATCATGGATGAGCTGCTGCCCTGCTCTGTGGGGCTGTTCCCCTTCACCTCCCTCAGGCTGCTCCTGCTGGAGCCTGTGGGGCTGGGGCACTGGGGCTGGCAGTTTGGCCCCCCATCAGCCCCCACTGCTCCTCCATCTCCATGCTGCCGTGGGGGGTGGGGGTATAGGGAGGTCTCGCTGGGGAGGGTCCCTTCAAAGGACCCCAACGGCCCTTGTCCCTTGGACAGCTCTGCTTTCAGCTGCTTGTGGAGCTGCTTGGTCGATGCCAGGGCAGCCTGGCGGCATGGCAGCACTTCAGGACCTGCTGCCCTGTGGTCCTGGCCATAGCTGGGGGGCTGGCAACGGACACCTTCCCATCCATTTGCCTCTGAGCCCTGTCCCCCCTGCACCTGGGAACCGGCTCCTCCTCAGTCCCCACCAGCAATTGCAACGGGGAGTCCTGGCCAAGGGCTGTCCCTGACTCCCCCACCAGCCCCTCCCTTCCCAGCCTCAGGAGACCAGCGGGGTTCTGAGCAGGGGAGCACCACCAGCTCTGCCATCGCACCAGGCCAGGGTTCTGTTCAGGAGCAGAGGGAGGTCTTCCCTGGCAGGGAGCCCATTAAAAAGGGGCTGCCCTTAGGCAGGGGTGGCAGGGAAGCCAGTGAGTCCATGGTGGCCAAAGGGGCCTGCAGCTCCCTGTTTGACATTCAGAGAGGGAGAGTAGGGAAGGGAGCTGCTCCCTGTCCTGGACGGAACAGACGGCAGACGAGACGTATATGCACCAATAAAGATTTATTGCATATAACACTGGGGTCTTAACTCTTCAGAGTGCAAGGCACAAGTACAGCAAAAGTGTAAGGAAATTGGGAGATCAGAACAGAAGTGCAGTTTGAATGCAAAGGGTATATTAGCAGTGGATTTTACTAATTATAATTCACTCAAACAACAAAAGTTAAACCTTAAAATGCTGGCAACTTACTTATTATCAAATTCTATACTAGGCCTAGAATATTAATTATCACCCTTAAAGGATTCTACAGTCTTAAACTTAATGAAGATTACTTAATGTTAAGCTTACTAATAAAGACAGTGAAAGAGTTAATATTTTTCACCCTTGCCAGACCACAGCTGGGTATCCTTGGGTGGATCGTGCTTCTCAAGAATGTCTCTCTGGCAGGCATCCCTGCAGGAGAGGAGAATGTCCAGCACACCTCCTGGGAAAGTGTTCGCAAGTCCCCCGTATCAAAAATAAGACCAGGCTGTTACAGAATAAAGTGGATTGACTGCTGTCATTTAACCATTCGCCGTGCCTCCAACATCTCTCATTGGAGAATAAAAGGAAAACAGCAGAAAAATTCATGAAGGCCCAGTTCCCACCAAGCAAACTCTTTTGCTTATCTGTTTGTTCTTACTTTATCTCCATTTCAGGCCTAGTTGTGGCTGGGCTGGGCTCTGTGTTCATCAACACCGGAGAGCAGCTGGTGTTACGAACATCAACTTGGCCTCCGTTTGTGCCTTTCAAGATTGTTACCAGCTCAGAGTTTGCTAGGCTGTTTCCTTTCTCACGGGAACCTTTCCACTCCAGGCTTGGGCCTGCAAATCTGAGAGACAAAAGTAGCTGAATCATAGAGGGAAACTGAGGCAGGCATATTGAGAGACCCCACTGCACCCCAGCCCCTCTGTTGGGGCCCTTGGGCAGAGCCCCCTGCTTAGGCGGCAGGCAGGGCTCCCCAGCACGGGCAGGTTCAGGGCATGGGGTGAGGGTCTGTGGCAGGATCTGGGGTCTCCCCCCAGCGCTCACACGTCTCCAGGGTCATCAGGAGGGTTCCTCCACTCCTCCATCCACACGGAGAGAGGCTGAGGAGGGAGAAGGGAGTGGCCGGCAGCCCCCAGCACATCCCTGGGGCAGTGCTGCTGTGGGGAGTCAGCCATGTGTGGAGCGCTTGGTGCCAGGACTACACACTGCTCTGCTCCTCTGGCCGAGCTCTCCTTGTGCTGGCTCTTTGATTTCTTCAATGGCTTCTGCAGGATTCCCAGTAGCTGGGCAAGACAGAAGCAGCTCCCAGCCCCACAACAACTCCCCTCACAACACCACCCCAGCCCAGCACACCCAAGCCCACTGCACACCACAGCGCAGTGCGGTGCAGTGTGGTGTGGTGCAGTGTCACCTACCTGGAGCCCTGTGATCCCCAGGATGGAAGAGACCAGGCTGAGCTGCACCACAAGCATCACCAGTGGGAGCATCTGAGCCAGGCTGGGGGTGTCAGAGGTCTCCATGGCATGTGGATCACTGTTCCACATCTGGGGGCAGGCAGCAGCAGCAACGTTTCCCCCAGGCCTTCAGGCATTGACACAGCTGGGCAGAGCACGCCGACGGACACCTCCTCCTTGGCTGTGTGGGGCTGGGGCACTGGGGCTGCAGCCTGTCCTCCAGAAGCTCCAGGTGCTCCTGCACCTCCATCCTGCTGGGGGGGCGGGAGGGCTCCCCAGATGGGATCCCACTAGGAGCCCCCAGTGTCCCTCGATCCTTGGCCGCCTCCACCTCCAGCTGCTTGTGGAGCTGCTTGGTTGATGCCTGGGCAGCCTGCTTGATGGTGTGGTGGGATGCCAAGATGTCCTTCCAGGTGGTTGGGGCCATGGCTGGGGGGCTGCTGCAGGGCATCTGCACATCCACGGGGCTCTGTGCCCTCTTCTCCCTAGGCCCAGGGACCTGCTTCTGCTTGGTTGTCACCAGCAGTTCCAGTGTGGAGTCCATGGAAGAGCTGCTTGTTAACAGGGAGCCCGGGGAACAGGTCTCAGGTGCATGTACAAGGGCTACAGTGTGAATTGTGCCCATGGAGCCTAGTGGGGCCTGCATCTCCCTGCTTGGCGACTCCGAACTCAGACAGGCCAGGGAATGGTCGTCAATGTTATGGGTTGTGGGCAGGGAGGGAAAGGAGCGCACAGCCCACCGCACCCTCTTGGACATCTCTCTGGTGGCCCTGCAGAGGGGGAGAGGAAAGAGACCCCGCTGCAACCCAACCCCTCCATCGGAGCCCTCGGGCAGCACCCCCTCCTCAGCTGGGGGTGAGGGCTGCCCAGTGGGGGCAGGTTCAGGGCACAGGATGAGGGTGTGGGGCAGGACCTGGGGTCTCCCCCAGCACTCACTGTGTTTCCCGGGTCAACAGAGGTTCCAGTTCCTCCTCTTCTCTTTTTGCCTGGGGAGAAGCTGCCGAGGGAGGAGATGGAGTTAGCTACCGGCAGCCCCCAGCACATCCCTGGGTCAGGGTTGCTGTGGGGTGCTTAGTGCCAGGGCCACCCACCAGTCTGCTCCTCCAGCCTGGTTCTCCTCTTGCTCTTCTTAATCTTCAGCTTCTTCCATGGCTTCTGCAAGGATGCAGAGCAGCTGGGTGAGACCAGAGCAGCTCCCAGCCCCATGACAACTCCCCCCATGCCACTCCACACCTCACCACCCCACCCTACCCCAGCCCAGCCCAGCCAGGCCCACTCCACACCACGGTGCAGTGTGCTGCACTGCAGTGTCACCTACCCAGTGCCCCCCGACACCCAGGATGGCAGTGACCAGGCTGAGCTGCACCACAAGCATCGCCAGTAGCACCATCTTGGGGGTGTCAGAACGCCCTAAGACACCAGCTGCAGTGCAGACACGGCGCTCCCAGTGACCAGCACAGGCACGGGATGTGGATCCCCAGTGAGAGCCTGAGTCCTCAGTAACGGGAACCCAAACACTTCTGGTGTGTCAGAGGCTGAGGCTGCACTCTGCCAAGACACTGCCAGACTGCAGTGATCACTGCTCCACATCTGGGGGCAGGCAGCAGCAGCAGCAGCAGCAACGTTTCCCCCAGGCCTTCAGGCATCGACACAGCTGAGCACAGCATTCCCGCAAGCACCTCCTCCTTGTGAGCCCCTCTGTGGGGCTGGGGCACTGGGGCTGCAGCCTGTCCTCCAGCAGCTCCAGGTGCTCCTGCACCTCCATCCTGCTGGAGGGGCGGGAGGGCTCCCCAGATGGGATCCCACTAGGAGCCCCCAGTGTGCCTTGATCCTTGGCCTCCTCCACCTCCAGCTGCTTGTGGAGCACATCCACGGGGCTCTGTGCCCTCTTTTCCCTAGGCCAAGGGACCTGCTTCTGCTTGGTTGTCACCAGCAGTTCCAGCGTGGAGTCCGTGGAAGAGCTGCTTGTTAACAGGGAGCCCGGGGAACAGGTCTCAGGTGCATGTACAAGGGCTACAGTGTGAATTGTGCCCATGGAGCCTAGTGGGGCCTGCATCTCCCTGCTTGGCGACTCCGAACTCAGACAGGCCAGGGAATGGTCGTCAATGTTATGGGTTGTGGGCAGGGAGGGAAAGGAGCGCACAGCCCACTGCACCGTCTTGGACATCTCTCTGGTGGCCCTGCAGAGGGGGAGAGGAAAGAGACCCCGCTGCAACCCAACCCCTCCATCGGAGCCCTCGGGCAGCACCCCCTCCTCAGCTGGGGGTGAGGGCTGCCCAGTGGGGGCAGGTTCAGGGCACAGGATGAGGGTGTGGGGCAGGACCTGGGGTCTCCCCCAGCACTCACTGTGTTTCCCGGGTCAACAGAGGTTCCAGTTCCTCCTCTTCTCTTTTTGCCTGGGGAGAAGCTGCCGAGGGAGGAGATGGAGTTAGCTACCGGCAGCCCCCAGCACATCCCTGGGTCAGGGCTGCTGTGGGGTGCTTAGTGCCGGGGCCACCCACCAGTCTGCTCCTCCAGCCTGGTTCTCCTCTTGCTCTTCTTAATCTTCAGCTTCTTCCATTTCTTCTGCAAGGATGCAGAGCAGCTGGGTGAGACCAGAGCAGCTCCCAGCCCCATGACAACTCCCCCCATGCCACTCCACACCTCACCACCCCACCCTACCCCAGCCCAGCCCAGCCAGGCCCACTCCACACCACGGTGCAGTGTGCTGCACTGCAGTGTCACCTACCCAGTGCCCCCCGACACCCAGGATGGCAGTGACCAGGCTGAGCTGCACCACAAGCATCGCCAGTAGCAGCATCTTGGGGGTGTCAGAACGCCCTAAGACACCAGCTGCAGTGCAGACACGGCGCTCCCAGTGACCAGCACAGGCACGGGATGTGGATCCCCAGTGAGAGCCTGAGTCCTCAGTAACGGGAACCCAAACACTTCTGGTGTGTCAAAGGCTGAGGCTGCAGTCTGCCAAGATGCTGTCAGACTGCAGTGGCCACCGCTCATCGACTGCTGCTGTCTGGACCTGAGCCCCCTTTTATAGTCCGGCAGGCAGCCACACCCCCCTTTGTGACATGGTGGGGCAGCCAGAGCCCCCCTCTGTGACATCTTTCAGCCCCCCCAATCCCTGTCTGGGTAGATACAAGGGCTGGGACATCATCACAGAATTCGGGGTGGGGGGGCAGCTGTGGGAAGGCCACACTCTGCAGCACAGGGGACCTGGTGTTTCTTCAGAGGGGAGGGAGAATGACCTTGTCCATGTCTGCGCCCACCCCCGGCAGCTCCGCTCCAAGGCACTGGGGCCACAGTGGCAGCCCTGGCTGCTCCTGCACCTCCATCCTGCTGAGGGGTCGTGGGAAGGGCTCCCAGGGCAGAACCACCACAGGCCCCTGCTGCCCCTCACCACCCAGCCAGCTCTGCCTGCAGCAGCAAATCAAGAATTGCACTCCAGTTTTAGCAGCCTTCAGGCCCTCTGGCAATGCCTTGCTCCAGAGCTGTCCTCTCCCTTGCCATGAGCTTTCAATGCCTAAAGGAGCCTTCAGAGAAAAATTGGTGACAGCCTTTTTAGCAGGGCCTGCTGCGACAGGACAAGGAGTAATGGTCTTAAACTAAAAGAGGGGAGACTCAGACTAGATATAAGGAAGACACTTTTTACACTGAGGGTGGTGAAACACTGGAACGTGTTGCCCAGAAAAGTGGCAGGTGCCCAATTAAATACTGAGCTCCTTTGCAGAATTTCTGTACAAGGAGGACATGAAGCTTGGTTGCAACCCTGTAACTGGTTTGTGAGCAGCAAGCCCCAGCCCAGCAGTACTGCGTGTTCCCCTTGGGAGGCTTTAGAGCAGCTTCTCCTCGAGGAAATGGGAGAAGCCAGCAACTGAGAACGGGATGATGCACACAACGACAATGCCTGGAACCCACTAATCCAATTTATCCATCAATCACACCTTGGGGGTTTGCCCTGGGTTTAGCCAGGTTTAAGCTAATTTTCCTTTTACTGTTTTTTTTCCCCTTCAGTAAGCTCTCTTTTAACTAGCAGCAAGTGTTCCAGCCAGTGCACTGATAACACTGGAATGTTTATGTTTCTGCTGAGAGTTCTGCTGGACTAGACAGACAGCAGAACTGACCAAAGGGATTCCATTCCATAGATCTATGTAAGCTCAGAGGAAGGTCAGAGATCACAGAAGACAACTTCCTTCCTGCTTCTTCTTCCCTTGTCTTCCATCCATGGCTGGCATCCAGGGAGGACTCTGTCCATCCATCACCATCGACCCCAGGCTCAGCCCTGACCCTCATAACTCTCCCCACAGCCCCTGCTCTGCTGTTATCTCAGACAGCAGGCTGAGAGTTTTTGGGGCTGCTCCCTGCTCAGGAGAGTGCTGGGGGAGCTGCTGGGGGTGGGGGGAGGCAAGAGGCTTTTGCACATTCCTGAACATACTGGTATATAATTGTACATATCATTAAAGCTGTCTAGTTTAGTTTTCAATCCAGCTAAGTCTCTCTCCTAATTCTCTCTCTCCTTCCCTACCTGGGTGGGAGGGGGAGGGGATTGAGAACACTGTTGTCTCTGGTTTATTTTTCGATTCTGAGTCAAGCCTTGACAGAGTTCAAAAGCACCAGGTGCTTAGAAACCAAGTTGTTTCTGCATTGCAGCAGTTCAAGGGACATTGTGCCACCTGAAGCATGAAATAGGGGAAAGTGATGAAGAGAAGATACCCTCCGCATGCCAAAGTGAAGGGACATCAGCTCCTTCCAACCCCTCCAGAACAACATGGAGCTACATTCCTTGTTTTGAGGCAGAGTATGGAGGTGCTTTGTTGTGAGTTCTGAATAGAACCACAGGTAAGGTCAAAGGAGAGGCTCACAAACTTCAGTTCCCTGCACTGCCATCAGTTTCTCAACAAAGAACTTAACAGCTCCTTCTGGAAAGTGGAAATGATACCCCAGAAATCCTTGGTGAAACTTCAACGTTTTCCTCAGAAAATCTTCCAGGTTCTGATAACCATTAGGCTTATTTTACTCCTCCTCCATGTCATTTTTCATAACTGGATTGAGAACAGCCCTGAGGAGAAGGACTTGGGTGTGCTGACTGATAGGAAGCTCAACCTAAGCCAGCACTTTGCACTTGCAGCCCAGAAATCCAGTCATGTCATGGGCTGCATCAAAACAAGCATGGCCAGCAGGTCAAGGGAGGGGATTCTCCCCCTCTGCTCTGGTGGAAACCCACCTGCAGTGCTGTGTCTAGTTCTCAAGCCTCCAATAGAGGAAGATGTGGAGCTCTTGAATCGAGTCCAGAGAAGGGCCATGAGATGATCAGAGGGCTGGAGCACCTCTCCTATGGAGACAGGCTGAGAGAGTTGGGGCTGTTCAGGCTGGAGAAGAGAAGGCTCCAGGGAGACCTCACAGCGGCCTTCCAGTACCTGAAGGGGCTACAGAAAAGCTGGGGAGGGACTTTTTACAAGGGCTTGTAGTGAGAGGGCAAGGGGGAATGGATTAAAACTGGAAGAGGGGAGATTTAGAGTAGACATTAGGAGGAAATTCTTCACCATGAGGGTGGTGAGACACTGGCACAGTTTCCCACAGAAGGTGTGGCAGGCCTCTTTCCTGGAAGTGTTCAAGGCCAGTTTGAATGGGGCTTGGAGCAACCTGATCTAGTGGGAGGTGTCCCACTAGGTGTATCCATTATTGAGAATATACATCTAGAGACCCAGTTTTAATCTGTTCTAGTAGAAGCTGACAGTAATGGCCTTGGAATTCTGTGCACAACCTGCAGAATCACTCAGCATGCAAATAAACACTGTAAATAACAAGGTCAACTTCTACTTCTTTTCTGGCAAGGCAAAGGAAAGAAGAGGCAGGGAGCTTGGGAAACTGGTGGCAGCATCAACACAGTGACACGCAACCAGTGGGTGGGAAGCTCTCTGTGTGGTGGTTACTGGTGGATATTTTACCTCATTGACATGCTTAAAAGCATTGACAAGTATTCAAGGAAGGCTATACTCCTAATCTTGAGACTATTTCCTGTTCATGCCAGTATCAGATCCCTAGAGAATGTAAAATCACCACCAAAGCAAGATCATTTTGGGCCAATTAGTTATCTACTAGCTGGACATGGACTATGGGACTCTTCCATTTGGCCTGCTGCATTTCATCAGAGTTGGTAGTTGTGGGAAAATTGACCAGAGCTGTCCCAGATTGGTGTGCTTATCTTGTGTCAGCTTTGGGATAGGGAAGCAAGCAAACTTAGTGTGCTTATCTCTTCCTGGCAAAGAGCAGGGGTGAAGGACAACCCCTGTAATTCACAGAACCATAGAATCATTAGGGTTGGAAAGGACCTCTAAGGTCATAACGTTCAACAGTCAACCCAACATCACCATGTCTACTAAACCATGTTCTGAAGTGCCTCATCCACATGTTTTTTGAACACCTCCAGAAATGCTGACCCCACTACTTCTCTGGGCCGCCTGTTCCAATGGCTGACCACTCTTCCAGTAAAGAAGTTTTTACTAATATCCAATCTAAACCTCCCCTGGCACAACTTGACTCCATTTCCTCTCTCCTCCTATCCTTGGTTATGTGGGAGAAGAAACCAACACCTACATCACTATAACCTCCTTTCAAACAGTTGTAGAGAGCATTAAGGTCTCCCCTCACCCTCCTCTTCTTCAGACTAAACAAACCCAATTCCCTCACACCCTCCTCATAGGACTTGTGCTTCATACCCTTCAGCAGACTTATTGCCCTTCTCTGGACATGCTCCAGGAACTCCATGTCCTTCCTGTAGTGAGTGGCCCAAAGCTGAACACAGTATTTGAGGAGCGGCGTCACCAGTGCTGAGTACAGGGGGACAATCACTGCCCTACTCCTGCTGGCCACACTATTCCTCATACAGGCCAGGATGCTATTGGCCTTCTTGGCCACCTAGGCACACTGCTGGCTCATGTTCATCTGGCTGCCAACCAGCACCCCCAGGTCCTTTTCTGCTGGGCAGCTTTCCAGCCACTCTTTCCCAGCCTATAGCGTTGCCTGGTGGTGTTGTGACTGAAACGGAGAACCCAACACTTGGCCTTGTTGAACCGCATACAGCTGACCTCAGCCCATCAACCCAGCCTGCCCAGGTCCCTCTGCACAGCCATCCTACCCTCAGGCAGATCAACACTCCCACCCAACTTAGTATCATCTGTAAACTTACTGAGGCTACACCCAATCCCCTCATCCAGATCATTGATTAAGATATTAAACAAGACTGGTGTGACAGTCCAAGCAGCACCACTAACCATCACAGGTTTTAGAGACTAATTGATGCCACATTGCTTGGCCACATCAGCTCTTAGTGTGGAGATTTGAGCTCCAGTGTCTACCACAAATGTGACAGGATGACGTTTTGGCCCAACAGCACAAGTAAGTTCCAAGTTGTGAGAGACGGACTCTATAACGGCCTTTAATCCAGCGACATTCACTGACCATTCCTGGCGATGCGCCCCCCCGGCACTCGTGGGGAGAGGACAGAGGTACCAGGCGCATGCGCACAGACCACAGACTGCAGCTCCCAGGAGGCACGGCGGGGCCGGAACCGGGAAAGAAAGGGAGGAGCAAGAAGGCGCGCGCTCTGTGAACACACACGGATCCAGCCGCCGTGGTGAGGGTACCGCTGCGGGGGCTGCCGTGCCGTTACGGCGCTGCTCCCTGTGGGTGTTGGCGTGTGGACGTACCGAACTGTTTGCCCGGAGTCTCAAGGGAAAGGACATGGATTCCGACCAGGGATTGGCTTCGGCCGTACCCCGGTGGTGAGAATTGTGAACTACATTCCGAGGTTTCTTACTAACATTCCTACATAATATTCACACATACCAGACACTCACTTCTCTTTTCCAATATCCTTCTATTTCCCAAAGGCTCTCTCCAGGCTTTCCCTTTTATCCCTGTCCGGGAACGGGAACAGGGGGGAAGGGGAGAGGTTCTCTCTTGTTTTCTGTGTGTGTTGTTACCGGTATATAGAGGTAGTGTTGTATAGCTGTTGGTATATGGATATATAGGTGTGGATATAGATATAGAGATAGACCTTGTGTGTTAGGTGACATCGGACTTGCCAAACCCTCAGTGCCTTTAATAAATGTATTGATTCCTAAGCGTTATTTGTGAGTGTGACGGGGAGTGGTCCTCAGCCCTCGATCCCCCGAGGTGGGGGTGTGGGTCACGGCTTTACCTATCTCGGTCCGCGACAGACATCTTCTGGGCAGAGCTCCCCAAGTGCTCAGCAGGGAGACTTTGTACATGGGAAGATGGAGGAGAGGCAGTAAACTGGCTTGGTTTTCCTCCTGCAGTCTGTCAGTCTTGCATTTCTTCCCCTGGGCACTTTGTTCCCTTTTTGCAGGGAACCTTCGTGCTCCTACGATGCTTTTACCTACAGCAAAGCCCTTGCTGCTACACCTGCTGGACAAGGAGAAGGTTGCACATCCCACCGGTTACATGCACCTTGCAATTAAGAGCTGCCACTCTTCACCTGCCCCTTACCTTTCCCCAGGAAGTGCTTGGTCTTGCTTCTCTAGGCATCAGCCCTGCAGGCAACACCCTCCAGCCTTCCTCTCCTTCAGTAAATACTCCATTCCCAAGTTATCTGAGCTGTAAGGATGTTTTCTTCCCCTCCTTTTGCCCGGTTCCTACATAGAAGCATGCAGGGACTTTTCCCTCTCCAAATACCTGTTTTATCACTCACCAACTCAAATTGCCAGCTTCCTGGGGAGCACAGAGCAGATGGCCCAGCCCTCATGTCAGACATTTACCAAGGAAGGATCTTCAAGGTCAGTGGAAGAGGCAATAAAAGACACATGGTGTCTTCAAGCTTCACAGCTCATTTCTCAGCCTAAGTGTTAGCAGAAGTCACCTTTGATGTGGAGCAAAATGGGGAGAGACCTGATCCCCAGCACAAACTTCATATACTGATCAAAAGACTAAAGGCTTAAAATGGGAGACCTTATCTGAAAGGGTTCTAGGCCTTTGGAAAGGCAGGTCACTGGGGACCTGTGGGGGGAGTTCTATGAGCGTGGAAAGAGCAAATTGAAGGCTGAAGAGAAGAACTAGCATTTAAAAAACAATCAAAAAATAATAATAAAAAAAAAAAACAAAACAAAACAAAACAAAACAAACAACAAAAAAAAAGCAAACAAGCGTTGGAACAAAGAATAGAAGACATAAAATGAAGCATCCAACCATCATCTTGATCCAGCACAAACTTAGAATCTTGCTAGAACAAGAGGTTAAGCAGCTACAGGTTTGCAAGGAGGGTGACTGAAAATGGTGCCTCTGTCAAAGACCCCCCTCTAGTGCCTGACGCTGGCATTTCTTCGGCATTTCAAACTTTGCTATGATCTCTCGTTTTGAATACATTTTTTCTTCTCATGCAAAGGGACATTCCTGCCATAGACAGCAGCTCTACTTTTGCTCTTCTTGTGAGGTCCCACTGCTGTGAGAGCTCTGGTATGCTCAACTCAAGTAGAAAATCCTTGACTCTATCTTGTACATATATTTAAGGCAACTTTGCTTTGCAGTTCAAAAAAACCCAAACAAATCAAACACTTTAAACGCCAAGTGGAAAGGATTAAACATTTATTTACATACACATACATATGTAAGCAATTTCTAAGTATAAAAAGGACATTACAAATAAACATGAAGCATCATACATTCATCATCCTGGTCATCCAAAATACATTCCTTTCTCAACCCCAATGTATCACATTTGACCACGAGAACTTAAAAAAACAGACAAGCCAAATGCATCTGACAGTCAATGATTCACAGTTTGGTGATTTGCTAACACCTATATCCTTCCCAAAGGCTGCACTACCCCAGCAACTCGAGGTCAATGGTCTGACCAGCTGTAGTGCATTTTCTCCACTGAAATGGTTGTGCTTGATCAACAAGAAACACATCCTCTCCTCATTCTTCTGGTCACGTGTTTAGGAATCAGGGTTCTTGCTAAAATTCTGTACATTGTGCTAAATTCACAATTGTTGGGGAAAAGACTGCAGACCTTTGTAAGAAACACTCCAACCCAGGAAATTCCTTTAATGCTGTGACTTTCCTGGCAGGGAAGTTGCAAAAAAAAAAATGCTGCTTTTGGAGCTTAAGCAGGTTTCAAAACTACAATTCAAACTGCAGTTGATGGTATAAAACATACTTTGTTCATGCTGTAAAAAAAATTACGTGCTTCAATACTGATTTGCTAGTAATTGAACCTGAGAGTAATTCAGGTTTTCTTCAGAGGAAATGAAGATGCCTTTATAACACCTCTAAAAATTATCATAGCTATCAGAAAGAGGAAACATTTTAGACTCAAAAACCTAAAGGTAATGCAGAGCACGACAAACTTGTCAGTTAGATTACATTACAAAGGGAAACAAGCCAGTAAACATAAAATTAAAATGCCTACTCAAAGTATTAATGAATTCAAATGAGAGCTGGGTGAGTCTTTCTGTATAGATCAAAGGCAGTTTGAAAAAAAACTCATGATCTGCAAATTCACAGAACAGCCAAATATGTGCAGCAGTACAGAGTGAAGTGGAAATAAAAGAGGAGCAGAAAGAGCCTTGTCCCATATTGACAGCTGAGTGACTGCAGCTGCTCCGATCTCAGGGGTTGTTTGTTGGGTTTTTTTCCCTTTTGTAAACAGCTGTGGGGAATAAAATGGATGTGACATATCTGCAGTGCATCTTATTATGCTAAAAACCATGGCACATTTTAAACTACTTCTCTAATATCCAGAGAGATACTTGTCTCTCCACACCAGCATAGCAAACCAGCTGGGCTTCTTCCATACTCTCATCAGATGGCCTTTTCTCCCCCAAAACATTGGCTTAAGAAGTCAGTTTTCCCTTCAGTGCTGCCTGGATGTGGGGGTTTTCTTTGGGTCTGCAAGAGTGGAGCAGTGACAGTGCTTGAAAAACCACCACAGAGCTAATATTTTATTCTCACTCCATTAAAATGTCAAAGCAGCATTCCCCTTCTCCTCTGCTTCTTGCTCTGTGAAGGCTTGACACTGGGGACACTGTGGCCATTTCGTTTCCTAAAGCTTGTGCCAACAATGCAACCCAGACCCTCGGAGATATTCACACCACCACTCAAGTGACAGCTCAGAATGACCCTCCTCCTCCACAGGGCCCGAAGTTTCCCTGGATGGAGAACAGCATCCACCTGCTCATTGGAGATTTATTCACTTGCACCAAACAACCTCACTGATCCTTAACACCTGGTATTGGTCCTAGAAGTGAAACATTCCTTACAGGATGCCCTGGCTGAGAATGGGCATACCGAATTACTTAGGTTTATGTCCATAGTAAGAAACTCAAGGTGGCACAGAAGATGAGCCACAGATGCTCTTTCTTCTCACTAAAGCAGGAACCAGATCCAGTGGTTCATGCACCATGGTTGTTTCCAGTTTGAGACCTCCACAGTGCTTGAGGCATGAGCAGTGTTAGGAAAGAGCAGATTCATGGATGAAAGGTACTAGAGAAATCAGGCTTTGAAAAGCTCTGAGGTTTGCATTCATGACACAGAGCCCTCAGTCACTGCCTGTGAAAGCAGAGAAGTACTTTTAACATCCCCTCTCCCCCAGGGAACCATTCACAGCTAAAACCACAAGTGACACAGGTTTTGGCCATGTCAGGTGCCTGTGGACCAGGGCTGGACTCCAGAAGATGCTCTGCAGGGCCACCACCACAGTGCATGTCCTTGGGAATGTCACCCCAAAAATAAGCAGTAGTGGAAAAAGCAAAGGTGTAAATGCAAAGGTGGCATCTGCTGCTTGAGTTTAATTTTAGCATTAACCAGAGCTAAAATTATCTTCTGAGCTTGCTGGAAAAGGGTAACTGGTTCAACAAATGTGATCACATCCAGGAAGTGCTAATAGCTAGTCAGCAATGTGAAAACAGACAATCTCTGAGTACAGTACATCCAGCTCCTGTTTATCCAGACAGACGAGCATGAGCTGTTAACCCTGGCTATACTTTCAAAACCAGTCTAATTTTTCATTTACTACATTTACAGCCTAAATTCCACTCATTGCCATCTCAGTTTCTGCTATACCTGGCTTATCTTTCCCCAGCTGACTGTGTTTAGAGGGGCAAGCATTAGAGATGAGGCTTTTTTTCTTTTTTTCCCCTGGATCTGTGGCTCCCACTTGATAAAAAACAAAACACCCTCAATTCACATGGCACAGTTTTTACTTCTGGTTTAAGTTACAGCTAATTTACACGAGGGGAAAGGGTGGGATGGCATCTGTAGGTGATGACAGCCAGCAATCTGTCTCAGCTGGATATAGTACAGTACAACAAAGGAGACTTTGGGTCAGTTTAGTGAGGTGGTGATTAGTGAGGTATCACAGCAGCTACTTCAGGAGTCTTGCATCATGGTCAGCGTGACTAACCTGTTGTCTGTCTTCCTAGCCAAGATAAACCCCAAACTGGGGCAGATGTGAGATCTCTAACCTTTATGGTACATTTAACTATAGCCCAAGTAGATAATCACATTTCAAAGACATGACCCGTTCCAGCCAAGGCTGTTTTGCTTAGGATGCACTGCTTGCTTGTAGGAAATGGAGCTAGTGTTTCTCCACCACTCATGGTCAAAAGAAGACAGGACTGTCCTTCAATATGAAGATCCTTTGCTGCTTGTGAACAACTAGAACATCTGTTACCCACAATTACAGGACAGATGGTGGTGTCAAAAGCCAAGTCTGTTCAGATAAGCAAAAACAGAGGAAGAAAACATGTAGTAGAAAATCTTCCACAGGGTTTTCACTATTAGAATTGATTAGAGTATTTCCTTTGGCTCCAGTGGGTTTTCTGGTGAGCCCTTATGTACATTAATGTTCCAGAGTTTCCACACTTGCTCACTAGGAATTCACAAAGTGTCCTCTAGAAACACCTTTTTCTAGCTGAATTAACTCAAAAGGGTCTTCATTGGTAGGAGCAACCCATATAAGGATATTGGGTGCTTTGATACTGAAAGCAAAAGAACACAGAATTTCAGAGGAGACTGAAGTTCAAAGCATACCTTATGAAAGTCCAGAGCAATCAAAATCCAAGTCCTAGATTTTCTTTAAAAGAAGATGGGATTGAGAAAATCCTGAGTGAGTAGAACCATCTCTTTACTTTGCATTCTCTGCTCCACAGACTCATCTTTCCTCTTGCACAAAGGGTTATAACACTCAGTCTGCCCCACAGCCAGGAGAGGGTTTCTGTGACAGTGTCTCCAGCCACATCCAACCTTGATGGCACCACAGGCCCCCAAAGGGCAGTGTATCCTGCATCTTTGCTCAGCCTGTTTTAATAGCTGCAGAATTTCACCTATTTTCCAACCAAAATCCATCTCAGACTACAGAAATCATGCCAGCTCATATCTCAGCCAGATTCATATACAGTTCCTCATACTGAAAAGCAAAGACAAGTAGAAAAGCAGCTGAGCAAACAGAAGTCCTTAGGGATAACAAACCCAGTGGGTTTGACTAAAACTAATTGCATCCCTTGTCAGAAAAAGCTCAGGGAAAACCTGTTGTCCCATGTTTATGCACCCACTAGGCTTCTGCATCACTAATTTTGATTTTCCCCCTTTTAAAAGCACTGTCTCCTGTGTCAGCCTCAGTCTGCTGCTGTTGTTACTGATGCTGCAGGAATTCAATAGCCATTAACTGCTAAACCTAGACTAGCAGGAGCCAACTGTTATCAACAGAGCTATTTCCAAAAAAGACAAACAGCACCAGCAGGCTCACAGATTTTAAGGGCTGTTTCATGTGTTTTACAGCAAAGAACAAAGCATCTTGCCTGACATTTTGTCATGTGTGGTTTTCATTAAATAATGATCACAAAGCCATTTGGCGTTCAGCACAAATATTAATGTGACTGCACATTCAACTTACCTGTAGATCCAATCAGTACTTCAGTGTTAGAGGTAGGAAGTGGGACCCAGTGTCCTCTTCTTTACAGAGTTAACAAAGTCACTTTTTCAATCATAACTCTTTGGTTACGATTATATTATATGATTATATGGTTATGAAAGATTGTTTTTTCCTAGCACTTGGTCCCTCATGGGGAACACAGATAGGAACAGAAAGGAGTCAAGGCTTGTCCCAGCAAACTTGCACTGTAAATGCCCAACACAAAACATCAGCCAGTACTTCACATACAGTGATCTGAAGCACAGAACATCTGGTGGTTTCCCCAAGATCATCCCAACTGATTCAGTGGCTGGACTGGAAAGCAGAGTTTAGCCCATGCAGTTTTCAGGAGATGCTTTTACTAGTATCTGCAACCAGGTTTGCTAGATAAAGCAAACATCTATTGACCAACCAATATTGGCTTCTGCTTGGAGCTACTTACTGTGCTCAAAAATTTCAAAAAAAGGTCTCATTATGGAACTACTGTAAAAGTTAATATTCACCCAGAAACCAGAAGATTGTTTTCAGGGTGGTATATTCACATCAAAATCTAGCAACCACACTAAAAGCAGTGCTTTGCTCTCTTGATAGTAGAGAACATTTCCAGTCAGATTTGGCCCCGTTATATCAATTCTTCATGGCTTTTGGACACTTGACCCAGCAAGCACCAAAAGGCTTTTTTTACTGAGTTCTTGAAAATCCACTCAATTAGCAAGGTGTCAGCCATAGCTGGAAAGCTGATTGTCAGATAACTGGGATTTGCATTATTATCTCCTTTTATTTTTCAATACACTGATCACTATGCCACAGGACTAAGCTGCCATTAGCAGTTGATAAAGCTCATCTCCTAGTAAAGAAGCCTTCAGCAGTGGACCAAACTGCAGAAGAGAAGATAATGCCCTCAGTGCTACAAGGACAGGTGAGTTGTATCAACTACAGAGATATTCAAAGACATACAAAAATAACTCCTGCAAAGGAGTTACTACAATAAAGTATCATACTACTCCTCAACAGGTAGAGTGTTTGTTAACTGCAGAAGAAGAGGTGAGTTTCAAACTACAGCTTTGGCTTATGACCTTATAAAATGTTGCACATACCACCATTGTTTCCTTTCAACCTTTTAAGTCTACACAGAATAAACCCTGAAAGGAACTAGTTCAGATTTGTCCCTGGAGAAGTCAGATACTTCACTGTAATGTCAGCCCACCTGCAGCACTCCATCCCATCACAAAAGCAAGTCACTGTCTGGAGATGGAGTCCTTACAAGGAGAAGATTTGTTAGCAATAAAACCAACCAAGGCTTTGAGGTTGCTAGTAGGCACCTAGTCTCCAAAATAGTCACCTACAGGTTATGAAAGCACTGGAAAAAGATACTTAGCCTTCTAGAAACCTCAACGTGAATCTCCAAGAAAATAAAGTTAGCAGTTTCTGCTACTTGACCAGTTCATTTTGTTCAGTCATGATAATGCGTTAGAATTCAACCTCCAGAAGTTATGCAAGGAGCACTTTAAAATGCTTTTATAGTGGTACTCCACTGGAATGGAAAGTACCTGCCCAGGAATGATGCATTTGGAAATCAGGCTGAAGAACCCATAGGTGTTTTAGTGGGCAGTTTCCTTTCTCCTTGACTAACTTGATCAAGCAACCCTGCCCTACTTGTTATCAATTACAGACTGAAAAGTCCAACAGCTGGAGAGTAAGCAGGGCTACAAATCAAATATACACAGTATTGGTTTTTAACTGGAGTGTTACCTTGAGCCTTGCTCTGAGCAACTACCCAAAAGCTGTGCAGAATTGGCTGTCTCAGAGTTGGGTGGCCTTCACAAGCTCAAAGGAGGCTGCATATGGCAGTTTGGGGAATGCTCAAGAAAGACACTGCTCTTCAGCACAGGCTCTACCACACAACCCAGCACAGCAGAAGCCATCACGTCCCTCACATTCCTAAATCCTCTGGATTATACCATGAGCAGAGGCTGACAAGGACCAGGCCAGTGTAGCAGATGACATGAGCCCCCCACATCTCACACTTACAGAAGCTCTTTGCTAAGTGTTACCTAAATGACAAACAAGCCTTGTACCACAACTTCTACATCTTCATCACTAGTCATAAAATAAGTGAAAAATTGCAAGAAAATATTAAAAATGGCCATATAATACACTGATCCTCTCCTCTCTCTGGCACATGGAGTCAGCTCCCCATTACAGATCAAAGGCACAACATGACACAGCCCAGATAAGTCTTGCCAGGAAAATGTGAGAAAGCATTTTATAATGCTTTTTTAAAAAGTTAACTCTTTTCAAGAAGCATTTACTGGCAGCTTTTTATGTCAATACAAAAGTTCTGTTATAATCTTCAGTAAAAGTCAAATAACAGTAAATTGATTAAATTACAGCATATCACAGCCATGTAATTGCCAGGAGAGATTTATTCAGATTAACTGAACTGAATTCAAACTTCTGAATATAATTTTTCTCGTGGGCATTCACTGTTTTCCAATTCCACTTGAACGCCAACATGTAAATCCGTGATGCATTATTCACATATGGCACTAGAGGTGTAATGACACCTCAAACTCCACCGTGCTTCCACTTCAGGGGTTTTGTAGAAAGGAATGGCCTAAACACAGTTACACATACACCAGAGTCTGGGATTAGGAGTGCAAAGCACTGAGGAAATTAAATGACTCTACAGCCCTGAACCTGAAAGCTACTCCAGTAGAGAGACTGGATGCCAAGAAGATACCTTCAAGAGCATCTTGGAGAGCAGTTCCACAAGGTGAGTGCTGGATGGGTCAGACACAGAATGATACCACTTGAAACCTGGTGCTATTTCCAGTTAGCATTAAAAAAAAAAAACCAACCCTCTACAAAACTGTATGCCTGCCTTTGTACAAGAACTGTATCCACAAGCTTTATTTTTAAGCTGGACATACTGCAGACTGCCCCTTCAAACTGTGCTCTCTTTGAACCCTTACACACAACCTACGCACGCACAAGGTTTTGGTCACATCTGGTGCGCTTTTTTCCAACTCCAAAAACCTTTCCCAAGGATAATTTTTTCACATTAGGACATTACTAATTAGAGGAGGAAGGGTTAAATTTTTTTTTTTCTTTTTTATTTCTGGAAAGTCTTTTCATCCTAGGTTGGATATCAAAGAAGCACAGTCCTTTCCCACTATTTTCAGGCTTAGAAAAAGAGGTAACGAGATTTTTTTATTTTTATGAACAGTGCTTATTAGTGTTTTTTCCTAACCAGGCTAAGTTACACATTCAGAGGACAGTAATGTAGTCAGACTATGTTTGGTCTACAGAATATTTGCTGAACTGCTAGCACCAAAGGGAGCAACTGAGTTGTATCCATGTCTTCTTAAATCTTGAAAATGTTGATATATGTGACTTTTTTTTTTTAATTCCACGTTCATGAAAGTGCCTGTAGATGAGAGAAATAACACCACTTCAAACACCAGAGTCCTCCATGAAGACGCATGGGCAGATGCTATGTACATGTCCTAAGAACTCACTCACTGGCAGCCCGGAATATTGCCAATGTAGTCCAGGGTCAGTATTCATTATTGGCTTTTCCTGTTTTTTATTCTTTTAAAAAGGACCAAACACATTGTTCTCTCCAATATCTTCTTCAAGAGAGGCTGCTGTGGTGTCCCATCGGAGGAAACACAATAGCTCCTGGTCTGCATTGCATGAAGCACTTACGCAACTCTTCTTTTCCTGACCTGCTCCAGAGACTGCAAGGAAAATGAAAATTAAACCATGGTATATTCTGCTATGTTGCCATGCAGCTGGAGCCATCAGCCTGCCATGCTCCCAGGTCTGACTCAGGGTAAGACAAATGGGTCAAAGTGGCAGGAATACCCTTCAAGTAGATAAATCCCAGCAAAAAAAAAAAAAATCCTCTTGGCCCATGGCAGAAAGGGAAATCCCATGTCAGCTCTTTAATTAAAATTACAGCAAGTCAAGTAGCTGATACTTTTCCCCTCTCCTGGTAAGGGGGATGAGACATTGTTCACCAGGGTGTTCTGTCGTGCCTCGCTGATCAACCTGCAGGCCAAGTCCAGGAAGAGTTTTTCCACATTATCTGATTCTTTTGCTGAGGTTTCCAGATAGTACATGTCCTGCGCTTCGGAAAACTCTGCAGCTCTTTGCTGGGAGACTTCCCTCTTATCAGCTAAATCAATCTTATTACCTGCATTGATAAAAGAATTTAGAAAGGGAATTAATTTGACTTTTGAAACAAGAAAAACAGAGGTTGATAAGGGATAAAGAGGAGTTTGGTGCTGTGTATGTGCGTGGTCAGGGGTTTTGACATGAAACTCATAGTGCTTGCTTGCCCCTCCAAATAATAGATTACCTAATACACATGACCAAGTTCATTTAATACCATCTCATTTAATGGAATATGTCCTCTGAACATCCCAGCCAGTTAGCTTTAATGTAGCACCAGTGCCTCTGTTTACTGCTATCAACCAACATTAAAGCATTTCCATTTTATGATCTATTGAAAATTCTCCTGTTCTTGCTCCGAGGAGCACTCAAAATGTCAATTATACCATGTGAGACACTAAATGTGGTATTTCTCATGTCATTACAAGCTCTAAAAGAAACCTGGCATGGAAGGCAGCTTTCCTGTTTCAACATTTCCATGAAGCATTTGGCTGCTGTGGCTGGAGGAGGGATGGGCTCAGGGGCACCTGCAGGGTGAGCTGAGGTGAGAAACCAGCCCCTTCCTTTGCAGAGCTCACTTTAGCAGAGAGTTGATTAAGGCCTCAAGCAAGCATCTGGTTATGATTATACCCTATTACTGGCCACTTCACTTCAAACACAATAGTTTTGCCATAAATTCATCTTACAAAAGGTAACAGACCAGGAGCTGCAATAATAGGGGGCTGTGTCCATGGACCTGGCAGGTTCAGAAAGAAGTATCTCCTGGCCTTGCTTCTACCAGCAATTTTGAAAAAACTACTGGCAGGAAGAGACGGCGCTTCCACTGGCATGTCTCATTGCCCTCCTCTTGTCTGAGATCCCCTTTCTTTCCTGATAAAGCAGTTCCATGGACCCTCTGGTCCATACACACTTAAGTCAGCTTTCTACACAAATTATCACTCCACACAGGCAGCTAATGAACATCACCACTTCAAAGTGTGTTATGGCTGTTCTATTTTGTGCTGTAGATGCTTATAATTGACTTAATGTTACTTAGAAAATTCATTTATACATTTGTTAGCCATTTATTAGTTATTTCTACATGATTAATTATTTCTACATGTGCCATACCCTTGGTTTCTTGTACAGAAGCTCCGTAAATCCCAAGGCTCACTTGCAATACCACTGGGGTATGTAAAGCTCAAAAGATTCTTAAAGCCACCTTAAACACATTTTACAACCCATCTACATTTTTCTTTTAAAAAACAAATTATTAAAGGAGATAATGACACTTTTTGGCTTTCCCCAAGTTATTTTTCCTAGTGATCTTTATATATCCTTGGGCCTTTAAAAGCCAAGTCCTGTCTATGAGATGCTGAAAGCAGAGCATGGAAAAGCATGAGAAGACAAAATAACCTTCACCTTGCTTGTAACAGACAGATGGCCCGAGGTCCATTTTAGTTTGAGTTGAAGCTCTACAGGTTAGCATAATATTCAGTTACTTATTTTTAGTTTCCTTAAAATCCATGCAAAAAAAAATATCCATTTTTCCAGCTCTGTTCCACCAATTCATGCCACGATCCACACAACCATCACATCCTGATCTGGTTACCAGATCCTGGCCCACACAAGACAAGACTGTGGTTGTCCCACAGCTATGGGGTACAGCAACCCAAAGGCAACCCCAGCTTGAGCAGGTCCTTGTGCATTTGTAGAGGTCCAAGCTGGGAGTCATAAGGAAATGGCTCTTTTCTGAGCTCCGTTGGTAGCTACATGGGACCAACTGGTGGGAAGCATCCACCTCTGCATGCAACAGCCTTAGACCTGAGACAGGATCACACTTCAAGAAGTGCCCGTGGTGTCCTGAGCATCACTATCAGCATCTCACAGAATCACAGAATGGTAGAGGTTGGAAGGCACCTCTGGAGATCATCTAGTCCAACCCTCCTGCTAGAGTAGGATCCCCTAGAGCAGATTACACAGGAATGCATCCAGGCAGGTCTCCAGGGATGGAGACTCCACAACCTCCCAGGGCAATTTGTTCCAGTGCTCTGTCACTCTCAGAGTAAGGAAGTATTTTTCTCATATTCAGGTTAAATCTCTTGTGTGCCAGTTTGTGACCATTACCCTTGTTCTGTCACTGGAAGCCATGGAGTCTGACCCCATCCTCCTGAAACCCCCTTAAATATTTATAAACACTGATGAGATCCCCTCTCAGCCTCCTTTTCTCCAAGTTGAACAGCCCCAGCTCTCTCAGCCTTTCCTCATGTGGTAGATGGTCCAGTCCCTTAATCATCTCAGTGGCCCTATGCTGGACTCAGGGTGATCTGCAGAAGGAATGGTCCAAGCACTGGGTTTAAGGCACTGGCCGCACCCTGAGCCCACCTGCAGTCACAGCTCTGGCTGGCAGCAAGACCTGCTCCACCAGCTCGAGCATCCTGCTCCACCAGCTCACACAGACGCCACCTTTTCCTCCCGCCAACCCCTCCACCTGCCACCGACCCCTCGGCGCGCACCGCTCACCCCCCCGGTCGCACCACCCCGTGTGGTAGGGTGGGTTGTCACTTACCCACGAGCACGGTGATGACCTTGTTGCTGGCATACTGCTCGATCTCTCGCAGCCACTCGGGGAGGCAGCGGAAGGACTCCTCACAGGTGATGTCGTAGGTCAGGATCAGCGCGTTCGCGCTGCGATAGTAGCTCTGCGTGATGGATCGGAACCGCTCTTGTCCTGCCGTGTCCCAGATCTGCAGCTTTTGGCAGAACAAGGAAGGGTGGTAGACATTTTTTTTAAAGTGTTTTTGTTTTTTTTTTTCATTTGGTAGCAGGGCTGTTTTGACCTAAAAAACCCCACTCTTCAGGGTAAAACCAATGCTGGGAAAGCACTTAGTTCTTTTCCCTTTTGGCTTCCCCTTGCCCAGCATTTTTTGTTTCTGTTCCTGCGCTTGAGGATTGAAATGCAAGGCACAAAGTCAGCTGGCAACAGCCCCTGGAAGCCAAAGGTCTGAGGGCTTTCATGCAACTTCTAGCATCTTAGGGATATGGCTTAGTTGTGTACTTGGCAGTCGCAGATTAATGGTTGGACCTGATGGTCTTAAAGGTCTTTTCCAACCAAAATGATTCTATGATCCCATCTCCCTCTGCTGTAGGCAGAGCTGCTGGTCTGGAGTTACAAGGCAGGTGCTGGAGGGAGAAGGTAACTTCTGCCCCTGAAGTCCAACCAACAGCAGCATCCATCCCAAGACAAAGTAAGAAAGCCTCTCTTCTAGCTCCTGAAGCTAGTTATAGCTACTCTGAGATGCAACACTGATGAAACCACAGGATTGAATGAGGAGCTCCAAGGACTACACCATGATTCCTCTCTACAGCTTCAGCTATCTCACCCAGTTGCTCATCACCTGCCTTCCCAACATGTAGAAGTGGTTGTCATGTCCTTTTATCAATGAGGTCATGAGAGTTTGCCAGACCCTCTGGGTGCAGGGGGACAACATACATTTCCCAGTACAAACTAAACTCATACTGTTTTTATAATTTGACCATCTGATAGTTTTTGGTGGGTCATCAAAACCTCAGTTTTTCAAAACGGCGGTCAAAGAAACAAATATCCAAAATGAAAGCATTTTAACATAAAAGAGTACTTCTCTGCTTCAGCTTTTTATGTTTGTTTTTTTTAAAGCACCCCTCCCTGGAATTAAATATGTGAAAGGATGATTTCCAGCCAGAATCCTGTGTACTTTGGGAAGAAAAAGGTAAAGTATTTGAGGTTTTTCCACGTATTCAGCAGCCCATAACACAGAAAACCTTATTCTTGCCCAGTTCCAAAGTTGAACTATGCCAGCTACTCATCATAAATGTGTTAGTTTGAAATGAGAGCTCCCAATAGCAGCTTTCAGACATGAGATACAAAAAAAGTACATTTTTTGCAGAGAAAGTAATTTGTGGCTGTCTTACAGCTCCTGGGCACCCTTGTGCTCATCTCTTGTCATAGCTGTATATCAATGGTTGCAAGTGGCACCTGCGCTTAAGTGACACACAAAACCATAAGTGAAATTACTTGCACATAAAATTCATGTAACAAAGGAGTCCCCGTTAAAACAAACCAGCCTCCAAACTCTGGCAGATGGAAAGACACGGATAATTTTGTTGTTGTTTGGCTGTTCACCAAGAAGAACATGTACTGATTGGTCTGCTGGTTAACTCCACCTTATAAATGTTTTGCATTTATTGAAAAGGTCTCCAAGCTGATAAAAAACTTGATGTGAATATGTTCTTTGACTGCTTTAATATAACATACATCGAAAGTAAGAGGGATTGTCCTGGGGGTGAGGGTTTCTTACCAGCTGCAGCCATCAGTCTACCTGTGAGCTGGGTGCAGAAGGCAGGGAAGAGGCCCCCAACCTTGCAGCTTCTGATAAACCCTTCCTGCACACAAAATGCACATCTCACACTTCACCCCACTGATTATTTCTGCCAAATAAAGTATTTCACAGCAACCATTTTACTTGTATCATTTTTTTCAGAAGAACCAAACGACAATGCCTGACTCAGCCTGGAGAAAATCTAGATGTTTGTTTTCCTGGAGCCAGCTGATGCTTCCCCCTCTCCCAGAATTTGCACATACATTTAGCTTTATGCATATGAACATTTCCACTAAGTACAATGAGATCACAGGTCCACATAGCATAGTCCTCTGTTTGCAGCACTGAGGGTGCTTAGCTTTGACTGGCACAATGACCACTATCTACTTGGCTCGAATTTGTGTAGCTTCTTCATATAGGTGTTATACATATTTTTGGTTTTATTAGAAAGGATCAGGCAGATCAAAAAGCCCCCTCAGATGCACAGTGCTGTCTCAGCTTGTCTATCCATCAGTGCTCATATCTGACAGGGCTTGCACACAGCGGTCACAGAAGTACTTTGTTTGACTGAGATGTCGTATCTATTGCTCTGTGCTCTGATTCATTCCTGCTTTTCCTCACTCATTACACGTTTACTCTCACTAGCACTGCTTACTCAAAAGGTTTTGACTGCTAGATCACTCACTAAAAGAAATCCATTTGCTTTTCAGACTCCAGAAGGCTCATTCAAATGCCTAAATGTATCATACTAAGCTTTCTCCCAAGCTTGGTCATTGTGGCTGAGCTCCAGAAACTCCAATTTACTCCACTAATGGGGTCAGGAGATTTTGATTTGTTGGGTCAGACTGTTTAACAACTCATTATTTGCTACATGAAGTATAGCTGGTACACCAGCTACCACTTGCTAACAGCTCTGTGAAACACAAGCCAGCCCCAAGGTGATTAAGAAAGTTGCTTGGGTGGACACTTGTGCATTCATCTGATATTTGCAGGGCAGCAAAGAAATACCATGCTGATGAGTTTTCATTTAGCTTGTAGAGCTTCTCTGAACTTTCCTTGCCCCTGAGATAGCTCACATTGGCATGACTGCTCCAAACTTTCTCTTAAGGAGTTTGCATCCTCAGTCCAAACTAGTCTTAAACAGGGTTATGTCATGGGGGCAACAAGTCAAACACAGACAAAGTTCACCTGTCCAAAAACCAGACCTCAGATATAAGCCATGTTCTTAAGGCTTCAATCTGCACTTGACAGGAAACCAGATGCATGGAGAGGTGTCTGAAGTGGATGGAATTTATCTTCCTTGAGATTGGTTTTCTTCCTCCACTGACCAAAACAATCTTGAAACCGCTAGTTTAAGCCAGGTACAAGGAAAAAAATTACTTCCACCTTCAGTGCAGTACTTAAGCCATTTACCAGCTTAGATCCTCTGTGCTGTTCCACTAGAGCTGATTTGAGCTGCAAGAAGCATCTCTGCTGTCCAAGGAGCCTGGAAAAGCAGCATCCATGCCCTGGCTGACCCTGCTTCACCAGATGCCTGCTAATGAGCATCACAACGACCAAACTAAGCAGAGACAGCATGTGGGCTGCACATGATCCTCACTGCATTCCTGCTCACTGCTCTGCCCTGCTTGCACACCCACGTGCTGAACATCAACTCCATCTCTATCAGGAGAAGGTATTTACACCTCCTGTTCTTCACCTGCTCGGGCTCGAAGGTCTTCTGGTCTTGGACCATCACTTGCCATTGGTTTGTACAGCTCCTCAGGCAGCTGGTTGGCAGCCTGCTGGCACGATCATGGCTTTTAAAATCTTTCCTAAACTTAGGAACACAGCTTTCGATTTTCTTCTTAAAGACCCTCTGTGCCAAAATCCAGGTTAAATAAACCCGGGGCTGAAAAATCTGCCTGAGTCCACTGTTTTCATCCCATCACTTACACAAGCTTAAAAATGGGTCTCGATGTCACACCCAACCGCTGTCACACTGCTGCCACTCTCCCATTTGCTCAGTACTAGGTTTGGTGAGGGCACCAAGGGACAACTGCTGTTTTTTCACTCCAATGGCCCTGGATTTAATGCGGGCAGAGCAATTCCAGGAGCAGCTCAGGGACCCTAGACATCTTCATATTAGAGGCTCAGGTAACCACACACTTCTTTCACTTCTTGGACACCACAGTAGCTCTAGTGAAATCTCTACTAATGAATGAAGCAGTCCCAGCCAGCACCTCTGGATGCTGGAACCCAATCATGGATCCCATTAAACATGAGACTAGTCCCAGATGTGTTTTGGCCCAGGCAAAGCAACCCTCTGCCAAGCAATGCTCAGGCTCAGTTCTGGAGTTAGCAGAGGACAGGGGCAGTTTCCCAGCAGCACTTTGGTTGCAAACACCCTATTTTGGAGGGTGGAAGAGTTAAAAATATAGAAGACATTGTCCTTCCCAATTCAGCCTGTTGACTGAAGCACCAGTTTTGTGACCATCTTCGCTTCTCCCAAATCTGTAACTCAGCAGAAGTGGAAGATGAACCTTTGTTGTGCAGAATCACACAAATCCAGAGGCCTGCTCTCCCCAGCAGCCACCTTGGGAGCTCACAGAAGACCTTCACCAAGCACATCCCAGGGGGAATGCAACAGATTTCCACTTACCAGAAATGCCATGAGCAGAGGTTGCACTGAAACACTTCTTTGCTCTTCCTCAACCCCAGCCAGGCATGATCTTAGTGTCTCCTAAGCAAGGACACAGTTTTGCAAGGTCTCCCCTTCCTGTTTTCTCCCTTAGAGTAGGTTCATCATTATGATCCTGACAGTAATTTGGAGAGTGGCACAAACCCTGTTAGACCCAGCAGTGCCTGAGCCATGCCAGCAGCTGTGTGCCTGCAGGCAGTGGGGGGGGCTGCAGCAAACCTCAGCTATGGCACCACGAGTTTACACTTCAAACTGCCAGGCTCCTACCTTTACTTTTTCGCCGTTTATTTCCACAGTTTTAATCATAAAGTCAACCCCGATCGTGGCTCCTTGACCTGGTGGGAAAAGCCCCTGAAAGAAAACAAAGAGTTCCATTAAGCAAATTTCTGTCACAAGACAAAACTCCCTTTGGGTGTCAATCCACACCCTTTTCCATCCTCAAAACTATTCCTCTCTTGTCCCCTCCCCCATACGCTTATTTCCATCATGTTTAGAGAAGAAAGTACTACATTTCCCTAATACAAAGGTTACCACAGTTTAACCCCAGTGTTTTTGGTGCTTACACATCCCTAATTGCGTAGCAAAGTCATTGATTTGAGAGGTGGGAATACAAAAGAGGAGGAGGATGCATACAGGGAAAAGAGAGGGGAAAAGCCCATATGCTTCTGTGCAGCTGGCAGGGGAAGGGTAGATGGAAATGCTCTATCCCCCTTCTCAACGTCTTGAAAGAGGTGGGAGTCCCTGCATGGGATCAGATGCCTTTGCTCCTGCAATGTCACACCTTCCCTGTCCCCACCACCATGCACCACAGCACAGGAAGGGATTTCTGGCAGCTCCCAGCACGGGGTCACATCCCTGCACAGCATTTTGGGAGTGAAGCACAGAGCCAGTCACTACTAGTGCCACAGCAATGGCAAGGGCTGGAGTGATGCTGGTGGTATTTGATTGCAGCAGTATCAGGAAGGACCAACAGTAAATGAACAGAAAAATCAGAGATTTCTGATTTATGTGTCTAGGTCTACAAGGCAAGGTTAGATGGGGCTCAAGCCACATGGTGTAGTGGGAGGTGTCCCTGCCAATGGCAGGGGGGTTGCAACTAAATGATCTTTAAGGTCCCTTCCAAACCAAACCATTCTATGATTCTGTGATTCTGTGTTTATTTTGGGGCACATCCCTCCCCTACAGCAGCTGTGCTGGCAAAGCACAAGCACCAGAAGTGACAACAAATTTTTGAGTTTAATCCTTTGGGTTGACTAGCTTTATTGCCACTGGCTGTCACAGGCAGTTGGAGTGTGTTTAAATTCACCACAGCTTTAAAACTAAAATTAACACTGAGAGGGGAAATTCTTAACAATTCCTAGTGGACAATGCAACAAAAAACCCTGCAACTTATGTTTCATAGTCCATCATGCAAAACCTTCTCTTGCCCCAGACCAAAGCAGCCTGGTCCTTTCCCTGTTATTCTGTTGCAAACAAAGTCTGGAATGACTGCCCAGGACCCAGCTTATTATCTACTAATGACAAATAACAGGGAGAGCTTTCTGCAGCAAGTTGTGGGGAAGAAAAGGCACACAGGAGCACACCACGAGAGGTGCTGCTCCTTATAACCAATCCAGAGCACCTCGAAAGCAGGAATTGTCCCAGCAGCTTTCAGAGGGCGCTTTCCATCTTCAGAGAGAGATAAGCTTTCTCCAACATAAGATCCCCAACAGGGCCAAGCACAGCAATAGACACAGATGTGCAGCTTATGCCAGTATGTTGCTACAGCTGATGCACCCACCAAGAGTGTGGACAACAAAATACTTTGGAGGAGTGATTCTGGCAGAGCCCTTGGTGCACAGACAGATCTCCACACTCCTGTCCCAGTGTTGTCTCCACCCCAACATCCCACGTCCAAGAGGTGCCCAACCCTACCTGAGTGAAGCGACGGACTAAGCAGGTCTTCCCCACACCAGCGTTGCCAATTAAAACAATTTTGAAGAGGAAATCATAATCTTCCATACTCATTTACGCAGCTGCAAGAGACAGAGAGCACAACACGATGTGAACCAAGGCAGCGGGGAAATGCCCTTTTATTCCTGCTGAACTTTATTCCTCCAAATATTCAGAACAAAGGTCTCCTGGCATGTGCACAGCTCCTCAGATAAGGGAAAAGAGCCCTTCCCACTCCAGGCTGGCACATCCATGTAGTCCAGTGTCAGCTGTGGCAAAACCTCAGCCATGTTTCTGCTCTCGTGCCATCTCACCTGGCTGCCCACAAATTAGAGATGCTCATTTTCGGCTTTCCCAGCAGTGTTCCACAAGCCCAAGCCACTGTTTCCTAGATTTCCCCAAATGTTTGTTTCACTTTTAACTATGCCAGCTCCAAAGGACAGCGTGGACCTCACCACACTGTACAAGGGGATCACAAAATTTATCTCTGTTAGGCCAATAACCAGAAACCTCCAATGAGCTCCTCCAGGCAGGCACTGGGTACACACAGAGCAGGGCTGGGGAGAACATGAGGGCAGAACAGATCAGGAAATTAAAATTATTTTAAATAAAAGCAGCAGCATTTGCCTTGAAGACAGAAAGAGCTCATTTGCTAAAATCTTAGTAGGGAATGAGTTAACAGTTTGGCTGAAGTACATTAAGAGGGAGTTTTTAAAAAGAAGAAATAATAGATGCTATTATGAATATTGCTACAACTGTGATAATTTTCTTTAGTTTTGTAAGGGTAGCTTGCTTGGTGCAAAGCTCAAATGGGAAGTGAACACCAAGTACAACCTCTTTGGCAGGATACAGAGACTGAGGTTTCAGCAGTGTCATGGGAGATGGGCACAGTTGCCTGCACTGAGAAAGACCTACAGGGCTTCCTTAGGCTGCTCGAAACATGGGGACAATCGAACATGTAAATGTAGAGTTTGCTGTGGCTGAGTAAGGCATGAGGGGTGAGTATCTACACCTCCACCTCCAATGTACCCAGGGTATCACCGACACAGCAACCAGAAAAGGGGTCTGTGACCTTTGAAAAAAACAACTGGCAGAAGGGACTCAGTCGGAGATTTTAGGCAGACAGGAAAACCCATAGAAATGGAGCAGAAGGGCAGTGTCCAAACCCAGTGTCCAGGAGGATCCAGGTATTACATGCGGCATCAAAAACCTCTCAACACTGATCTGGGGTAATGGCATAAGAGAGGTCAGTAAAGGCAGAGATATACAAGCCATCAGTTGAGAAACCAAGTAAGGTGAAATCTGTACATTGGCACCTGACCCACCTGTACCTGTAGATTAGATTAGGTATTGGATGAGGAGATAGAGCCAAAGATGGGAAGCATAGCAGATGGGTGGGGGTAAAATACTTTTTAAAAGTATTAGTGTGCCCAGGTGGCTCAGAAGGCCGATGGCATCCTGGCTTGTATCAGGAATAGTGTGGCCAGCAGGAGTAGGGATGTAATTCTCCCCCTGTACTCAGCACTGGTGAGGCCTCACCTCGAGTCCTGTGTGCAGTTCTGGGCCCCTCACTTTAAGAAGGATGTTGAGGTGCTGGAGCGGGTCCAGAGGAGAGCAACAAGGCTGGTGAAGGGACTAGAGGGAAAGTCTTATAGGGACAGGCTGAGGATGTTGGGGTTGTTTAGCCTGGAGAAGAGGAGACTCAGGGGGGACCTCATCACTCTCTTCAACTACCTGAAGGGAGGTTGTAGTCAGGTGGGGGTCGGGCTCTTCTCCCAGGCAACCAGTGACAGGACAAGAGGGCACAGCCTGAAGTTGCTCCAAGGGAGGTTTAGGTTGGATATTAGGAAGCACTTCCTCACGGAGAGGGTGATTAGACATTGGAATGGACTTCCCAGGGAAGTGGTGGAGGCACCGTCCCTGGATGTGTTCAAGGAAAGGCTGGATGTGGCACTTAGTGCCATAGTCTAGATGGTGTGGTGGTGTTGGTCATAGGCTGGACTTGATGATCTTAAAGGTCTTTTCCAGCCTTGGTAGTTCTGTGATTCCATGATTATGAAATTGCTATCCTCAATAAAGCCCCACAATGCTTAAGAGGGTTTTTACAGAGCTGACAAAGGGAGCAAGTACAGCACAGGTGAAACAAGCATCTCATGCTCAGCCCAAAGGCAGAATGTCCTCTCCACTGCCTCAAAACCTTGGGAAGGTTCATTACCACATACCAGAAGGCCTCAGCTACCAACTCCACTCCCACCATACAGCTGTGATAGGCTTACAGTCAAACAGCAGAAGAATACAAGATAAAACTGACAAAGTCTGGGTCTGCCTGGTAGGGCACACTGAAACAGCTCTCCAGCCACCACCAAGATCCTGGTGGACCTGAAGGCAAAGACGTAGAAGGATGACTCAGCTACTTCACATCTGTGATCCTTGACCTTTCCAGCAGCCTAAAAAAAAAAAAAGGGGTAACTACACCAACTAGTGACTCATGATCTGCATCACATCAGCAGATCATTAGCAGGGACACAGCTGAGTCACTACATGGACATGTCACTTTGCCTCGGCCAGTGACATCGTGTGGCACTTGCCCTGCTGCTGCTTTGCTGAGCTGGAGCTACGGTCCCCTGCAAAGTGCCACCAAACTGCAGCAGCTGGAGCTGCCCTGAGGATGCTCTAACCTTGCCTTGCTCTGACATGTAAGACCTCACAGCTCTCGCCTATCTCTTAATACAGTGAAACAGAGGGACCTTAACGAGCAGCCTCAAAAAAATTGCCCTTTTTATTTTCTGGGGTTGCTATTTTTGTGTAATCGTTTGGTATTTCCATGCCTAGCTTTCCCAGAGTGGGACTGGATGATAAAAACAGTAACACATTGACCGTGCTCTTACAATTGAGACGAAATGTTAATACAAGGTTTCAAGCTTTCACACTAACCAATGTGAAGAAAAATGTGATCATCCACTAAAAGCTATTTCAAGAGTAATGACACTTACTCAGCACTGGATAATTATCCCTGAGATGCTTGAAATCCCAGGGGGCAGTGCTCCCCCTGGACAGATTTCAGTTCTATTACTTGTACCCTAAGCAACCCAACATTCAAATTATTCAAATTTATCTCCTCAGGAAGCTTAAAAATAAACTTCCTCTGCAGAGCTTTGAGCTCCAAAATGTTAAATGGCTTAGACATACCCCAGAGTTATGTCTGATCTCCTTCATTAGGCTCCAAGACTAATCATATGTAATAATGACCCCAATGGAAACTGGTAGATGAGCCAAGGCCATAAAACAAACAATGTGACGATGAGATTAAATGCCAGAACTGAAACAGCACAAAAAGAGAAGGCACAGGAGGGAACAAAGCAACGGACTGAGCAGCAAGGAAGCTGGAGAAGTCATTTGAGAGGTGGAGTGGGCAAACGAGGTTGACCATCGCTGCCCTAACATCCCCTGTTGGCCAAAAGGGGAGTTTGTCCCTTGGATGTGCACACACCAACCCACACGCTGTCAGCACTGAACACAGAAACATTGCACCAGTTGCCATTACGAAACCTTCTCCTCCTGCAACACTTTCAGCCAAGTGACCTTTGCTGCTGACTCAGGCCCACACAACCCTCCCTCTCTCCAGGGAGGATCTGTCTCGACCTCTGCCCCGTTTGCTACAGCCGGGAAATGTGCATCTCAGCAATACATCACACTTTGAATTATATGCCTACAAAAAAAAAAAAACAGCAGAGTGCAACATTGTTTACTTATGGTTTTGAGGTTTGATTACTTTTTTTTCCCTCTCTCTTTTATTCTGTTTGTAGGCTCAGGGCTCTGCTTTGCATCTCCACAGGGGTTGACAGCATTAGAGCTGCAGTTGCCTCTCCCACCCTTTGGCAGAGAGGACTCTGCAGCAAAAGTAAGGAACAGGATGCCTGTCCATTCTCAGCCAACCCTCACCACATTTATTTAAATAATAAACAGGGTTAGCTAAAGCACACAGACATGTACATATGAACCCTCTGTGCCTGTCCAAACTAAGGGGCAAAAAAACACTGCAAAAAGAAGATTAAATAGTCGGTTCAGAAAATCACAGAATGGTTTGGGTTGGAAGAGACATTAAACATCATCTAGTTCCAACCCCTCTGCATGGACAGAGACACCTCCCACTAGACCAGGTTGCTCCAAGCCCCATCCAACCTGGCCTTGAACACTTCCAGGGATAGGGCATCCACAGTTTCCCTGGGTAACCTGTGCCAGTGTCTCACCACAGAATCACACGGAACTACCAAGGCTGGAAAAGACCTTTAAGATCCTCAAGTCCAGCCTATGACCAACACCACCACACCATCTAGACCATGGCACTAAGTGCCACATCCAGCCTTGCCTTGAACACATCCAGGGACGGTGCCTCCACCACTTCCCTGGGAAGTCTATTCCAATGTCTAATCACCCTCTCCATGAGGAAGTGCTTCCTAATATCCAAGCTAAACCTCCCCTGGTGCAGCTTCAGGCTGTGCCCTCTTGTCCTGTCACTGGTTGCCTGGAGAAAGAGCCCGACCCCCACCTGACTACAACCTCCCTTCAGGTAGTTGAAGAGAGTGATGAGGTTCCCCCTGAGTCTCCTCTTCTCCAGGCTAAACAACCCCAGCATCCTCAACCTCTCCTTGTAAGACTGTCTCTGGCAGGCTGCTCTCCAGCCACTCTTCCCCCAGCCTGTAGCACTGCCTGGGGTTATTGTGGCCAAAGTGCAGGACCCTGCACTTGGTCTTGTTGAATTTCATGCCGTTGAATTTCATGCCATCCCTACAGGAAAGAATTTATTTCTAATGTCTAATCTAATTCTAACCTCTGTCAGCTTAAAATGGTTACCCCTCATCCTATTACTCCATGCCCTTGTAAAAAGTCCCTCCCCAGCTTTCCTGTAGCCCCTTCAGATACTGGAAGGCCGCTATAAGGTCTCTCTGGAGCTCTCTCTTCTGCAGGCTGAACAATCCCAACTCTCTCAGCCTGTCTTCATAGGAGAGGTTCTTCAGCCCTCTGATCATCTTGGTGGCCCTCCTCTGGACCCACTCCAACAGCTCCACATCTTTCTTCTGCTGGGGACCTTATGTTGGGGATAAGCACTGTCAAGTAAATCAAAGCTGGGATGTGTGACCTGCTCCAACCATGCTGTGTTCAGCCTCTGAGTACCAACTAAGTGGAAGAAACACGAGGCAAAGGTTCAAATACTACCTGGGAGACATGAATGACTTCGGAAGGTTCAAATGGATGAAACCACTATTCTGCCTGTCCCTCCTCAGCTTATACACCAGGATCAGACTTTACACAAAACAACCAGCAAGTACGAGTGAGGTTTTTATCTGATAAAGAAATTGCTGGCATTTCTCTCTCGACTCCTTTGCTTGGGGAAGACTTTCTAGCTGAAGGCGTGCTGAGAGCAGGCTTTACGATGATGATTGTGCCCCAGTTGTTTTGGATCACAGAGCCAAAAGTAGAGTGGGAGACTTCAAAAGAGCAACCGGTTGACCACAAGGTGTGCCAATCTCTGCCTTTCACCCTCCCTGAAGATCACAAGGTGCTCAGGAACACCACAGACAGCCTTCGTTTGAAGTCAAAAACGTTTCATGTCTAAAAGAATGTTTTGACACCTCTGTTTTAGATGAGTGAAACAGAAATAACCTGTTGTTCCTAAACCTCCATGGTATCTCAGTCTCTTTCTGAGTCAGAGGCACAGAAGCCTATGGAGCATGAGCTCCAGCCTCCCCAGGGCCAGATAACAACCAGAAGCAAGGACTGCATGGCAAATCATGGCATCTTCTGTCCCCACCAGTTTCACTAATGGGTCTTGTGGAGGACTGGCCTCCACAAAAGGTATGTCTCTCACACAAATTGATTGCAATAGAGAGACGTAAAAGTCAAAAAACAAAAAAAAAAACCAAAGCGGCGACAACCCGGGGGTGTGTGCAGCTGGGACTTACACAATGAAGGGCAGAGCCCCCTGCCCCCCTTGCTATGTTTGCAGCCAGGACCCAGCTTTTGGCTGCAGCATGGCAGTGTTACAGGAGCCACAGGTAGGAGCCGCAGCCCCAGCCCAGCTCCAGCCGCCATCGCAGCCGCTGCCCAGGCCGAGGCAGCCGCCACGTGCCGCCCCAGCACGTGCCGCAGCCGCCTGCGCCGCAGCTCCAGCGCGTGGCCGCTCCTGCCGTGTCCCGCTGCAGCTCCAGCCGCTCGCCCAAAGCCCCGCTCTTACAGACACAGACGCCCCAACACCTCTCAGTGCTGCTGAGCCAGAGGCTGTAAGAGACACCCACTGACCGAGAAATCTTGCCTTTCTCTGCGTTCTTTACCCCGGGCAAAAGTAACCGGCCACATTCACACACGCACCTCGTCTGCCCCATACGGGGAACTCGCCAGGCACGCTACCCCCAACTATAATGGTGTTTCTTTCTTTCTCTTTACCTATCACAAGTTACACCCCCCAAGTTTGTCTCCTGTAACCACATTTGCATATCGAGCTTCCCCCCCACACTCCCTCTGCTCCCAAGCTGTTACAGTAAAGTGGTATTTTAAACACACAATCTCTGTGTTTGTTCCGGTGCACGCGCGCATCTGGGCAGGGTTTGTGTTCTATAGACATACCCAGTGTAGCCAGCTGGTCCCAAGCTAGGGACGGACCCACTGGGAAATTAAAACCAGCCAACTGGGGGCTGTTCCTCCTCTAATTGAGGAGAAGAGAAGGGGCGATCCATGACTCAACTCAAGTTTGCAGCCCTGCTCTAACTCGGACCACAGCAGGTCTTCACTTCCCACAGCCTGAAGAAGCATCAGAAGGCTTCGTGGGCATGTCCTGCTTATGAGTCCTGGTTAGGGGGCCACTGTCCCCAAATCAGAATAGGTCAAATCAGAGAAGGCTTAGTGCAGCCAGGTGATGCAAACCCATGTGTGGCTATCCACAGCCTAGAGTGCAAGCCACACTGCAGAGACTTCTCCACATTAAAGGATGAAGACTGGAACCAAGGCACTAAACCATGAACACTGATAATCTGCACCTCAGCTCTATCCCATCCTCATTCACAACCTCCTGTTTAAACTAGACAGAGAAAAAGATCTACAGCCTCTTCCACCTGCTAGATCTAACCAGGAAATCAGGGTGGGTTTTGATGTACTTATACCATACTTAATGAGCAAAGATTTTCTGCTCTTCATAATCCAACAGCTATAAACAAAAACTAATTTACCTAAATTACTCAAGTTCAAACAGCAGCAGTTATGTATACAGATATTACACTGATCACACATGCCATATGAGCCAGGAAATTCAAAGCTAAGGCTAATATTTCAAGCAGAAAATTATTCCTTGCAGGCCAGAAAATTGCAGGGAACTCGGGTCTGGACATGCTGCTGCCTTACACGACTCAGGATAAAACATTTTCATTTCCAGAGCACCTGCCAACCCAAGCAGGCTCCTGCACTCGGCAAGGACGAGCCCAGCTCGTGCCCCTCGGCAAACAACCAGCCTGGATTTCCTTCTGCTGCCTTGCCCACTTTTCCCACTCCTCCTCTCTACAAGGTTCAATTTCACTTTCATCCACACAGGAAAAATGAGAAAAGACTATCCCCACAAAAGCCTGCATGGCCCACACCACACCCCCACTCTGTGCTAGTGCTGGCAAAGCCACAAGCACATGAATGCATGATCTCAGCTAGGTGGGACTTTGAAACTTCTGGGATGTCTTTCCCAAATTGAATGGAGAAAGATTTATCTCACAGAGACCATAGAATGTTTTGGGTTGGAAGGTCTTCCTGGAGTCTTCTCCAGGCTGAACAAACCCAAGTCTCTCAGCTTGCCTTCATAGGTGAGGTTTTCCAGCCCTATGATCATTTTTGTGGTTTTCTCTGAACCTGCTCAAACAGGTCCAAATCTCTTCTGTGTTGGGGGCTCCAGAACTGGACAAAGTACTTCAGGTGGGGTCTCATGAGAGCAGAGTAGAGAGGGAGAATCACCTCCTTTGACCTGCTGACCACACTTCTTTTGATGCAGCCCAGGACACCATTGGCTTTCTGGGCTGCAAGTGAACATTGCTGGCTCATGTTGAGCTTCTCTTCAGCCAACACCCCCAAGCCCTTCTCCTCAGGGCTGTTCTCAATCCATTCTCTGCCCAGCCTGTATTTGCATTTAGGATTGCCCCAATCCAGGTACAAGACCTTGCACTTGGCCTTACTGAATTTCATGAGGTTGGCATGGGCCCACCTCTCAAGCCGGTCATAAATACAGATATTTCTACAAAATAAAAGCTAAAGTTGAGAGGTTTTGCATCAATGACTGCCCAGAGCACACTATCCTTCCCCTCACCTCTTCTGCCACCAGGGAATATTTGCAGCTTGCCAGACTATTTTGATCGGGTCATGGCTCTTACATTACTTGGCCACCAGGAGTTTGTGCAAGTGCTATGGAGGAACCCACTGATTAGCAATTACAGGAGCTTCACCATAAAACAAGCAAGTAAATCCAGCACCAGTATCATCCCAAGGAAGAGCCCAGACCACAAACTCTGCTTTACTGGGCAGAAGAAGCTCGGTGGAGAAGGATGCTCAGCTGTCATGCCCATGCTCAACACGAGAGGGCTCAGCCTTGCCACTGCCCACAGCTGGACACCAGCTCTCCTCACTTCCAGACACTGCAGATGCCCTCTGTCTGCCTGCTTTGCTTCACAATAGAGGTTACAGATCTCATATTTAGGAGCAATCATTGGATTTTTATGTGCTCCTGGCATCCCCTGATGGTGAAAAGGCCTTGCAGCCATACTGTCCACAGCTGGGTAAAGTGGCTTGGCTAGTACTGGTGTCAAGAGCAGCATTAACACACATCACTAATCGATTTTTGTTGGATGGTGGAAGGATGGGTGGTGTTTGGGTTGGACACATCCTTGAGGATCTCGGTGCCACCAAAGGCTCTTCAGAAGAGACCAGGCAAGTCATAGCTTCTGTGATCCAGTGTCCTCATTTAACTTTCTCACCTCCTGGAGGGAGGGGCAACTCCCTGACATTTGTAATGCCCTTCAGCGCTGGGACTGGCCATGGAAGTGCAAAATGTCACATGCAGACAGCAAGTTATACTCCATGAAATATATCTGGGCATTGATCTGTTAATCAGTTACAGAATCACAGAATCACACGGAACTACCAAGGCTGGAAAAGACCTTTAAGATCATCAAGTCCAGCCTATGACCTAACATCACCACACCATCTAGACTATGGCACTAAGTGCCACATCCAGCCTTTCCCTGAACACATCCAGGGATGGTGCCTCCACTTCCCTGGGAAGTCTATTCCAATGTCTAATCACCCTCTCCATGAAGAAGTGCTTCCTGATATCCAACCTAAACCTCCCTTGGAGCAGCAAGGGAGATTTACGATTCTTCTCACAGAGATAAACTAATCTGATTTCCACATTACTTAGGGAAAAAGGAGATATATACAGTGCTTGCAAAATAACAAATAGAAAATTAATTTCTTTAGGATTGAAAAAAAAGTGCTGACATGCACATCCACAATGCCACAGGAGTGGCTGACCAACCCCCACACCAGCAGGCCCAGGAAATTCACCATCTTCGCAAACCTGCTTCCAAGCATGAGAACAGCCCCATGCTCCATTTACTGGCAAAAACTGGGTTCTGACTGCAAAAAAAAGTCAGTGCAATCTTAACATGTGCTTTTATAAACATATTTCAAGGTGTGCCTTGACATGGAGCTCCAATACTGCATGCTCAAAACAACACTCTGTTGGGTTTGGCCACATTTTATGGAATCATGCGACCACCAAGCTGCATTTTTGCATGAAAGCAGTTAAAAGACTTGGCCAGCACAACCACCAGGCTGGCTTCCAAGTGTGGAAAACTGTATTGCCAGAAATCCAGCCAGAAATGCTGTTTTATCCACTCGAACCCAACATCCTCTTCCCAAAGGAAAGAAAAAAAAATATTTTTAAAACTACAGCCAAGCATTAACTGGAATGTGTCTTGCATGGAAAAGCCAGGGAAGTTTCTTAAGTCCAGCTCTCTACAATGGGAAATCAAGCTTCTGCACCAAGATCTGACCCACTGAAACCTTCAGAAACCAGGTGCAGAATCAGGCTGAACCCCAGGTGTCCCACGACCAGGGCAAGGTTTATGGGGACAACAGCCTTGGAAGCAGGGAGGCAAAAATGGAGGAGAAATTATTCACCCTTGGTGCAGAAGAAAGGTATGTGCATGTCAACCGGGTAAAAGGCAAAGAAGTCTCAGGACTCATGAGTTTACTGGGCTGGCATGGGTTTGAGTGGCATCATGGCCATACATGGAGATGTTCTGACACTGGGTGGAAGGGCTCTGATAAAACACTTGCAAGATTAGACAGTTTGACACCCATGTTTTTGACAAGATTCAAGAAAAGCTATCATAACTAAAGGATTTTGATACAATATTTACAAGAACATTGTGACTCAAATGAGGTTGCAAATACAGAAGTATCATAAGTGTAAATATGTCATTAACCAATGACATAAGTCCCGTAAATGTATTGTGAAATATGAACACACATCAGATAGTTTGGGTTATAAAAGCATGGCCAAGAACATTTTCTTGACTTTCAACTACCATGACATGTCTTACTGCTGTTGACCATCTTGTTTTGATTGTGCCAGAGACTGTAGTATGAACAAAATAGAAAAATATTGCCAATAAGCTTTTGTTTTGTAAGAATGTTTTTAAATTAAAATAATAAGCTATTTCCACCTCTTGATTCCTGCTTAAGTAAGCTTGTGATTTATGGTGATTTACATCACTGCTCCATCAAACCTAGTAGAAGTAACAAGCAATTAAGCCTAATCTAATCTTATTTTCAGGTGGCTGAGATCAGTGGATGGAGGCACCCTGTGGCTTGAGCTGTGGGGTCCATGAATCACCAGGGGTGCTGCTGCTGTGCCACACCATGCTGTGCCATGCCATGCCACTGGTGAGGCCATGCCACTGGTGAGGCCACGCTGGGCCAGCTCAATGGTGTCCTGCAGTAGCAATCAAAAAGCTAAAACCTAACTTCTATATTAAGACTAAAGTTTCGTGTGTTTTTTTTTCAGAAAACACAACAGGAACTACTAAAAAAGCCAACCAAAACATAACAATCTTTTGGCTGTTGGTTCTGTGGCTTGGGACAGAGGTATCAGACCTAAAGGTAATTTCCTGGAAATACAATAAGTTAGCAACATCAGCAGTAAAGGGAAGAAGTAATAAGCAAGATATAAAACATAGAACCATACAATGGTTTGGGTTGAAAGAGACCTTCAAGATCAATAGTTTCAAGCCCCCTACATGGGCAGGGATACCTCCCAGTAGACCAGGTTGTTCAAAGCCCCATCCAACCTGGCCCTGAACACTTCCAGGGAGGGGGCAGCCACAGCTTCTCTGGGCAACCTGTTCTAGTGTCTCACCACCCTCTTCATAAAACAAAAAACCCAAATACCATCTTGCACACTGTTCTTGACAACATATTTCATTACCCATTGAGTTGATCTAGTATTCAGACAGCTAGACCTCCTGAGGAGCAGACATGGTACCTACCATTCCTCTATAGCAGATTCAATCTGCATCCAGTATCACCACATCTCCACAGAGGACATGCACATCTTCCTAAAACAGCTACATACATTTGTGCTGGCTCTCTTAAAATAGCAAGAATCAAAGTCAAAACTGCAAAAGCCAAGACACTACAGCTGTACAAATTGCACACAGACTGTAGAAGCTGTAAAAAAAAAAAAAAAAAAGGAAAAAATCACATTCCTCAGAAGCATTTGGATGACAGCTTTTCACTGACAGGAGCTCAACCCCTAACTAGTACCTCATACATTCCACATTGCAGCCTGAAGAGCAGCAAAGAAACCTTCCCAAGACAATGTCTTGAGGGAGGCTTCTCCAGGAAGGAATACAAAATTATTAAAGCAATTATGTGTACAGCACATGTAACCCATCTTCAGTCATTTGCATCTGTGGGGCAGCATCTTCCTGGTGGCTCCAGAGGGAGGTTGGCATCCCCAGGCAAAACTTGCAGGCATGGTCCCTAATTCAAGAGCACAGCTTGCTACTCCAGAGCTGATTGTTCAGAGAAAAGTAGTTTTTTTTTATTTACATGAGGAAATAAAGAAGTTATCCTGTGTTTCAGTTTGAGGAACCCTTATCACAACCACATGTGCAACACCAGCCAGCCAGGTGGGAGCTGTGCATCACACCCCTGTGCCACCACAATAGCAACAGTGGCAATTTGCAACAGCATGGTGGTATTAGGAATGACTCTGCCTCTGTTATGCATTTTAAAGGAAGGTTTCTCCTCCAGAAATGATAGCTTTTTCGAACATGAAGTGATGGAGGAATAAAACAGAGCTAAGTGTTACAGGCTCCTGTTAGGGTGGCAGAGGCAATGCAATAGCATTGGCTAATTCCTCACAGGGAAGGAGATGAAGATGCTGGAGAAGATGAAGGCAGCTTGAGGAAGCTCATCTCCCAGCTTCCCCTCTCCCTCCAAAGACAAGCTTGAAATCCCAAACCAGGGGGTTCTCTCTGCCACCCCACAAGTTTGGGGTGGTGGGTCTAGGCTACTCCTAGGCTGATTATTGCCCCAGTGCTCCCCAATTCACCACCTCCTCTTCTTTCCAGATGGGAAGCACATTTTATCTTTAACATCACACATACTCGTGCACCCAAACATATATTCTTCTGCTTCTTAAAATAACTGCACCACCAGTGCAAGTGTTGTCCCCTCTTAAGAAGTTTTCCCCTCTAAATGGAAACCCCTCAGCAGCTGAACTGATATGGAATATTCTTTGCATTTCTGTAAACAAATATTTCAGTACAGTTTTAACTACAAGTATCTGCCAGAGAAGCAGATGTTCAATGAAAACAAATCGTTCAGAGGAGGAAGAAAGTGGAAATAATAGAGACTTGGATATAACTTCAGGGCTGGTTTCAGCTAATGTAAGCTCTGCTGCCCCCAAAGGGAAGGCTCTGAGCCCTGCCTGCAACAGGCACCCTGCCAGTTGCAGGAGGGAACCAATCCGGATGGGAAAAAAATCTGGGAGTGGGACAGCAGATTTAGATTTTACAACCCTGGTCCCATTATTTCATTTTTGTAAAAAAGTATCTTTACTTTAACTAGTACCTCTATGATGATCATTTCATATCATGGCTCCTCAGTAAGATTCTTATAAGGATCATAGAATCATAGAATGGTTAAGGTTAGAAGGGACCTTAAAGATCATCAGGATCCAACCTCCCTGCTATGAGCAGGGACACCTCACACTAGACCAGGTTGCACAAAGCCTCATCCAACCTGACCTTGAACACCTCCAGGGAGGAGGCTTCCACAGCCTCCCTGGGCAACCTATTCCAGCACCTTTCTACCCTCATGGTGAAGAATTTCTTCCTGATGTCTAACCTAAATCTCCCCTCTTTCATTTTAAAACCATTACTCCTTGTCCCATCGCTATCTTCTCTGGTGAAAAGCCCCTCCCCAGCTTTCCTGTAGGTCTTTCAGGTACTGGAAGATGCTATAAGGTCTCCTAGGAGCCTTCTCTTCTCCAGGCTGAACAGCCCCAACTCCGTCAACCTGTCTTCATAGGAGAGGATACCACAGCTCTCTTTAGAAAGTAAGGAACAATATTCATGTTCTGGTCAAATTTTAGCTCACACACTAACACATGGCCTGTTTCAGTTCCCCTTCTAGTTTCAGGTGGTTACAGCAATTTAATTTGTCCTAAACCATTGCAAAAGTACAGTTACTCATCTAGGGCAGCTATCTGCTGTTAAAACCTCATTTCAGCTTTGGGACAGCTGCAATTCAAGAGGCTGCTTAGGTTAAATTTGACACTAAAAGAAATCCCAAAAAGCAAAAGCACATCTATTAGTGGAAGCTTTCTACTCTAGGTTTCCTGCCACTGCAGGGACATTACTCAAATAGCTTACCTAAAAGCCTAAAATCTGAAAAAATAATTTCAAAATGTGTTCTAGGAACAGTGTATTTGAGATTTATCTTTTAGAGCTGGTGCAGCAAGTGATACTCAAGGACTAAAGCAGGCAGGACCTTCACAAAACCAAGTGTTGTATGTGCAAGCACACGGGCTCACATATGAAAGACCACATTGGTTACAGAAGCTCTCTAGTCCAGATAAATCATGTCTTCACCCCTGCACACCTCTATTCCCAGCTCAGCTACTCCCCATTTCCAGCCACACAGGTTAATCAATTATTGCTGAGACTTGCAGATGGAGATTTGCATTTGGAGAGAAGCTGAAGGCACAATTGCAGCTTCTGCAGCACCAATATTCACTCTTGATGTTGTCAACATTCAACAACCCGATGACACAGCCCAAGATCTCCCAAAGCATGGTACTTTTGCTCAAAAGATATGTTCCCATCACAAATATGATTTCTCAGAGCTTTTTCCAATATAGACATCACTGCATTACATATAACTCCACATAAAAACAGAGAGATTGTCCTCTACTATCACTCGTGTCCTGGCAGCAGCCTACTGACTTTTTGACCTCTTTGAGACTCACTAAGAAGCAGAAAGTTATTTCTTTTTGCTTACTTAAGGCAAACAGCAGCCAGTCCTACATAGGCACGGATGCCAACATGATGTGTGCAGTCAGGGACCTTTACCCTCACAGCTGCATGATCATGAGGACACAATTTGGCACATCAGCACCATTTTCTTGACCATTTATTTTTATTCCTTAGCAACAGAGCAGCTCTTGAGGTTCGGTTTTGGGTTGTTGGGTATTTTTTGTTTGGTTGTTTTTTGTTGTTTGGGGGTTTTTTTGTGTTGAATCTGTATTTGGCACTCTGGGGAAATTCCTGAGCATCAGATAACAATTTTTAAAAGAGAGGATAAATGCTGGCACTTGAGCTTTGCTGACAGTAACACCACCCCCAGGCTTTCAGTTAGTGTGAAGTGCTCAGACCTTGGAGCCAATGGGAGACTTCACATGGACCAGGCATCAAGAGTCACATCCATCACATTTTCTGGCTTTACAAAACCTTGCCCTGGCATAAGGATAAGGGAAGATTTATTGGCTCATAAAGTCTCTAAGCCATTTGTGTCACGTGTAAACCAACATCTCCAAGGCTCAAGGCTCTGAACCTCATCACTGTTCAGCAGCACTCACAGGTCCCACGACAGGTTTTGTCCTGTGGGACCTAGGACCCTGCAGTAACAGCACTGCCTCAAAGAGCAAAGAGACTTCAGCACAATACAGCAATTCTGAGCTGAGACACTGTTCTTACCATGAATCATGGAAATATCAATATCCCCCAGCTCCCTACAGCTCCTGAGCAAACATGCAAATTAAATCTTGCCTAATCTACATGAGAAGAACAAATAACACCTGGTATTTCCCAACTCTGTTAGCAACATAGCCTTAAAAAAAAAAAGATTTAATCATAGGAAGGACAGAGGAATCACATGGCTCGGCAGTTTCACTGGTTGTCATGGCAAATGAAAATCCCTGACTCTCCGACTTCTGCATTTTAGAGCACACAACAAAAATGCCCTTTTTTATGACTAGAAAGGAATGTTTTCCTAATAGTCGCTTGTGAACCCACTGCACACTATATATAAACAGCTGCTCCTTCCCAGGAAAAATGTTTGCTGTTTCTTGCTGAGAAGCTCTCGGGGATCCAGGCAATTCATCCCCAGCAGACACCCAGGCGCGGGTAATGAGAATCATGTGCTTTTAGATGTGGTGACTTCTTGCCTGCCAAAGGGAGCCTGAACATGGAGTCTCAGCTCCGTGACAGCTCCACCACCAGCCCCCGAAGGGAGCTGCTGGCACCGCGCTGCCAGGGAACCCGGCAGCAGCACATGTTCCCTCCCTTGCTCCCAAACTCAGCACCTCCACAGCATTTCTTGCTATGTGTCCAACAATGGGAGTTTCTTCACACGTGCTCAAAGCAAGGCAAAACGATGGGGATTTTTTGTGAGTTTTAATTTGCCAAACGGGTAGTAAAGGCACTCCAGTGTTTGCTGCACACATGTAACCCAAAGTGCCTCACACCCTGTCTGAACCACCAGCACCACACACATTCCAGTATAGTAGATTTTCTGAATATAGGCAGGAGGTAATTTGGCTATAACTTCACAAGCAGGTCTCCAGAGAACCTGCTCCTTCCAGCCAGGCTGCCTCTTGTTTTTGGCTGCACACTGAAAATCTGGAAAGTAGAGGATACCCAAGCAGGAGATTCATATCACTCATTTCACCACCAGGTCTTATTTGGTTGGTTTTGTCTCCAGCCCTTCCCTTCCTGCAATTTTCTCTCTTCACTCCCAGGCTCCAATGCAAGGCCTTTTGTTTAGAAGGAACACCAAGACCCTAAGGAATAATGTTTATTATATGATGTTGTAAGCGATGCTCCTCTGTGTTTTTTTTTTTCTGCCACCTCCCTCCATTGTGATTGCACAGGGGGAACAGAAGTTGCACAACTTCACACGTGTGGCTGGCTGGAAAGCAGCCCCTTCTCTAATGAAATCCACAAGCTCCTTCCCTAATATTCCCCAAAAAGCAGCTGTGTATGAAGCTGCACCATCGCATTCCAATGCTGGCTGCGTATGTATGCTGAGGTCCATGTCCTACCAAAGTGGCCCCAGCTCCATCCACAAAACCGAGGCACAATCAGGGATTCCCAGGCAAACGAGCTAAAGGCAACAGGATATAACAAGGATAATTAGTTTGGATCCTTTATCTTTTAGATATGAGGCAGAAGGAAGGAGATTCATCATTGTCCTCCTCCCTGGCCGGGCTGTGCCTGCAGGACTGCGAGCGAGACACCTTCTCATTTACAGCCTGCACATACCAAAAGGAGGTCACTTTGTACAGAGCATGAGATAAATAGATTGCCACAATAACTTTTCAGCTTGTACACTGTGAATTGTGCCACAAGCCTCATAAATTAACCCCTATCCACACTACAGAGCTGAAACGTTGCGGCTGCTGAAGTTACTAGGAATGCAATCACAGCCCAAGGAACAAGAGAACTCAGCTCTTTTACCCAGGCAATACGCCAAAACCACAGAAAACAGGATCTTTCCATGCAGGCCTACAGCCAGAATACCCCTTGGCATGCCAGTCCCACAGCATCCCTTCCCTGTAAGGGCTGCTGGCTTCCATTATTCAGTCCTCCAGTGGTTCAGGGTCCATAACAATCCAGAAATGCTCCTCTGCACATGGGTGGATGCAGAGAGGGCTGTGCAAGGCAGAAACCACAGGCCAAAGAGGAATTAGAAGGCAGGCTGAGACAGAAAAAGGAAAACAGAAATAAAACCAAAACCAAGCAAGAATAATTCTCTTTAAGGTATTACACCAGAGTGGGCTGACACTGTTGGACATCCCAGTTTTACTCCTTCAAGCTGAAGAGATGTGACAGAACAAATGTTTTTCATCCTGACTAGGAGACTTTGTCCTGAGATTACTGCCAGCTGGCTACACTCAGGTGCTCAAGATCTTGACACACAAGTAAGTGTTTCAGTCACAAAAAAGACTGCATTAGCAGCTTCTTACATACATACATACTTTGACATTTTTCTTTAGGATACAGTTTATCAAAGGAGGTGGTGTGAGGCAGACAGACTGTGCTTATTAGGGGTAAGGAACATCTCACATTTGTTCATTTCTTGCACTTCCCCAGTTTTAGACAGACCTATTTGGACTGCCACCATTTGTTCTGGAACAAAATGGGCAGTCTATCCAAAAACACTAATTGTAATTCAAAACTCAACATAAGGCATTTTCATCTAGTAAAATACAGAACTCCCTCTTCATGGTTCAGTTTGCCATCTACTCCACCAAATGCAAGCACAGCCTTGCTGCCCCCCAGCACAGCACGTTCCCATCAAGTACAACACAATGCACAAACACCAGCTCCTATTGCACAGCAAATTGTCATTAGCTATAACCAGATTTCATGTCTAAAGGAGCCCATTGAAAGCAAAGAAAGGGCTTCTAAAATTCTGTATTTATTTCTAGTCCATGCTGTATGTACTTCTATACTACATGCAACTGAAATTGGATATCCAGGACTGCAACACAAATCAGAGAAAAAAACACTTTATGGGGCATACTTATCCTCTCAGCAGGAAAAAACGTAAAGACCAAGACTAGAAGTCACAACATGACTTTTTTGGCTCTGCTGACAACTGTCTGCAGGACAGGTCCTACATGGCACTTCAGATTTTATTCTTCCCTATGTGACAGTTCCTATATGCACAGCAAAACCAGACCCACCCATCCTGCACAGCTCAGTGCAAGGAACTTTAGCAGAAGCATTAATCTTAAATGGATCTGGGAATCCGAATTCAAACACTGAGCACAGAAAAGGTCTGAGTGCAGCTCCCAGGGCCAGCCTGAACAACAGCCACTGCAGCCCAGCTAACACACCCTCCTATAATAAAAGGGATGTTTCTAAGTCACAAATAGGCTTTTGCTTCATTGACTTGGGTTGTTTTGTGCTTTTAACAATCAGGGAAAATTAGGTGCTAAGTGTCAAGTATCCCATCTGTGGTGCAATACAAGGGGACAGCTTTGAGCACTGTTTTGGCATTGAAACATGGACTGGCTCCTAGCAAAGACAAGTGCTCCACATCTTTGTGGTCTTTGGAGTGAAGAACTTCACCTCCAGTGGAGAACTCCCAAGTTTCACTGTGGGCTTGTTAATCCACTGCTTGGTTCATGGCTCTGTTTCCGCTGCTCTGCAGTAGCCTCACATACTGCCTGGGGTGATAGCTGGCAGCTCCAAGTTCTCACTTAAATCTCTTTGAGTTTCTTTTCTTGGCAACCCCTCTCCCATGAAACTGGGTAACTGAGTGAGACTCGAGACTCCCCAGGTACAATTCAAGCGTTGCAGACAACAAGAATCGCATAGAAAACACCATGTTTGCATTTCTTTTTATATTTATTACACTTAAACAGTCATTGAAGACAGTGTGTGCCTTTTGGAGCCAGAATGTGTCTGCCCCAAAGCCAGCAAAATAAGGTCCAAGCATGGTTACAAACCTCATCTCCTTCACCCTTAACACAAATGTAATATTTGGACAGACCCAAATCCTGGTTGTAATGAGCACATCGGGATCAGGAAGCCAATATTAAAAAGATAACATTGTATTGAGTTAAATTATTCATTTCATTATGCCATTACAACAAACAATTACTCAAACACGAAAAAACCTCAAACATCAGCTGGATTATTAAAGAGCACAAGAGGAGCATTACAGATCCCATGTGTGTGGCTTCTCTGCTTCATCCACTTCTCAGAATGTTCTTCTCACTTTTGTTATTTGCTACTTGCTGGTACCTAAGTGTGCATGATACAAGTTTTCTTCATACTAGGCTGTACAAAAGGTTGCATGAACTCCAATCTAACTACAAGTTCTGCTTTAAGAAACTATATTGCAGTTTTTGGCCTATCATGATGTAAAAGGCCTGTGGCATTTTTAAAAGCTCAAAAAAACTCAAAAGCTTCACTCAACATGCAACTGTTGCATGGAGGGAATGCCCAAGGACACTTTCCACCACGTGCATGCCCACATGCACATCCTTTAGATTTCAAAGGGAGAGGAAGTTGTGCACAAACAGTATGTACATTTTCCCCCTTTTCTCATAATGAAAATTAACTTCAAATCTGTACTGTGATAACATCTAAATCCAAGCCAGGCTGATGGTCTCACTGTACTCAGTACTATGCAGAAATCACTTAATAAGCATTATTTTCCATTTTGAAAGCACACTCAGTACAGACAGGCAAGATGGGAGAAAGCAACAAAGTGATTTGCCCAAGGTCTGGTATTTGGGAGTAGCCCAATGTAACCAGACCTAAGCCTCATGCTCCCTTCCTTGGACTAGTTTACCTCTCCAGCCTCCTTCGCCCCCACCACCCCCAACTCTGTTTTGCTTTTCTCTACTATCCATGATCTCTCTCCTTTTCATTCTGCAGTTTTGATACCCACTTCCAGTGCCCTGGTATCATGCTCTCTACAGGCAGTTTTGTCTTCGTCTGCCAAGAAAAGTGTAAGAGGGCTGGTACTTTTCTCTGGGAACTATTTCTGGGCTGTATTCAGGAAGTTCTCTTTTGAAATTAATAAATCTTGTATAGAAGTTACAGCTACCAAAATAGAAAAGATCATTCTTTCTGCTAGTTTCTTCCCCTACCCACTCCAAAGTGCTGGAAGACAGGTTGTCTGTGATGCTGCAGCTTTCCCTTGAGGGTCTTCACAGTTTCTCCATGCAGACAGCCCACATCCCAACATTCTGCAACTGCCCAGATTCTCCTCTATCTACTAAAACTAATAAATAATCCTCAGACTCCAGCAGAAATACCTTCTATCCTAATTTATGCAGGCAGCAATTGAACTAGTAAAGCTGCAAATGGCAAGAAAATACTACTTATCCTTGTGCTGCAGGTTGGAAGATGCCTGGACAGCAAAAGCAGCTCTGAAGCTCCAGGAACTGATGACAATTATCTAGGAAGTTTTTCAGCTCAAAATGGGTATCATCCACCTCTTCTTAAACCATGTCCTTCCTTTGCTTCAGAGAACAACCCTTCCCTCCCCAACCAAAGCCTCACCAGCTAGCAGCTTCACCATTGGCACAGGTTATTTCTGTGAAGAACTGACTTAACCTCTGTTGGCAACAGAGCTCTTTCCTGCAGAAGTACATCAGTGAAGCCCTATTAAAAACAAAAACAAAACCAAGAAACAAAGTCCCTTCAGGGTTACTCCAACCCAGCATTCCATCACATCTCAGTTATTACGATTGTCCCTCTCTGGCCTTGAGAGATCTCATTTTCGATCACTGGCACTCCCATTTAAAAAAAAAACAAAACTCTTAAGGGACAATTTTCCCAATTTTCCTCATTTGCATCTTCAGAGTTTCCCATTGTTCTGCCTTCCATGGCTCCTCAACTCCCCATTATTACTTTTCACATTTATTTTACAGGCTAGCCTGCATCCCACTAATTACCCCCAACACAAGAGCAGCAATGTCAACCATGCTCTCTCTCATGCATGGTCACATCTCCCTGCTAACACCCACCAGCTGTCTCCTGCTCAAAACTCTCCTGTAACCTGGCCTTCCCTGCCTGTTTGTGGTCATGACCTGTTGTCACCCACCAGAAAGGACTGAGATCTGCCAGCTGGAAACGGTGTTTTGGGTTGGCACAGTTATTCAGGACACAACCATGGGCCACAGGATGCTGCAGCAAGCAATGCAGAATGCACAGCAGCGAGAGGTAGAAGATCCTGCTTGATGGATCAACCTTAAAGCAGCAAGTCTCCCCTCTTGAGGCTTATCCAACTGCCCCCTAAGTGGAAATATCAGGTTGTTACTATTCCCATGCCACTCATTTTCCTCCAGGTCTAACCCACGGAGAACATCAATCCCTCCCAGCCCCATCAGGCTGAGATGGTGATGGTGAGTTGAAAGCACCTGGCTCAGGCTTCTTGCAAACAGCAGGAGAGCAGGGAATTACAAGGAAGGATTTGAAGTGTCATGAGATGTATTTTCGCTATTTAGAGGGATTTCTGTGACTGTTCAGAGGGAGGCCTTCCCACACAAAAGCAGAAGTGTGATGGAAGGGACCTTTACTTTCCCAGGAACAGCCAAAATAGCCATGATGACAAAATAGCCTTGCAAGAGGACAAACGACCTCAACCACAAACTGAGGCACACTGGGAACTACTTCAGGGTTAGGATGAAATGACAGATGTTCCTTTTTAAAAAAACAGAAGTTGGAGAGTAAAATGTCAGAGCCTTGGACAAAACCCTCCAATGCTGAACAAGCTTCACAGAACAGCCTGTACATCAGTCCTTCAGCTCCTGAGAACAGCCCACGCTCCCAGCACGTGAGAAATCCAGCTTGTTTCAGTGGACAACTTTTCCCAATGTATCTCTGTGTGTCACAACATGTATTAAGATTCAATTAGTATATTCTCCCTTTAAAAAGAGCACACAGATTACAAGCCCTCTATTCCTAGGAGGAGATGGGTGCTGATGACAGGAAGGCGTTCTCCATAACAATTCTCTTCCTAAAACATACCAATTGCCTTGTCCATTTGAAAGGCACATTTGCAATATCAGAAGAAAAGAAGACTCTTATTATTAGCAAAATCTGAACCACTAGCTATCAAAGTTGTTTGCATACTGGACACTTTTCTGCATAGCACTGCTTCATTCCCAAAGAGCCATTTACATGCAAATGAAAAATTCACACTCCTCCTTGGCACAGTCCTACTGAAGAAGGTACAAAAAGTCGTAAGTGAAGGTAATGAAAGGATAAAAACAAGACAGGTTTGTTACACATGTCATAGTAATGCTTGCAAATCAGCCTCTCCTCTATTTACCACTGTATTTCTAGGAGGAATTGACTTCAGCAATATGGATGAACGGGATCCTAAAACTGAAAAATGTCCTGGATTAAAGATTAATGCAGTCATTGACTGCTATCAATATACATATTTAATGGAGGGTGGGGCCTACAGAAGTATAGAAATTATGGGGTTTTAAATGTCTATAAAGACCAGAATCCTGGACACAGAGGCTTTAAATAGTTGTATTGCTATGTCCAGCATACAACATACCAAAAATACAAATTCACCCACCAGGCTATAATTATACTTTGTGCCTTGTTTTTATTGTAAAGATTGGTGTAAGTATACAGCCAGGCAGGAAGCCAAACCTCAAACTGTGCTCTATTGACTGCTGAGGTCTCCATTAGCCCAGGGTGCTCCAAACAAATACTGGTTTGCCCAGACCAAGCCTAAAGATGATAGAATGCAACCTCTTCTCCACACCATGCAAGCTTTGGATGAGTACTGCCAAACAAGTATCTGAATTCAACAAGGTCCTCTCTCCTTAAAGCATTACACACACTTAAACCCTATTTTCTAAGGAAAACAAGCTTTTGCAATCATCTGGCCAGCCAACAGGCTCAAAAGTTATAGAATCATAGAATAGTTTGGGTTGGAAGGGACCTTAAAGATCATCCAGTTACAACCCTCCCGCCACAGGCAGGGACATCTCCCACTAGACCAGGTTGCTCAAAGTGCTATCTTACCTGGCCTTGAACACCTTTAGGGTTAATGGGAGTTCAGTCTGAGACTATAGTTATCTGGGTTATACTTCAAAGCCTTTTGGATGTACAGAGCAAACACCAAGTGACTGTGCCTTTTGCCTCCGTAAGAGGACATTACACAAACAGTCCTACCAGGCTGAGAAACCACTGAAATCCCATTTTTGTAGCACAGTAGTTGAAGGAAGACATCCAAAACCACATATGTTCTGCAAGAACAGACCCCCTGAGAGCAAGTAGGGCTCTTTCTGCTCAACTGGGGACTGCAACAAAAATGCCCCGTTTCACTTGAGGGTCACTTGATCTCTAGGAATCGCTGACCACGTCAAAGCTAAAAATCGCACTTCAGGTAGTGTCATCTTGTCTTCCTATTTCCCTGCCTGTGTCGCCTCCACCACTTGCAATATTACTTCTCTTTTTTTGCTGTCCTCTCACACATGGCTGCCAGCTGCAACATCCATCACGCAGCACCTCGCTGATAGCTGGTGGCTGCTGAGGCAATATTTACACTCTGGTTTGCATTACAGTTTATAAAATTCTTTGGCGCTCTTCCAAAGGAAAAGCCCCACATAAATTGAAGTTATTATTGTAATCTACAGGCAAAGCCCAGTCAAGAATTTGCTAGTGCTCACTGTGGAGGCTGCGGATGTTTGAAATACTGATCAAGGTGCAGCAGTGAGGCTGAGCAATAAACTTCATTAACATTGCCTGTAACGCTTTTCTTCTGCAGCATACAATAAATCACTGATGAATATTCAAGGCATCCCTCTGAAGTTATCACTATTTTACAGATGGAGGCAACCAAGAGACAAAGTTTAGAAGTGACTTGCCTATAAACACAAAACAGACGCAGAATGCCATTGTCTTGCATTCAAAGTCCAAAATATGTCTTTCTAGATGAAATTATGAATTATATCGCTTTATCTGCAGTGAAATTAAGCAGACTGTCATTCCCCAAAATCACTAATGGCTATTCCCCCCTCCCCCAGGTTAAAGCATTGGTTACTCATGTTGCAGTAACACCTACAGATTGCAGAGAACTGCAGATTCTCACCATCCAAAGTAAGGACTAACAAACAGAAGCACTATCCCAAAGACCTTGTAATGGATAATAAAATCCAATCTATACATAAATACAGGAACAAAGAGATGAATGACTCAAAACTGCATCAGAGGCTGAACTGGGAATGGACCAGTCCTCCAGAGTGTCAAACACCCATAACTACATTAATTAACTAAGCATCACCCAACTTTGCCCAGGAGATAATTTTAAAGCCTTCTTCTGTATCGCCAAGAACTGGTGTCACCAAGAAAAATGAGGAACATTGTGAAAGACGTGTTAACAAGATGGAAAGAATTTGTCTGTAGTTTCACACATTTTCCAGGAAGGAGTCTGACACTGAAGTGGGATGGCCTGGTTACTAATGGCTCCTCTCCGAATTGATGCAACACGTTCGCTGCTGTGCTGACTGACAGCTGCAGTAAACAAACAACACTTCATGCCAGGTTCTTCTTCCCTGTGGTGACAGCTTTCGTAAAACTGCAGCACTTAATGAGACACTTTATTTAATATTTATTTCACAATCAACCTCCTTTATTCTAACAGAATTAGCCTCAGCCCACAACGAATGTTGTCCTTGGTTATTTCGTTGTGCAAGTCAATACTCTATTTTGATTTCTTCAGTTCTGAATTTCTAACCAGAGGGATTTGTTTTAAATATACTTTTATTATTAAGTACCAGCTAGCCACCTGCATGGCTGCAAAGTGAATCTGCCTGGAGACACCATCCCAAAAAGAAACTAACCTAGCAAAAAAAAAAAAAGAATAATTTTAAGGTTGGCTTCAACCAAGCAGCTTCCCAATTCAGAGGCACAACGGGTTAGAGACAACACTGATGTAAACGAGATGGCCATTGACAAAAGATTGAAGGTTTATGATGAGTAAGGTGAAGTTACTAATGATGGAAGCACAGATGCCTCTGGCCATGCAGCAGCTTGAGGAGCTTTAAAAATTCCCCATACTACATCCACATCTGCAGTAGAAATTTCATGAATGGTCCATAATAACCATGTATAAAGTCACAGGACAGGGGAATCTCAAGCATCTGCAGCACGGGGATGGCTAACGTGACTCAGCAGACACTTCTCACAGGCATTTGAAGACAAATGTGCTTCCTGGTGACATACAGGTACCTGCACAGCTAAGTACAAGTGCACCAAGACAGTTTTCCTGCTGAGCTGTGGCAACAGAACTGCTACTCTAAACTAAACTAAAAAGGAAAGAAAGGTTTCCTAGTAGAAGGAAACTCCCTACATTAACAAAAGCAGCTTCCAGAGTTTACAAACAATGAGAAGTACCTCAGGATCATGATATGGATATATTTAAGTTTGCTTGCCAGTTTTGGGGAGAGGCAAAAGAGCCTTCAGAATTTGGGGTTACCAACTGCTAAAAAGACACAGTTTGTTTCTGCATCAAACACAGATGACATCCCTGCAAGAGATGGTCAGTGCATGGCAACACCCAACTGCAGGTCACAAGAGGAAACCTCATTCCTACAGACACCACACAGCAGTTTCCAACCTCATGCCTCCTTCTCCTAAATAGGTCAAACAGAAATCAATTATCTCCAAGTTAAGAACTCAACTTTAGGGTTTGTCTGCCTACTGAAATGACAGAGTTAACAGAAACCTGGGTTTATTTGGGAGTTCTATGCACACACACACATCCATCTATCTGAGCAAAACACTACTACCATATTTTAGAAATGTGAATACTGCTGGCTTGAAGAAAATGGGCACAGTTCCCTTTTTAGAAGGAACAAATTGTTCAGAACAAGGACAAATGCAAAAGAGAAATCAGGCACCGAATTTGCTCCTGATGTTTCAAGCTCCTGGTACATGCAGCTCAGATACGAATTTTTTTTGCTATTAGACCCAACATTGTTTAAGAATCACCCCCTAACTGTCTAATGGTCTCGAGAGCAAATATTTACAGTGGGGATTTTTACATTATCAAATATGTAAGAAATCAGAGGGTGCCATGGTCTTCCATTGGCTACAGACAGGAGGCAGCTACTGCCCGTAGGGCCAAAGTAATTTTGATGGTGCAGATTTTCTCTTCACTTGAATGGATTTTAGATAGAAAATGTGGCATTAACTGCAAACTATGTTAAAAATGATCCCTTTAGAGTAAAAGCACATTTCTGTAGTTATGCCACAAAAACAGGGATTACAAAGAACAGGAGTAGAGCCCAAACCCACCACCACACAGATTGAACTTGCAGCTACATCTCCGCTCAGGAGATGGATGTGGAATCTGACACTGGAACCAGCCATTCCAGGGTCCTCAGCAGCCCAGAAAAGTACAGAAATCCCAAATCTGCCCTTACACTCATGTGAAAGCTACAGATTATTCCAGTCTTCACTGGGATTTAATTAAAACTCCCTACTGCAGGTTTATCCAAGGTAATACCTTTTCACCGCAGGTCACGATGCACCAGGAACTTCAGGGGAGATAGAAGAATAAAAAGGCTAATGTTATTTCTCTTTAATCTTTTTCCCAAAACACAAAAAACAACTGATAACCCACAGTGATTGCAGGCTGCCCGATTTTCACCTCCAAATATTACTCAGAATGGAATAATCTGATGTCTCCAGAGGACTAATGGGGATACCAACCAAGTCAGGAAAGCTTTTTTTCAACCCTACATTTGTATTTCAGGTGTTTGAGTTAATAGCTAAAAAGCAAGAACAAACAAAAAAGGATTTTTTTTTTTTTGAAGTGGAAGTCTCCTCTCTCAGTTAGTCAAGTTCAGTAGCCATTATAGTGAGGCTTGAAACTTCCGTGTTGGAGAAGATGAAACTTAAAACTCCCTCCTGCCATCAGAAAGCAACAGGAAAACAAGACCACACAGCATGGAGACCCCTTAGGGGATTTCTTGAGGTCAATAACAAGAATTCAGGTTGTCTAAGAAATAAATTTTTGTATATAAATTTGTCTTACTATGCTTTTAAGAAAATATGTTATTTTAAGTAAATATTCCCATGCTGCAGCCCCAACTGTCATGAAAACACCATGCGTTGGACCCTGGAAGGATAAGAGGTGGCACCATGGAGAAAGTCTCACTAATTAGACATGAAGCTGGCTTCCTGTAAAAACTTGTTAGATAAAAAGCCTCGACTGATCTATTTTCCATTACTTTGAGTTCAGGCAATGAAATTTGTATCACAGAGAAGTGCTAATGATTATTTTTCAAGTCAGCTTTTCATTACTGAAAGCATTCTTTGCAACACAGCAAATCCAAAATCTGGGAGGTTTAGAAATATGATTTATTTTCTAACCCTGGCAACCTCTTTCACCATTTCTTTGATCACCTGTAAATCTACAAGTTGGCATTCACCTCTCAGCTCAAAGTGTTGATCTTGGAATCTGCAACGTGAACATGGATTGGGGTTTTTTCTGGATCTCCCCCATTTTCATATCCATGGATGAATGAATATTTGGAGCAAAATAGTGATCATTGGAAAGACAGGAGGGCTTGACTAGTTCCCGTGCCTTAAGTTCCACCTACCACAGGGGAGAGCATAGGTGGGATGGTTTATCAATCAGATACACATTCTTCTTTCCATCCAACACCTTCAGTAACCTGTTCCCTACTGGTTGTCTTCAGATTACAGTCTCCATTTAGACCCATCCACAGCATTCCACTGGGACTCATTTTTATCCAAGCTCCAAAAGGTTATTGCTGAACATCACTAGACAGAAGAGAAGCAGAGGGGGAAGGGAAGGTGGGGAGGTTGCACTGGAGCAAGGGGAGACTTAAGAAGATGGAAAATAAGCACAAAGAAGGTGGATGGGAACAAGCATGTCAGCAGTTCCCCTCAAGCTGGTACTGTACCACTTAGTTGGAGGGCAACAAAGCTGGTGAAAGGGCTGGAAGAAACGTCCTGTGAGGAGCAGCTGAGGACTTGGGGCTTGTTTAGTTTGGAGAACAGGAGGCTGAGGGGTGACATCATTGCTTTCTGCAGCTTCCTGAGGAGGTGGAGAGGGAGGTGCTGAGCTCTTCTTCCTGGTATCCAGTGACAGGAGGCATGGTTCAAAGCTGCACCAGGAGAGGTTTAGACTGGACATCAGGAAGCATTTATTTACTGAGAGGGTGGTCAAACCCTGGAACAGGCTTCCCAGAGGGGTGGAAGATGTCCCCAGCCTGTCAGTGGTTAAAAGGAATTTGAACAATGCCTTCACAGAATCACAGAATGTTAGGGGTTGGAAGGGACCTTGAAAGATCATCCAGTCCAACCCCCTGCCAGAGCAGGATCCCCTAGAGTAACTCCCACAGGAACACATCCAGGTGGGTTTTGAATGTCTTGAGGTATGGAAAACAACATGCTTTAAGTTTTGGTCAGCCCTGAAGTGGTCAGGCACTTGAACTAGATGACCACTGTAAGCCCCTTCCAACTGCAATATTTTATTCTAACCACTTGATTACTCTGGAGAAGGACCCCATACTTCCACAGCCAGGTAAGGGAGTAATCCCTCCTGCCAAAGCAATAAAAGCTCCTTTCTTTTTGGATGTGAGGGGCTCAGTCCAAAACACTCTAGAAAGCACATGCAACTGATTCCTACTGCAGGATATGAGAGTCTTGTATGGAATCAGATGCATTTCTTCACTGTTCCAAACAAACTGACTTTCAAGGCTCAGCACTAACCTATAGGAATAGTTCCATGGCAATTGCCTTTTACACACAGTAGGCTGGATTTACCTCAAGAAATGCTCCCACTTTAAATGCACACATGCAGTCCTTTGAGTAACTGACTTAGTGCTTAATAAAAAAAAAGTAGAGCTTAGTTTTTGGTAACTTCATTACAGGCAAACAGCAGCACAGCACAGCAGTGGGTTGGGCTACTGGGACTCTGCATTATGTTCCTCTCTCTGTGGAGAGCATCTTTAGCAGGACAGATTTATCCAAGCACTGCTTGAGTTCTGTACACTTTGGCATCTCTTAACACCTTTTTTTTCCCCCCTTTTAAACTCACCCTACAGGATACAGTCTTTTGAGAAACCATGTGCAAGCTCATCTTTTTTCATGCTAGCACAGCCTTTCCTCTCCTCCCTCTTCTCTCCCTTCCCTTTCCCATTACTCTCTTCAAGCTCTAAAAGAAAACACTATTCAGATACTTGGAAGTTACAGTTAACTTTTAGTTCCCTAGTACCCAAAAGAAAGCATTTCTGCTAAAAGGAAAGAAAATAAACAAGGTATCCTGTGAGCTTTAAAAGGACAGCAGCAGATTTCCATGAGGTTCTATCTGCATCGAGCAACGCAAGACTTTACCGAAGGTTTTCTCCTCTGTACAGGTATTCCCTAAATATCTCAGGGAGCAAATAGCTAGGTTAATTTACACGTGGTTGAAGTTTTCCCTTAAGTATATTCAGGAGCAGTGCAGAGGGAAGCAGTGGAGCAAGAGCAGTAACTCCAGGCAAGGCGAGATGACAAATAGCAATTAAGTGCCAAGCTGTTGGCACCCTAAATATCTATCCCCAGAACAATGCAACAAAGCTCTCTAATGATTTCTCTCTGCACAGGGTGAAATAAAATGACATTATAACACAAATCTCACTAATACCTTATGCAGGGTCAATGTTTAGTAGCATGGATTAGTTATGAAACAGCTGTAACAGTGACAGACTTTAAACTGGTTTAAACTCTGGATACTGACAATGATTTTAAGGGACAAGTTCATCCTTGTTCTGACCTAATTAATTCAACAGATTAGCACCCAAGGAATATTTGACTCAACCTCCCTAGTTGAAATTCATTATTTAAGCACAAACCAGCCAAGAGACACCAGGATTGTATGACAAACATGGCAGATCTGTCATTTCCTGCTGTAAGAGAGCCATTAAAAATAAAAATGAGGATTTAGTTAGTTATTGACAGAATCATTGGGGGGGGCAGGAAGCTAAATGACTTGCTGCAAAATTAAATTATGGAAACTAGAGAGTCAATAAAAACATTGCCTTAGGTAATTTCATTTATCCTCTGGCCAAAGCAGGGCTCTTGCTGAGCATCTCTGCCTCATGATCTCTCCAACCATGTTTATGTTTTTGGTGTCAGAAATGCATCCGTGATACAGAAGACAATCTTACTGTCTCCCAAATCTCCTGCTCTGAAGTCTTGCAAGCATCCATACAAGCTGCCATGTTTAAACAGCCTCATTACTGTGAGGTATGCCCACCTTGTGCTAACTTCCTGCACTCCTGTCATGCCAGACACATTACTGCAACAAATCTCTCAAACTTTCACATTGCCTGGGTGTTTTTTTTTGGCAATACATATGAACTAGCTCCTAGCACATTCCCCACTCCTCTTCCTGTACTTGCCAAGAATAAGGCTTGCACTCAAACTGTTGGTTCTACCCTAAATAAAAGATGATATGGTCTTTTGAAATTAGAAAAGGCATTTATCTAATTCTCAACTATTGTAACTTCTTGTTTGGCTAAATTTTATGTAAAAACAAGAAAAAATCAACAATTCCATACCCACCCACAAAAAAACGCAGCTGCAGATACACCTGCCTGGGACATGCCACAAAACTTAGAGCAAGTGACCCAATTTGCCAGTTGATGGATGTCAGCTTGGCAAGGACCAAATGAGGGGAGCTCCAGAGCTAAAAGCAGGAGCTCTGCAACTTGCATTAGAGAGCCTCAAGGCTCCAGCTCAGGCTGCAAGCAACACCTACCACCAGCAGCTGGGCCTGGGAAGGGAAGCACACAGCCTAGATAGCAAACAGGAGAAAGCTCTTTCTTGGGAAGCAACTTCTCAGTTCCCCACAAAAAGCCTTCTGCACCCATCTACCTCTCCCTTCAGAAACTCTAATTCCCTCACTAGACCCCAAGCCCAGGCTACAAAAATCACTGCCCTCTCAGATCTCAGCTCTGGAGCAGAGAAGAAAGCAAAGCTTACAAGACAGCAAGTCCACCCCAGCTCTGGCTCTTCCCAGTCCCTCTCATCTCATCAGTCTTTGGGGTCCCCCCCTACATGAAGTTGGGAGACACCCACACATCCCAGGGCAGCTTGAACCTCTTTCTACAACAGTGCTGGGATGGGCAATTTAATACAGCACAGGGCACACACAGTGCTGATAAAGCCAGTTTGCAAATATGTGATTTCTGGCTTTTCTTAAAAGTCAATCAAGGGCATCCAACTCAACTTGATTGAGAAGAGGACTAAAATACAAGAAAACCACACAGAGTACAACCATGAGACTATGTAACCCTGAGTCCCCTCTCAGAGACTGGACAGTAGTAAGAAATTGAGGATAAAGTAAAAGACCAGAGGAAATATTTAGTGCTGCCTTCCTGGAATAGTGTCTCTGATACCAGCGATTGGCTTCTCAGGGACTTCTTGAATCACAGTAAACGCATACATTGCATTTAGGTCTTTGAGGGATCAGGACTCAAATAGCACTCTTACTCCAAATTACTCAATTTGGACCCTTTCAAGTGTTGCTAACTACCTTTATAGCCATCAACATTGCAGAATCAGGTGCGTGGATACACTGCACCAGAGTGAAGAAGGTGCCTCCTTCATGGAAGATCGTCAATAGAGATCTGGAGACTTCAAAATGAACTCTAAAATATGTCTAGATTAATTAAAGAATTTGCCAAACTGCAGAGCGTAACACAGATTACTGCTTGTTTACCAGTGCCAAGAGCAGTAGGTGAGTCTGTTCCATGGGGAATTTTAACAATTAATTTGACCAGTTTAGAGCACAAAAATAAGGCTACCCATTGTGAGCAAAAGCCTGTTATTGAGTGGAATGAGCAAGTGAAAATTATTAGGAAACAATGGAAATCCCCAGGAAACAGTGAAGATTGTGAACAATTGCTAAACTATATTTTCACAAAAACAGGGAGGTATCACAATGTTGGGTGGTGTTCCTACAATGAAACAATCAAAAGCAACATAAGGAGAAGAGCCATGCAATGAGAATGTGATAAAACTAATCAGACTATGCAAGTAAAAGAGATGCAATGGGATTCTGCATGGTCTATGACTATATTGTCTCAATGTCAGTATATGGCTAAAGCCTCCTGGTGCTTTACTTGGGACAGGACAGCTTTTGCAGTTTTTCCATCAATAAATGATAGAGGAAGCAGGTTGTGAGAAAAGGAAAATGTAGTGTCTTGGTGGAAATGTGAGAAAGTATACAACTGCAGTACAGTAGACCTAATAATTTTTAATAATTCATAATTGCGCTTTTTTTCACAACAATCACTCATCTATTGAATTATTTGCAGCTTTTGGTCCATCTTTATGTGTCTATGTTTGCATTGCTGGAAGGCAAAATTTCATCTTAATGAACAGTGTAGATTTCTAAGGTACCTTTTTAATCTGCTTTTTGCTGGAGAATAATATAGCTTGAAAATCCTAGCACATAAGACTACATTGTCAGAAGTCTTTCTAAATTCAAGACATCTAATTATTTGGAAAAATAATTTGAAAAGCATAATACCAATATATATTTATAAAGATATATATACATTTAAAGATGAAAGCAGAACTAAAAAGAGGGACATTACCAAAAAAAAATCATCATTACTTCTAAACTAAAAAATCTCCAGCAATGGATTCCCTTGCTTGTTCTCCATAACTTCTGTAGCAATATTTTCCACAATTCCCAGGCTACACTTTCAAGTTATCACATTTCCAGTGCCTTCACTCCATAGCTGAAAAAAAATCACTGCTATAAAACTTTTCCTTTTTCAACCAAGATGGGAAACCCTGCATTACATTGTGAGTTCCCTCCCTTGTAAAATAAAGAGCAAAATGACCTTCCAGGAAATAAAAATGATAAAAAAAGACCAACCAAAGGCATGCCCTGTTGTTCTTCCCCTTTGAGTCAGTAACACAGAGGAAGGAAGGAAAAAACACAAATAAAATAACTGCAAGGAGACGGTGTAGAGGCAGCATATTTATCCCACTTGAAGAGGGGAGGTAAAACAATGTGCACTGCACATGGACACCCCAACCACTGCCTTGGTGTTTACAAACATTTTGATCAAATCAAACAGGGAGTCTTATTGTCTCCACTGGACTCATGTCATCCATCCCCCAGCACTGCGATTCCAGGCAGAGTCTGCCAGAGGACACACAGTGCCAGTTACACAAGAGTAGTGCAGAAGCAAAATAGGCAGCAGAGGGAAAGAAAATAAAAATACCAGCTCAGCAGCACACTCTCTTCCTGCTCTCAGAACAGCCTCCAAGTTGGGCTTTGTAGCAGATTACCTTTAAAGGGCACTGAAAGATGCTGACAGATATGAGGTGAGCAGGACCCCCCTGTGTGCACACATTTCACGGCCACCAACACAAAATCAGGTGTCTGGGGTCCATGAGCAAATGCAGAGATAATGTAGGTATAGAACAGGAAAAAAAATCCTGATCTTTTGCACTAAAAAAAATTAAAGGAAAAAAAAATTGAAGCTCTTGCACTAATATCATAGCATTGCTCAAGTAAGGACCAGAATTGCATTTTGCAAACAGCAAGGAACAGAGAAAGAAGTAAAAAGCCACACTAAAACAAAGCTCTGCTGGACCACAAAGTTTTTTAAAAGTTTAAAATATACACACCGCTTGTATTTACGATAAAAGAGAAAAAGACGAGAGTGATAACTTGGAAGTTGAGGCAAACCGTCAGGCTGTCCAACCAACGCTTAAGATGCACACTCATGGTATGACTTGGAAAAGAAACCTGGACCAACGGCAGACAGCCAGAATTAGAGCCTCAATGAGTCAAATTCCCCCATTTCCCTGAAAAAGGGGAGGAACGTGGTTGTCAGAAACACAGAAGCCGCATGACGTAGCACGCCAGCATCCCAAACCCGATCCTAAAGCACATCTTGCTTATTCAACTTTTCAAAAATATTCCTCCCCCCCCCGATAAGCCAGCCGCTCAGCAGCACTTCACGAGAACAATTAAAAATCCATCTGGTTTTCCGCTGTTACACAATGCAGAAGACAAACGGGACCGGCCCCCCGCACCGCTGTCAGCTGTCCAGGACCGCGCTATTTCGGGGCGCCCGGAGCATTCCGAAGTTGCGGCAGTTTCCCGGCGGCTGCGGGACGCGCAGCGCGGCCGCGGAGCTGCCACCGCGATGGGGACGCACCTGCCCGCCGGGCCCGAAAGGTGGGGAGGGGTATGCGTCTCATTTCTCTAATTTTGGGGCTTTGGGGTTTCCTCCCCCCCCCTCGTTTTCAGCAATACCAGGGGAAGGCGGCACAGCCCCGCTCGGCAGAGCTTCTCCCCGTTGGGGATTGCACAGTGCGGGAAAACGCACTGGGAGATGGGGGGAGTTTAGGGAGGGGGACGAAAAAGGAGGAGGAAAATCATATAAAAAAAATTAGAGGTGTGGGGAACTCACCTGGTTTGGGATTTTTCCTCCCTCTCCACGACCATAAAACGAGGCGGGAGCCAGGAGCCGGTGACGGGCGATGAGGGAAGGCTGGCAGCCCCGGGCCGCCCCACGATGGGGATCGCGGGGCTGGGTGCGGTGCAGCCCCCACACACCCGGGCGTGGGTGCTGGGTCGCCTGCGGCGTGGTGCAGACCCCCCAGGGATGGGTGCACGGCAGTCCGATCTCCCGAGGATGGGTGCTGGCCACCCACCCGGAGCAGGGCAGCTCCCCGGGACGGGTGCAGCGGGGCTGGGCGCAAGGCAGCCCCGCTCGCGGACGAGTGCCGAGCTCTTCTCCCCGTGCAGCGCGGATGAGTCCCCCCAGGGCAGGACACCCCTCTCCGGGAGGGGTGCAGCAGAACCCGGTGCGAAGCAACCCCCTACGGGGACAGGCGCAGGGCCGTCTCCGGTGCCGGGCAGCACCCCAGGCTAATGCAGGAGCAGGGCCGCCCCGGGTCGGTGCTCGGGTGCTGAAGCGGAGTGGGAGCAGCCACAGCCCCCCCGCCGTGGCCGGCACTGGCAGCGGGAGGCAGCACCGGTGGAGCACAATGAGCAGCGCGCACCCCCGCGGCCGCCCGCTGGGCGATGACATCACCCCTCTCGCCCGCCGGGGCGGGGCGAGCGGCCGGCGCCACCGCCTCCCCATTGGCTGACGCCCGCCGGCAGCGGGGACTTCTGGGGTTTGAAGTTTCCTGAGAGCAGCCCGTGCGCGGCAGTCTGCAGGGCAGGGACTCGATTTCCCGGCAGGCTCTGCGCTGGGCGGCCGCAATGGGGAGCGGGAGGGGGGTGGGCAAGGACGTGGTTGCGGCCGCCATGTTTATGGCGTGCGTTGATTTTAGCTCGGGAGGAGCAACCGGGGAACCGGGTTAAGATGTCGGAAAAAGGGGAGGGTGGAAGTCAGGTGTTGGTTCAGCGGGCGGAAGGAGCTTGTGTGATGGGGTGAGAGGGAAGGGGGAGGCCGAGAAGTGGATGAGGGGACGCGGCGGGTGGGGGAGGCCCCCGAAGGATGTCGCATAGCGGCCGGTTGTCCCTCGGTGCCCGGCGGCTCTTGGTAGGGCAGTGGCCTTCCTCCATGCGGGAGCCTGTTGCTGGGGCTGGCCCCGTTTGCAGGCCGGAGGGGAGTCCATGCCCCGCTGGCAGCAGGGCCCGGAGGCGGGCAGGCCTGGGAGGCGCGGGAGCGGCGCCCGCTGAGGTGGGTCTGTGGAAGGAGCCGTCGGGGGAGTGAGGGGCGTGGTGGGAAGGGGTCTCTGATCGCGGATGTGAGGACAGGCGGCTGCGCTGCGTGTCGGGGTTGGGATGGTGTATTGGAGGGGGAGGCTGCCGTGTGTGGCGCAGGAACCCAGGGCGGCTCTGCAGGCCCTCGGGGCTCTGCCCCTTACCCCCTGCGGGGAGGGGGACACTGCGCTGGGAATGTATCTGCCGAGGGCTTTGGCGCTTGCCTGGGATGAAGTACAGGCTGTCGTTTAAAGAGTAGGGATGAACTCTTGGCCTGGCCTTGGTTGGGGAGGCCCTCAACAGGGAGCAGACTGGGACATGCCCTTGTATCACGCTAGGTGACAGCCTGTGCTTGCTGATCTGTGACTCTTCTAAGGGTTGAGGCTTCTGTTTGATGTCTGAGAATTGCACTAATAGTGTTTGGATGTCGTAAACATGTGGCTTAGTGTGACCAGCAGGAGGAGCTTTACTTTCTTGTACAGGCAGTTGTCATCAGGATGTCCGTAGGGACGTAAATCAGCCTCGAAGAAGCTGAGAGGATGGGCGAGATGGTGTAAGATCTCTCAGCTTCCTTGTTTTCTTGCCCGCCCTTGCTGTCCAATGTTGGCATGGCTTAGCCAGCTGACGAAGTGCCGTCTGAGGTTCAGTATACTGAACGTGTAGGAGAGAGGCTTGATTTTGAACAGTGAATTGTAGACTTCCCTGTACTGAACATAATCCGTGCTTGTGCTAATTTCTGTCTTAGGGAATGAGAAATGATCTGTTCACCACAGATGAACACAGATGAAAGTTCTGTTAGGCTTAAGGGGACTGAAGCTCCCTGAAATAACGTTTGGAAGAACTTTGCTTGAAAATGAGAGGACACTCAAAGTATTGCATGGTTTGTGAAACAACATAATTTCTAGTTCACAGCTGATTCCTGTGAAATAAAGTGCTTTATTACTTCAGAAGATACTCTATGTAAAAGAGTCGTGAAGAGTTTTGCAGGCTCACTGGAGGTCTTGGCTGAAGTCCAGCAGTGGTCTAGCTCAGAATGAATGGGGTTATAAGTTTTTATTTCATACTTGGGCTCCTCCTGTAGGTAAGTACAGTGCACTTGCTCAGGATACTGCCTTGCAGTAACTGCATGGGTGTAGTAGTCTGTTTACCCCAGGATCAACACAGAGGGAAGTGGTGGAGAAAGGCTGTAAAGAGATTTTTCTGTGATGCAGTTAGAAATTGCATAACCTGACCCTTGCAGCCTTTCAGGATTTGTTGATATTACAGCAATGCGTGACATTCTTCCATCTCTTTAAATCCAGCTCACTCCAGTTAAAGAATCTGAACCAGTTGCTTGTGTTCCTGTAAAATGTCTGGTGTCCTTGGACAGGAGGTGCTTCTCCCCACCCCCAGCTTGCCCAATTTTGCCATATTCATCACTGAAGAAAAGGAGTGGAGAGTGCATCATGCTCTTTTGCTGATAAAACTTTCAGTAATAGGTGCATGCATCTGAAGATTTCTGAATTACAAATACAGCTCCATTTATTTCTTTTCTGTTTGTGTTTTTTCTCTGCACAGATTTCTTTAGATGAGGTGTGTTGTGGGCAAAAAATGGGGCAGTGGCATGATGACTTGTGTCACTGTAGACTTTAAGCCTATGCACATGCAGCTAATAATGATGGTAAGTATTGAAGTGGGATAATGGAGGAGAGTTTAGTTGTCCTTTGGTAATTGACAGCAGGAGGAAACTTCATCCAAGTCTGCAGATCGAATGATAGGATGCTTTGTTACTTAAACTGGTTTACAAACAGTTGGTTTCACCTGCCTTGATTCCCTTTTGTCCTCCCCTTCCCCCTTGTGTCAGTGCTGCTGCTCTGGGGAGGAGAAAAGGATGCATCTCCTTTGCAGATAATTTTATTTCATTGTTTATGCCATGTTTATGTATCTGAAGATGTAGATGCTATTGATGTTTCAGCTAGGAGTTGCTAGAGCAGATTGAAATGTAGAACAAAGGAGTTGACCTCAGGAACTACCCAAATGAATGCCAGATGCAAGAGACAAAATCTTTGTGTGTGTAGTTCACTTTCAGTGGTTTGGGAATATCTGATATTTCTCAGGGTATTGATTATACTTACTGGTCACAGCTTATCAGAGATGTTCATGATCAAGATGTCTTGTATGTCTCAAACTTGGTCATTAGCTCTTCCAGGTGAGCAGAGTATCCAAGTCTCTTCTAGCCCAACAGAACTTAATTGGAAGATCCATGAGAAACTTCTGGTCCTATTGCGAAACTAAGTGTTGTCTCAACATTTCATATGGAAAGAGTTAAGGTGATAATAGAATTGAAACCCTGCCTTTGGCATTTCTTAAATACATGAGTATATTCTGGTTTAATACTGTTAATGAAAACTTCAGTGTCTCTGTGGTCCAGAGCCAGTGAAGCTGATAACATTTGTTTGTACTGGACCTGCTGTGCTGACCTCCTACACTGTAGAAACTGTGGGTTGTCTTTGTTTCTAAAAGTGGGTCACAGTGGGCTCAGGGAAGCAACCATCCAGTATCCTGAAGACCAGGAGAAGCAGTTGGAAGACCCTGCAGGAGGAATGTAGAAGATGAGTAGGAATGTGTGATGTTTCTGCTCAAAGAAGAAATTTCTTCATCTAAGTTTGTATGTAGAAACCTGGCTTCATATCTCAGTTTTTATTCTGAAGAGTTCTTGCTCGTGATGAAAACTTTAAGGGTTTGGATGTTCTAAATGAGCCTCCATTGGATAGTTGTCAAAAGGAGCTCTCAACTGCCTATGAGAAATACACAGATTTATATGTATAAGATTAATTACACAAATCCATTATGTGATAACCTAATTTTTAAGGTTTAAGGTCTGATTTTTTGCTGTCATGGCTGTCAAAATCCGTATCAGAGCAGTATGGAGGACTGGCAGGATGCTGCAGTTCTCTTGGTTCTTGGAAATTTTCTGGCCTGTGTAAATTTCCAGCCTAGTATGCAAATTGGATGGATAAAAAGATTTTGTGTGCACTTGAACAGGGAGCAGAGTAGAGTTTCTAAGGGTGATAGATACCATCTGTGCTACTCTTGGCACATATGTTTTGTTTCAAAACCCCATTTGCTGAATTATCTCTGGTATAAAACTTTGTTGTCCACAGTCCCCTTGGAGGAAGGAGGAGAGTTGAAGTGTCACTGACCAAATGCTCACTTCAAAGCCAAGGGGGAAGGGTGTAAGCTCTTTCATGTTAAAGTTGCTCAGATTCTGGAGACTGAAGAAGCTGGTATAAAAGAGGGTTTTGTCTGTAATTGTCTCCCATGGAGCCATTTCCTAAAGAGTTACTGGAGCTGCAAGGTGAGAGACTGAATTCGGGTGGGTAAAATAGGTAAGTACTTTGATGGTATTGTTCCCAAGTATTTTAATTATAACATTACAGAAAAACACATTGCTTTATTTACTTTGTTATTAAACTGGAAAAGCATGGAAAAAAGCAGGTAAGAGTGGGAGGGTTCTGTGCCTTTTTGAGTCTTCTCAGTGAAATTTTGGGGAGGCAGCTGTTAAGCTGAGAACCTAGTATTCCTGCATATCCCAAAAATTTGTGAAGATTCTCTGAAAATAACTGATTAATAATAAAATGTTAACTTCTTTAATCTTTCAGGACAAGAAGAGTGCTGTAAGTGCAGTCAGGAACCTCTTCAGATAGCACGGACATCTCCTTCAACTGAAACATGGCAGCAGTTCAGTAGCAGTTCCAGAGCAGGGAAGGGTGTGCAGGGTGCTGCAGGTCCCTGGGTTCTTCACTGGTACCTGAAATAACTCACTTGACTAGAGAAAAATTGAGGTTCTTCCACAACTTTGAGGTCCCTTGAATTTAAAGGAGAGCTCACCTAATGCTGAAACAGGAAATTACTTTTACTGTAGGTACTGCAGAAGGGCCTTGGAACGGGGGACTTAAAAGTGCTAGACAGAGCACTGTGATGGGCCTTGGAGCAACTGCAGGTAGTTGGAGTACAAGAGACTCCCATTGTAGGAAGCTCCCCTTTGAGAAGGCACACTAGCAGTGGGGGGAGACTTGCTGAATAGAAGAGACCCAAAAAGTTGAGTAAGTTCTGCAGCTGTTTCTTAGGGATGTGTGGGTGTATCTCAAGGTGGGATGGCACAAGATGGCTGTTGAAAACCATAGGGTTGTAGGGAAGCACATTTCTTGTGAGCCCCTGTATGGAACTATCCAGTTCACTACGACCTCAGCAGCTTCAGTTTTCATCAAATAAGTTCTCTTGTTAAAATCCCATCTTCACTTGGTCCATCTAACTGCTGCAGAGCTCTCTGGCTGATGGCAGCACTGCACTGAAGATCAGCCACCTGCACTCATGGATTGCTGGCACACAAACATGACTGGGATGGTCTCCAGGGCTGTGTAAATCCTTGGGTTGGCTGTGGTCTAGCTCTAACACACACAGCAGGTGCACCCGAGCACTTCCACCTGGAGCAAGGAAAACACTTGGGCTGTCCTAGGTCAGATGCACTTAGTGTCTGCCTTCTGCAGCACAAAGCTTGGGAAACCCTCTGTTCCATAAAGCCAGTAGGGTTATCACTGAGGTCACAGTGGGTGTGGACCTAACTCAGGTGTCACTTATCCTGGAAAGGTCTATTTGTGTTGTGTAGTGGCAAACCTGAGTTGGTCACTGATCTGCCTGTCTGCCAGACAGGTAGTCCATGAGCTTACAAATCCTCAACCTTGGTATTAGATTCTACTCCTTTGAAAGTGGAGGGAGGCAGCAGGGAATTATTTTTTTTTTTTTGAAGGGTCACATGAACTACTGAAATTAAAAGCCCACTAAAAATATCTGGAATATATGAAAAGAATACATTTAGGGAAATAATGCTGTGACAAAGGCATTGTGAGCCTTCAGCTGTGGCAGTCTTCCAACACTTCCTTGTCCCTTTTTTTGTTTCAGGGTTTGTAGGGAAAAAGTGTCAGACATGGGGAGTGTGAAAGCAGTAACCACAGGTAAACACCCAATTTTAACAGCTGGAATGCTGTGTCAAATTACATGCCAATAGTTACTTTTTCTAGAAAGTCCTGCAAGTAAATGGATATGCTGAAGTCCCTGATTTTCCATGCTAGTGCTCTTGGGTTCTCTGGGTAGTTGGATGCAGTGACAGAAAATCAGATGTTGCTTCCTATATGATTCAGCTTAAATTTGTTTTGGCAGTGTGAGTACCTGAACAGCAGTGTTACAGTCAGAGCATGCCCTAACACACACAAACCATTTCCTTTTGGGTATGTAACACTGCACTGTGAAAAAGCACACAACACCAGGGAGAGCATCATTTGATAGCAACTCCCATGCCCAGAATTCCCTGGTATTGCCCCATTTCCTTGCATTGGAGTCTGCTGTTTACCCAAATGCTCAGTCTTTCTGTACATCATTGCTGGTTGGCTCCTTTCCACGGCCTGATTATTCCTGTTTGCTTTTTGCTGTTTCTCTGCAAATACCTCTCCCCGGAAAACTGTGAACAACAGTAAGTATCTCCAGTTCCTGGCCAAGTTTCCACTCACGTGGTTTCACTTGCTCTGTTCTATCCAGTTATTTACATGCAGTGTCCTAAGGATAAAATGTAGTGGACTGCTGGACTAAGCTGTACATCTTGGCCCAAGTCCACATCAGGCCAGGTTGACACAAGCATCTTTCCTCACTGCAATGGCTGCTCTTACAGCCCTTGGTTTCCTGTTGCACAACTTTATGAAAAATGCAGCATTATGCTGCCCTTGCAAAGACTTAAAAATTGACGTGAGGATGAACCTGTCGAGTTGCATGGCCCAGAATCTCTTGAACCTTGCTCTTGGGCATACCACAAGATGCAGGGCTCTCCAAGTGAGAGGGATATGTTTTTCATGTGTTGATGGGTCTGACATGCTGCAAAACAGGAGAAGGTTTTCAGCACAGGTGTGTGAAGATTACCATGATACCCTGCTCAAAGCACAGGTGGTGTCTTCAGGTTCTGGATTCATCCATATCACAGTTCTGTATCCAGTAGAGCCTTTTTGGGCATACGTGCCCAGGAGGCATGTAACTTCAGCTTGCAGTTGAGCTCTCAAAAAATGTAGTTGCAGAGGCTTTGGTGGCATTACTGGTTTAAGGAGTTTGGTGTTACCTTTTGCCCCTTGCCACAGTACGGGGTTCCATTTCAAGCCTACGCACGTATCTGGAGTGGATAATGAGATACCAGGATCTTAATCAGGGTGTGCACACCCTCCCTGCCCTGTGCACGCTTTTCTGTGGCTCAGGGTGGAAGTGAGGTTTGTAGCTGTGTGGCTTTCTAAAAGCGGGGTCAAGTTAGTGAGCTGGCTTAAGAGCATTTACAACATGGTACTAAAAATAGATGGCCCGGGGCACAGCAGAAATCAAAAATCCTTGGGCTTGTTGCTGAAGCCTCTTGACTCATTAAGCATGTATCTAAGGATGCAGTTTGTTTTGTGGGGGAGGAGCAGCAGCAGCATGTCCCTTGTGTACACAGATGCTTTTGTTAACCGTGTTTTTGTGCTTTGGGTCTCATGACCCAGCAAAGTGTTTTGCTGCATGCAGGCTTCTGACCAGGCAGTGGCAGCTTGAGAAACACTGATGTCTGTGGATAACAAGTTACCCACGGGGCAGCAATATGCCCTTGTGGCCATGAAGGCCAGTAGGATCCTGGGGTGCATTAAGAAGAGTGTGTCCACCAGGTCGAGGGAGGTTCTCCTCCCCCTCTGCTCTGCCCTAGTTCTGGGCTCCCCGGTTCAAGAGGGACAGGGATTTACTTGAGAGAGTCCAATTAAGGGCTGCGAGGATGATTAAGGGACTGGAACACCTGCCTTATGAGGAAAGGCTGAGAGACCTGGGGCTGTTTAGTCTGGAGAAGAGAAGACTGAGAGGGGATCTAATTACCATGCATAAATACATGAGGGCTGGGCATCAAGAAGGAAGGGACAACCTCTTTTCACTTGTGCCCTGTGATAGGATGAAGGGCAATGGATTCAAGTTAAGAGCACAGGAGATTCTGCCTGAATGTGAGGAAGAACTTCTATACTGTAAGGGTGACAGAGCACTGGAACAGGCTGCCCAGAGAAGTTGTGGAGTCTCCTCTGGAGACTTTCAAGACCTGTCTGGATGCCTTTCTGAGTGACCTGCTCTAGATCTGGTCCTGCTCTGGCAGGGAGGTTGGGCTCAATGATCTACAGAGGTCCCTTCCAACCCCTAACATTCTGTGATTCTGTAACCAGCACTGGTGACTGCTAGATGTAGTCTGGACAAATCCCAATGGGACAAGAGAGCTGAAGTATGATGTGGAGCAGTTTAGCCCTAAATGTTGCCTTGTATGACTGTTACAGAGGGTACCAATTCGTTACCTTACAATGGAACTGATTTCTCATGCTTAGGGAGCAGTATGTTACCCTCTGTGCACTTTTGTAATTAATGGCAGAGTGGAACTGCAAAAAGATAACTAGGCACTAAAATGTTTCACATATGACAGATGAAAACCTAAGTTCTGTTTTCTGTGTCAACATTTTTGCAGTGCTCCTGATAAGAGTGAAAGCAGCTTCACCCCTGTAAACTCTTACAATGCAAATACAATTTACTGCCTCCATTCTGATAATAGTGAATGTCCTTTGATGGGGATGATGTGGTGGCAGCTGTTGTAAAGTGACATGTGCAGTGGCTTTGCAGTATTAGCTCTGCTTTAGTGAATGTCAACTAAAATAGTAATTGTGTCTCCTAAGAGTTTAGGTGTTTGCTGTTGTTAAGCTTTCTGGAAAAACAAATGAGGAGAAGTAGAGGCAGATGCTATCCCCATGTGCATTGTCAGGAGGGTGTTACACAGCCAAGGGGGTGGGTACTACATCTCCCCGGGGGATGAGGGGCAGTCATGCTTTACTACCTCAGCTGGGTGAGCTCCATTTAACCTCCTGCCAGTTCCTGCCCACTGAAATCTCCCCTCATCTCCAGGGCAGATTGTGACTGGAGCAACTACTGTCCCAATGGTACCTCCTAGAAAAGAGTGAGGAAAGAGAATTTATTTTATTAGGTCCAATTAAAAAAAATGAATTTGCTTACTCTTCATTATAAATAATTAAATATATTTAACTTCTAACTATTTTATAGTGTAAATATATTTATAAATACATACCTGGAAATAGATTCGTTTGTGTATATAAATGTATATATTTAAATACATATATATATAATCTGTATTTATGAATATATATTATTAGGTTATGAATTAACAATTTATAAAATATATATTAATAAGCCAGGGGAATTACAGAAAAATAGAGGAGCTCTGTGTTGCCAGCAGACTCCTGGGATGGAGTAGCTGTTCCCTCTTGAGAACAGATTGAATGTGACAGTCTGGTGCCCAACAAATAGATTTTGTGTGAATCATCCTGTTCAGTTAAAGTTTCTAATCATGCCTGTCTTTTAAACTCTCATCCTTAAGGAGGTTAGTGGATTGACCTTGTCATGAGCACGAAGGCATGTGACATGCTTGGCCACGGAAGCAGGTATGTGTGGGGTCTCTCACAAGTTTCTGTCAACACGTAGTGTTGCAGCTCTCCAGAGTGGGTAACGTTGCTACCATTCATTCTGAGTGGCATTGCAGCCTCGTTCACGTGGGTTTGACAGTATCTCAGATATCCTCACCTGTTGCTATAGTTGGCTCTCTGTTATCTGAAGGTAAATTTAGGTACAAATATCAACAGCCAGGAGCCTTCGTTTGGAATATGCCTACCTCCCTGTACACTCAGCTGTGCTCTCTACTATGGGTGGATCTTCCTCGGGTACAGTCAATTTGTCAGTCTGATTCCAACCAAAGGAAACGTGCACCTGAATTTTGCCTGTGCTGTGGTAGTGTTTTATGTGCTCCTCTGTGGGATGCAGCAGGATGGCTGCCCTGAATTTACTGCTCAGCAGGCAGTGACATAGCAGGGAATGCAAGGTGTTACTTTGTTTATACCCACCACCCACAAATGGCATTTGGTTTTGGCCACCATTTTGTTTCTAGCTAATATGCACGTGTAAAGGGAGGCTTTGTGCCAATAAGCCAGGTTTTCCAAACTTTGGGCTTTTCCCTTTTCTGTAGTATCTCCCTGTTGCCCAATGCATAGTACATCACACTTGGTATTCCATCTGTAGGTTATGCTCTGATACGTGTGAGAAGTCCAGGGATAATTACCCATTTGTTCAGCTGTGTGGAGCTGGTGATACTGGTGGCTGCAGAATTTCAGCTACTGCATCCTATCGTCATCAAAGAAAAAATAAAGTTCAGAAGAAAGACCTCTCCTTTCCTTCTTCTCTGCTGTGATGACCTCAACAGCTCCAGAGGTGGTGCAGGGGTCTGGTCATATGCTGCCCTCCACCCACCCCCTGCCCTGGCTGGTGGGACAGCAGCATGCTGTGGTGGAGGAAGTGAAAGGACACTGGTCTTAAGAGGTGCTATCTTCTGCCTTTGTCTCTTTTTTTGTCCCCGTGGTTTCTATGTCCCTCTTCCTGAAGCTCATTCCCATTCTTGTTTGGAAACAGCTGTTCTTTAGCACCAGCAGTCTTTAGATAGAGGAGGCCTGGCTGTGTTTTGGCATGCCAGCAGATGAACTTAGCTGACTGAGGAAAAATACTTCTGGTCCCTAGACGGTTTGTAACCAAGGGGATGTTACTATGGACAAGGTCCAAGAAATACACTTGCAGAGTCTTATGTGTGACCTCTGCTAAATTTGACAAAGCACCTTGCGTGACTTGGTCTTCAGTGGAACCCTGATCAAATATTCTTCCATGGCCCTATCATGGTAATGTTCCATTACAGTTTGGAAATCTCTGCTAAGTAAGAAGGCCCTCATGAGCTCACAGTGTGAAGGTAGCTCTACACTTTTTCCAAAGATCCTTCAGAGCAGGTGTTGATGGGAAGATGTTGGACCCATTTATGTTTTTTAGTACATTTCAGCTAAATAAGCCCCAGAGAATCCCTACATATTCTGTGTAACTTAGGATCAAACAACGTTTCTCCATTTTGTACAAATATGACCATTTTCATGCAAATGCATATAAATGACATTTCTTAGCAGGCATTTTTTTTTCATGTATCCACATTAGAGAACTCAGGAATATTTTAATAACAAATGTTAACATTGGGTCATAAACCATAAGAGTTACTGAGCTCAAACTTCTGAGGAGGTGTATCCTCTCCTGGTCCATTCAGAGGGCACATCATTTACACCTCAGGACCATGTTCTGCACTCAAGGACATCTGTGTGGATATCTGGCTGCTGTTACTCTAGTTTGGCATCTCTTATCTCTGGGGCTTAATCTTCCTCCAGGTTCCTATTGAATCTTGGGGGGGGGGGGGGGCACAGGAAATAGCACTTAAAACGTAGGTGAAAAGTGCTCTCCATGTGCTCAGCTTCGTATTTTTTAACATTTGCATTTTAAAAATTTAAAGTAGCACTTTCCATTTCCTAAACTGATAGCACCTGAGGATAAATAGGTCTCCACAGCCAATTGCTTCAGATACCTCAAAGACTGAAGTGCCATTTTGCAGATATCCAGGGAAAATGCAGAACCACAGCCCTGCTGGGAACTAACCCATCACCACTAACATACAATAGTGCAAAAACTTTTCAGCAGGCTGAGCAAACCGAGCCCTTCTTAGAATGTTATGCCTACAGTATTACGTCTAAAAACCCTTGGAAAACTAGTTGACAACATTTTAAAGAGGAGATTCAATCACTTAACAGTACTTCTGTAGGGTTCCTCCTCATTTTAATGCACTTGTAAATGTAGCTGACTACTGCTCCCACTTCAATACAGGTTATCTTGGAAGCCATCCCTAGGTAAAATGTAATTTCTTGAACACTGTAATAACAGTTTGAACTACTTGTATCCAGTGTCGCAGCATCCCTGAATATGCTCACTTTTCCATGTCCAAGACATAAAGTGGCTTTGTGTTATTTCTTTAGAGAAGAGTCATAAAAGGAACCCTGGCTTTCAAAAGAGGAACATTAGATTGGCATTATATTTTAAGTAAAATGAATGCATGCACGTGCCTGTGAAGTCAATGCTCTGGCAGGGTCTGTGGTTTACTAGCCCAGCTGTTTTGCCTACAGTGCAGCAAAGAGAATACAGATGGTGTTAGCAGCCATCAACCCTTCTCTTTGTGTCTTCTCCCCCATCACAGACTCTCCTAGGGATGTGGCTGCCAGTTCAAACCTGGGCTGGATGCAGCTGTAAGAAGAGTAAGGGAATAACAGAGTTCCCCCTTTGCAGACCCCCTGGCACCCTGTAATGCAAACAGGCAGGGAGAAGGTGTTGATCTTTCTTGTCTCCCCATCTCCAACTACTCAGGTCACGCCTCTGAAGTCTTCAATATAGCCAAATACTACACGGTGCTGCAAAATGCATGTCAGAGGTGTTGATCCCTGCTAGCTTTGAAATTAGAGAGGCTGCTCTAGCTGCTAGTCCACTGTACTTGTGGGTCTCTACCAGCAGAGGGTAGCTGTAAGACCGTTTATACATTGCTTTAATGTTTGAACACCATTTACACATTGCTTTAATGTTTAAGCACCATTTATACATTGATTTCATGTTTAAACACTTCATTGGCTGAATATTGAGCATGATGACTGTAGTGCCTCCTTTATTTCCTAATTGTCCATTTATTAATTAAAAGAAATGAAGTATTTAACAAATATTTTCATTCATTCACTGTTTATTTTACTTTGACATTATTCTTCCAGGATAGAAGAATCATATATTATAATTCAATTTAGGATGATAGGTTTAAGATAATGTTGCTATTGATGAGGAACTACTTCAGTCCAACACCAATGTATTTCAAAGAAATAACTTTGTGAATAAGTTGTCAGTATTCTAGCATCTATTAGGGCTTGAAACTTAAGACACTAATAGCAAATGGAATTAATTTCACTGAACATCAGGGCTCTAACAGATGCCCAGTCTGTGTTCAGGCTTTCCTTACCCTCTATGGAGAGGGCTGCACACATCCCAAGGTTGATACCCCTTATCCTAATTTAGGAATCAAGTTTGCAGAACACAAGCTAGCAGGCGCCTGATCCCAAACAACATTTGTACATGTATTAATTATTCTCCTGTGGAATCTCACTACGTGTGACAGTTAATGACTAGGCAGTTAATTATGTGAGTAACTATTATGCAGAAATGGGCTCAATTCTCACGCTTGTGTTACAGGGAGACTAATTTGTCTCTTGAGATGTCTCCTCCTTTCTGTTGACTACAGAGGGAGCCGAGGCTAGACTAGCTCCAAGTTAAACTTCTAGCCTACACATCTAGCTGAGATTGATCTCACCCACTGTGTCTACAGGCTGGTGTTACTAATATTGGGTAATATTCTGCCTCATCTTTACAGGTCTGTAGCCAATAGATTTTATGGATCTGATTTCACATCTAATGCCATAAAGTGTGACAGTTTCATGGTTAGTAGATAGTCATTAACTTTCCTGAAATCAGTGGAATTCCAGCTGGGAGCAATTGCACAAGTATAAGTAGTTCAGGTTGGCTGAAGATGTGTTAGGAAGCTGTACATAATAAAAGGCAGTACTAAGTGATGATGGAAAATTTGTCATGTTGTAATATATAGTGATTTATAGTCTGTATTAGAAGTCCTGTTGAAAATTCTCCTACATATATTTAAGTAGTTTTAAAAGGTTTGAACAGAAATGCAAAAATTCGTGTCCTTGATTTCAGTTTATTTACCACTCAGAAATTATGTTTCCAACATGAAATTCCTATCTAAAGTTCTTTAAACAAAAAACAGCAACAATAAAACAAAACAAAAACCTCAAAACCCAACACTAAACCAACAACAAAAACCTGAATACCAGCAGTCTTCATTTTGTACTATTTCAGATACAGGTAACTAGAACTACTAGAACAGGTAACATTCCTCTCTGTTTGCAGAAACAGAGCAACCTAGTGACCAACTTAGGCAAGACTGAAGAGGCATTTTCCATAAAGGCTACAAACAGCAGATAACCTCTGGCTTCCCTTCCACAAAACACAGGCAATGCCAAAGACACGAGTAGGATTCACGTCCACCTCTGCTGCAGCATCAAGCCTTGAACCAGTTTCCAAAACCATGTCCACAGTGCAAGAGTGTTTGGTGTATTTGAATGCAGAGAAACGTCATGGGAGTTATTAAGGGATTAGAGTAACAGGGTCAGGAGGATAAGACAAGGTTATTGCAGGCCTGGGAGTGTATTCATGACACCAGCATGTACTGTGGCTCTTCTGGAACAGTTTCCAGTCAAAACCAAACTGTACAGAGCTTTCTGCAGGATTTGTGTGCCCAGCACTTGCGCTCTGCTTGAGGTTAATAACATGGAAAATCTTGTGTGTGATTCCCTGCTGTAATTACCTGTTAGTATACATATGGGCTTTCAAGTTATGGAAATGACCCATGAGTTATGAAACAGCCTCTTCCTGTTTGCAATGATGCAGTGAAATATTGAGTCATCTCTAACCCTTTAGCCATCCCTGTACAGACTCTCTGCTGTGTGCTGTCTGTCCCCTAGGATTTGGATTGGTGATACTGGACAGCAATTTTTACTTGAACTAGTCTCAGTTTTATCAGTTTTGGATTAATTACTGCCTTTTCATAGAGAAAAGGTTTGAGCTACATCACTGTTAATCTGAATTATAAATTGCTAAAAAAAATAGATGTCTGTAGGTTGGGTTAAACTAATGAATTATTGATTTTGGGGATAACTTGCATTCACTGTAAGCTCTACCTTTTGATTCCCTAAAGTAGAGGTTGAATTATGCCAGTGATTTAGCCCTTCATGTTTTCATGGAGGAGGCAAACTGGTTTGCTTTTGTTTTTCCATATGATGTCCATCTATACAGATAGATTAGGTGTGGGAAGGTCATCCTCTACTATCATCTTGATAAGGATTTTTTTTTTTCTTTTTTATAGCTTTGTTAAGCTATAAAGAAAGTATGTCCTAAAACTGTATTGCAGGTCTGTAGTTATCAAGACCAAATTCATTCACATCTGTGATACTATATCCATTTGATGCCCTTACTTGTACAATCTAGTTCAACTCCTAATATGGTTTGGGTTCCATCTACTAAAATGAAGACTTATTTTTTGTGTAGTAACAAAACCCTGCCATCCAACAGTCTATTTGCCTATGAAAAGCTGCCTAACAGATCACAGACCCTTGTAAAGGTCTTTTCCGCCATCTGCACAAACCCTTCTGGTTTTGGAGGCCTTGCAGTGATTTGTTTGTGTGCCCTAACTCTGTTTCCTTGAGTGTGTCATGGCAATAAACACTCCTGTCCTCAGCTTCTCCAGCATCTTGTAGGCAGCTTCCCACTGGGCACATTGAAGTGGTTTATTCCCCAACAAGACGACTGGTTTGTATTGCATACCAAGGCATCTAAGTCTCCTCCTATACGGGATCAAGAATCACAGAATTGTCACAGTTGCAAAAGACCTCTAAAATCACTGTGTCCAACTGGCAACCCCTGCCCACCCCCCAAAAAAAACCCACACAAAACAAACAACACACCACAAAAAACACAACCCATCACCCACCAGAGCATGTCCTGATGTGCCTCATCTACATGTTTTTTAAATACCTCTAGGGATGGTGACTCCACCACTTCTCTGGGCAGCCCATTCCAGTGTCTGACTACTCTTTCAGTAAATAAATTCTTTCTAATATCTAGTCTAAACCTCCTCTGGTCTAACTGTAGTGACCCCAGGGGCCCAAAGAAGTTCTGGATTCAGCTGGAAGGTAGATACTGCAACGTTCCACAAGACTGTATTTCACTGCCTTTTGGAGTGAGCTCCTAATACCACTGAAATCTCAGCAGTATGATACCTGACCCTGCAAGGGCTGAAATAGAGTAGCATCTGAAAAGAGAATATCAATTATTTCCTCAGATTCTCACAGTTGGATATTTTATCCTTTCTCTACAGAATACAACAGGGGCTCAGGTAAAGGAGGTGGGATGCTCTTTCTCATTCACATTGGCTTTGTTTAGTTTGCCTCTGAAAAACATAGTGTCTGGCTAAAGAGCTGCATCTTCAATGGCTATGCAGTCTGAGGGCTGGGCTGACAACTAGCTGGAGACTACAGTGCTGTGGTGTTGTTAATTCCTTTCTGCCAGTGAGACATTCCTGCTCATCTCTTGGACAGTGCCATCAATCACTTTTTGGTCTTGCCTGTCACTGGACCCAGCTGATACAGTGTGAACCCACACCTCAGCTGTAAACCAGTTGTACAGCCATCGTGCCTTCCTACAAAAGGCCTTTTTTAGATATTATCCCACGGAGAAAGAGGAAAGAAGATGGAGCAAAGCAAATTCATTAGTGAGGTGGAAAAGCCAACAATTTTCCAGATCTGAGGTGAAGTGCTTTCAGATATTGACAATTTACTGTTGCTTTGTCAAGACATAGACTTCTGCAAAATCTTTGACAAAGAAAATTGCAACATGATGGTTTTTCTTTGGGAACATATTAATGTCTATGCTCAGCTTTCTCTGTGGGATCTTACTTTCTCAGAGCAGTAATTCCTCACCACCTACTTGATTTGGATGAACTTTCTGCCAAAACGAAGAAGGAATGAACTGGCAGGAGAGTCTTCAGCAATGGGGAGATTGTGTCATGTCTGAAGAGAGTGCACAGTCAGAGGAGGGGCTACTTCAGTTTTAAAAAATAGTTTATTATCAGCAAAACAAGCTCTACTCTTTCCTGCAGAGGTCTTGTCTCTGCCTTGCAGCAGTGCTAAGTAGGTGTTTCATCTTGTGAAAAGCCAAGGGAAAGAGATTTACCATAGTAGGAATATCTATGCACATGGTATTTAAACTCTAGTCATTCTACTGAGTTGAACTAAGACAACCATTAACAGCAACTGGGACTGGAATGATTAGAAGTATTTGCACCTATTACAGGGTCTGGTTTTCAATTGAATCAACACATGCTGCAGCTTCTAAGGCAAAGGAAGGAACAACAGCACATGCAAATATCACTTGCTGCCCTTCTGCTGACTGCTCATGGGTGGGTCAGGCCAGACACGTCAGGCTTCAAAGACAAATCAATGGTGCAAAACCTGACTGTATAAAATATGTCACTTCTTTTAATACATGGAGATCAATCTTAAAGCAGTGGAGATGCTAAGTAGTGCACAGAGCAATTGTATCTTTCAGAAATCTAACTGAACATAAGTAGCCAGGAGTCCAAGAACTGACTTAAAGCAGTGATGATGCCACTTCTCCTTCTCACTCTTCCCTGAAACACTACAACCAAAATAAATAGTTCACCATGTCTTCTCTAGCCTGAATATTCCCCCACACAGAAAGTGAAGAACATAGGAGGCTTTATAAAAGCCCCTTGATAACTTGAACAAGAAAACTTTAATTGTTTATCTGTGAGTGAAATGTCTTCTTTTAAAATGTGAGCCTTGTGGTTTTTAGATCAAAACCTAATGTGATGAGCTATGAGCTCTTACTATTCCTTTTGCTCCTTCACAGTAAAAATCTGGAGTCCTTTAAAAATGCTGAGAACATGACAGTGATTGACAAGAAAAGAAGAGATGTAAGGAGATACTGTGCTGAAGAAATCTTAATTATTTTTATAAAACAAAATTGATACTGCAATTTCAGCCAGAAGCCAGGGCTAAGTTTTCTCAACCAAGACCCTTACAGACTCTGCCTTTCACCCTTAGGGAAGAACACCTGATGTGGTAAAGTCTCAGAGTGACTTTAAGGAGAGAGATAATCAGAAATTAAACAGCTGCTTGAACTTTTACACTTTTTCTTGGTGAAATAATGTCTTATTTTTAGTGTATGTGCACTGTATGTGTGAGGCTGCTCCCATCATTTTTATTACTGGATCTGTGCCCTAGTGGATCTCCAAGGATATGGGCTTGGTTCCAGTTAGCTGTGGGCACATGACCACGCTTCCTTTGAGTGATTAAGTATCTGTGGTATGGAGCTCATATGAATTTTATAACAGCTGGTGGCTAATATCTGGTCTGACATAAAGTGACAGTGGCACACAGAGACAGTAGCTGTAATAGCATTAAGTGTGTCAGTTCAAAATCAACAAAACTTACTTAAAAGACATCTTAACTGGCAGTAAGAGTGAAAGCTGAATCTGCAGCTTGGACAGTGGGTTAGGGCACATCTGGCTGGACCCTAGTGTTGGATTTATTGTGTCATTAAGCCACAGTCAGGGAGGAGGAGGAGGGTGAACTGTGTCTTCTATAGTTGTTAAAAAACAGAAAGCACTCTGCCACTGGTATATTCTCAGTGAAAAAAGCCAGTGCTATTTCAAAACTGCTGTTGGAGATGATTCAACCATCATCTACCTACATGTTAGATCTTCAAAAAGATTCTGTGTTATTGTATAGTGATGGCAAAGAGCAACATCAAACTGCTAACATGTATTAACAAGGAGCCTTACAGAAGATGTGGCACATGTATTTGTATGACTGTACTTTGTTGAGCTGAGCATGGGCACAGCTCAACATGCTTGGATCATTTAATTGGCCTAAGACTGAAATATATACTTAATATTCAACAGCCAACTAAGTCCAGGGTCCTCCAGCGACATGTTAACTATGTCATTAAATCTTAGCAAAATAGTAGCTGGGTTTTTCTGGTTAAAATGAAACTAGACCTTCATTAAATTCTAGGAGAAGACTAAAAAAAAAAAGAAAGAAAATAATTATTTATTTTATTATGTAATCTGGTTATCTCCCACATTAACGTGGTGACTGGATAATTTGAATCTGCTAATTTATTGACTTAACTGAAATTGCAGCCTAAATCACATAAAATATAGAGTATGGCTTTGTTTTTAATCAGTATGGTGAAATTGTAAGTAAATTCAGTAAGTAATGTGCTTTGTGAGATTGATGTTTGTGCATGTGCAACCCAGACAAGGGGACACAAGATCTGTTTGCTTGCTCAGACCACAATGTGAGTCACAGACTCCGAAAGCTACAGAAGCTCTGATGTGAAATCACAAGCCTCTTGCATCTGTCTCCAAAGCAACTACCTACATCCCTTACATTCCACAGGCTGTAACATCCCTGATAAAATAGCCCATGATAGTTATCTACCTTGCAATACTGAGAATGTAGCTTGTTTATAACTTATAAATATGCTTATGTGCTATGGATTTGAAAGTGTGTCTTCATTCACCCCCATAAGTCAACACAAGATGAACAATTGCCAAATATATTCAGCTGTAATGAACACTTACCTGGAGACACAGCTGGCTGGAAACAAGACAAAGTAGGTGATTACGTAGAGTCATCTAACCAATTGCTGCAGGGCAAACCAGCCACAGCCACTGGGCCTCCTTTTTCAGCCTGCTGGGGTAGTACCTCTTCTGTTCATTTTTACCTTGTCTCGTGTTCCCTGGATCATGATGTATAATAAAACACACGGGGTGCTGTTTGGCACCATGGAGGAAAGCTGTTTCTGTCTTGTCTTGAATGCTGGAGCCATGTCTGGACTCATGGAAGGGGACAAGATGCTTTTCTTCGGAGCAGTTAAGCACGAGGACTTGGGTGAAGCATCTTAGGAGTAGGATGGGACAGAAAGAGGCCTCTGAAAGAATGAAAAAATTAAAGAGAAAATATTTTAAAGAATACTTAAAAATTTTATAAGTGTTCCTTTATGTTTTAATAAAATCTAACTTCTGGAGTTAAGAGTTTTGTGTTTTGGGACATTTGTTGAGAGGGAAAACTGGAGGTAGGTCCACCTCAAAGTTCTACCAACTCTACCAGAAAGCTAATATCAAGGACAAGGGGCAATGGATGCAAACTGGAGCATAGGAGGTTCCACATAAACATCAGAAAAACTTCTTTACTGTGAGAGTGACAGAGCACTGGAACAGGCTGCCCAGAGAGGTTGTGGAGTCTCCTTCACTGGAGACATTCAAAACCCGCCTGGATGCGTTCCTATGTGATGTACTCTAGGTGACCCTGCTCTGGCAGGGGGGTTGGACTAGATGATCTTTCAGGGTCCCTTCCAACCCCTAAGATTCTGTGATTATATGTTTATTACCTCCAAAATTAATTTGCCTGCCTTTAGCTGTCTTGCAGGATTATAATGTGAATTCCTTAGTTAATTGCTGAAAATGGCATTCTGCTGCCCTGTGCTTAGTGCATGGACTGGCACACAAGGCAAGTGTAAATTGCAGAACATGGTGATTTGCATTTAAACCCATTGCTAATCTTTGGCCTGGAAGCATCAAGTCACTCTCCTGATCATCCACTTTTACACAGGCTGAGTCCAGAGGCAAAGAGCAATATAAGAACATCCTGGTTTCACTCTGATAGAATCTGTTCGGGGAAGCTGCAGTTTTTTGAGAGGACTGCAGCACCCAATTCTGTGAGAACAAAGTTGGTAAGACACCCCATTCCAGTTTGTGGCCAGCCATGGTATGCATGTTTCCACAGTGATCAAGGTCTTCAGCAGTTGGGGCTAGCCATGTGCTGGGGTGAGGAAGGGTGAAACCCCAGGCAGCTGACCCAACCTGCCCAACAGAACTATTCCATACCATAAATGTCACACCAACTATAAATTGGGCAGTTTGCTGGGGATGGGGCTCTTTCTCAATGGCTGCCATCCCTGGAGGGTCCTCATCCACAGTTCTGCCCCACAGGGTCTCCTCCCCTGTGTGCTGTGACTGTTGTGCTCTTGCTGGAGCCGTGGTGCTCGCAGTGTTGGACATCTGGCATCCATTGCTGGGAGCACACAGCTCACAGTCACTGTCTGGGCTGAGTATAACTTTGTACTTCACATTAGTATTGCAATTAATAGTAGTTCATTATTATTATTTTATTAAATCTGTTTTAATTTTAACCCACAGGTCTCCTTTCTTTATCCCAATTCTCCTTCTCGGGTGGGGAGAGGTCACGGAGTGATAGAAGAACTGCCTAAACGTAGGCAAAGGGCAAGGCCAAGGAGAAAGGCTCACAAAGCACCTCAGCAGAGCTGAGGGGGTCTGCTGTGACCACTGATGAAGGAAGTGCTGGTTCACCTGGCCTTTGTGCAGGAGCTCTCAGGCAGGGTCTGTGGTGGGGCCATGGCTTCACATGCCCCATCCCACCCACTCCCCAGGCACTTTCCACCTCCTCAAAACCTTTGCAGCACAGCCAGGATGGCTCTCCTCTTCAGATACTGAAATAATTGCTCTGCTACAACCAAAATAGGATGTTTTTTCCAAGAACTGTGGGTGGTGGCATGTGTATGCAACTACTTAGATTTGGAGATCCTCTGGAGATGGATGCAGACAGAACATGCTGGCTTGGAAGTCCTCAAAAGCAGCATAAAAGGTGTATAATAGTGTCCTTCTGCTTATTCCAGCCCTGTCTAAGATGAAGCTATGTGTCATACGCTTAATAGTAAATAGACTAAACAGGTCACTTGGTTTCTCTTTAATTCTTGTAATCTTCTTACAAGATACTAAATAGGCTTAGGTCAAAAACTGCTGCTTGATGTAAAGGGTTGAGGGGGGCAGCTGCTCACTTGTCATCCTCACACAGTGTGAGGATGGAGCTGTCCCCTGGAAAGCCTGGGTTTGCAGAGCACTGACACTATACAGAGCAGGCTTATGCCTCCTTACTTAACATCTATAAAGATTCCCGGCAGACAATTACAATCATAGCAGTAGGAAGAGTCAGACTGTTGTTAAAAAACCTTCCAGCCCACACACAGTAACAGGAAAATCCTGTTTGAAGAATAAGGGAAGGTTACAGATAACAAGAGATAACGTGCTGATAACACTGCAGTCCTCCACCCTCTATATGGTTACTCCGGTGCAAGTGGCTGCAGAGTCTGGCCCACTATAGCTCTTTACATATATTTTTTATAGTTTTTTTGTACAGGAGGGCTGTCCAGGGTGGGATAAGGAGAGATGGTTTTCTTGGAAGCATGCATACAGCTTGAACTAGCAACAGTTTTATGTAATGATGACAAAAACTCAGGTCACTGCAAAAATAATTGTTTTCTGACTCATGCACGGGTTTTCTTGTGCAAACTGAAAATCAGAGAGGGAAAAGAAGTGTTGGTAGAGAGATGCAAGCAGTGCAATCCATCCAGCACGGGAGGGGGAAAAGAGGGGGTGCCTGTTTTGGCCCCTGCTCAAGGTTCTGTCAGTGCTATCACTGCTGGCACACAGCTGTGTTAGGTTAAAATGCCATCCTGAGCCCAGATTTGCTTTTCTCAAGAGAAATGCCGGAAACTTTTTGCAATGCAGTACACACATAAAGATGTTACAACACAATTAGAAGCTACCATTGGTCTAGTAGTGCAAGCTGAAGACCCCAAACTGACACTTGCAGGTAAGTAAGAGATTTTTAGCCAAGAATCGTAACATTTCTCCCCAGAAAAATGCCCGCAGGAGCATTATCAAATTCAAGTCGTGGAGCTTCCTTCTAATCTAACTGAAGAGCCACAAAGAAAGACCACCACCCATCTTATCTACTGACTTCAGGGAAAATTAGTTTGTATCTCACAGGCAAACCATCCATTTTCTGGTGGACAGTGTCCTTTCATTACAGAAGAGCTGGAGCTTTGCTTTTAATTAAATAAAAACCCAACACAAATATATATATTTTTTTGAAATCCCTTCCAAATCTGCCAGCATTTCAATACTTTTTTTTTTTTTTCCACAGTAGGTTACAAAGACACTAGTAATTGGCAACATCAATTTATCTGAAAAAAATCTTATCACACCAATAGAAATCCTTGTCTGGGTAAGAAGGTACTTGGAGAGGAAAAAAGCACCAAAAATGTCGACTTCAGTAGGACTTTTGCCTCACATAACAGTCCCATAAGCAAATCAGCTGAAGCTTCTATAGGGCTGGTGCAAAACTGGTTGTGTAACTGTACCCAGGAAATCTTTCTCTGATTCACAGGCAGAACAGAGCAATTCTCCTGCAACAGGCCATCTCGGCTCTGCTTCCAGAAACATGTAAAGGAAAAGCTCTTTGCTTTCAGAGCTTGGTGTTTGCATGGCCTTTTTTTCTTTTTCTTTTTTTTCCCCCCCAATTGATTTTTACAGTGTTAGTGCAAAGATCAGATGCTTCTCTGCTAGTCAGATCCTCACTCACTGTGAGCATGCAGTTGTGCAGGCTGTAAGTTCATTATGTAAATCACTTCCAGCATTTCTAGTGGGTTAATGTAAGGCATGTGATTTTAATGCCATCAAGAAGAAGCAGGATCTGATGGGTTTGGTCTTTGGAACTCATAAATTAAAGACCAGCCATCTTAAGTCCCCTCAACTTGAAGCAGATAAAAAAATATTTGTGAGCATTCGGAAAATAACAAGGAGAAGCAGCTACCATGGATTCATCTGGTAAAGCAGATACATTCTCCTACACCAACTTCAAAACATTTGGTAAACTGATGCAATGCACAGAAGCACCACAGAGTCTCCCACAGACAGATGCAGCTCTGAGCAGCATCGGGGAGGCAGGAGGGACTGTAATTCAGGGGGGCAGCTCCCAGCACAATGACCTGGCACCCACAACCTCCAGCAGACTCTCTGACCACTAAAGTAGACAAATAACATGCAAATGCTGGAGGACTTTTCCATTTTTACATGGATTACATCCCACACAGAGTGTTTCTTATCAGACCCCACTGTAACATAACAAAAAGGTCAGTCCATGACTTGAGCAGAGGCCAAGCTAGCTGCAGTTATGTTAAACACAAATACAACCTAAATACTATTTAACTACATGGAATTTATTAACAAAGTTCTGGGGTGATTGACTTGCTAAAGGTCCACAAGAACTTGGCTTGCCCAAACACTGCTGCAGACTATCCCATATATCCCATATTCATCGACATTTATCCCACACTCACTGACATTCATCCCATATTCATTGAAAATAGCTGTAAAAGTAAGTGGTGGTGTCCCAGAAGGGAGAGTTGAACTCCCCGATCCAAACAGCAGAAGCGTGGTTGAGAGGGGATGGATTAAATGCTGGACTGATGGTTTGCATAGATGGAAAAGTCAGAGTGAGAAGGGTTTACAACTTGTAGAGAGGGAATCCTCATTACTCTGTGTATAGAAGAGGTATTTTAGTAGTTACACAGCCCAATGTTAAATTTTAATGAGCAGTTCCAGCACCACACATGAACGGAGCCTAAGTGTTGTGAGTCCTTCACCGTGGTGGTTCCCCAGTGATATCTGTGCCAACAGCTGCTGCTACCCACGGGTAGGGCTGTCCAGGCAAATCTGAAACCCTGGGGGATCTTCCCCAGGTTAATTCCATGGTGTTTGGTGACTGTGTGCTTTATCAGTCAGAAAGCCAGCTGCCTCCTTGGCGGCTGTACTGCAGCAAGGGACAACTGGTGGAGTGTGATGCAATGTGATAGGAGTGGGTTTAGCTAAATGGAGAGTCTCTCCTGTTATCTTTCTGAAAAACAGTTGACAGAAAGGCTTGCTGGTGTTGCTCCTCTCCATAAAAAAAATACAGGCTCTGAAGCAAAATGTTTTGAAAATATCATATTCTTTAGTAAACATGCCTTTAACTCCCTGGGTATGGGTTCCAGCAAATCACAGCTGCTGCCCAGTGAGCTGCCAGCCTGGTTGTAGGGAAGGCACGGGGAGCAGGCCAGCAAAGATGTGAATTATTTATGTTCCTGCTGAAAGCATGAGTCCTGTCACTAGACCCTGGCCTGATTGAATAGGTCTGCAGAGACAGTTTCTGTAGCAACCCAGAACCTTGCCCAGCAAAATTCTGCCCAGTCACAGGTAACAAGGAACAGTAATAAATATCTGCCTGGGTAGCTGAAGATGACACAGAAGTGCCAAAGTAAAATATATCTGGGTTTTGAGTCCTTCAGTCTCCCAAGACCCACCAGAAGGTCATTTCAGAAAGTGAGTTGGTGGCATGTCAACTCAGGTACCTGTAACAATCTAGCTGTAACAACACAGGGTTTCAAAAGATTACACAAGCCTTTGTGGGAACTCACCAAGTCTTCAGCACCAGAACAGGAGCTGCTGAGGGCAGGCTCTTACTGACAGCCCAGCTGGTTAGAGTCAGTGTCAATAAAGAAACAGTTCCCAAAAGCCTACTGTCACACCTCTGGGTGTTATATCCACCTACCAAATACTGGGCTTGTTAACGTTGTCCAAAATATTTCAGAGATCTGGCTTTTATGCCACGGTATTTAGTGCAGATTGACATAGGCAGGAAAAAGTGGATTCAATAGTTTCTTCCCCATCTCTCCTTAGCCACTGATCCTGGCTCGTTGCCGTTTGTGGTCTGCCTGCCTTCTTGTAAAGATGAACCCACCACAATGAAAATGTTATGGAATTTATAAGCTGTCAGGACTATCTTGCAAAGATTTGAAGGGCAATACAATTTAGTACTTTGTCTAGACACACTAAACATATTTTTCAGACTGTCAGTATTTGAATTTTTCCTAATTATCAACCTATCAGATGATCTTTTACTAAATATATTCAGCTTGTCTCAAGAATTTCTGAGGCTGTGAAATCCAAACTGTATTAGAGAAGTTACAATATGCAAAATTGCTTAAGTACAGAAATGTTAGTAGATGGTTCATCATGCATCTCTAATTCAGCCCTGTTCACTGTCACACAGTAAACAGCAAATTTTTGTGCTTTCCCAAGTCTGTAATTCCAGTGTTTCCTACATTTTGACCTTACAAACCAAGCTAGGCTCTCCGCATTGGGAGTAACCTACCTGTTTAGCTCTAACCAGGAGATTATCCAGTTATAGAAGGCTTACAGTTATGTGGTCAGAGGTCACTAAGGTACAACTGTACATGTGAATCAAAGTGGGGGAAGCTGCTTGAGAGCTGTGTGACCTAGACAGGGAGTAATGTGACTGGCAGATAACCAAGGCCTGGTTTATATTTGAAAGTTCTGCTGATTAGCAATACCAGGACTATAACAACATTGGCCAATCAATACAGCTTTGCTTGTGAAAACCTGCAGGTGTTGTTTCAACAGCAAAACATCCTTTACAGTTCTGATACAAGCAACGCATCATTGTTAAAGCAATCTAAACTGGATCCCGTCTCTAGGAGGGTTTCCCATCTCTTCCACTGTAGCTACACTGGCAAACTTTCTAGTTGAGGCTGTTCTACAAATCAGCTACTGAAGACTGTGAGGGTGATGACAGCAGAGCTGCTTTGGAGGCTTGACAAGAGCGTAAAGCTTTTCTCCCTTTGGGAGGAACCACAGAGAAACACTGTCTGCTTCCTTAAGTGAATCTAGGCTGGAGAACAAAGGACTTCAGCTCACATACAGAGGGGTAATTTACATCTCATTAAACCAATATTTAAAAATCTACACTGTTTGTTTCTTTAGTGTCTGTGCTTTTCTTTTCCAAACATGTCAAAAAGGATGCATGTTCAATTTTTTTTTCTTTTACTTTTCCATTGTGAAAAGCAGCAAGAACATTTCTGGGTGCCCAGAGATCCTTTTTTTTTTCTATCCTTGCCCAGCTATATAACAGTTTAAAGGAATTTTATTAAACTTCCCATGACAACTCAGCTCAAGCATAACCACGAGAATTTTCAAGCACAACTGCAGAGGTTTTGGGAGGTAATAAATTCTTGAAAGACTTCTTACTTTGATATATTTTCTCATGTAGTGCTATAATTTCACAACTATCCAGCAAGATTTCTTTAATTATCAATTGCAGGCGATTCTCAAGCCAAGTGTGCTATGTGTAAGTCTAGTCTAGAGGCTTTCCAGTGGGTTATACACCAGCAAAACCCCTAGCTGCATCTAAAAGAATTTGAAAAAACCCTAAACTTTAACTGACAGCTGTGTCAAAGGGATAAAAAGTGGTGGCACACAGCTGTAACAGAAGCACTTCTAAGTAATGATTTCAACAAAGCTATACTTCTGATGTGGTTTCAAGAACACCTGTATGAAGTGTGTTTTTGCAGGCATGGATAAATCCACACTCTGCACATATTGCTGGTACAACATAATTCCTGTAACAATAAACAACTTTCCATTAGAGACCCCAAGGACAGACTCAGCAGGCATTTCTATGCCACTCTTAATGAGCTGTTTCAAGAATTGCTTAGAGCCTGGAGTGTTCCCACAACTCATCAGCACAGGGGCCTCACAGGCAGCTTCTCGCTGCAGCCTGTACCCCTTGCTGAGGGACTTCTTGCTTCATACAAAGACCAGTAAAGACAAACTGGTGATACACTAGAATAGTGGATCTGCTCAGGCACGTAGGGCGTAGCCAGGTTTGTTCTGGAGGGCAGCAAACTGCTTCACCTAGCACCAGGCTTGGTCCTTTGCTGATCAGTAAACAGCAAAGCTGGTTTTGAGGGTGGCCTTGGACCACATGACATCCCCATCAAGGCTGTTTTGCTCGTATTATTGGTTTTGCTCCTGTAATTAGTATGAATCAGCTTTCTAACTTACAAATATAGCCGTTTCAGGAGGAGCTAGATTTCCCCACCCCCACGTTTCTCCCATAGGAACAGAACAATACGGACTGTTTTTGCCAAGTAAACCAGGTTTACGTTATGGCTTGATGCCCGGTACATAATTAATATTCTTCATAGACAGTGCATCCTCAAATAGCTGGCTAATATCTACACCAAGAAGCCTTGCAGTCCCAGCTTCAGTTGGCCATAGACAGCAACTTCAGTTTCATTTTCTTATCTTGTGGTGACACACAGGAAAGGCAAAGTGGTGTGTACACAGGACAGCATTTCGAGGCTTACAGGAACAAACATGGGCATACCATTCAATGCACAAAAAGATGCTGTTGTGTTTCCAGTTCCCTCTACCCTGTTTTGAAGGTCACAGGTTACATTTTTCAGAAAGGAGATACAAATAGGAACACAGAAACTGAGAAACATTTTTTATCCAGATAAAATGGCAAGCAGGTTTTTACCAGGAACTGGCCAGGCTATCTTTCTGCTGTATTTGCAGTATATAGACACATATTTATGTAATTTATAATTTGCATCTTTAAAATTACCTCACAAAATGCATTTTCAAAGTGTATTTTAATGAAGCACTCACCCATGGCCTACTTTCAAATGCCGAAAGCTCTTCACAGTTAATAAGTAATATGCAGTGGGGTGAAGCAATGGCTCTACCTTAAAATGCTTTGCAAGCAACTTCCAAGAGGTACCTTTGGGCAAATCTCGTGACCGTGAGCAGGCTTTGTTATTTTTAACTATACTAGCACTCCCATATTAGTGTAGTAAAAAGGAGAAATGCTATTCATGGCTTAGTTTAGTGGGGCCACGACCTTATAGCACTGCTGTTGAGGGGTGATCAGTCAAAAGGTGATCAGTCTGACAGGCGTCAGAGAAGCAGGGAAGCCAGGGTCGCTGCCTCCTACCCCTGCTGAGGCAAATTCATTCCTGTCAGGTAGGGAAAATCCTGTGTCCTGGATCAACCGACACCAAGCAGTGTGCTGGCACCCCCGGGTCACACCGCCCTCCCGGCTCCTGCAGCTCATCGACCCCGGAAGCGGACAAGGCCGCGTTTCGCTGATGTGCCTCCGTGACCGCAGCAGCCGGTACTAGTACGACTCGCTTCGCTGGAGCGAGTGGTTTCTCTGGTACGGGGCTACCAGCAGACATTGTTCCCCGCTCTTCCGCTGCCAAGGGGCCGTTCCCCGGGGGTACTGGGTCGTTTGAAACGGTGAGGCCGCAGCCGCCCAGCAGCTCTCGTCCCTAGGCCCCAGGCCCGCCCAGGGGCGGTAGGCAAAGGCGTTGCTACGCCAACGGCTGAGCCAATAGCGAGTGGGGGGCAGGGTCGCGCAGTCTAGGCGGGATTGCGCGGGGGCACCAATCCAAGCTCAGGGCAGTCAAGGGAGGCGGTCGGAAGAGGGGTTTGGGGCAGGAGGGTAGGAGACTGCAACCAATTGCAAGTCGGGACGCCGGGCGAGAGCGGGCCTTTAGCGCAGGAGCCAATCAGAGAAGACGAAGGGCGGTTCTAGCCAATCAGAGGCTGGTGTGGGGACGGTTGAGCCAATCGCGGGCTTAGCAGGCGGGGAGGCCAGCCAATCAGGGCGCAGTGAGCGAACAAAAGGGGCATTCCAAGCCGCCGGCCCCTTTCCTGAGAACAATTTCACATGACGCAACGGTTGGAGGAAGAGGCTCGCGAGCCGTAACCGCCGTCGCCATTTTGTGAGCGCTGAGACTGAGTCGGCGGCGGCTGAAGGAGCAGCAGCACCGACGGCAGCACCACAGCCAGCGGGAGCCGCAGCCCGGAGGATGCGGTAGAGGAGTCCAGCGGCAGCGGCGGGGGGGTCGGCATCGCTCGGCGGCGGCAGGGGATCGCGGGGAGGGGGCTCTCGGTCGGTGGGTCGGGTCCTGGTGCGGGCCCGGTCGGAGAAGCATGTCGGCCCCTGAGAGCAGCGCTAGTAGCAGCGAGGCGCGGGAGGACGCGTGCCGCGATTACCAGTCGTCGCTGGAGGACCTGACGTTCAACAGCAAGCCGCACATCAACATGCTGACCATCCTGGCTGAGGAGAACGTGCCCTTCGCCAAGGACATCGTCTCCCTGATCGAGGCGCAAATCGCCAAGGTTTTTATATTCCACCGACTACTACTCCTACCTATACTGCTGGGGGGACCGGCCGGGGCAGCGGGCTAGGGCGGCCTCTGGGGCTAGAGGAAGGGCGTGGGGGAGAAGGCCTGCCGAGGGGCGCGGGCGGAGCCCGGCAGCAGCGGGCCGAGGACGAGAAGGGGAGGGGAGGCAGGGAGAGAGAGCGAAGCTCAAGGGACAGGAAACATGGCGAGAGAAAGGGGAGAGAGGTTCGGGGGGAGGCTGTGGGCCGGATGGGTTGAGGAGGCCAGTGGCGGGGTGGGTATAGCTGGGGAGGGGGGTAGCGGCGAGGCAGGGACGTTCAGGGCACGGCACGTGGAGGTAGCGGGGGGGAGGGGGGCGATGGTGTAGATGATTAGGGGTCGAGCAGGAAGGGCAGGATTCCGATGGAGCAGAGGGTGCTGGGGACTTGGGGGGGGGGCGGGCAGCGCCCTGGCCGGGGCAGTGGGGAGAGGGCCAGGGGGCTGGGGTGGCTGTGGGGGAAGCAGGCGGAGGACAGCGTGGCTCAGGTGGCATCAGAGAGCACGGGACGAGGCGTCGGGGGTTCCTCCTTTCATCTCTAAGTTTAAGGCTGCTGCTTTTACCCTCCACCCCATAGGGAGCAGGGGACTCGAGGGAGGGGAACAGCCCCCACACCACCCTGTTGATAGTAGGGGAGGGTTTGGGACTCGCCTCCCGCAAAAGCGCTGGGAGCGCAGCGTGGCTCGCGATGTTAAGCCCCGTGTAAATACCAGACACAACATGGCGGCCTGGCAGTGACTGGGCAGCAGCACCTCGCCCTTGTTGCTGGGTTTTTTTCCCTACAAGGAGCCAGTATCCAGTGTCTCGAATCTGGTGTCTAAATCCTTGCATTTAGCGATTTCAACAGTAGATTAATACTGCGATCATCAGGGAGGGCCTGACTGGGAGATGTTGTGGAGGGTTGTTTTTTTTGGGGGGGAGGAGTAGTTTAAAGGAGTGAAAATAAGGTTAACTCTATAGCACGCAAATTGTCCACTTCTGAAGGTCTAATACAGTGACTTTTAAGTTTCAGTTAAGATAAGGCTATTTTCCCAGTGTGTTCCCTGTGAAATACTAATTCTGGGGGGGTGGGCACCCTTATCTTATAGGAAGTTTGTGGGTGAAAGGTGGTAATCTGCTCCGGATAGAGAAATACGTGTGGTGGTCATGGGGATTGTTTTGCTCTGCATGATTAGAGAAAATTCTGTGGGCTTGGGATAATCTCTTTGGATTTCAGGTGATCTGTGCCCTGAGTAATGCTAGAGTTGTGTTCGCATGTATTTTATTTTGGCTAGAGAAGTTTATTGGTTGACGATGGGGAAGAAGAAATTCTCCCTGACTAGAAACTGCAGCAGCCTGTAGGATCCTAACATGGCGTCTGAAAGGCACATGATATAAAAAGAAGGGAAAGAGGAGGCTCCCTCTGAGCCCAACCCAGGCAGTTGCTGACATCAGTCAGCCACAGCACATGGATGGGGGTTTACAGCACCTTTATAGCAAAAGCATTTTGTAAGAAAAGGGTTCTTCTTTCAAGCCTTTCCCCCTTTTTGTGCCAGTCACCCCTCCCCCGTTGTTTCCCTTGCTCCCTCTGATCTCAGGTGTTCAAGGGCTTTTTTCCTTTGGCTTTAAATCGTGGTTTATAATGGTGAGAATTGTACTATCTAATGATGGGGAGGGAATGATCTCTTAAGTTATTTAATCTATCTTTCTATCGATGCAGGATGGCTTTTTAGTGTTCCACAGACCTCTTCCAGTCTAGTTTTAAAAGCTGCCAGTGGCTGAGTTTTGCCATTCCTTGGGGAGGTGACCTCATAATCGTAATAGATCTCACCATTATATCTCCTAAAGGGCAGTGGATATGTATAAAATGATTTGTGATGAATATCAATGCTGTCAAAGTATTTTTTTTTTCATTTCTGGGTGATTTAGAGCCTGCCCTGAAGTGTGCTTTTTAAAAAAAAGATGTCTTAAATACTGTATTGATGGTTAGTTTTGCCTAGTTACTGTTTGTGACTGTGGTTTATTCAAGGCAAGTTTTTAGTTGTTTCTGGGAAAAGTGATCTCCTTTACTAAGCCACTTTTAAAAAGTGTTGCCTGGAGACAGTTTGTTTAGTGTAAAACCTGAGTGGTCTGCTTTAATAAATGGTTCTGAAATGTGTGACTGGTATTATAAAATTTGTAAATAAAAAGTGTGAAATATGTATTTGTCTTTTTATTTACCATTGTATAGTGCAGAATTTGTTTCCAAGACCCATTTTGTATACGAGGTTGTTTTTTTTTAAACAAATTTTTGCATAAGTTTGTGACTTGGGTTTCAATTGCCAGATACGATTTAAAACTTGAAATCTCTTAGGAAACTAATAAAAAAAAGCCACACATTTCCAACAATAGCTTTCCTACGTTATTTGAAGGAAGTGGGAATTCTGTAATGAAGTCTTTAATATGATGCTGAGGAGCTGAGAGTTAGTGGTGTTCTGTGTTCTGGTGATTATGCGGCGCCTCCCTGCCTTTTGCTTATGTCTTGTGGGCATCTTTCTTGCTAGGGGATACCGTGTAGACCGCCTGAAAACAAAATACATCCAAGCCTGGGATTCCCTTTTGTGTTTCTTGGACTATCCGCTAGATACTTTTTCATAATAAACATTTCCCGAAGAGAAGACTTAAATATTCCAACCATATTTAAGTCATGGTTCTTAGAATGTGACGCCTGGGTAGCTTATATTTGAAGCTGGGTATGCTTCTAAGCTTCTAATTCTTTGCTGTAGTTTGAAGTAGGCTTCCTTACTAGAATGCAGTGCTTTTAACAGTCTGATGAATAATGAAAGTGACAGTTAAACTTGTTCCCGTGCCTTTGCTACTAAATGATTCCCCAGCACCTCGAGCTTGAATTATAGCTGAGCATAGGGAGCTGCTTCGATACATGGGTGAAATGGAAGAGTGTAACATACTGTGTCAGTAGCTTTTGGACATAGGTACTGTTGAGTCAGCTCTTTGTTTCCCTAACAGCTGACATTAAAATTCAGAAAGGGTGCACTGTCATTTTTTTATAAAGGAAGGCATTCAGAACTTAAGAGTAGTATTTTTAATGTGCCATTGTACAGACTGCTTTAAAGGAGAAACCAGTCTTCCACAGACATTTGAATATTAAGTAGCTATAGACCTGCAGTCTTTGGTTCCTGAGACTAGAGAGATGCCTTTATTCTAACACTGTTGCTTATTAGCTTGTTTACAGCTTGGTACTAAGTCATAGTGTAAGATAGGTTTTTAACGTGCTGCAATTAGTTTTAGCTAACTTAACTGCATTTTTCTGTTCTCGTGTACAAAATACATCACCTGCCTGTTTTTACTTTTTTCAGTATGCTCAAAGGCAGTGCTCCCCTCCCTTGCCCCCAGCTAACAAATAATTCTACCCTCTTCAATATTAAGTTTCAGGTCATGTTAAATTAATACACATTTAAGGGTGAGGAAACATTGCGATTCACTCATATAAAAGTGTTGTTGAGTCGGTGCCCTTCTGTGAACCACCTTAAAGGGGAAGGAAGTAAATCTAAAATTGTAAAGCAAGAGCACTTCCACACATTTGCCTGTAGAGTGGGGTTGTGAAGTAAGGTGTCATTAATTAATCTAGTAGCCTATCCTGTATAAAATGAGCAGTGAATGAAGTTACTCTGGTTTTATCCTGGGCCTACCGAATGGTGAACGGGACTTATTACGAGTCAATGGTCTTCTGAGGGGATCATGGTCAACACATGGCTTGTGTTTTCTTTCATGTTGTCCTCTTCAACAAGTCTGTGTACTTGCTGATGTTTTCTGGAACTTTGCTGTGCCTTCTGCTTTGTGAAAGCCAATGGTGGGCATTAAAATCACCTTGATTTGGGCCAGTAGTGCTTTGTGTGCATTAGAAATCTCTGTAGCGGTCCATCATCACCACACTTTTATTGCTACAAGTTTTGAAAATGGATTTAGGAAATCCCAACCAAACAAAAAAACTGCCGACAACAAAAAACAAGCCTCCAATTACACAAAGATGTGTCCAGAAGATTCCTTTCTGTGAAAATCGTGGTTGCAGTTCCTGAGCTTGTCCGTGCACTTACCCGGCTGACTATATGTTTGAGTTTTGTCTGGATTTTGAACGTTGTGCTAACTGTGCATTTTTGCATGCACTCTGGAAATCTGAACTGTCATTGTCTGCAAGTGCCAAGAGAGAATGGGACTCCTTGCTCCGTCCGTTTGGATTACAGTGAAATAGTTGCGACCTGTTCTGCATGTAGTTATGAAGAGACTGTGATACTTGACATACAGTCTGGGGCTACAGAAGTTCAGAGTTTGGGCTCTTTGCCAGAAGTCTGATTTGTGTTCTGTGAAATCCAGGAAAAAAAAGCATTCAGGAGGCTTGAAATACAAACTGTTTTTTAGAAGTTCCTTGAAGTGCTAACGATCGTTTCCTGCTAACTTAAAGTTACTTTCTCAAGTGGGTTTTGGAAGGTTACACTTGGTGCACTAGCAGCAATACTGTCTTGTGGGCTTTTTTTCTTCCTTTTTTTTTTTTTCCAAAGCTTTGATACGCAAACAGAGTAACCTCAGATGTTCCTTTTTTTGTGTGATAGACCCACTGCATTATACTTTGAACTGAGTTTCAATTTTCCAGATTAAGTTTTTGTATAAACAAAAAATCCCAAGCCAAATCCCTTGGTGTTTTTAGTGGCAACCAAAAAGAGAGGTCTGTATGTCTGGGATTGGTAATCCCTTTATTTAAAAAGCTTAAAGTATGTTTTTATTGTACTAAACTTCTCAGTTTCTTCTTATTACTCCAGGCTCCTGCATCAGAGAAGCTCCCTGTTATGTACCTTATGGATTCCATTGTCAAGAATGTGGGAAGAGAATATCTTACTGCATTTACTAAAAACCTAGTTGCAACATTTATTTGTGTATTTGAAAAGGTATATACACTTTAAGAAAAGTTCTGTATTCTAAGCAAAATTTGTGCCTGGTAAAATAAATACATGCTTTCAGTTCTGGGTTTTCTTGGGTGGTGAACTATACAAATGGATTGTTTTTATAAATCTCAGTACTGTATTTATACGGTGGAAGATCATTCTTGCTGCTATCAAGCATGTCAGTTACATTAGCTGAAAGATGCAAAGTCTTACCTAATTTGGTTCAGAGATGTCTAGTTTTCCTATCCAGGCAAGATTTTACTAACAGTATTTGGGTTACCAATTGCTTACCTTTCTGTAATCTATAGACCAGTTAGTTATCAATTGTTGGTTTGTTTTTAAGATAGTAAATAGTCTTTATACCAATAATAGACTGAGAATCAGTTTCTTGTGAGTTCCTCAGAGCTTTTCTCTCCTATAGTTAGACTTGTCTGATTTGCTTAATTAATGATGTGCAAATGCTTGAACTGAGGAGTGAACAGCACTGATGCCTGATTATCTCCTGGTGGCCTGTGTTTTGAAAAAAATGCTAGTGGGGAGGGAAGGGGTCTTAGAATGTATTGCTATATTACATTACAAATATATGTTTTAATTTCATTCAGCTTTGAAAATTGCTACCTTAGCTTTTGATTTTTGCCCTTAATCTTTAAACTCAGTGAAACAATTGCATGTGTTCGTCAATGAGAAAGGCAAATCAAAGTCCCATCTTTGAAGGGCTGGCCTTGAATGGGTTTGATTTGGATCAGAAGTGAAGGGGTAACTTCTGTTAGGAAGTTACTATAAGAAAGTGGCATCTCACATGAATGAGATTGATGGAGCTTTTGCATATTTCTCATTCCATATCAGTGAGGATCTGAGATCCCAGTGTGCTTTATAGATGGTTTTCAGATGTAAAATTCATGATTAAATAAGGAATAGATTGTAGTAATGACCATAGAAGACTTAAACTCCTGTGTAGAGTAATAGATAGGTAGATACTTGTTTTTTTCAGTATTAAATTATGAATGCTTTTATACTGAGTTCCATTTATAATGTTGCAGCTGAAACTCTAGATTAATAACTAATTTCCAGAGTTTTATAGGTTGTCTACTAAGCTAACTAGAACTGTTTAATTAACATGTATTACTGTGTGAAGTGGCAATCACTTCTGATAGCTTAGTTGGTCGTGTTAAACAATGCAAGTGTAGTTCCAGCACTGACATTGCTGCAAATTCAGTTTTATCAGTAAAAGATCACTAAGGTATCTTTAGACACTTGATGAAGTCAGAAACCTTGGCTCAGTCATTTCCTCACCTTTTGCAGTGAACTTCATACCCTCTCATTGAAAATTGTATAGAGGCGCCCCAATAGTTAAGTATGATTTTTTTGTTGAAGTTCCTGCTTCTTCCTAAAAGAACCTCCTAACTTCCCAGACTATTCTGTGTCTTGCTGTAACATCTTGAAAATAAAACTGCAGCAAAAACCACATACAGAGTCAATAATGAATGAACTGGAATATTGACATTAGGGGACAGCTGCATATATTTTGCCCTCAAATGTTTTTCATCTATTATTTAATTGAACTGCTGAAGTTATGAGATTAACTCAGTTTGGCTTTACTGTAAATTTCTAACTGTCATGACATAATCCAAACTGTTTGTGAAGAGATAAAATGGGCACTGGCCAGTCCTACAAGTGCACTTGATCTGAGGCTCACAGATATGTCTAATTTTGCAGCTGAACTGAAATACAATTGACTTCATTTTAGCTAATACCCCTTTCTTGCATTTGTTGGAAAAAAGTCCTTCAGCAACTCAACGGCTGAGCAAAATACATTTTCTGTTCAGAGTTTGTTGTTTCCTGATTTATTTGTCATTATTCTACTCCATCCAGCACAAACACTTGCATAATGTATTGTCTCAGAGGCTGTTGCCTTTCAATATTTTTGTTACTGTATTTTTTCCACAGAAATTGGGCAAGTAAAATGAAAATTTTGGTAATGGAAAAGTTGAAAGAAAATTCTCAGAGAATGGTAATACACAATAAAACCTTCAAATGGCCTTGAAACAACAATTCCACATTTGGGCTTCTGTTACTGATTCCGTTGGTATAGATGTATGGTCTGCACTGCCTGTGAAGTGTGTATAGCAAGTTCAATGTGTTAAAATGGCAAACTGTTGATAGAAATAGGAAATAAATGAAATCTTAAGTTCTACAGAAAACTTAAAGAAATTGTTTTATATTAACTTAACAAGCCATAGAATTGTTTTATTGTTTTAGGTGGATGAAAATACTAGGAAAAGTTTATTTAAATTACGCTCCACATGGGATGATATTTTTCCTTTGAAGAAACTATATGCACTTGATGTCAGAGTCAACTCATTAGATCCTGCTTGGCCAATTAAACCTCTGCCCCCAAATGTGAATACTTCTAGCATCCATGTGAATCCTAAGTTTTTAAATAAATCGGTAAGTTTTTATGCCTACTGTATGAACAGATGGTAATACGTGTAGTTTACATTGTTTGTATGCTGTTTTTTGACAATTTAGTATATTAACAATGAAGTATCTGACCTTTCTAGACAGGTAAGAGGAATTTCAGAATATTTGATGTGTTTTTTTGTATTTCAAAACCATATTCTAGATTGTGGAACATTATGAACTTGAATTACATACATCTGTTGCAGCAGGCAAATTCTAGTGGGGCAAAAGTTGTAAATTGTTTTAGTTATATTTTGCATTAAAAATGCAATTTATAACTGCTGTACAAACTTAAGTCCCAGTGCTGGATAAAGATAACAAGTTAAAGGAGATGAAGTTCATTGATTCTATCAGGATTTCAAATGTAACTTCCTTTAATTCTGTTTTTAGGCAGAGGAATCTTCTGCACCTACCTCTGCTGTCACTTCTGGTGCCTCTACTCCTCCAACTGTTCCTGAAATACAAAAGAATTTGACACAGGAGCAACTAATAAGGCAGCAATTACTTGCAAAGCAAAAGCAGTTGTTAGAACTACAGCAAAAAAAATTAGAGCTGGAGCTGGAACAGACTAAAGCACAGTTGGTGAGTAGGACAGTTGATGAAACTTCCATAGTTGAGTCTCATTTATTTTCAACAGTACTTAGTGATACTGGTAACTGCAGTGCATTGTTTTTTCCTCATGTTAGGTTAAGTGTAGCTTTTTAGGACTAGAGAAATGCAAGTTGATCTGGGGTTCCAATATTTATTACCTAAAAACATTAAGATTTACACTCAAGATAGAGGTTAAAAAAAAAAAGTTGTGTTTTTTTGACTTCTCTCCAAAATTATGCCTGCCCATCATCTGTGTCTTCCACCTCTTCTTGTGGCTCACTGGAAGTCAGGCTTTTCCAAATATATTTGCTGTTACAAGACAAAGAAGCCTGATTGTTGGAAATAGTTTCCTCATTTGGTCAGGTTAGTTTGATGCCACCATCTGAAGATGACATTAGCTGTATTGTTTTACATTTGTAATTGAAAATTCTGCTATGTTGACTAGTTGATACCAAATAAAGCATCTCTGAAGTGTAGAAGTAGGAAAATAATATCAGATACTTGGCAGCTTGGTTGCCTTGACCATACAGAATATACAGAAAACCAAATGCTGCAATATGAACATGTGCCTAATTTACATATTTTACAGTATTGACTTTGTAGTGCTGATTTTGTACTGTATTTTAATTTGATCTTTCTTACTGGTTCTGCATTACTGTATTGCCTGTAACTAGCCAATGAACAGGTGACTTCCGAGACATTTCTATTTATAGTTTAGGTTTCGAGACAGAATATGAGTATCTCTGGATTTTTTCCTATTTCAGGCTGTGTCTCTTAGTGTTCAGCAAGGATCATCCACTATAGCTTCAGTTCCAGCACCTTCCAAGCAACACATGTCTCCCACTCCTCATATGACAGTTAAACCACCTCATCAGACTGCTGTGCAATCTGAAAAAAACAAGCCATCCCCAAGTCCTCCACTTCATGATGTCAAAATAGTGAATAGGGATCCTCGACTTAATAGGACGGCTCAACATTCTTCTCATGCTAAAGATCAATCTCATAGGAAAGAATTTCCACACAACACAACCAGTCAGTCTGATAGCAAGGCAAACAAAACAACACAGGCTGAAAAACAAAACTCAACAAAGCAAGAAAAATTGAAAGCAAGTGAAAAAACACAGAAGAAAGAACTTGACCAGTCAGAAGCAAAATCTAAATCACCATCCCCTTTGAAAAATAAGCAGCCCAGTACTAAAGATACCAAAACCCAGGAATCTGAAAGCACAAAAGTATCTGAAATTAGTAAGCGGGATCCAAGACTGAAAAGGCATCTTCAAGATAAATCGGAGGGCAAAGAGGAGGAGGTGAAAGAAAAGAGGAGAAATATAGAGAAAAAAGAAAAAGAGGAACATAAGTCATCTGAACACAGACCAGCAGGTAGCAGAAATAAAGTAGTTAATGGTGCTGTTCAGAAGCAAGACACGACTACAGAGGAGTCAGAAAAACAGAGTGGAAAACAAGGGAGATCGAGTACTAGAAAACGGTCACGATCACGCTCTCCTAAGGCCCGGTCACCATCTACACATTCTCCAAAAAGACGAGAGAGGAGATCACCCAAAAGAAGGCTTAGGAGTTTATCTCCCACTTCATCAACTCCTAAAATTGGAAAGATACGTCCGATAGGCCCTAAGCAGTCTCATGCTGAAGAAAGCACACAAGCAGCAAGAGATGAGAGAAATTCCAGTAAGAGAAATGTTAAACAAGAGGTGCGAGATCCGAGGAGAGTGAAAAAAGCCCAAGAAGACAGGCCTCAAGAAACAGCAAAACCTTCTCCTGATCCAAAGGAGAATGCAGAAAACTGGCAAGGATCCAAATCAGGCAAGAGGTGGAAGTCTGGTTGGGAAGAAAATAAAAAGTAAGTTACAATCTTTTAAACAACTTACCTTTGAAGTCAGTAGAAATTCTGCTGCTGCTGACTTCAGCGTGGTCAGCTTTGGGAAGCAATGTTGAGATTGTTAAAATGGATAAGTTTAACTTCTAGTGAGACTTAGGTTCTAAGGTAATAGTGATGTTTTGCCATAATCAGTTCTCATATGTAATCTGTATTTTAAATTTATTTTTGCCTTCAGCTCACAGCAGAATGAAGAACACCAGGCACTTGGTAAATCCCCTCACCAAAGACACCGGGAAAACTGGCCTGCTGCTAAAGGAATTTTATCACCCCGAGCACCAAAGCAGCAGCACCGGTTGAGTGTGGATGCTAATTTACAGATTCCCAAAGAACTGACATCTGCAAGCAAAAGAGAATTACTTAAGAAGGTAATATTAATAAATCTGTCTTCATAGAAGTGTCCTGGGTATAGTTTGGTTTTCTTTCCATTTTAGATATCTAAACTTGAACTTTTTATTATAGGCAAATGAACGCTTAGCATCTGGTGAAATAACTCAAGATGAGTTCCTCATGGTAGCTCATCAGATCCGACAGCTGTTCCAGTATCAGGAGGGAAAGCACAGATGTAATGTCTGGGATAGCCCTACAGAGGAAAAATGTGGTTTGAAAAAGAAACCTCTCTTGTCGGATGCAGAATTAACATATTACGAACATAAGGCTAAACTAAAAAGAACACAAGTTCAGCATTCATTGTCAAGGCTTGATCTGTTGGATCCTGATGATATTCTGGAGTATCATTTGCCTGATGCATTGCTTTCTGGAATAGAATGTGAGCAAGCAAAAGCCAAGCGTGGAGTACAGTTTGACAGAAAAGAACCATTTGGAGAAAGATCAAGGAGACACTCCCCTGTGAGTGGCACTAATAGACCTTTTGCTGATAACCTCTCACCACTTGAGAGTCGACGGAGACTTGAGGAACAAAATGCTACTAAAGGAGCAAGAGGTTCTAAAAGCTTTGATCCTTATGACAGTTGGGGAGAATCAGAAGAATTTAGAGATGCTCTCAGACAGAAGGGGAAGGGCACAACAGAGTTCCAGAAAATAGATGGTGATGCAATCTGCAGATTTGATAATCGTGAAGAAAGACAGCTACTTGGGCAAGCTGGTATGTGTTTTTGCTTTATTTAACAGCTGTTAAATAATTGGCAGCATGTTAGTGAGTGGTTATCTGGTTCTGTTTTTTTAGGTGTTCGAGAGGAACCAAGATCACCATTCAGTGAACGTTTCAAAAGAGCTAGGTATGAAGATCCAGAGAAAGCACCATTTCCGGAAAGTCCAGGATCAAGATTTGGAGGCATTGAAGCAAAGCAGAGGATAAGTGCGCTAATGGAAGACAGACCTCTCTTTGATGGCTCACCTAGACCAGCTGCTGCAAGGGTTGCGGTAGATGGACCAGGAAGTCCTTTTGTTGATGGTCCTGCTGCTGGTTCAAGTTCCAGAATTGATGGGCCACCTGGACAGGCTGCTATGAGATTTGAGGGCCCTTTGGTGGGGGCGGCTGCATCTCAGTTTGATGGACCACTGACAGGAGCAGGGGGAGCTGGAGCCCTAAGATTTGATGGGCCTGCAGGGCAGCTGGCAGGGGCCCTGAGATTTGAAGGACCCCCAGGACAAGTTGGTGGGGGAGGTCCACTGAGGTTTGAGGGACCTCTTGGGCAGATAGGTGGGCCTTTGCGGTTTGAGGGACCTGCAGGGCAGCCTGTAGGTGGTCCTAGATTTGAAGGACCTGGAGTTGGTCTCAGGTTTGAGGGTCCCCGTGGTCAGCCTTCAGGTGGTCTCAGGTTTGAGGGACCTCATGGTCAACCTATGGGGCCTCGAGGTCAACCAGGGGGTGGTCTCAGGTTTGAGGGACCCCATGGTCAGCCCTTGGGGCCTCATGGTCAACCAGGGGGTGGCCTCAGGTTTGAGGGTCCACATTTACAGCCATTGGGGCCCCATGGTCAACCTGGAGGTGGCCTCAGATTTGAGGGGCCGCATGGGCAGCCTATGGGGCCACATGGACCATCAGGTGGGCTCAGATTTGAGGGGCCACATGGACCATCAGGTGGTGGGCTTAGATTGGAAGGACCACATGGTCAGCCAGGTGTAGGTCCTAGGTTGATTGATGGACCAGTACACCAGGGAGCTGGTGGACTTAGATTTGATGGTCCTCTGGGTCGGGCTGGTCCGAGATTTGATGGTTGTCATGCAGCTGGATTCGATGGTCAGCCTGGACAGCTGTCTCTCTTGCAAAGATTTGATGGAATTCATGGACAGCCTGGTCCAAGATTTGAAAGGGTGCCTGGCCAACAGGCACAACCACGATTTGATACAGCCATACCTCAAAGATTTGATGGACCTCACCAGCCAGCCTCTAGATTTGACTTGCCCCTTGGCCTTCAAGGTGCACGTTTTGAAAATGTAGCTAACCATCCTGCCTCAAGACTAGAGATGTCACCATACGGACAAGGTGGTCCGTTTGTCGACCATCCTGGCCAGGGCTACAATGGACCATCTCATGGGATGCAGTTCCAGAGGCCTGATATATTTGATGGTTCACCTGGACCAAATTTCAATGGGCCAGCTGGCCCAGGAGCACAGAATTTCCCATTGAGAGCAGCTGGACATTACTTCGATGAAAAAAATCTTCAGGGTCCTCAATATGGGAGCTTCAATAGTATGCCAATGGGAAGTAATCAGGTAGGAATTTAATGTATGAAATGGTTTGCTTGCAGAAGTATTTTTGTGTAGAGAATCAGCGGGTTTTCTTTAAAATGTGAAGATTTTTCTGAATAGCTGGCAGACTAGGAGCCAGCTTCAAGCTAAAGTTTTTAGGAATTAAAATAGTCGATCTTTACAATCACTTCGTAGGTGAGAATATGACACTGAAATTAGTATTTTCAACTCCCAAACAAAGCTAGGTAGTTGGAAGCTTGTGATGTTTTCCTTAAATTTGCACAAAAGTGAATTTTATACAAAGCATGAAAGATAATGTAAGTGAATATACGTTATTAATTTCTCTAAGAGGTGTAGAATTAGAGTGGACCAAAATAATTGGTTACTGGAATATGTTGCCCGGGGAGGTTGTGGAAGCCCCTTCCCTGGAGGTGTTTTAAGGCCAGGTTGGATGAGGCTTTGTGCAACCTGGTCTAGTGTGAGGTGTCCCTGCTCATAGCAGGGAGGTTGGAACCTGATGATCTTTAAGGTCCCTTCCAACCTTCACCATTCTATGATTCTATAAATTCTGTTGTCTTTTTGCAGCTGTTCGTACTGGTGACAGGCCAGTTTTAAGGAGAGAATTTGGAGGAATTAGGAAAGAGGTGGACTTTTTTGAACTACAGTCTTTTAAGGTTATCTTGGCACGAGCATGATTTATGAGTTCCACTGTCTTTGCTGTTGCCTGTTGGAAACATGCTCTCCGAAAGGAGAAAATGTTACTGCACATCAGAGAAAACGATGTAATCTCTTTCAGTAGATTAGAGATTTTAGAGCGCATTTTTCATTTGGGGCATAATAATTGATTATGAAGAGTTAACTGATTGTATTAAAGCAGTTAATGTGTCCCACTAACCTCTAATGGGATGACATTTTAAACAATTTTAACTTTTTCTTGTGAATCTAGAAAGCAGACAGGAAGAAAAAACATTTTTTATAAAAACTGTTTTTCTATCTGAAGCTGATGTGCTGAAAAAGTTTACTTTCAAAATGTGTTTCCTATAGTGGATGCTATTTCAGATCTTAGTAGCACTTGTTAATAAGCATTTACTGGTTTCTCAGATTTCTTGGAGCTCAGTTTTAGTGAACAGGAGCAATTTAAAAAGTACTGGGTTTGGAAAATGTGACTGAAGGCTTGATGGGTAGAAGAAAAGGTGTTTGTGTTTAAATTTTAGGCAAAATGGGTATGTGTTCTGAAGTCTTGCTAGTGGGAAATGAAAATAGAAGAAAGGTTATGTAGTCACTTGTGCACCTTTCAATGCCAAACTGACATGGTTCACTTCTGGAAGGAGTTTAATATTTATATAATTATTGAAAAATGTCTAGAAGTTAATGATAACTTACATGTCGACTTCTACAGGTTTCTCTCATGTCTGCTCAACCAGGGCCTTATGGCCAAGGTCAACAGTATTTGCCAAATCCTGGAAGTTTTGTTCAGAACCCTGCAGGTGTGTAACAAAATAATTAACTTCCTTTTATTTCTTTCGGATTGTTCTGTTTGTTAGTAGCCACAAAAATTACCCTTTTGCAAAGACCGTTGTGGTGTACTAGGTCTGTGTGGACTAAGGGAAGCCTTCTCATTGAGGTGGCTGTGGGTGTGGTTTCTGTAGTACCTTCATCTCTTTCTGGGTTTCCCTCAAACAGTGAAGGCTTTCATTAGTTTTCATTAATCATGTGGCTTTGGTATGTAGTTGTGCTGAAAAAAAAAATACTTTGGTTTGCTTCACTGGAAGGTACCATCTGTAGGTCTGGTTTTTGTTTGCCAGGGTGTGTAAATGTTCCCAGCGTATCAATGGTTAGTAATGAAAAGCTGCTAAAAAGTAATAAAACGTTAAAGTAGGTGATTAAGTGGATTGGTCCCGGTGAAATATCCGAGCATAAAGTGTCAAGAATACTACATTTTCATAAACAGTATCCTGTAGAAAACTGTGTATGGGCAGCCAGCTTTGATGACACTTCAGAATCCTTAATGAAGGAAGCTGTTGTAAGGGAAGAAAGTAGCCAAGGACTAGACATAAAGCAAAGAGGACTTATAAATAATTTGAAATAAAAAGTGGAGGAAACAGGAGGCAGAAATGTATTGTGAAATACACTGAAAAAAGTGAAGTAAATTTCTGATGGTAACGTTTTGACTCCTTCAATGTTGTTTTTCCCCAGGAGCCATTCCACATCCATACCCTGACAACCACCTTGGGCAGCTGGATGTCAATGAATTGTTTGCTAAACTGCTGAAAACAGGGATCCTCAAACTGTCAAAAACGGATTCTGCTTCAGCACGTATGTAGATCCATTATGTTCTAACTACTCAGTTTATCCACAGCTGAAGTGTAAAGCTAAGTATAAGAACTTTTCTGAACTCCTGCATGTTGTTTTTTTTAACTGAACTTTCTTTGTTTTTGAGAAGGAATTCAGTGCATGTAATGGAGTAAATTCTTAGTGTCTTGTTTCATGTGTACACTTCAGCTCTCCAGTCAGTTTTGTCTTTGGTGCTCTGCCTTAGTAATTTGTTCTTGATTACAATCGGATTCTTGTTGGTTTCTGAAATACTTACGTGTCTCTAAGGACTGAATTTTAATGCCAAAGACTGAGTTAAAATACTGTTGTCCTAAATTGAAATTCTTGGTAACTTACAGTATCTTATGTGATTTTTTTGCTTAATGTTTTATAAGATTACTGACCTAGCTATGGTGCACTTGTATTTTAGCATATTCGGATTGTATTCATTAATATTTGAGTAAAAACTTTGAGGAGCATGTAATTTCTATCTGATGGTGTACTGAAATGTTGATAAAATGGTACCTTTGTGCTTTCTAGAAGCAAATGAAGCATCAGCCCAGCCAGCTGCTGAAGAGGAAGATGATGACCAGAATGAAGATCAGAATGTTCCAGACCTCACTAACTTCGTAGTTGAAGAGCTTAGACAGTGCGTACAGTAGAATAAGTTTACAGAGCAGTAAGAATAATGAGACAGTGGTATTTAGTTAATCAAAGACACCCGGGAGCATTATGTGTCACTTTGTGACTAAGAGGACCTGCAGGTTTTTTGTTAGCCTTGGAGAAGCAGAGGGAGGAAAAAGAGGGAGAATTAACCTGAGAAAACAATCTTTACGCAAGTTGCGTGTGGTTACTCTATGAGCAAGGTTGTGGTACACATTGCAGTCAGTGTTTCTTTCTTTGTTACTACTAATTTTACCACCTTCGTGGCAGTTTGCAAAGCTGAGCCAACTGCAAGCATTACTGTTTAATGCACTATGAGGTGATGAGGCTAGTAAGCCTGAAACACAACACTAGCATGTTTCTCATGAATAGCTGATACGGGTCCATTGTTACTTGAGTGTTTTAGTTGATGGTGTTGTTAAAATTGAAGAATTTAGATACACTGCTTTTTAACATTGCAGTAGATTCATGCTTTTCCTCTACTCTTGTGGGCATTTGAAGGAACTTTTTGAGAAACTTCTTACCTGTTTCTTTTCAAAGAAATGTAAGGACTTTTTTTCCCTTTTCGTAGGCGTTACGATAGTGTTATAAATCGACTGTACACTGGAATTCAGTGTTACTCATGTGGAATGAGATTCACTACTTCACAGACAGATGTTTATGCAGATCATTTAGATTGGCATTATCGTCAGAACCGGACAGAAAAAGATGTTAGCAGGAAAATTACACACAGAAGATGGTACTACAGTTTAACAGTGAGTAATGCAGTATGTCTCTTGATACATCACAAGCAGATGCTCTGTGTTATGTATGTATCTGCTGCAAGACTGCAGTTGAAATTTACATCATCACAGGAGTTGTCCTTTGGTAAACAGTGATGTCTTAGATATTTCAAGTAGTTTTCATAAGTATCTTTCAAAACACAAAAGGCAGTTACATAAGCAAGAAAAAGCAGTTTGAAGCTGTTGGTACTATTTTAGTTGCACTGAGAATGGAATGGAAATTAAGGATAGTGTTTTTTCTGGAGAAAGCTTTTTAAAAGTGTAGCATTGTGTGAAAGCATGTGCTGTGCTAGTGCATGTGAGGAGCATTTGAGTTCTAATGAAGTAAGATCTATTAAATACAGTACTTTTGGGATGTGGTTTTTTGTTGTTTTTTTTTTTTCCTGAGATGTATTTTTTTTAACATTTCTGGCTATGTATTGGTGTCTGAGTGTGAATGAAAACTTTTTCCCTAGGACTGGATTGAATTTGAGGAAATAGCTGATCTAGAGGAGCGTGCAAAAAGCCAGTTTTTTGAAAAAGCTCATGAAGAGGTTGTGTTGAAGACACAAGAAGCTGCAAAAGAGAAGGAGTTTCAGAGTGTCCCTGCTGGACCAGCTGGGGCAGTTGAGGTAAGTTTCAGCTTGCTGTTATTAGTCCAGGTACTGAGAATGATCTAGTACTTTGAAGGGTTTTACATCATTCCTGCATACAGTGGGCTTGTATGTAGACTGAAGTCTTTTTCTTGGACCTCTGTGTAGCCACTTCATAGGTGGTGTATTTGTGTGTATCATGTTTGTTTCCCAGTGGCAGATAGTAGTGTTAACCACCTCTAGTGGCATTCAGTCATTTTAGCAAAATTCAAATAGGCAAAGTGTGTTAATTTACTGAATGCTTCCATAGAAAGAGTAACTAGATAAGTGAATTGGAAATAGTCCTTTGTCTTTCAAATAATTCATGGGTTTACTGGGGTTTTGATACTTAGATACAGAAATTTATTTTTCAGTAGAAGATAGGAATTAGGACAAAGAAATAATCATAAAGTAACCGGTAGATGTGTATTTTGGTAGATGAGTTGGTGTAGTAAAGAAATACAAATGTTGGTAGAATTACAGTTTAGTTTTATGTGCTAAGCATCCAAGAAACTATCAAGCCATGAAGGCCTTTGTTTCAGTTTTTAAAAGTAACTTCTCTGCCTTGTCTCCAAGTTGATTATTTTGTATGGAGGTACTAAAAATCTTAATACTTTATGTAAGTGTTCTCCCTGTTTGAGACTCCAGCTTAAGGGGAAGAGTGAAGATACCGTAAATAATTAAATCCATATATTGGTTTGTCTTACATAACAGTAAAACAGCATTTGATTGTTACAAAGTGTTTTGCAGAGCCTTCCTAACTAAAAGGGCAAAGCTTACCTTTCTCAGGTGACAGCAGTCTTCAAGGCCAGATGTTGCTCAGTCTGCAAACTATACTCCAATAATTTTTAAGTAAAGTTTTCTAAAGTTCTTTTTAAAGTGCAGAGGAATTATCACATTGTAGTCTTAAATTAATTTATCTTTAAGACCCTTGATTGACTGTTACTAGGTTCTTGGAGTTGATGTATTCAGTAGATTGTTGCAATAACCTCATCTGTCTCTGTTGCTCCAATAACTTCTCAGAGCTGTGAAATTTGCCAAGAGCAATTTGAACAGTATTGGGATGAGGAAGAGGAAGAGTGGCACCTGAAGAATGCTATCAGAGTAGATGAAAAGGTAATCTGATCTTATTTAGGTGTGATACTTATTTATAGTTCTAAACCTGAGAAATCAGAGCAGAAAAAATGGGGGGGTCGACTGCTTTTTTTTCCTCTTCTGAAGGATTCCCATGATAGTTTTCCTGGCTTCTAAGTACATCAATACCTCCACCTTTAGACGTGCATGAAGTCCTGGTATCGTTAGTCTAGACTCACTAGCCTTCCCCTACACTGCAGTGCTAAAAGAGAAATGAAGGTCTCTCTATATGCATGTAGATAATGGTTCAGTTATTTCTGTGTGCAGCTGTATACAATTTCCAGCACTTCCCAGGCTTCTGTAGTCCCTAGCACCTTACCAGGCTTCTGTATGATAACTTTTCCTAAAGAAACACACAAAATCTTTTCCCAGTTACATTTTGACACCATACGTGGCCTGCTCCTACTATTGTTTTTCTAGACAGATTGTGTGATATGTGTGATTACACTGTCCTGTTCCTAACTGGTGATCCAGCTATGATTTATTTTTATGTATTAAAATTGTGTAACAATTCTTTTTCAGATTTACCATCCATCTTGCTATGAAGATTACCAAAACGTAAGTGAACCCTTCCTCATCGTTTTTGAAGCATTTTGCTTCCAGTTTGTTGATCTCTGACTTTGCAGGGAGCAGATGTGTTCAGAATGAGCTTCCCATGCTCTTGCTTATGAGTAGACAAAGACTCGAAGGCCTTGGGTGTGGCAGGTTCCTAGTTGGAATTAGTTAAGATTTGCTTCTTGCGGTGCTGTACCGTGACAGCTCGTGTCATATGCATCTAAAGTGAGACCATGGTTTGAAAGCACATCATGCATTCATTGTTGAGTAACGTGCCTAGTCTTGGCAATTTGCAAAAATGGCACAAATGAGTTTTGGTGTGTCTGTGACATTTTAAAGGCTTTGGGAGTTACAGGAAATAGTTTATGGTAATGTGTTAAGCATTTCGTCACTGCTTGGACCTTTTCAAAGTATCTGTGAAAAAGTAATGCTATTAAAGAATACATGTTTTCTTAGGATCTTGGTGAAGTAGCAGTTTGGATTTTGAGTGCCTGGCTATCAATGTGCTTGCATTTTGAAAAAGAGGAAGAGCATAACAAGCTAAAATTTATTTTTTTAATGTGTGTTAATGATACATTCACTTTTACTTTACAGACGTCATCATTTGATTGCACACCATCTCCCAGCAAGACTCCAGTAGAAAATCCACTAAATATAATGTTGAACATTGTTAAACAAGAAACACCAGAGTCCTGTGACTCACCTAAAATCAAAGAAGAACCTGAGGACACCCCTACTGCCTGTGCAGAAGAGAGCACACCTGCATCTACAGACATTAAAACAGAACCTGATGAGTCCGTTTAAATGAACGGAGGTATGAATCTTTTTTTACAGAAGAGCTGCTGTGTTAACTCTGGAAGGCAAATACTTTTTATAGGAAATAAAAATGTTCAACTGAGGCAGGGCCTCAAACTACTGTTTGGTTAATAAATACATTTTTGTATTTGAATTTCTTATTGCCTGCACAGTTTCAGGTGTCATTGTGTGAAAGTTCTGTAGATGCGTGAAAATTTAATGGAATGAAATGGTATATGTAAAAATGTACAATTTTCACTTGTGGAAATGTAAATTATAAATAAAAGATATTTTTGCTATATATGGAGTGTAATGTTTATGCACACCATCAAATGAAGACAGTGTTTCTGTACTTTTTTCAGTTTAAATGGAATTCAAAAGGAACTTTTGCTCAATAAGATCCAGAGAAATGAAAGCAAGTAACTTCCTTCAGTCATCCCATAGATGGGTTATCAAGGGAAGCATTGCAGACAGACAGATGACCCTAGATTTCTTTTGTTTTTAAACTTATTTGATCAAACTGATGTATCCAGATACTAAAAACCCCCACAAAACAACAAAACCCACACCAAAAAAAGCCCAAAACAAATAAAAAAACCCCACAAGAACAACAAAAAACAACAAAAAGACAGGTCTGTGGATAGAAGGGCAAAATCTAACAAACCAACCTGAGTGCTTGATTGTGAACACAAGTGCCAACAAACAATTAACAAACCAGGATGCCTGGCAGTTAAGACACTTTTAATTTTTTTTTCCTTTCGTCAAATACATAGGAGTTTTAATACAGCTGAACAAACTTTTCTTCACAGAGAATGAATGTAAGAATGCTCATTTGAAACATGGTTAACTTTTTTTTGTTGCTTATGACTGGACATGGATGGTAAACCAGATACCCTGAGATGTTAATATTTCTTAAATGTAATAAATAAAATTAAGCATATATTTCAGTGTGAGTCTCTTCCTTTCAGTTATGGGTTTGTGTGGCTGGCGTGTTTGTGGGGCTGGAAATAAGTAATATAATTGTGTATCTTAGGGCAATCTGCATTTAATGTTTTCTTCACTCTGGTGTGTATAGTGGGTATTTTTAAAGCTGCTGGGAGCAGGACATAAGCACTGAGAGTCAAAGAGCAATGTCCTACTGTATTGCAGTGAGGTGACTTGGGAGATCAGAATTCACCCTTGGTATACATAGAAATCATCAGCTGTGAAGGTGATTTTGCTGTTGGCTGCAACACTTCTTCCCATCCTCACAAGTCTTCAAGCAGTTTTTAAGATACAAATAATTCCTTGACTCTTGTGTTAAGGTTGAAGCTATAATTGTGAGTTTGCCCTGTTCTAGATGTCAACCTTAAAAATACGTTTCAATTGGACAAAGTCTAGAGGAACAAAAAATACTTGATGGATCAGGGCTAAGTTGGGTTGTGTGTGTGGCTGCTGGCTGTGCTGTGGGGAGTTAGTCCCATGGTGACTTGTTGCTACTTCTTCCTGGAACAGGGATATAGGATTGGCTAAATTGACACCTTGTGTCCTGGAATACTGTAAACTTTGAAATTGTACAAATTGAAATTCAGAAGAATCTGAGGCAGAGATGTGATTTCTTTAAATATGTAGAAGGCTGTTAGGAAAAGGGAACAAATTACTCTGCATATTAGGGATAGAACAAAAAGAGAACAAGTTGCAGCAGGAAGATCTGTGGCAACTTTCTAAGGATGAGTTCCAAATAGGCCTTACTTGGTCCATGTAATTAGCAGTGCACACCTGTAAATGTGATTGGGAAGGGTTCATCTTGTTTGGGAGCAGGACTCGAAATCCTGGGTGAATTTTTTCATCCCATCACAGGATCCTGCCTTCTCCAGGGCACCAGCTGGTTTTGGCTAAATGGGGTGAGGAGTAAGACTGTAACTGCAGGACAAAAAACATCCCCCTTGTGCCCTACGAACATCTTAGTGCAGAGAGAGAGGGTTAAACGTGTACAAATCGGGACTGGAGTCGGATTGTCCTGCCGAGAGAAGAGAAACAGGTTTCAGAGATTAGAATAGATACTGATTTGTTACGGTTCTCCAGAGGAATGCCACGAAGACACTAGCCCAGGGCTGCCAAATTGGTACCAGAAAGCACCACCCGGCAATTCAAGTTCCCCCATGCCATCCTTTCCCCTCATGTGCTACAGCCATCCACAGGCAACTGCATCGCAGCTCATGCGGAGGAACCCCCCCTCCAAACACTCCGGGCAGCCCCCTGTTCCCGAGAGAGAGCAGACCCCACCGCCCTGGCCACGGGCACTCTCAGCTCGCCCGCCGAGGCGCCATGGCCTCCCCCCCTAGCCTCCCGCCCCCGGAGGGCGCACACCGCCTCTCCCCGCGCCCCCCCCCCCCGCCATTTTTCTCCGGCTGCCGCCTCCCCGTGGGGCCAGGGAGCCCGGGGGAAGCGCACACCGTGCCCATAGCAACCCCTCTGCGGCGTCGGGCGCAGGCAGGAGGAGGAGGAGGAGGAGGAGGAGGAGGGCGCGGAAAGTGCGGCGGGTGAGGCAGGCTCCCGGCCGCTTCTGCCGTGAGGGTCCGCCATGCCAACAGCTGCCACCGCCGCCTTCCCCTCCGGCCGGTGAGATTGGTTCGCCCACGCTTCTTCTTCCCCCTTTCCTGAGGACTGGGGGCAGCCCCGGTAGCTCCCCGAGACCCGCCGTGGCGGCAGCGGGCGGGAGCTGCCACCCACAAGCGGTGCCTCTCCCGCCTGGGCCGTGAGGGGAAGCCTGGTGGGGCGGCGGCGCCATGTCCCGGAGCCCGCCCGCGGCTGCCCTCCCTCAGCTCCACCTTTCCCGATTTATTTTGCCCGAAATCCTCAGTGTGTGACATGGGGCTCCTCCGTAACCTGCACGAAATACCGAGATTGCTCAATATTCCCCAAACATGAGGGAAAAAGGCGGTAACGGCGGCGGTCACTCCCACCCTTCGCTGGCTGGGCCTACCTTACTCAGCTGCCGGCAGCGCGGCTTGGCTCTGGGGCTGACGGCTTTCCCCGGGCCCCTGGGCTACTGCCAAGACTGCTGCTTAGGATTCGGTTTTGGTTTGGGGTTGGGTTTTTTTTTTTAATTATTATTATTGTTTGTTTGTTTGTTGTTTTGTGTGTGTGTGTGTGTTACAGAAATACTGGAAAACCTAAACTTGTCTTCTTTCCCCATTCTGGGTTGTTTTCATTTCTTTAACGAGTTTTGGGCAGATACTCATCTCAAAATGCTTAATTCCTTCTAGAAAGGAATTTTCTCTTAAAATGTCCAGTGAGCATTTGAAACTAGTTCTGATTTAAAAAAAAAAACACTAAAATTATGGAAACTGTCCTTTCCTTTCAGAATCAACGTGTTTTGTACAGCATTTGTGTTATCAGCTGTTTACTGAACTGTAGTCCCAGAGGAGCTGCGTTCGGTGTGTGTGGTGGTCTCCATTAAGAAGCCATGCAGCAGCGTTTGGAATCAATCTCTGTACAGTTGTAGATCTCCAGAGAGAGAAAGGAGGCAAAATTCACTCTGCTGGTGCGCCCTTGTTGTTCTCTTTTCTTCTGGATAAAAAAAAAATATGGATTACCTTGAACTTACTGCACTGGAACATAGTGTTAAACACATTAGTACTTTGGCACGTAGTGTAATTGGCCAGATCTTCCCCTGATGTAAGTCTGTATAATTGTGCTGAAGTCTGTAACCCTCACTTGACATAATGAGAAAAGGCTCCCTTGTGGGAAAATTATGTCCTAGTGATATTGTCTCTTTAAAAAAATAACTCAAACCACAAAGCATACTTAAATAGTCTTTGGAAACATGAACTAGATGATCTCCTGAGGTCTCTTCCAGCCTGAATTATTCTGTGTTTCTATGCTGCTGTTGGTTGTTCACACAGTATTTTGCAGAGAGGTTCCTAACTGAAGCCACTTTGCACAGGGCAGCAGTACAGCCTGCTGAGCTGGCAGAGGTGGAATTGGAGTGATACACAGCCACAAGATCAAGTGGTGTGTCACAGCACAGGCTGTGTTACTCTTGGCCTGGGTTACTGAAAGAGCTTCAGCCCTCTTTTCTCTCTGTGCCAACCCCAAATCTGCTGAGCACTACTATCACACTACAGATTACATGAAAATAGGCACTGGTAAACTGCACAGTTTGTTTCTAATTGTATTTAGTGCTTTCTTACATGTATTACAAATGTCTTAATCCAATATCTCATTTATATTCTGTATTTTTTTAAATCTCACATTGTGTAACAATTTTTACTACTACCACCATTTCTTCCCCACAGGTGGAGAAATGGAGGAACTAACACCTTAAGACCTACATTTTTATGCTTGCTTAATTTGCAAAACAGTGGCCCACCTCTTCCAGACTTCTAACAGTGTGAAATCTTAGGAAACAGTGCTAGTGCATTTTGGTACTGGAATGATGACTACTCTAGAAGGTGATTACTAATTTTTTTAGATTCCTCTGACACTTGGCTATCTGAAGTTAGCCCCCTCAGCCATTAGATCTACTTACATATTTCTGTTTACAAGTTTTGGCAAGATATCAAGATGTTGCCAAGAGATTTGGATATGTAACTCCCATCTTTGTTTCCAGTCACAAAGTTAATTGGTGGAAAGGCCTGAAGGAGAGCACAGGTTATTTGATCCCATGGCCTGGTGATGGATTATTTTTTTTTTTTTGACCCGACTTCTTTTGCATGTGGAGCTTGATTCTGTGCCACTGGAATAGGTGTTGACTTTGGTAGGAGCAAAATACCAGGCTGCTAACAGTGAGCAGTGACAGAGCAATGCCATTGTTCTAGCAAGAGAGCAATGCAGGATTACTAACATGATATAGAAGAGCTGTTGTTTTACAGCAGCTTCAGCTTTGACATCAGCTTGTCCTGAAGCTGATTCCTGTAGCTCAGTCAAGAGCAATTACATGGTACACTCACTTGGTGAAGCCTCTGGTGCCCTCCATTGTACTGTGCCAAGTCCTTAGGCAGCAGATGTAGGAGCATGGCCACGTGGAACACCTGGGAAGTGATGTTCAAGAGCAAAGCCTCCTTGGTGCCATACTTGACAATGTGATGAGTGAAGGAGTTTGTGATGCCTGCAGTTTCAGAAGAGAGCCAGTGTTGGGGTGGACCTGCTCCAACAGTTGCATTCATAGCTGGAGCAGTTCTGCATTCTGCTCTTGCTGTGCTTCTTGTCATCTTTCTTCTGGTTCCTACTCTTTTGGGCCCTTTTCTGGGGCTGGAGGGGGCATGGCTGTCTGAGGTTTTTGCATGTTGCTCTGTTTCTGACAAAGAAGTGACTTAGGATTCCTGCTGATATGAATCTCGGTCTCCTAGGTTACTCCGAACATTTGCTTGGTTCCTGTGAAGCTGTCACCCTGATGTTTCTTTGATTCATCACTTACTTTCTATCTCTTAAATGTTGCTGAACTGACTAATGCCCTTTTATTATTCCTCACTAGCTGTCAAGAAGAAGCAAAATTATACTAGTGTACATGAGGCAGTGAAAGCTGGTGATGTAGAACAGCTTGCGACAATGATAAAAAGTGGAGCCGGTATTAATGAGGTGGATTTAGTCCACAAATTCACTCCATTGCACTGTGCTGCACACTCTGGAAGTCTGGAGGTAAAACATTATGTTAATGTTCATAGACAGCAAGGCTTTATAGGTTAATGTTTTCCTTCTTTGGGAGAGGCTGGACACAAAATTGCCAGATTTGATCAAGGTATAATCTCTGCTTGTTTTTCTCATTAAATACATTAATCAAGAGCAGAACTACAGGCTTTTAGGTTTTTATTTTGCCTTTCTGAAGCCCCTAGTAGCCAATGTTGCCAGATTTTACAAAATCAGTGGTTTTCTTACTCTGAGCAAAGTGTGTCCTGTGGTCTCCCTTCCAGACTAATGACCTTCCTTTGCCCCTAATGTGTTTTCATCCTCTCTTGGGACACCTAGAAAATTGTGTAAAATGTTCTGCAGGTGATTGGAACAGGTGAGAAGTGACATGAAAACATGTTAGTTCTGTTTACCAATGTTCTGTCCCATGCCTCATTCTCTTAGAAATAGTCCTAATACATTTTATTTTAATAAATAAAACCATTGACTATTGATGGAGAAATCAGTAGGTTCTTGCATGAGTGTTTTGAACTTCCAGGAGGACTGAGCTGCCGTATTTGGCACAACATTCACCTTCTTGTTGCAGCCTCCTCATACAATCTTCATAGAGATCTAACCTTGAAGCAACAAGGCCGTGATTAACCATCTAAAAATCCATGTCCCAAAGAAAAGAATGTAAAGTTCTTGCTCAACTCCAGAGATAAGTGCAGTGCAGTTACTGGAATGTACAGAAACTATCAAGAAAATGCTGAATTCTGTCAACCCTGAAAACAGATTGGTTAACCACCCTTTTCTGCCTCTATAAATTTTACCATTTTTCAGTTGACTCTCCTAGTTTGCAATAATGTATTAGACTTCACTGAATTACCTGTAATCTCTTTGTTGCTAAGCTCCTTGGTGAGAACAGTAGAGGAACCAGAATGCCAGACTGGCCTAAAATAAGATAATAAATTATAATAATATAGAATAGAAAGTTGTAACTGGTCCTCAAGCTGGTTTTGGGTTGTCCAAAAAGCTTTCCATTGCAAGCAACAGTATGTGCTGGAAAAAGGTGAATAAGCAAAACTAAGCTATGGAAGGATGAGGAGAGGGATGGGATTGTGTACATGGAAGGAGCCTCATAAATAAAATGAGGCTTTACATTTGGTTCATTATATTTTTCCTGCCAGCAATTTTAGCTGTTTTTTTTCCAGTTCTTTTGCCTCATGCCTTGTAAAAACTCTCACAGATTAAATCTGGAAGAGTGAAATTAAGAAGCTTTACTGTAAAATCTGTGTTAGGTTCTGAGTTAGTAGGTTATTTGTACCCTTGGGTGAAACTTGGAAAGTACAACTTGCCTCTAAGTTCCTGATGCACAGGGTCTGGCTGAGGCATGCTCTGGAGCGTTGTATTTCCATAACAAAGTATCCCAATACCATTTTGAAATGTAACACTGGCTGATAGATTATAGTTAAAATGTACCTCAGGTAGATGATATGAGTAGTCAAATTAAAGACTTTGGTTTTGGTTGAGCAGTGCCTCCACTGGTTGCTCTGGCACGGAGCTGATACAGCACTCGGAACTGTCGGGGGCTGGACTGCAGCTCACCTTGCGGCTATCCGAGGTCAGGATGCTTGCATGCAGGTATGTATAAATACTCACTCTCAAGTGAAAGTAAGCAGGGTAGACCTTCCATTTGGATGAGTTCTTTATGATGATCAGCTGAGAGAGCTCCTAATGGAGCTATGAGTATCTCATCTTGTGGAATCAAGTCACTCTTGCGAAAACCAGTACACTCATTTGTGTTATCTGTGCACGGATCTATTTTGTGTAGTGTCAGAGCCTTGAGGTCAGCTCAGAGTGATCCTGCTGATCATCTCAAGTCATCCTGCTAGGCAATATTTGCTTTTCCAGCTTGTGAACTGAGCTTCTGCTTTGCCTTTCTTCTAGGCATTGTTAAGAAATGGAGCAAACCCAGAAGCTCAAGATGATCGTGGGTGCACACCATCACACCTGGCTGCAGCACACGGGCAGTCTTACACCTTGCAAACCCTGCTGCGAAGTGGAGTGGTGAGAGGCTTTTAGTCCCAGATTAAACTGAGATTTAGGACAGTAGATTAATTCCTAGTATGTTCTTGTTGCTGAATTTATCTTTTAATTGTAAATCATAAGGGAAATGACAAAAAAAATCAAGAGAGAATCAATCATGTGAATAAACCATGTTCTACTGAGGATGTCACTAAATAAAGATCAGGCACTGTGGTGGGTGAATTTTTGCAGTTGTACAAATCTTCTGTAGCAAAAGAGACATAAAATTAATCCATGTGCATACTAAGGGATAATGACCAATGCAGTGATAGAAGTATGTCTAAAAATGCACCTTTCATATGTATGTTATTTAAATAAAACCAAGAATCTGTGAAAAGTATCTATGTTGGAATGGGAACTGCCTAGCTGGCATGAACTTTAAATAAAGCTATTTGATTTTATTCCAATAATTTAACACAATGAACAGCTGAATTCTATTTATAAAATTTGTCTCATGTCTAACATTCATAAATGAATGAATTAACTTGTTGCTTTCATTTTAGAATGTAAATGTTTCAGACAGGAATGACTGGAAGCCTGTTCATTATGCTGCTTTTCATGGTCGCTTGGGATGTTTGCAGCTCCTTGTTAGATGGGGAGCATGTATAGATGATGTGGATAACAATGGAAACCTTCCAGGTATATCAGGATAAATCATACAATTTTTAGCCTTTGGTTTACAGTTGTTGTCTGATATCATAATTGTAGCAAATTATAAATACTGCACACCAGCAGCATTTGCTATTTGATTCCATACAGTCAACATTGTTACTTCATTTTTATAATGATGAGAGAACTTATAAAATCCAAAGTATGTATCTGTCAGTGACAGGATCCTGTTCACCTCCTGCTGCTGCTGGCAAGGATCAGAGCTCACAGGTGCAGGAACAGGGAGCAGGCTGGGCCTGGCTGAGAGCACTGTGTAGGTAGGTGGGCAGCCTCTCCTCTGCACGTGATAGAGTGGATTTGCCAGTGGAGGTCACAGGAGGATAAGGGTAGGTGGAGCAGGAGGCAGTCTCAGCTGCTCTATGCTGCTGTGCTCCTTTTTGAATTCATGCCCAGCTTTAATGGCTGTGCCAGTGTGATCAGATTCTGGCACGTTCATTTGCAGGTTTTTGAATCCCACTGTTTCTTGACTGATTTGGTAAAATGCTTGTTCTTGTTTACCTGTGATTTCTTCATCTTGGTTTCTGGAATATGAATATTGTGTCTCATCTGTAATCTTTACTCTTTTCATAATCACAAGTGTTGTTGCTCTAGCACACAAATGGGCAATGTTTATTCCTTGCACCTCATAGTTTCTCGGGAGTCCCTCTGCTTACCACACCACTGCCTCAGTATCCTCTGTACCTTGTTGTTGTTCATACCCTGTGTTCCCATAGCATCCTTTCCCTTTTAGCATATTCCTTCTTATGGTTTTTCACATGATTTGTTCCAAATGGCATATTTTTTTTCTTTATAACTTGTATAGAGCTATCTTTTCCAATCCCTTCTTAAAATCTTTTACCTTCTGTTAAGCACCACTTACCCAGTAAACTGCTGCCTATGTTCAGTTTTGCTTATCTGGGTCTTGTTAAAGGATGTGAGGCTCTTGCATCCCAGCAGGATGGTGTATTAGCAATAAGGGGTCAAGCTGTGAGGCACCCTGATGGCAGCAGAGAAGGTAGCTTTATTTGCATTTGGGAACACTTCCCTCATGACAGACTTCTGTGGAGAGGTGGCAAATGCCAGCATAGTTCTACTTAAATGCTGGTTTGTAGAAAAATTTTGTTGTTACTTTCACACCTACAGAAGACTGATCCTCCAGCCTTTGTTCTGTTTCATTTGATCATAGTATCATTCAAAGGCAAGAAAATGCTTTGGAACATTGCTAGTAAAAGATTCATAGAAGTGCTGTGCTGTACAGACCAGCTTTTCCTCAGCTTGTGAAACAGAGAAGTGAACTTAAATCATCTTTACCTACTTTAGCTTCCAGATCAGCTGGACAGTGCTGTAATTTTTCCTAAGACTATACCAAAAGAAGTGAACTGAGATTGCAGCTCCATACACCGAAAACTTAAAAACTGGCTGCAGCTTTTTCATGTGTGTGTTACACCAGAGGCTTAATTTACCTATAACATGCTAATTTTTTTGAAAAATGGGGCTCACTCAATGTACAGAATGGGCTGTGCCTATTAATTCACCATTTTTTTTTCTCTCTGTATTCAGTTTTTGGCCATATCCATGCTTCTTTTATTGCTCACTAGTTAAACCCATTCTAAATATAATATCAATTTCATTGTAGCGCAACATCTGAATTTTTCACAGACACTGTTTTTTCACTCACCACTTTGAGAGGAGCCAGTAGTGTTAGCCTGATTGTATAAAAGGCTAAATGAAACACAGAGATGTTGGGATACCAAGAGCAACTACCCACTGCATATTTGTGATGCCTGAGATGAGGGTTTTTTAAGTTCTCAGCATTAAGCCACATACTTTGTGTTAACATCACAGTGCTCTTTGGCTTTAGTCTCAGCTGCAAGTGCTCAGCATGCCTGAGGCTTGTGTGGCACCACTTAATATGCTACTAAGCATATTCCAGCTACTAAGAAACACACAGGTTAAAAGCCACTTATGAAAAGCTCCTTCCTCAGCATGCCATTGAAACTGTGCAAAAAGACACAGAATAAAACTCTTTAATATATTTTCCCCTTGCCTCTTTGCAGAAAACATTGAGCTTTTGCAACCATTTCCTGCACAGGACAGACGTCTGAATAATAGAAGTTTCAATCCCAAAGGTGAAGTTTTATCCCAGAGATTTTAGGTATCTGAAAGTGGATTGATAAGGCTTGAGTCAGTTTTTCACCAGATGGCTAGTAATCAGTACTTAGTTTTAAGAATGTACCTCTTCTTTTCACTTCTCCCTGAGTAACTAACTCACTGAATAAAACTAAGACAGTGGGAAAAACTGCCCTGATTTTGGTGAAGCTCAGGTTTTGTCACGTTAAATTTTAGCAATTGTCTGTACTTAAGTATTGTCATTTTGCCATAAAACCAATATACATCACTTTGTGGAGCAATTATGCCCTGGAAAGCTGTAGATGGTTTGCAGTGGAGAATTTGCATGTGCCAAAAATTAACTTAAGTGACATGGGGTTATTTTGGTCCTGGGTACAGTGTTTGTTAACTATGAAGATAATGAGATTCTTACCTGGAGGCAAACCTTTTGCTTGTAGAACATCAGCCAACTTTTACAGAGCATTTTCATGGAGTGATAACACATAATAAACATTTATTTGGCAACTTCTTCTCATTAGTGAGACTAGAGAATACTACTAATTTCAAAATAATGAGCATGTGTTTTGTACCTCTTACTTTGTTATAGGCCCAGCCACTCTAGTAGTATTAAATAACTAAACCTGAGTGTAGACTAAAGGACAGGGAAGGAACCACTTGACCCCCACAGGGAAGCAGTCAGTGCCATGGTGAGGTGGAGCAGCTCTTCAGACAGCAGCTGTCTACAACAGTTGAAGGAAAACAATGTTTAATAGAAGTACTGTGAATAGAAGCCTCTGTCATGGGACGTGCCTTCAAATACTTTACCCAGTAAAGTGAATGTCACTGTCCTCATTTTATAGGTGGGGTAACTGAGGGTGTGGTGCAACTTATTTGCGGTGGCACAAAAGCAGAAACGGCCCTAATTGCTAATCAAGGACATCCCTTGCTGGTCCCCTGTAATTAGTATTCCTAGGACAATGAAGTCAAACAGCTGCCAAGGGATGAGATTTGTGTCCAAGGGAAGATAGGACCCCAGCAGCACACTCTCCTAGCTAGTGCTCAATAGTTTCTTGGCAGTGTTGTCTGCAGTCAGCTCTGCCAGGGAATCTTCTTTGCAGATCTTACCCTGGACTCCTTTACCTCATTTGCAAAGAGCTGGTCTCTATCCTGGATAGGAGCTGAGCATCCCTATCCAACTGAGGCTGCTCCTGCTTGTTGTGCTGTGTTGGATGGCCCAAGTGCTGGTAGACCTAAGTAGTGGTGAGGCCACTGCTTGCTTGGTGAACAGCAGTACTCTGCTCTAACATACTCTGTTTGACTTTGTTCTGTAGCTCATCTGGCAGCAGTGGAAGGACATTTGCATTGCTTTAAGTTCTTGGTCAGTAAAATGGCCAGTGTCATGCACACACTGAAAGCCAGGAATGACCATGGAGAGACTCCAAGGGACTTGGCTGAACGATTCTATAAAGATAATATTTTGCAATATATTGTTGGTCTGGAAAAAGAGGAGGAGCATCCAGAGGCACAGGAAGGTGAGTATGGATCAAGATACTGTTAAAATAGGCATTGTAATTCTATAGAAATGATTCATTCTGAAAATTGTATGAGATTTAGATGACCAGTGTAAGGAAGAGCTGCTCCTTTCCATACTTGCTATACCCACTGATAGCTAAATACTGGGATACTCAGTGTGAAATGTCTTAGGTTTGCCCATTATTGAAATAAAACTTGTACTGTATTGCACTGTGAATACCAAGTTATACATGTTCTTCTTGGACTTCAGCAGACATCCAGAAGAGCTGTATAATTTCAATGAGTTTCCAGAATAGCCTGCTCAGCATCTCTTACTTGCATTGAACAGCAACTTAGCCTAGAAGTGTCCCACTGAAATTAAGGTTACTGGCTAATCAGCAATACTGCTGCAGTCAGAACAGCTGAGGGATGCAAGTGTGGAAAGGTCTGTGAGGAGAGAACCTCCACAGAGCAAGGATATGAGAACAGCACCTTCACCTCTGCACTTTTTCCAGGCACTTACTGTCTTTATCTGTTAGTCTTTTCTCATTATACATGTACGTATATATGTCAGTACTCCCTGACTATAAAAAATAACAACAACAACAAAATCTGTATGGGTAGTTTTTAAGCAAGGAGAATTAAAATAGTTTGTGTATTTTATTAGATTATGAAATTCGAAACAGGGAGATGACTCCAGTTACCACCAGTAAAACAACATCAACTATAAAATAAAGGCGTATTTGTTATTCCAGGTTTATGAAAGTAATTTCTTAACTGTATTAAATGCCTGTAGCCATAACCAAGACATGTTTAGTCAAGTCTATGATGAAAACTGCTTAGTCATGCAGCTGCATTTTAGTTGATTAAGGGGGCAATAACCTTTCTAACTGCAGCTTTGAACTTATGTCCATGCATAAGTTGCTATGAGAGAGGCAAGTAGTGAGACATTGTTTAGTGGAATTACTGGCATCTGTTTGGAAACGTGTCCATTTCATTTACAGTTTTAGCTTTCCCAGCCCATGGTGCTGCTTTCAAAGGGGACTTACTAGTGCTTAGAAGATTAGTGAGAAGTGGAGTAATCAATATTAATGAGCGGGATGATAAGGGATCCACTCTCATGCACAAAGGTCAGTAATGATGATCTGTGTTTCAGCTTGTTACTGGTTGTTGCTGACTTGTTTACTTAGTTTTTCAAGTGGCTGCTCATCTGAAAAACTTAATGAAAAACAGCATCTCATTTCCTGAGGGCTCAAAAGGGCAGCCCTGAAAAACATATTTGTGGGATGTATATGAGCGTAGATATGACTTTTAAAACAAAATAACCAAGCTGAAGTGAAGAAAGAAGAGTTTGCATTAAAGAGAAAACAACAGCTAAACTGAAAACTACGTTGTTTTTAATCAGGTGAGATGTGACTTTTAGAAACATTGGCTAGCAAGGTACAAGAATGATTTGCACTGTGGCCTCGGCCTTTATTTACTGAACATGTCAGTACTGTGGAGATGTGTTGGAAAAACCATAACAGAGCCATCTGGTGATAGGCTGTGAAGGAAGGTAAATTTCTGGTATCTGACACCTTGTTATGTAGAGGAGCATGAGCGTTAGAGAAAAATGGTCCTCTTGTGTTTGAAGGTGTCATAGTAATGTCTGAAAGAAGAAAAGGTAGAGGAAAGAAAGAGGAAGGTACTCTTGTAATATGCTTTTAACACTACTTTCCACATTTCTTTTCAAATAGATATAAATGGTAGAATCTTGAAAAACATCATTAAACCTCTCATTATAAAAATGTATGCCTTGTTTTAAAAAGTGTTTTCTACATTCTCTCCCACCCACTTTTCTTGGAATTGTGCTACCTATGATTGTTTCATCCCCAGTCTTTATGTGCAATATGGGTATTATGGGGAAATACTACTGCTGATTGTGATTTCATTTCCTTGTCTCAGTAAGAAAACAAATCTGGCAAACATCCAGAGGGGGTGCTGTCAAGAAGTGGATTTATTCTTCCTCGAGAAAGACAGCTTGCAGGTTTCAGCTAGACATGTCAAATGCTGTCTTCCATATTTGACACAATTCCTGGCACCACGTGGGATGAGCAGGAGCCATGCCAGATCATGACTAGGCAAAGCTGTTGGGTTAGGCTGCAGCTGAGAATCATAGAATATGCTGAGTTCTAAGGGACCCATCAGGATCATCGAGTCAAACTCCTGTCCCTGTGTAGAACACCCCAAAAATCACACCATATGCCTGAGCATCATCCAAACACTTCTTGAACTCAGGCAGGCTTGGTGCTGTGACCACTTCCCTGGGGAGCTTGTTCCAGTGCTCAACCACTCTCTGGGTGAACAACCTTTTCCTGATATCCAACCTAAACCTCCCCTGATTCAACTTCCTGCCATTTCCCTTAGTCCTGTCATTGGTCACAGGAGTGAGGAGATCAGGACCTGCCCCATCTCTTCCCCTCCTGAGGAAGCCATAGACTGCAATGAGGTCACCCCTCAGCCTCTTCTTCTCCAAGCTGAACAATCCAAGTGACCTTAGGTGCTCCTCATAAGACATCCCATCCAGACCCTTCACCATCCTCGTGGCTCTCCTTTGGAAACTCTCCAATAGCTTGATGTCCTTTTTATATTGTGGTGCTCAAAATTGCACGCAGTTCTCAAGGTGAGACCACACCAGTGCAGAGTAGAGCAGGACAAGCACCTCCCTTGCCTTGAATGTCTGGCCCAAGAAAAGATGTACCTATAGCTCCAGCACAAAGCCCTGGCTTCTCTCCTCCATGAGACAGCACCACACACCACGGATCAGAGCAACCAGCTGCCTCCCCATAGGGAGCCCTAAGCCAGAGAGGAGTGACAGTGCTTTGCTGCAAATCCATGACATAGTACAGGCCTTACTGCAAGAGAGTGTGAGGCAGCAGTTGTTTGTGTGTCTCATACTCTGTGCATGAGACTGGGCAAGTTTAGTTTTACTCATGTTCAGGAAGAGTTGCCAGTAAATTTCTGGAGAGTCACAAAACCACATTGCATGATCTTCCCCAACACTGCAGGTACCCATGTGACTTGAGCATCTTGAAATAGAGGCTTCTCTTGAAATAGGATCATAGAATGGTTAAGGTTGGAAGGGACCTTAAAGATCATCTGGTTCTAACCTCCCTGGTATCAGCAGGGACACCTCCCACTAGACCAGGTTGCACAAAGCCTCATCCAACCTGGCCTTAAACAGTATCTCCCCTGTGGTATCTTAGTGAACCTGACTTCTAACATGTCAAATAATGACAAAATGATGACATTTTGGGTTTGAAACACTTCAGTTGTTTATAACTGACTTGTGGGCACCTTACTTCCCTTAGCTGCTGAACAGGGTCATATCCATTGTCTACAGTGGTTGATTGAAATGGGAGCCAACTGTGACATTAGAAATGATGCTGGAGAGACTCCAAAGGATGTAGCCAAGAGGTACATATCCTGTAGCTCTGTCATTTCTTTACTTAGTATTTATATATCAACATCATATCAACTTTGTTGGAATGACTCTTGGTTTTCAGTGGTGGTGCAAGAGCAGATCAGGCCCATGAAATGCCATTCTGATTGATAAGCAAAGCTCCATTGTAGCTGTTAAAGGTTTTAATTTTCACTTTTTTTTTTTCTTGAGCAAGATCAGACATAAAAGGTGAAAACTAGCTCATCTGCAAAGGGAAGCTACGAGCCAGTATGCCCCAGCTGTACAGAGTAAATGAGAACTAGCAAAGGCCAGGTGATGTTTGCATTAATAAAAATAATGCAGTTTCTGGTGAGATTCAATTAAGAAAATCTGCAAAGGAAAAGATATGTCTGATGTGGGAGTAATTGTCATAAGATTCCAGAGCTCATGCCATCAAAATACTACAAAAGCAGATTAGCTGGTCATGGTTTTTGTACCAGTGCTTCCTGTAATCCTGATAAATGGGAACATGAAGAGTTTCAGAAAATTTCTATCACATGCAGGGAGCATGGCTGCATTTTTGACAGATGATGGGGATTTTTCAGTGTAGGTTAAATGTTCTCTGTGCAGATTTGCCCAACTGGCAGCTGTGGAACTTTTGACACAAAGAACTGGAGACAGTAACTCTAGTGATGAAGAACTAGATGCAAACAACATGAAGTTTTTTGAAAGACATGGTATGGAAGGGAGTACAGATAGCAAAGAAGAATTAACCCTGGATAAAGCAGAGAAAAGAAATGCACGCAGTAAGCACTGTCTTTCCATAACTCCTTATTTGAAAAAGCTGGTTTCAAGGCATCATAGTCCTAGTTGCACAGTTTCTGCCAACTGCTGTGACTTCTTGAGATGAAATAGTTGACATCAGTACCACTGAGCATTGAAACTAATTGTGGAAAATTAGAAAGCATAGCAGAAGGCAGTCAGAACATAGTTGAAACGTTGTTTTAATCCATGTTGCTGAAATCATATTGGATTGCTGTTTGTTTCTGAGATCTGTTTGCTGTGTGGGTGTCAGGTGTAGTTCAGTATTTGCTGAGCAGTGTGATTCCTGCTCTGTGTTTGTGAGACTGTTTTCCAGACTATTGGATTCCAGCACGACTGTCTTCACCATGCATCTTACCTACCTGGAGAACTCTGTCTTACAGTACGGGCCTATCACAAGATTCAAGAACTTCAGCAACTTCTAGAAATTGCCTACAGCAACTACAGACAGCTGGGAGGAATAACTGAAGAGGAGAAGAAGATGAAAAAACAAGAAAGGGAAGCTGAGAAGTAAGGTTAACTTGCCCTGCTAATGTTTAACTCTCTGAGGCCTGTTTTAGAGCCTTCTTTACACTCAAGTTGCTTTGGCCATTCTGTCTTTTCCACTTAACTACTCTAGCCAGGACAAAAAGAAATGGACTTGAGCAATTTGTCTGACCATTTCTAAACATCTACCACCAAGATCAGCTCCACAGCACAACACAGATATTTGATGGGTCCACACTTCTTGTGCAAGATTATCTGTTCTGCTTTCAGATTTTCCTGCAGCATATGTGCAGTAGGTCTGATAAGCCCTGGCTCTTTTGTTTGTATTGAGGATTCTGAAAATATATATATATATATATGCACTTCAATAAATCTGAAAGAAGGCATTAGTCTTAACATGGCTTGGATGGAAGTGCATATACTGCAGGAAATATTTGATGACCTGCTACATTTCTGTGTCAAGGGCAATATATTTCCATGCTCAATGAAGCAGTAGCTCATATCCAGACCACAGAAAAAAGAAATCTCAGCAAACCTGCCCTTGCACATGAAGCACTTTTCATAACATCTGATTCTCAGGGTCCCCATTAAATGAAAGGGTTCTGTTAGATTGGTCAGGTGATTTGATGGGCAGACTGTCTAAGTTTCAAAGAAAAGCCCTTCTGTCTCTCTAGAGCTTAAACAATAATGCAGCATCCAAAAGACAGCCCTATCTCCACCTCTACCTCTTGAAGATTTGGCTACCCACTGTTCTCAGTCTCTCTAGATACCGACTTCCATTTGTGTTTGCACCACTGCAAACCAGTGTCTTCATCTGGTCTCTGAGAGGAGACTATCTAGAGGGCTTGTATGCCATCAGGAAGACAGCAGACTCACCAGTCTGTGAAGATCTGGAGCAGGTAATAGGTGTCTCAGATTGGAATTACATAGTTCATTTTACATCTGCCTATGAGCCAAAAAACTGAGGTCAGGATTTCTTTGGTTCCAGGTCAGCCTTTGACTGGCTGAAAGTCCATCTTCCTTAACCTTGGTATGGCTGCAGTGTAGATAGATGCATCCGAGTTAGTTACCTTGAGCTCCATTTTAACTCCTTGGCAAGGTATAGGCACTTTCAGGGCATAATTAGACTTGTAGCTCAGGATGAGATTCATCACTTCTAGGAGTGTGTCTCCTGACTTTAAAGGAGCAGGGTCACCAGCTCAGATGGTGGTGTCTGCATTGGAAGGTCAGAGCAATCTGTTTGCAGTGATGGGAAAGTCACTGATAGCAGAAATTACAGTTCATTTTTCATAGAGCAGCTACTTAAAAGTTACAGGGTTTATTAGGGCTCTGATAAGGCTCTTTAAGGGATTTTGCAGCTAAACTAGAAAAAGTGTGAGGATCTCCAAAGGGTCTTTGTCATCTGTGGAGGCCAGAGAGCATCCCTAGCTCCACACTGGCCTTTTGAAATGGAAATACTGCTTCTCAGCGTACCTGCCTACCCTTCTCGGGGTACCTACCCCTGGATAAACTCCAAGATGCTTTATCATATGCCAGAAACCCTAATTATTTGAAAATATTTAATAACAACGCCATTTTACTTGATGAAAAGCAAGAATTGCCACTTCGGAAGGCCACTGTAGCACATTTTGAAGATTCCTGCTTTAGTCCAGGTTTTCTGGCTGCACAGTGTTTTAACTAAGCAGCATTGCATGAAAAACATTGCCACCACATTGCACAGAGCATTCTTGCAGCCTCAGTGAGGCTGATGCAGCCTGGTAGCTTTGGGCTGCAGGAGTCAGGAATACTTCAGTCCAGGAAATGGGGTAGCTCTGGCCAAGAGCTTTGCTGCCAAGACGTTTGGATCCATAGGGCAGATGTCTCCCTTTTCCTTTTACCAGTCTTCCATCCTTGTAGCTGTGCTAATTCATCCTGTTACACAGGAGAGCCAGCTCAACTCCAGATGACTCAGTTGCTGAGGTCAGTTGCTGTTATAATAACAGATCTGAATTATGTCTCAGTTAACCAGAGAAGAGCCACAAAGATGATCAGAGGACTGGAGCACCTCCCTTATGAAGATAGGCTGAGGAAGTTGGGGTTGTTTAGCCTAGAGAAGAGAAGGCTCCAGGGTGACCTTATAGCAGCTTTCCAGTATCTGAGAAAGCTGGGGTAGGGCTTTTGACACGGGTGTGTAGTGAGAGGCCAAGGGGCAATGGTTAGAAACTTAGAGAGGGGAAATTCAGGCTAGACATTAGGAAGAAGTTCTTTCCTGTGAGGGTGGTGAGATGCTGGCACAGGTTGCCCAGGGAGGTTGTGGATGCCCCCTCCCTGGAGGTGTTCAAGGCCAGATTGGATGGGGCTTTGGGCAACCTGGTCTAGTGGGAGGTGTCCCTGCCCATGCAGGGGAGTTGGAACTAGATGATCTTTAAGGTCCCTTCCAACCCAAACCATTCTGTGATTCTGATTCTATTCTATGATAACCAGTTCCAGGAATCTCAATTAGGAGCCGTTGTGGGTGTGACTGATGAGATCTTGTGTATCAGCCAGAGCTTCAGTTTCTCTGTTGTGTCATGCAGGCTGTCATTTGAGTATTTCTCATCTGTGGCTAAGCCAATCAATAGGAAGGATGTAGAAGAAGCAGACGTAAATGAAAAAGCTGCCCCTGACCCCTCCAGAATCCCAGTTATATGCTTTTTTTTCTGGGTTTCATACTACCCTTTTTGCTCCTTGAACTCTCCTCCCTCTGCCACAGGCGGAGATGGCTCTGGGTGATAGGGTATCCAAGACCATAGCCTCTGGCTCAGTGTGTGGGAAGATGTCTCCATCTTGTGGTCGGACTGCGCTGAGCACAGCTGACAGCGAAGAAGGGAAACCAGCCGATCAGACCTGTTGCAAAGGGGTTTGGGCGAGGAGCACGCCGTGGTTCCCACCAGCACAGTTGGTGTGCGGCGTACTGCGCTGCTTTCTGCTATGACCAACCTGTTCCTTAGTAAAGGCACAGGACCACGCGGAGTAGCTAGCGCAGGTTTAGACCCACTTGATGCTCTGCTTGTCTCCTTTGCTTTTGGCAGGACTGTGAAGGAGCTGGAGGCCCAGCTGGAATATGAGCGAGTCAGGAGGGAGAAGCTGGAGAGCCAGCTGGATGACTGCCGTGCTGAGATAAACCGTCTCAGAGAGAGCCTGGAGAAAACACACGTGCCCCCTGCTCTCCCCCTGGTGAGTGCCTCATGAGCTCCCCCAGGGCGTGGGACAGAGGCTACTGCCTGTTGCTTGTGCATGTTTTTTCTCCCTAAGATTCCCAGGCATGGTGCTAGGAAATACTGGAGTGAATGTGCTAGCAGCTTTTAGCTTGGAACACTGGAGTGAGCAGTAGCCTTTGTCACGTCCTGACAACATCTCTGCTGCAGGAGGATGTCAGTTTCTTTTTGTACCCTGCTGGAGAAGCACTGATATTCTTCATCATCATTAACAAAAGGGAGTGGACTGATCCCTGAGTGCTTCCACACTGCACATGCAGTGACTGACAGTTCATCTTGGATGGTGTCTCAGGCTGCACTGGTGCTTCAGGAGGGGTGTTGGCACCACCAAAAGGGTTACCTGGCCTGTGACTATACAGTGATTGCAACCATGGGTGTGTAGGATTCTGTTAATGCACAAGGACACACAGGCTTTTATCCTCTAAGTTTCTCTACTTTAATGCAGATTACTACAAGTACCACAAAAATCACCAGCAGTAAGTGCACTGCCACAAAATCACCACTAGCCAGTGCTGAGTGAAGGCACAAGTCTGTGTGTGTGTAACAGATCTGTAGCTGAACAGCTCGGTGTGACACAGATGTGTGGTTGAGGGGGGGGACCCTCCCGTTGAAGCCACAGGATTTCAGACTACAGCCCCTTGCTGTCCAACAACCCTCTTACACAGGGACACTGGGGGCAGCTGAACTGCAGTCTTACGTCCCAGGAGTTCATCAACAGTTTATGACTAAAGGCTTGTGTGTTTGTGCATAGGACAACGTCTGTCTGTACCACTGTCCTCAAGTGAGGCCTGCTTGAGAGTGGATTCACAAAGTGCCAAATATGAAGTAGTAAGATATAAATGTAAGGTAATTTATTAAGGTGACAGGTGTAACAAGTTCAAGACAGCCTTTGGTAAATGCACTGATGACAATAGTGCTACTAATAGATGTTAGTATTGCTAGCAATAATAAACAAAGTACACAATACACCTGGGGATGCTTTCACTCCTACCCAAAAGGTGAAAGTCGTGATATCTTACCCAAGGAGGTGTCCCTGCCTGGGGGAATGAAGAGTGGATCAGGCCTCTCGACCTGGTCCAAGGGAGATCCTCTTCTCTTCCTGAATAAAGGATTCAAAGACTAATTTAACCCCTACTGACAAGATGGGACTTAGGTCATAACTGGTGTATTGATTGGTTCTTAGCAGACTAATGATATTTATTAATCAGGAAAAAGGTAATGGAGATGCCCAGTGCTTGCTTCACATGTAAATTCAAGCTTTGTTAAGGCCCAGGGCTCAAACTGCATGCAAATCACCAGATGAAGTCACACAGGCTTTGATCCTGGCCTTTATCACAGGACCTCTGACCATGGAGCCTTTGCTGCACTTCACAAGTCACGTGCAGTCCTGCCATGTAGACAAGGACAGGATGTGTCCCTTCCAGCCCGAGTTGGGCCTGTCCCTAAGGGACACAAATTAGCCTGTTTGTTGTGTCCAAGGCTGAATGCCCCATCAATGCTCATCTCGCTGTCCTCTGCACAGGACTTCCCAAGAAAGTTCAAACAAAGCACCATACAGGTTCTGTTTTCCCACAAAATTTTATCTGGCTGTAACTGTCATCCTGTGCCCTGGGACTATGCTCTGCTTCAGTTTGAACACAATATTCTGTGGTTACTCAAAACCATGTACTTTTAAATCCTATCTTATGAGGTAGCAGGTTTAAGTGATGGCTATTTAATGGCCACAACATCCTTTCTTTCAGGAAGCTGAGACCATCACCAAGTCTTGCAAAGAGAAAAAGAAAGTGAAGAAGAAACCAGCCTGCAGCCCTGGAGGGGTGTGTGTGAGACTGCGCTGAGGAGTGAACCTCCCCCAGGTGGCAGGCAGACTGAAGAGGCAGAATGGCAACATTCCAGACAATGCCAAGTGTTTGCATAGCCAGCTCCACAGATGAGCTGTGGTTCTCTGTATTTAGTTGAACTATTTTTTTAGTTCTCTGGGATAGAAAATATTTTTAAGACCAGAAGCATTTTTTTTATTTAAAAAAAAAAAAAAAAAAAGCAGAAAGGCTTTTTTTCCTGTCCGGGTAGTTTAGCAACAGTTTTACAAATTATAAGGTGACATTTCAATGCAGCAATGCCATAGGCCCTTGCAGGTCTGGTAAAAGTATTCCCATCTACTAATTATTTATACAACTACATTAGGAGGGGAAAAAGAAAGAGCACCTTATCTCCTAAAATAATCAGATAGGACCTTTGATGTGGAACCAGAACACAATCTCTGGGAGAAGTACTTCTCAGCCACAGATGGGTGCCAGGCCCCTTGATATTGAGTCATTCCTACATAAGCCAGCAAGTGATTCCTTCGTGAGGTGCCAGATGAACTGCAGCAATGGGCCCCTGAGTCTACCTCATGGCTGAAGAGTTCACTACCTGATGGGGCATGTTGTGGTTACAGACAGTAATCCTGAGCTCTCCCCCATGACTAAAACACATTGCTTCACTTCGCATGTACAAATTTTTCTCTTGTGCTATTATGAAATTGCTTTTTCTTTGGAACTCTTTATCATGCACATCTTGAGACTTCTGATTTTAATAATCTTAATTTGCTAGTGCTTGAATCCTGATCTGTCCTCTCCTTCATTACCAATGGAAACTTAATATTTGAGAATCTCAGAGGTACGAAAAAAATACATGGTTTTGTGTGCACAGACTGAGGGAGATGCATGAGAAGTAACAGCATAAGCCTTTGTATCAGAGCTCAAGAGGAGAAATCCGGTCTCTAAAGTCTACTTCAGTGTGTAGGGGATGATGGTGGTGAGAAGTTACAATAGATGGGCTATTATTTATTTCCTACATCACCATTGGTCCTACATTCTCAAGTAGGAACAACACAAAAGGTAACTCAAGATATTCCACATCCAAGGAAGAGCAATGAAGCTGATGAAGGGTCTGGAGCACAAGTCATACGAGGAGCGGCTGAGGGGAGACCTTATTGCTCTCTGCAACTACCTGAAAGGAGGTTGTAATGAGGTGGGGTTGGTCCCTTCTCCCTAGTAACAAGGGCTAGGACAAGAGGAAATGGCCTAAAGTTGCACCAGGGGAGGTTTAGATTGGATATTAGGAAAAACTTCTTCACCAGAAGCATTGTCAGGTACTGAAACAGCCTGCTCAGGGAAGCAGTTGAATTACCATCCCTGGAGGTACTTAGAAGATGTGTAGCTCTGGTGCTGAGGGACATGGTTTAGAGGTGGACTTGGCAGTGTCAGTTTTATAGTTGGATCTTATGATCTTAAAGGTCTTTTCCAACCTAAATGACTATGATTCAGAGAACCTCAGAAATTATTATAGCTTACATGGAGGTGGATTTGTGCACTGTAGCAGGATGCTCCATCTCTCCATATGCCTGCCTCAGTTTTACTCTATTATTCAGCTGCTTTTGTCTCTCAGTTTTGCCGGCCCAGGCCTGGAGTGGAAAGATCCCCATGAGAAAGGGAAGGCCTAGCAAACTCTAAGCTGGTAACAACCTTGAAAGGTACAAACAGAAGCCAAACTGATGTTCATAACACCAGCTGCTCTCTGGTGTTGAAGAAGATGGAGCTCAGCCCAGCCACAACTAGGCCTGGAACGGAGATAAACTAGTAACGAACAGATAAACAAAAGAGTTTGCTTGGTGGGAACAGTAAGTTCAACTGTAAACAGAATAGAACTGCAATTAAAAAAATTGCCAGTAAAAGTACTACAACCTCTTTAGCTCACAAAGGGCCTACTCAAGAGTTTAATCCAGGAAGATTTTTTTTTTAAATTATTATTTTATTAAAAGAATCAAACCAAGCATATGCATTTGTACTCAACAAGGTGCAACTGCTTCAGTTCTGGAAGGCATCCACCTGCCATGTCCCATCTCTGCAACGAGAGTTGAGAAGTCCTTGCAGGAGGTAGAGGGGTCCTCACCCGAAGTTAGGAGTGTCAGTGTGTCCCACAGGATTACAGAACAGTCCAAGGAGTGTGGAGATGGGAGGAGGATGACCACCACCACACTGGCACCATGAGGATGCTGAGTATTTTCATGTTACAAGCCAGATCCTATGCCCAGAAAATACATGAGGGTTTATTGGAAATACTCTGCACTACTTGAAGGGAGGAGTTAAGAGCACTTATCTGCCCTAGGGCTGTACACAGTTGCTGGAAGTGGAGGCATTTCCCCTTGGAAAGACAAAGACAGAAGTTCTCCCATTCTGCTGGGTTACAGAAATTGCAAGAGCTACTAAAAAATAGACCTACAGAGACCTTTTAGTTCTACATGAGATTTTAAATTTATGTAAACCGGTTTTCCAGAAAAACATGGGTTGTTTAGTAAAGGCCTTGGAGTGTGTTTATATATAAATAGAAGCACAACGGGCCAGGCTTTAATCTGTCAGAAAAGGGAGGAACAGACTGAAGGCAAAAATCCAGATCCCGTATTTAAGATTAATTTACTTGGATCAGAGTAGATCTTTTGGAATCTGGCATTAGTGTTCCCATATTGGGAATACCGACTTGGGAACAGTATTCCCATTTCAAGGGCACATCCAATGTTTAATATTTCCATTTCAAGAGGAGCTGAGAGTGAGAATATTCCTTTAAGAAGATTCTAAAAGAAACCAAAATTAATTCTAAAACCTATGAACTAAAACTTTCTGATTTAGCCTAAGTCCTTTGAAATAAGCACAGTATTCAACAGGGGAACATGAAATATTACTACTTGCCAACTTCCCCCTCCCTATTACTTTGATCTTTAGTGTTACATATTCAGAAAACATTTTTAGTGCACAGTAAGAATATCAAAACAAAAAGGTACCAAGGTTATCTACAGTGCAAACATGATCGTTCAACTGATGTTGGCTGGGTGGCTTTTCTCCCTCTGTACTTGATGCAGTCATTCCATTTAGATCTATTTCCAGAACCTGTAAAATCCCAGTGCTATTGCTAAGCAAGTGAATACTGAGGCTGTTAAAAATAAAAATAAAACATAATTAGCTGAATGCTAAATTTTACTGCCTTCTACATACAGGAAATTAACTGCAAACAGATGGAGGAATGACAACAACTGTAGAGCAGTCTCCTAAACTTCCTTAGTTGCTGCAGGTGTGACAGAATAATTTTAGAAGACAATGACTTGTCTTAGATGTAACATTGTGCACTGCAGCACTACCCAGGTGTGAGATGGGAGGTCAAATTCAGCAGCCTGAGGAACTGTGTTTCCAAGGACACATCTGAATAATTACAACAGGCTACAGTAACTTTTCCTGTTGTCACCCATCTATTGGAAATTGTATTACAGGAGAGATGGCTGTACTAGGTCTTGCATTAGATGTAATTAAAATGATTTCCCACTGAAAAAAATGACAGTGAACTGAAAAGACATGTATCTGACACAACACTAGGGTATCTCTGAAGATGAGCTGACTTCAGATTTTTTAAGCTGCTGTTTTAATTAGTGTTAGAATAAAACTAATTATGTTGTCCTTTAAACTTGTTTTCACATCCAAGTGGAATGCATTACTCTCTTTTCATCCAGCTCCAATGTAATAAATTTTTACTGGTTACTGATATATTGAGAAGACAATTGCAAAACAGACTGAAATTTGTTCTGCTTGGCAGGGGCAAGTACCAGTACCTGCCACACTGAAACTACGTGTCTGTGGAGGCAGAACTGGGCACTCTCAGACTGCTCCTGAGTATCAAAAAACTTTCAGGGTAACTTCAATAAGCTCAGGAGAGTGGCTGGAGCAACCCTGCCACATAAATAGCTGCCCTGCAGCAAGCAGAGGTATTGTCAGACTAGGCAAGCTATTTAGGCTTCTTTCCTACTCTTAAAAAAAATTATTAAAAAATCATGTCTATGTTCCTCCTACTGCCCGTTCAGGGAGCAATTCTAGTCCAACAGCAGCAGTGCCTGCACGTTCCCACCTCTTCTGTGTTCTCTGCCACATTTATTTCAAGTGGGGAGGGTCCCATCTCCCCCTTCCCCTCAGTCCAAGTTATCTGCTGTTACACAACTGACTTCTTGAATTTACTTTGCATATATTCTTGAACAAATGTTTATACATCCAAAATACAATACTGGTACTCACCCCCTTGCCTATCACATACCTGCCAAATAACGTATTGTATCAAGTTTATTCGATTCCATGAGCGTTTTTAAGGAAGCTATTTCAGTGTCAATTTTATTACTGATTTCTGAAATGACACTGTTGGTACTTGAGTCCTGAAACATTAAAAAATACCGTATATTTGACAGTGATCTCTAGCACTTTGAGCTTTGCAAAGCCAAACAAGAATACCATGCTACCAGCTACATGGAAGAGAAACAAATGTCACTGAAGTAAAAAATACGTAACTGGTAAGAGACCATAGAATCATAGAATATGCTGAGTTGGAAGGGACCCATCAGGATCATCGAGTCCAACTCCTGTCTCTGTGTAGGGCACCCCAAAAATCACACCATGTGCCCAAGAGCATAATCCAAATGCTTCTTGAACTCAGGCAGGCTTGGTGCTGTGACCACTTCCCTGGGGAGCTTGTTCCAGTGCTCAACCACCCTCTGGGTGAACAACCTTTTCCTGACATCTAACCTAAACCTCCCTCGACTCAGCTTCCAACCTTAGAAGACACAGAACAGCATTTAATACAATCCAGTAGGAATATTAAAGAGGGAGACAGAAAAACAGAAAACTCCCATCACACTGATTTTTGTCCCTGATATGCAAGTGCCTCCTCAAGGACGCTTGCTAAAGTCCAGAGATGTATCCAGAGATTTTTGCAAAACAAAGGTTTAAGAATTCCCAAGCCATATCCAGAAAAGGGAGGAGATGCTGAGGATGGGACATGTCTTCAGCACCCACCAGCAGCTCTGGGGACTTCTAGCCCTTGAAATACTTCCTCGGCTGTAGGCACATGAACCATCCCTCCAGTACAGCTCATCTGTTAATACTGGGCAGGGCAGCAGGACAGTGCCCATCCCACCTCTAACAGCCTGCACTAAGATACTCAGGGAAGGAGAGACAAGGCTTGTGCTCCTCCTCCTACCCCAAGGGTGCTGGCTGCAAATCCCACAGACCCCAGCAGCAGACACAGTGCTCTCTTTTGCTTCACCACATTCAAAACCCTAGTGACTTTCAGTGAAACTTTGGGGGTTACACAACACAGGGGACATGACTGTATCCTGCTCCATATAAAAGAAGGTTTGTTCAAGCCTTACTTTTTTATGGAACTCTGTAGTTGCTTCCATCAGTTTCCTCTCCTGATCTGTAAACTGTGGATAAAAGATAAATGACAACTGTAGTAATAGAAAACAAGACACAAGACTGACAGGGCTATCATCACAGACCAACTTACCATATCTGTCACTCTGCTCCTTTCCAGGTTTATGTCCAGCTTGCTGTCAGCTCGGATTTTACCAGTTTCATTCTTCAAAGCAAATAAAGATTATGAAAATAACTATTTACTTCCCCTAATAGGAGTGTGTACATACTTACTGTTTACTTACCAACAGCTGCTGTTTAACTTGATCTAATTCAATTTTCATCTTCTAAGTGCAGAGCAGGGGAAGAAAAAAAAAAAGATTGTACAAAATCAGGAAACTGCTGATCAAGTTAATCAGTCCTGTAAGTGTCACCACCGCATGCACGCAATTATTCTTCTGTCATTTTTCTCCCAGTGGGGCAATTTGTTCTTGATTAAATATCCTAACTGGTGTATTCAATCTGTATAGCCATATATAATCTGTTGGGAATTTTGCTCAAAATAATGGGATTATTTTGTAACAATGATTATCTTGTTATTTTGAGTCTAAAGGCAGCAGAAAAATACCAAAGTGCCGTCAAGCAAAACTGAAGCGTGTCTCAATCACCAGTTATTAAACTGTCACAAAGAAATGCCTGACTATTCTCCCTGCATTATATGGTTAACAGTGACAAGACTCTACCAAAATCACCCTTAAATAAAATTACAGATGATTCTAGGATATGTAATTATTTTTCACAGAAGAACTGAGCAAGTCTTACCTTAAATACATTTTTTATGTGATCACAGGTAATCTACAAACACTTCAACTCTGATAAAAGCATCCATAACTACTTTTACATCCATTTTTTTTCCACATAAGTGTCCAACATGTATAACCTGTTGTACATTACAATTTAACTGCTTAATTGAAAATATTTATTAGTACCTCATTCTCTGCTCGCAGGTTTGCAAATTCACTTTTCTCCAGGATGACCATGTCTTTTCGAATGGAGTCCAAATGTGCCATTATCTGCTGTAAAGTTATTTCCTTAGGAACAATAAAACACGTCAACGATGAAGTTTCACACTTACTGGTAAGTAAAGACTTTTATGTCTGAAATTATGGAATTAGCTACTGCAAAGCACAACAATGGGGAGACTCTCCAACAAGAAAGTGACTGAAACACAGAATTTTATAGCTGCAATTTGAAGGACTCAAGAGGTTGAGGTTTGGGGCTTTTTCTGTGTTTTAATACAGTAACTCTGAATTTAAGAAAAAAGCCTGAGATGTTAGTACAAGTAACTATGAAATTAAACAGACCTGAAACTTCAGGTTAATCCTTCATTCTCTTTGATTTTCAATGAACATTCAGCAGCCTATAAAGCATTAACTGCTGGTTTGAATCCAGCTCCTAAGGAAGCACTTCAATTTCTTGCCCACAAAGCCATCACAAGCCGAGACTTTATCACACTCTTCTCAGCCTTGAAGTCTGAGGGGCAGTAGTAAAACATTGCTGAAAAGCAACAAGAAAAGCCTTTCTGGTGTTTGGACAAACACATTCACAATGTAACTGCTATTTATCAACTACAGAGTAAAAAAAAAAAATAAAAAAAAGAGAAAGAAAAGAAAAAACTTTGTATTTTAGAATCTGGAAAGTGATACTCCCTTAGCTAGCATAAGAAAGTTACCTACTTATTTAGAATCTAGGGCAGGTCACACAGAAATACATCTAGACAAGTCCTGGAAGTCTCCAGAGAAGGAGACTCCACAGCCTCTGGGCAGCCTGTTCCAGTGCTCTGTAACTCTCACAGTAAAGAAGTTTCTCCTAGTGTTGAGGTGGAACTTCCTGTGCTCTAGTTTGAATCCATTGCCCCATATCCTATCACAGGGCACGACTGAAAAGAGATTGGCTCCTCCTTTTTGACACCCACCTTTCAGGTATTTATAGACATTAATTAGATCCCCTCTCAGTCTTCTCCTCTCCAGACTAAACAGCACCAGGTCTCTCAGTCTTTCCTGGTAAGGCAGGTGTTTTAGTCCCTTTATCGTCCTCGTAGCCTCCGCTGGACTTGTAAGGGACAAGCCCCTCACAGGCAGTGACTAATGGTTGTCATAGTTAAAGGGATTAAAGCTCAAAGCAACAGACATTAAAGGAAAGGGGAAAACCCAGAGGGGACCTTGGTGAGAACCTCGGTGGCTAAAGGCGGGAAAAGAATAACAATGTTGCAACCTCGAAAGACGCCCAGAGGAGCTGATTGGTAAATTTCGACCAATCAAGAAACGGATTGAAAAACGAACCAATCGGGCGCCGCGGTGCACCAAGACATTTTCCATAAAGGAGCACCTGTGAGCAGGCTGCTGCTGCTGCTGCTGCTGCGGACCTGGGGAACACAACAGATACCGAGAAGATTCAGCCCGCTGTACGAGCTGCCCGCCACCACCACCTCACCGCCTGCCGCCATTTCGCACTGCGCGCTTGCCAGCCGCCGCGTTCATCAGCCCGTCGCTAGCCAGGAGCTCGAGCCAGGGATAAAAGCCTTTCTAAAGGCTAAAGGGAGCTGGAATCCCCGTGTGCTCACTCCTGTGAAAACCCGGAAAACGCTGGCCATCAAGAGCCGGGGTGGGTCCCCGACTCCAACCTACGGGAGGGTGTAAGATCTTCTTCCCAAGACCGCCTTCCCTGCAGCGCTTTCCCTAATCCTAAATTTCCCTGGGAGAAGGGTGGGAGGTGCGGGAATCCCTTTTCCCCGAATACCTTTCCTATCCCAATCCTTCCCTACTGGCACGGGTTTATCCTTCCCCATAATTACTATTCATTGGTGGTTGCTAGTTCCCTTTGTTTGTACTGTTTGTGGTGTTTTGTTAATTGTAAAGTAAAAGCACATAATTCTGAATTGTCCCTAGTCGGTGTTCCTTTCCACGGCCGGTATTGGAAATACCTGAGGAGGGGTGTCGTGGACCGAGATAGGTAAAGCCGTGACCCACACCCCCACCTCGGGGAAACCGAGGGCTGAGGACCACTCCCCGTCACACTCACAAATAACGCTTAGGAATCAATAGATTTATTAAGTATCACCTAACACACACAAGGTCTACCTCTATATCTATATTCACACCTATATATCCATATCCAAATATCAACAGCTATACAACACTACATCTATATGCCAATAACAACACACACAGAAAACAAGAGAGAACCTCTCCCCTTCCCCCCTGTTCCCGTTCCCGGACAGGGATAAGAGGGAAAGCCTGGAGAGAGCCTTTGGGAAATAGAAGAATATTGGAAAAGAGAAGTGAGTGTCTGGTATGTGTGAATATTATGTAGGAATGTTTGTAGGAATGTTAGTAAGATGTTCGCAATTCTCACCACCGGGGGGTACGGCTGAAGCCAATCCCTGGTCGGGATCCACGTCCTGTCCCCTGAGACTCCAGGCAAACAGTCCACTCGGTACGTCCACACGCCAACAACCACAGGGAGCAGCGCCGTAACGGCACGGCAGCCCCCGCAGCGGTACCCTCACCGCGCCGGCTGGATCCGTGTGAGTTCACAGAGCGCGCGTCTTCTTGCTCCTCCCTTTCTTTCCCGGTTCCGGCCCCGCCGTGCCTCCTGGGAGCTGCAGTCTGTGGTCTGTGCGCATGCGCCTGGTACCTCTGTCCTCTCCCCACGAGTGCCGGGGGGGCGCATCGCCAGGAATGGTCAGTGAATGTCGCTGGATTAAAGGCCGTTATAGAGTCCGTCTCTCACAAGGGGGGTGTTTGGGAGTATAAACGTGGGATCCTTTGACATCTCGGGCTGAGACACAAATACCGCGGAGCCTCGAGCTGCGGTTCCGTTCTCCCGTGAGGGAAGGGGCCAGCGACCGGCGACGCGTGAGGCGCGCAAGGACAGCGTGTGAGGGGCGTGCCTGCGATCAGCGTGTAAAGTGGCACGGGTGTTCCTGAATCCTTATAAAACACCACACTAACATTGTACCTCGCGGAACACATTGCCACACACTCGTCCACCATTGCGTCACACTCACCCAGGAGCCTCGGACCGTGACAGGACTCTCTCAAGTAAATCGCTGTCACTCATGAACTGGGGAGCCCAGAACTAGGGCAGAGTAGACGGGGAGGAGAACCTCCCTCGACCTGCTGGACACACTCCTCCTAATGCACCCCAAGATACCATTGGCCTTCTTGGCCACGAGAGCACATTGTTGTCCCATGGATAACTTGTGGTCTACCAGGACTCCAAGGTCCTTCTCCATGGAGCTGCTCTCTAGCAGATCACCTCCTAACCTGTATTGGTGCATTTTGTTGTTCCTTCCCAGGTGCAAGACTCTACACTTACTGATGTTGAACCTCATTAGGTTCCTCTTTGCCCAGCTCTCCAGTCTCTCCAAATCTTGCTGAATGGCTGCACAGCCTTCCAGGGAATCAGGCAATCCTCCCAGCTTCGTGTCATCAGCAAACTGTCCCCTCATCCAGGTTGTTGGTGAAGATGTTGAACAGGACTGGACCCAGCACTGATCCCTGGGGAACTCCACTAGTTACAGGTCTCCAGCTGGACTCTGCACCATTGATCACCACCCTCTGGGCTGTATTGTTTAGCCAGTTCTTGATCCACCTCACTGTCCACTCTTCTAGCCCACACTTCCTGAGCTTGCTCACCAGGATGTTATGGGAGACAGTGTCAAAAGCCTTGCTAAGGTAGACAACATCCTCTGGTCTCCCTGCATCTATCCATTCAGTCACAACATCACAGGCTACCAGATTAGTCAAACATGATTTCCCCTTGGAAAATCCATGCTGGCTACTCCTGATAACTTTCTTTTCTTCCATGTGCTTAGAGATGACCTCCAGAATGAGCCGCTCCATCATTTTTCCAGGGATGGAGGTGAGGCTGACTGGTCTGTAATTTCCTGGATCTTCCTTCTTGCCCTTTTTTGAAGACTGGAGTAACATTGGCTTTCCTCCAGTCCTCAGGCACCTCTCCTGTTTGCCAGGATCTTTCAAAAATGATGGAGAGTGGCAGAGCAACAACATCAGCCAGCTCTCGGCACTCATGGGTATATCCCATGGATTTGTGTATGTTCAGTTTACCCAACTGATCCCTAAGCCAATCCTCACTGACCAGTGGAGAGCCATCCTTCCTTCAGGCCTTCTCTCTTCCATCCAGGGTTTGGGATTCACAAGGGTTGGTCTTAGGAGTAAAGACTGAAGCAAAGAAGCTATTCAGCAACTCTGCCTTCTCTAGATCCTCTGCTACCAGGGCTCCCACCTCACTCAGCAGTGGACCCACGTTTTCCCTGTTCTTCTTTTTACCACTTATATATTTGAAGAAGCCCTTCTTGTTCTCTTTCCTTCCTTAGCCAGGTTTAGTTCTAAGAGGATTTGGGCCTTTCTTGTTGCCTTCCTACATACCCTGATAACGTTCCTGTAGTTCTCCCAAGTGACAAGTCCCTTCTTCCACAAACTAGAAATTTCTTTCTTCCATGAGACTTTCTTCAGGAGCTCCTTGCTCATCCATGCAGGTCTCCTTCATCCTCTACCTGATTTTTTACTCAAAGGAATACACCTATCTTGAGCTTGGGGGCAGTGATATTTGAAAATTAACCAACTCTCTTGGGCCCCCCTACCTTCCAGTGTCTTAGCCCACGGGATTCCTGCAAGTAGATCTTTGAAGAGTACAAAGTTACAGAAAAAAGTTAGATAACTTTTATTAATAATAAATGCCAGTAAGATAAAAATCTGTTGGAAGTAAGGCTTGGCACTTTAAATAAAACAGCAATGAATGAGCAATTGCATTAACTTCTCAAAGAAGACTGACATGTAATTTCAGCTTGCAAAGCCTTCCTGAGTAATTATTAAAACCATTACTGTGCATCAGAGCTTTATTATCCCGGCCCAGATGTCTAGCCTACAAGAAAAACTAAAGTTCATTTTATTTTGGCAATTTGTTAAAATGAAACTTGTCACCACCTGTATTATCAACAGAGAAACCAGCCACACTACTTAGTAATTCACTGCCTCCAGAGATGTCCACCAACATCAGTCTGAATATCTAAGTGAAGGAGACACCTTGATGCTTTGCTGGAGAGCAGGCTGAGGTGCTGACCTGACCTGACAAACAGAGAGGTTTATACAAGTAATTCAGAGCCCATTTCTGTCCCCAAGGGTACATGACACACCACAGTTTATGTCCAGGTGACTAGAATCTCTCCCTCCTGAACCAAGGTGGCTCTGTCCACCCTGCCTGGTGGGAACAGCTCCTGGCCCTGTACTTTCACATAAGGCTGCATCAAAGGAAGTGTGGCCAGCAGACTGAGAGAGGTGATTCTGCCCCTCTACTCTGCCCTGGTGAGACCTCACCCAGAGTACTGCAACCAGCTTTGGAGCCCCCAACACAAGAGGGATGTGGACCTGTTGGAGCGTGTCCAGAGGAGGGCAACGAAAATGATCAAAAGGCTGGAGCACCTCTCTTATGAAGACAGGCTGAGGGAGTTGGGGTTGTTCAGCCTGAAGAAGAGAAGACTCCAGGGGGACCTTTCAGCGACATTCCAACACCTGAAGAGGGCCTATAAGAAGGCTGGGGAAGACCTGTTCACTAGGGCATGCAATTATAGGACAAGGGGTAATGGTTTCAAGGTAGAAAAGGGTAGATTTAGGCTGGACATTAGGAAAAAATTCTTTAATATGAGGGTGGTGGATCACTGGAACAGGTTGCCTAGAGAGGTGGTGGGGACCCCATCCTTGTATACATTCAAGGTCAGGCTTGATGGGGCTCTGAGCAATCTGTTCTAGTGTGAGATGTCCCTGCTTATTGTAGGGGGGTTGGACTGGATGACCTTTAGAGGTCCCTTCCAATCCAAGACATTCTATGTTTCTATAAATTGTGTCCAGGTCAGGGACACAGAGAGCTGGCACAGGGCAAAATCAAACCGAGGTGCTGCACTCCGGATGACCATGTGGTGGTGGTTGTGCCCACAACCTAACCATGGTTAGCCTGTACTACAGATGTAGCTTTAGAGACTAAAATGCAGAGTTAAAGAATGCAATAGTTTATGAATAGGAAAATAGGAAACATACAGTGTATCTCAGAGTTGACATAATCACTGGAGTCAATAAAAACACTGACAGTTGGGTTTGTTACGTCTCGGGAACCCCTCCCTGAATCTCTCCCCCACCCTCAACCAATGTAAAGCACAGTTAAAAGTTTGATTTCACCTCAGAGCTTTTCAGCAGCAAATGATGCAACCTTTGCATTACACCAGTATATTGTGGCTACACTTAGACAACACTCCTGTGAGACAAAAGGGGCAAGATCTTACTATTCTTAATACCATCCCAAAACTTAGGTAGGAAAACCTGTCTCAGTGAAGTGTTTATAGTGGTACAGAGAGTTGCCCATTTGTCCTTTAAATATGCAAATAGGAACCATTCTAGTAACACAGTGCTGTATAGGAACTCCATTGGGTGCTGTTTACCTGCTGAGCCTGTGTAACCATGTCCTTATAGACTGTGTCTAAGCTGACATTCGACAGGGTTATTAGTGCAGATACAATGGTCTCAGCTTGCTCCTTCCCAAAGCCTGGAAGACAGTTGAAAGATGACAAGTTAAGGTAATACTAGAGAGCTGGATGAAGAGAAGAGCAAGAGGTATGTAACAAACCAGGACACTAAAGTGCTGTATCTAACTACAGTGGCAAATGGGAAGTCACAGTTACTGAAAATCATAGAATCACAGAATGGTTTGCATTGGAAGGGACCTTAAAGACCATCTAGTTCCACCCTTCCTGCATGGGCAGGGACACCTCCCACTAGATCAGGTTGCTCAGAGCCCCATCCAACCTGACCTTGAACACTTCCAGGGATGGAGCTTCCACAACTTCCCTGGGCAACCTGTGCCAGTGTCTCACCACCCTCACACTAAAGAATTTCATTCTGATGTCTAACCTAAATCTCCCCTCTTTCAGTTAGTCCATTACTCCTTGTCTTCTCACTACAGGCCCTTGTAAAAGGTCCCTCCCCAGCTTTCCTGAAAAACTGACAGCGAGGATCCAGGCACTGTGACTTTTAACTAGAAAAAAGAGATTTAATGCTGCAAAACCCTGAAGTACATTAATTTTTAAAATACTGAAATAGTCTATGCATGCAGCTGACAGGATGACCAAATTTCTGTACAATGTTTAACTGTTCATGCATTATAAAAATAATCCAGCAACACTTTATAATGAACTTTCACAAATTCTGTGAAAACCAAACTTCCCTGGAGCTATAAAGCATGCATCCTACAGCATAATAAAATTCAAAGGTAAGTCTGCATATATTTAAATTGTTTTGCACAGACACGAGCACATGCAAAACTGACTTTAAAACTTCCACAGAATTAAATAAAACTGGGATCCTTGCTTTCTGATGATAAAAAGTACCCTCAGTCCATAGCTTGGTGCTATTTTGAAGTGTTAAATACGATGTGAAGCGAATAGTGGAAGAAAAACAACTGTTATTTTAGCCATATCTGATTGAGTGCTGAGTTTTCGCCCTGAAGATTTATTTCCAGCAATCTCACTGATGTGTTGTACTTCAACTGGCCCATTTTATAAAGTGGGATCAATTAACATTTTGTTGAAAAATGCTTTCAAGGCAAACTATTTAGAGAAATAGGCCACTGCTCCCTTCTAAAATATGGGTACTGTCAAGCTGCACCATCAGTTTGCATCACTAAAAAAACTACATGTGCTCTGACAGTTTCCCTCCCCTGAGAGGTGCATTGCTTCAGTGCCTCTGAATTTTCAGGGTTACTTCAGTTGCTGCCAATTCAGTGTTTTGTTCTTCCTCTACAGCAGGAACTGTCCTCGTTACAGGGGAGTTTAGAAAACATGGAGAAATTTCATACAAGAAAGAGAACGGAGCCTGAAAACTGCCTGCAGCATGTTTGAGAAAAACTGAATGCCTCTCCCACTTCTGTGGTATGTACAGGTTTTACCCTAGAGTCCTGTCACTGGGCTCCTGAAGTATTTGTAGAAGTTATGGAACAAATTAATCTGAATAATTTCTAATTATTCTAACCTAATTAACTTATTCTGAACTAAAACCACTGGTGCACCAACGGCAGACAGACTTCACCCCACCAGTTCTACAGGAACTCAAAGAGGAAACACCTGAATTAGTCTGGGGACAAGTAACATTTCACAGCCCACCTCAGTTAGCCAAGGACAGGAAAATGGCAAGAACAATACTCATCCTTACAAACAGTTCCAGTGAAATCTTGGGAACTACAGGCTGACAAGACTGACATGCATGAAAAAAGAAATATTGTTAGTGGACTGCTAGGAGTCTTTTAACTCCTAATACGTATTATTATCAGACCCACTCAGTGGAAAATCCTAACCTCAGCTTGGAAAAAGCTCCTACTGTCACTTAGGAGAAAGATCTTGGGATTTTAAATAATAGTTGAACAGCTCCTCAGCACAGGAAGGCATGGAGCTGTTGGAAAGGGTCCAGAGAAGGACCAGGAAGATGATCAAAGGGCTGGAGCACCTCTGCTATGAAGACAGGCTCAGAGAGCTGGGGCTGTTCAGCCTGGAGAAGCAAAGGCTCTGGGGAGACCTTCTAGCACCTTCCAGTATTGAAGGGGGCCTACAGGAAAGCTGGGGAGGGGCTTTTCACCAGAGAGGGCAGTGACAGGAAAAGGAGTAATGGTTTTAAACTGAAAGAGGAGAGATTTAGGTTGGGCATCAGGAAGAAATTCTTCACCATGAGGGCAGTAAGGTGCTGGAACAGGTTGCCCAGAGAGGCTGTGGAAGCCCCTCCCTGGAGGTGTTCAAGGCCAGGTTGGATGAGGCTTTGTGCAACCTGGTCTAGTGTGAGGTGTCCCTGCTCATAGCAGGGAGGTTGGAAGCTGGTGATCTTTAAGGTCCCTTCCAACCTTAACCATGCTATGACAGTTGCTAGTCTGATGAAGGAATCAGCTCAATGGTTAGGGGGGATCAGTAACGCAAATCAAACCCTTCGGAATTACTAAGGAACAGAGAACAAAACAGATGCAACATTAAGTCACTGTTTAACTCCACAGGACATTCAGTTGTCAAATACTGCCAGCAGCTCTGTTCGCCTCCCTTTGAGACAGGATGTGATAGAAGATTTACAGAAGGGCATCATAAATGATCAAAAGTATGAAAAAGCTACTGCTTAAGGAAATACTCAACATGCTAGGATTCATCTGTTTGAGAAAGAATGATGGGGAATATGACAGAAGTTTACATAATCATGAGTGACATGAGAGATCAAATGTTCATTCCCTCTTCCCATGAGAGTTGAGCAGGCATCAAATTAACCTTGCAGAAGCCAGGTTCTGCACAGACAAAAAGAACTGGATGTCTGAAACTCCACGAGAAAGGATGTTTGTTTTGGGTACTAATCAGTTTAGAGTGGCCCAGGGACTAAATAAAATTGTGAAAGAATCCTACTGAAGGTTATTAAAACTCACATCTGACCCTAAAAACCTGCAGTGTGAAAGCCACTGGAGGCTTAGAAATCACAGGGGTGTGTGCCACATACATCTGCCTCGTTTTAATGCTCTCTGTGGGCACTGACAGGGGACAGAACCCAGAGCTAAATGGACACCTCACCTGACTTCAGATAGCCACACTGACAAAATACAAGTGCAGGTGTTAAGAATGTCACAGACTAACTCTGCTGCAAGTGTTTCTAGTCAGAAAAAAAACCAGCTTTAGTTACTGTAAGCAGGCTACTAAAAGGAACTTCTATTAAAGCTGTTTTGGTTTTTTTTGCTAACAAATATTTAACTGTTGTTACTTTCCATTGGTTACATGCATTATGTTCCCTGCCTGGAAGACAGGATATAAACTTGCCTATAGATACAAGTGAGGTAAATCTACTGTAACAGTTTATTTGTCTGGTCATAGAAGCATAGAACAATGTTAGATGCCTTCTCCTTCACCAGCCTCCTCAAGAGGCTGCCAAAACATTTTATAACACCAAGTATTGGTACTGTGGGAGAACTGACAGCACTCCAAGTTATGGTACTTAAACTCTGTGTGGTCCTTCAAATTATTTCTCAGTTATCACTTACCATGGGCTTCTAGATCCCGCACTAGTGCATGGGTATCAAAAGTCACCTTCCTCTGCTCCAGGGGAGTGATCTCAACTCTTCTGACATCATATGAGTTCCTAATGAGCGTGGCAGCAAAGCCTGGAATCACAACATGTGATTTAAACTTAACCCCATTGGTTTATCATGCAATAGAGTAATTTGAATTTCTTTCAGCATAGCAAAGCTGCATGGAAGTTGCAACAAAAGGCTGGGTCCTTTTGATCACTTGGTTACAGCACAGGTCAGAATCCATCATTCCCTCTTCCATAGGACATCTACACCAACTAGGACATCAATCTTAAGTACATGTGCATAACTAGGAAGCCGTGCATCCTGGTACACCAAAAATAAAATCACAACTGTTTGTAATATTGGAGAAACATCATTTAAATAATGTTCCTACTTTTAAAACATCAGCAGTTCTAACACACAGCAAATTTCTGCTGGTTACAGCTACCATCATTATCGTAGAATCACAGAATGTCTTGGGTTGGAAGGGACCTCTAAAGGACATCTAGTCCAACCCCCCTCCAATAAGCAGGACATCTCACACTAGAACAGATTCATTTGGTTCTTCACAGAATCCCTAAATCTCTTTTTTTGTTTACACTTTCTTTTCACAATTTATTCTCTCACTGCCCTTTCCTGCAAGGAAAGTGCCATGTGCAAAGTTAAAACTAGAAGGGTTTTTTTTTTTTTAGGAAGTTGTGCAAATCTAACATTCAGAATGAATTTGTTAGTTCACCAGGAAGGTAACTGGGAAAAAAAACTGGTATGATATCTACACCTAATACCTCAGAGATGGGTATTATTTAAAGATCCACCCTATTTATTAGGTGAATGCCTTTGCACAAGACGTTAACATGTTTCCTTGCTTTTCCTACTTGATTTCAAGCATATTTTCCCCTTCCTCTTATCTTTGAGAGGCCTTGCATATTACTGATTCTGTTCTCATACAGCCTTTGTTACCTAAGAAGCCCTGTTACCTTCTAAATCCGTGCTTATCTGAAACCACTCTCACTGCTGGCTCTCTACCTTAACCAAAATGTTGTCCTGTATCTTATCTAGATCTTTACTTAAAAGCGTTATGTCAATTAAACAACAAGGAAGTTACACTGTGCCACTGGGAGATAAAACAAGGTATGTGGTATCTTGTAATTACTTAGAGGTGATTATAACTAAGCCAGCTGTAGTATCCCAACCAGTCTGCAAAAAATTGAAGATTAAAGAGACAAAGGACAGATTTGTGTTTGAATGCATAAATAATGAATACTATGTACAAATATTTTAAATTAACTCTAAAATTTACTGTGGGATAAAATGTTCTTTTTCAACAGAGTCCTAATAGCCTTTAAACACACAGCACAGCTTTTTGTGGTCTAAATACGTTGGTGGATTTTAGTTGTTGGATTGAACACAAACACTAGAGACATTCTCTCAGAAAAGCTGATTATTACAACATGATGCTTTTGGTTGCCTTGACACGCTGCTTTTTTCCCTGTCGCTTCACTCCTGTATTCCTGACTGGATGCGCTGCTCTCAGAACTCACTAATGTTTTCACATATCGTATCTGAGATCCCCTTTTGTGATGCCTTTCTGCACCCCTTGGATAACTCTCGTTGCTCCTCCCGTCTCAAACCTTCTCTGTCAGTCCCCATAACTGTTCTTGCCCAAGTAACGCAGCCCTTGCCTGGCACTTAGTACAGCTCTAAGGAGGCGTTTTGTCACATAGCGCACCGGGGACAGGCCGACACGATTGCTCCCAGGCAACGCGTCCAGCCGGCCAAATGCCCTGCGCAGCCTCCAGTGCCAACCCAAAAGGCCCGGAGGCCGAGGTTACCCCATCCCACAGCGGGCGGCCTTATGCATCTCCTGCCGCTTTCCGCTCCTGGTCCCCCGGGAGCCGCAGCGGCGAGCACAGCCCGGCGGAGGGGCTGCCGGCTGACTAGCCGATTCCCAGCGGGCCCTCCGGCGCCTCTCACCTCTCCGCAGAACCGGAGGCAGCGGGATCCGGAGCGGAGCCCGAAGCGGCAGCGGCCCCGACCGGCTGCCGCTGCCCCAGGCGAGGAGCGCGGCGCCGCGCCCAGCGCCCCTCATCCCGCCACGAGCCCGCCGCTTCCGGCCCTAGCCGCCAGACACGACCGGCGGCCCCCACTGCGCAAGCGCCGCGAGCAGAGATTTCCGGTGAGGCCCCGCGGGGCATGCTGGGTACTGTAGTCTTCGGCGGCACCGAAGGGCCTGTCTTGAAGGCGGCGGCGCCGCTGCGCCCCCATGCGGCGGGGAGGAGCCACAGCAGCGACCTCTGCCGGCGAGGCTGCGCGCAGGCAGCCATGTTCTCTGACAAGGGGCGGCCTGGCGTCGTTCCTCGTCGTTTGGAAGGTCAAACTGCTGTCAAGCAAGCTGGCTGCCTCAGACCACAAGCGTTTCTCATAGCTTGGCAAAGGCTTGGGGATGCACACGAGGCTGATCCGTAGCACATCAGTCCGAGTTGGTAGGGATTTTAGGCCAGTGATGGCAGTGAGGTCTGTTCTCGGGTGCTAGGTCGTGTGTAAAAAGTGGTGGTGCCTGTTGAGAGCCAACAGTTAGAACACCCACAGAGCACAGTGTGTAGAGGATGAGATAGGACAAAAATCTGCAGACTGCTCCTGCTTGGAAAACATACAAAGAAGGGATGTCCAGAGAGAGGGGCTTGTGTTGGAGGGCTCGTCCAAGGGCTCAGAGATAAGCAGTGCTCTGACACAGCCCTGAAATAGAAAACCATCCTGGGTATTGTCATGCAAATTAGAATAAAGGACGTCTGACTTTGCTGCTGGACAGCGTGTGCACCCTTGGGGAGGTTTCATAGAATCATAGCATGGTTAAGGTTGGAAGGGACCTTAAAGATCATCAGGTTCCAACCTCCCTGCTATGAGCAGGGACACCTCACACTAGACCAGGCTGCACAAAGCCTCATCCAACCTGGCCTTGAACATCTCCAGGGAGGGGGCTTCCACAGCCTCTCTGGGCAACCTGTTCCAGCACCTTACTGCCCTAATGGTGAAGAATTTCTTCCTGATGCCCAACCTAAATCTCTCCTCTTTCAGTTTAAAACCATTACTCCTTTTCCTGTCACTGCCCTCTCTGGTGAATAGCCCCTCCCCAGCTTTCCCGTAGGCCCCCTTCAATACTGGAAGGTGCTAGAAGGTCTCCCCAGAGCCTTTGCTTCTCCAGGCTGAACAGCCCCAGCTCTCTGAGCCTGTCTTCATAGCAGAGGTGCTCCAGCCCTTTGATCATCTTCCTGGCCCTTCTCTGGACCCTTTCCAACAGCTCCAACAGTTCTGTCCCAATGGATCTGGCTGAAACAACTCGTGCAGGTGTGGTGGCTGTGTGTGTGCTGTGCTGGATAGCAGCAGCTAAGGCAGCCTTGGAGCCATCTGAGCTCCTTGTCTATGTCGTCAGCCTGATGGAGCATCCTTCAGGTGTATGTGGGACTTGATTAAGGTGTCTCCAGTGCTTTAAGCATTCCCCAGAGAGTGCTTAAATAGAAGTTTGAGTAAGGTAGACTTCTTAATCTAGCCAAGCACTGGAGAGCTTGTCAAAGTCCTTCCTTGTAAGGGCCCTGACACTGCTTGCCTTTAGGGTAGAATGATTTCTGGGCAGGTAGAGTCAAGAGGAAAAGCAGGCTGCCTGCAACAGGCCATACAGGATTCAGAGCAATTCAGATCTATATAGGTGCAGGCATGGAGCATCCATGCCAATAGTGTCAACAGGCAAATTCAGCTCTGGAGACTGCAAACTTGTTGACCAAAAATGCAGGGTTTAGTGACATGAGGGCTGAACATTCACTGCACATTCACAATATAAGATGGACTTTGGGAAAAGAAAACGGCCCTGAACTTCTCTTACATATGGGCTTTGATGCCTGTATACAAAGGCAGAATTAAATCTGTGATGGAGAGGACTGTGCAGAGTCTTAGGGGCTCTATTTTCTCCCAGCTGTATTTGGATGTTGTGAACTGCTTCTCAGCCTGATTTCCCCTTATTCTCTGTCCTGAACTCACTGTAGCCCTTGACAACTGCTGTAGGTGAACTCCTAAGCCTGGCTCTGCCTGTGTTCAAATATCCCCAGCTTTAAATACAAAACCAGCCCTGGCTCCAGTTCTGAAAAATGAAACAGTAACTCTGAAAAATGAAACTATAACTTTGGATCCTCATGATTTTGAACTCTGAAGTTTTCAAGTGGCTTTTCATTTTACTCCCTGGAAGAGCAAAATGCAGATTTCACAGCCTCAGAATATTTTTGCAAGATTGAATTCTTCCTTTTCAGTTTGTGCCAGTTACAATGAAATACATGGGGCTCTCTCAGACATCTGTTTCACTGTAGAAGTCCAGAGATGCAGAAGCTACATCTTAAAATAAAAGTGCAGACCAAAAAAGAAGATTGCTAGTGGTACTTTTTACAAAAAGTTCTAACAGAAGAAGTAAAGTTGGAGGGCCATGGTAGAAGACATCCGTGAATAAAGCAGATGCCATGGTAACAGATCCAGGATTCAGCAGGAACACTCCAACACGCCCAGCTTTATTTCAAGCATCGAGTTTCCAAGTCAACAACTCCAGTGTTGCCAAGACACAGACAAGAGAAAAAAAAACCAAAACAACCCTCCAACAGAAGCAACAAAAGCTGTCGCTAAGGGAGAAGAGCCCCGGGTCCTCGCCCTCCCTGCGGGGCGGTCATTGTTCAGCACCAGCAATGTCACCCTCAGGCTCAGGATGGCAGTTGCTCCTTGAGTGGCACGCAGCCCTTTCCAACCACAAAGGCTTCCCTCTCAGGACAGAAAGGATGAGAGCCCCAGGGTGCTGATTTTCTACTCCAGACAGTGAGCTGGCAAACCGGGTGTTCGCAAGCTGTAATTTTTGGCAGCTGGTGCCAGCAACTCATCTCGGTTCACCGTAGTAGCACAGGGAGCTGCTCTGGAGTTGAGGGCGGCTCTGTCCCAGCTTGCCGAAGGAGGGCAGCAGCCTACAGCCAGACAGGACCACGGGGCTGTGTTCTCAACTCACAGTTCTGCGCGGTTTTATTTATTGTTCTTTATACAAATACGGTGGAGGGCAGCTATTCCTCCGCGCTCAGCCAGCCATGCGACAGCTTTTGCGTGCACACAAGTAACACATCTCTGTGCTGTTTCTCCATCTGGATGGGGGCCTGCAGCAGGGATTGCTTCCTGCTGCCATACTCTCCAAAGATGCTGTAGGACTGAAGACACTCCTTTCAAACAGACAAAAATAAGGAGGGCAAATAGATGTGGAACCCAACAGAAAAATGTTGAAACTAATGAGGTGATTGAAAAGAGGGAGACTCTTGAGACAAGATAACTAATTTTTAAATCTTCCATCCTGTTTTTCATATGTAAGTTTTCCTCTATATTTTTCAATCTTTGGCATGCTTACTTGGAGCTCTCTGTTGTTTCCCTTGACTTCAGTAGACAGCTCAAGGGCTTAGCATTGTCAATGGTGGTGCTATCTAATTGTTGGTACCTGGGGCTTGGCAGGATCATCTGTCTCAGAGTCCACTCCCTCAGCAAACGAGCGCACACGCCTTCTTTTTTCTCATTGTTTTCTTCAAAGTATTTCCCAGCCTAGGGTTGATTTTCCCACTGAATCAGTAGCAAGTCACCTTTTTCAGTTTGGGTAAACTACACATTTTCAAAGCTAGATACCTCCTGAACTGCATTTAGAAATATAAACTGCTGCTGGATTTTCCAAGATGTTGAGTCACAAATGCCTTTTCTCTCTGCTGTCTTGTCTCTGAATATTTGAGTCTCCCACCCTTAGAGGAGGTCTGGGCTCTGGCAAACTCTGTAGTGGCCATGTTAGTGAGCACAGGTCCCTGGACTGAGGTCTTGCAAACCTCTTCTGGGGTCTGTGACCAGTGTCAAACAGAGTACAAACAGCTGCAGCAAAGCAAGATGCTATTTAAACTCGAAAACTAGAAAAAAATATAAGGGAATGAGGAGTGGTAAAAGTGTCCAAGTGATGGTGTACATGCCATAAGGTCCTTTGACCTCCTGTCAAAGCTGTAGTTGGGAGCCACATGTAGTTTTTATTCTATGGATACCTAGACAGAATCCATCCCTTGTTAGTCTGTTCTTTTGCTGTCAGCCCCTTGTCAGCTTCTGGTAGTTGGTTACAGCTTCTGTTGATGTCTGGAACTATCATGAGCTCTGCTGAAAGGTAGTTCCAGTATTGTCTTCTCATGGTGCCCACCCTGTTTCTCTGGAGCTCTTTCTGGTCATTTGAGTAGTTTTGTAGCAGTCCTGTTGCTAAGTGAACCAGCTTGGGAATGGGTATTCAAGGAGATAGAGAACTTTGGTAGCAGTGGTAGGTGATGCCTGTCTCCTTGAGTCCTTCAGGACTCCAGCTTAGACCTGGAACTGGAATAAGTGAGCATCACACCACCACCAAGTGTTGCAGCACCACTGACCCTTGGGGGAAAGAAGCCAGAAAGGGACTTTTGGAAAAGGTTGCTTTTACATGAGAAAAATCTCTGGAACTCAACCTGTGAGATTTGCCATGGTACAAAGTGGCCAGATGTCTTGAGAGCAGTACAAGTCCCTCATCCTCTCTCAGCTCTCCTCTACCTGGTGATGGGACCATCCATTGTACCAGTGCATACCCACTCCCCCCCACCCCGTTATCCCACACCTCATGGGGTAAGAGGGGAATATTGCTGGGGTTTGTGCCACAAGAAGCAGAACAGGCTCTGATGCCTTCCTCACCACACTGCTGAGACAAAACCAAAGTGCAAGATACAGCTTGGGAGGCAAAGATGAGTGTGATCCAACTGCCTGGTGTGGGACAGAAGACAGCTGGTGTCTAGAAGGCACTTGCTGTTAATCATAGTACTGTCCTCTAATAATTTCAGCACTGGTTGGGATTATATATATATTTAGGAACATGAAACCTCTGCAGGGAGAGTCTTTTCCCATCACTGCTCAGGTCCTGGCTCTCTGTTGTGTTACAGGGGCAGGCTCTCCCCTGCTGGCTTCTCAGCAGGCTGTTGTGCTTCAGCATTTTGCTAGCAAACATCTGACACAGTTTCTCATTTGCCAGAGGTACCTTGCAGGCAGGGTGTTGTTACCTAGCAGCTCTCCAGAGTTGCTTAAAGACTTTATGGAAAATGCAGAGGAAAGGGCTGGTGTATTCCACTCAGTTTGAACAGATTTGGGCTTAGGAGTGTAACTGTGCTTCAGAAATACATGGAGACAAACAGCAGGGAGTGGGTGAATAATTCCATTGCAGAATCAACAACAACAACAACAAAATAGATTCTATATTCTTCATATAAAGGAATGCACTGAACTGTGCTTTCTGGAAAGCTTCCTTCCCTCTGGAGTACCTATCACAGTCTGCTTTCCAGACAGATAAGCATATTTGCAGCAAATTGGATTACTTTTGAAATAAACATGCAGGGTGGGGGACAGAAGCCTGTGGTGGGATAGGTCAGTGCTCTGCATGGTTAATTGAGTTATATCAGGCTCAGATAAATCTTACTAAATTTAATTTAGGTGAACTATGGGCAGTGGACAGACAGACTTTGAAGCTGTGGTTGCTATTAATGACACTCTGTAGACTTTTCTTCTTGCCCCTATCTTGAATAACATTGTTTGAGACCCCAGGGGGGAAGGGAAAACAGGATAGTGAAATAAACTGCATGATCACAGATATATTCAATTAAGTCCTGTCCAAGTCAATGAGATTGCTGCAGTTGATGGAGCCATGCTGACTTGTATCAGCAGAAACTACTGTTTGTTCTTTGTGTTCCTGTAGAACTCAGAAGCACAAAGCCTGTGTCAACATCTCACCATTGTGAAAGCTTAGTCTGTAGATGTTGCATGTGGCTAAAGACAATGAAATTTTAGTATGGAAATTAGTGAGGGAAAGAAGACTTCGGTGCTGGGTTGCCTGATGATCCTCTTGCCTGTCTTTCTGAACTATCTTCTCTCTGCCCTCCATATCCAGAGTGCTGCCAACTACTACCTGTGCAATAGCTTCTGTGGTCATGTCCACACCTTGATCATGAACCTGTCTGTATGGTGCATCTCTCCCCAGGTATCCTGATGTTTTATGAGCTCACTGAGCTATGAATAGCTCACTCCTACATTCCCAGACCAGAAATCCAGGTGGGTTCTGCTCCCGTGTACTTTGGTGGCATTAAGGTATGCTGTGAACCACTGTCTACCAAAGTCTTCTGCTCCTGTGGATCCCATGTGCCAGGCCATCAAATTCACACTGTCCAGTAAATCTGGTTGTCCCTTTACTCTGCTTGGCCAGAGACAGGGACCCTCTATTCCTGGTTGGAGTATTCACTATCTGAGTCCTGTGATTTCAGACCAGAAGTTTCTTCACCAAGACCAGGAGGAGAGGTGTTCTCAAGTCCTTCTTCTGCATCTGAAGCATTCCTATCTTCCACTCTCAGTGGCAATTGGAGCATCAGCAGTCTGGGATGGGCTGTTCTTAGCAGCAGCCTCCCCTGCAGTCCATTTGAGGTGGATGCATTGTTCCACTTCTTCAATTCCTCCTCCTGGTCATGCAGGAAGAACCACGGGGTGGCATGGTGTGCACCTCACAGCCCCTTTCCCTCTGACAAAGGGAGGCTGACTCCATGGGGTGCCCCCAACGGCCAAGACATAGGCCCATGGTGGTGGTGGGGTGGGTAAGATTGTCTTTGAACCCCTGGAGTCCTTGGAGCAGTCACTCCATGGTGAACTGTTGTATGCTCAGAGTCCAGCCAGTACATCAGCACCAGGGTGTTGGCACATGACACTGATGAGTCCTGTACCACCTTCTGCCACATGGGCTGGATGGCATCCAGGTCTTTGGCAACCTGATTGTTTTTAACTTGCTCTAGACTGCCTCCACCATCGCTAATCAAGGGTTGGATACCCTCCTCAGTGGTGGTCCACTTGCCCAGACAGCACACCAGATTGTCCGTGAGGGTATAATTACCTTTCAGAGTCAACAGGAGCTGTGTCCAAAGGCTGTGGATTCCAGCTCCCTTTCCAACCACTTTGTCAATCCCAGTGTTCCTTCTTAGGGATCCCAGCTGCCTGGCTTGCCTGTCATCTGACTTCTGACAGTGGACCCCAGTGTTCCAACATTGAGGTCATCAGGCAGCAATCCTCTTGCCAGACTTGTGGCTGTAATTTTTCCACAGATCTCACAGCATCTTTAAAACCTTGGAGTTTAGAGCCCAAGTCTTTTCCTCCTACTTGGCGATTTCATCACTTCCTCATCCTGCTTCCTCTGATGCTTCTGGTCAGAGGTTCAGTAGGCACAGGCCAAGCCCTAAGACATTGCTGGAAGTCTCTGGGTCTCACTGGGTTGGGCAAGGACCTAGGAAGGCATCCTTCCTCCAAGTGGTGCACCAATTCATCAGGATTATATGCCTGCTCAGGTGTAAAATGGGAGGCTTTTGGAGATGGTAACTGCCCTAGGCACCTGCCCAAATCTCCCCACACACCCTACAACCACCAACTGACCACCTTGGGGCACATTCCTCTGTCACCTGACCAACAATTTGATTACTCTTACACCAGGACCAAGCCAGGCTCCACACACCCAACAACAAGCCAATGATGTTAGGCAATATGACCAAGCAGCACACATAAGGATGTACAAGAAACTTGGGAGCCCATGCAGCAGCCTGGACACGTCCACCTGAGAGAAGCAGAGGGAGGTGTAATTCTCTGTGCAGTGTAGCTCACACAGCACAGGCACACCATCAATGCCAGGGACATCTGCCAGCCCTGGCATATGGCACTTGGCCACTGCTTTTATTCAGATGTGTTCAAGCACAGTGGAGTAAAGTGATAAGCACAACAGCAAAGCAGCCACTGACAGGGCCTGGACTCTAATATACAGTGAAGCAGCAAGCTCTGTGACCAGCACAGGACCCTGCCAGTCAACAACTGTAACTGCTGATAGCACGCTCAAAAAACCTGTTGTTATCTCAAGCCCCATGCTGCACATGAACAAGGACCTTTGTGGGATGACCCTGGCTAGCAGCCACCTGCCCAGCTGCTCACTCACTCAGCTCTCTTGTGGGATGGGCAGAAAATGGCAGGTGAGGAGATTTGTGGTTTGAGGTAATTGCTTTTTAATAGGGAGGGCAAAAGCTGCATGCATGGGCAGAGCTAAGACAAAAAAGGATTTATTCACTCCCTCCCATTGGCAGGCACATGTTTAGTGACTTCCTGGCAAGGAGGGTGTCAGCATTTGTAACACTTGCTTGGGAGGACAAATGCCATAACCATGAACATAGAATCATAGAATCATAGAATGGTTAAAGTTGGAAGGGACCTTAAAGATCATCAGGATCCAACCTCCCTGCCATGAGCAGGAACACCTCCCACTAGACCAGGCTGCACAAGCCTCATCCAACCTGGCCTTGAACACCTCGGCGGGAGGCATCAACAGTCTTCCTGGGCAACCTATTCCAGCACCTTACTACCCTCATGGTGAAGAATTTCTTCCTGATGTCTAACCTAAATCTCCCCTCTTTCAGTTTAAAACCATTACTCCTTTTCCCATCACTGCCCTCTCTGGTGAAAAGCCCCTCCCCAGCTTTCCTGTAGCCCCTTCAGGTACTGGAAGGTGCTATAAGGTCTTCTAGGAGCCTTCTCTTCTCCAGGCTGAACAGCCCCAACTGCCTCAGCCTGTCTTCACAAGAGAGATACTCCAGCCCTTTGATCATTTTTGTTGCCCTCCTCTGGACATGCTCCAATAGGTCCACATCCTTCGTGTGTTGGGGTCTCCAGAGCTGGACACAGAACTCCAGGTGAGGTCTCACCAGGGCAGAGTAGAGGGTCAGAATCACCTCCCTGGCCCTGCTGGCCACACTTCTTTTGCTGCAGCCCAGGATGAGGTTGGCCTTCTGGGCCCAGCACTCACTGGCAGCTCATGTTGAGCTTCTCATCTACTAACACCCCCAAGTCCTTCTCCTCAGGACTGCTCTCTAGCCATTCTGACTCCAGCCTGTGTTTGTGCCGACCCAGGTGCAGAACCTTGCACTTGGCCTTGTTGAACTTCATGAGGTTGGCATTGGCCCACCTCTCCAGCCTGTCAAGGTCCCTCTGGATGGCGTCCCTTTCCTCTAGGGTGTCAGCTACTCCACACAGGTGGGTGTTGTCATCAAACTTGCTGAGGATACAATCAATCCCACTGTCCATATCTCCAACAAAGATGTTGAACAGCACTGGTCCCAATACTGACCCCTGAGGAACACCACTCATCACCTGCCTCCACTTGGACACTGAGCCATTGACCACAACTCTCTGGGTGTGGCCATCCAGCCAATTACTTATCCACCCAGTGGTCCATCTGTCAAATCCATGCCTTGCCAGTTTGGAGACCAGGATGTCATGTGGGACAGTGTCCCCTTAGTCCTCCTTTCCATGAGCTTTTATTGCTGAGTTACGACGGCGAGGGAAGACAAGCAGTCGAATCAATATGATTGATAAAGCAAGCTTCAACTTTATTAGGATACAGCAGTGCTTATATACTCTTTCTACTAATTATGCATACGTATTGTAATTGCATTGGTTACACACAGGTGGTTACATCTACACCCTCCTCCTGTTTTGCAGACTCTAGCCCAAGGTTCTTCCCCATTCTTACCGTTATACTCCCTACTCCCACTCTAAACAAAACTGGCAAGGACACTGTGCCCTTGCTTTTCTCCCTTCTCAGCATGATTTTGCAGTTTCTACAAAATGGAGTCAGGCCTACTTATGCTAAGCTAGCAAGGAGATTGCTTGTACAATGCCTCCATGGATTCGTGGTCCTGTTCTGCAAGCCATTCTGCAACAGCTGAGCATGACATGGTATGGTATGAAATATCCCTTTGGTCAGTTAGGGTCAGCTGTCCTGGCTGGGTCCTCTCCCAGCCTTTTGCCTACCTCCAGCCAACTTGCTGGGTGATGTGGGCAGAGTGGGAGGGAGAGAAAACCTTCATGTTCAGCAGCAGCCAAAACATGTGTGTGCTATCAACATTGTTTCAGCCACAAATCTGAACAGTAACTCCATAAAGGCTGTTAGGAAGAAAGTTAATGCCATCCCAGCCAAACTCAGTACACCTGCCTAGCAAAGATCCTGAAGGACACAGATGTGCTGGAGGAGCTGGCACAAGGTCATAAACAAGTTCATAAAAGCCACTGTGATCTTATTTACAAGTTATGATGGAAATCGTTGACAACTCCCAGGGAGACAGATTTTCACAGCTTCTGAAGTTGCTTGGAAGTTCTGATGGAGTTCAAAATACTTAGCCTTGGATTACACAGTGCACTTTTAGTGTTTTGAGACCACATAGACATGGATACATTTCCAAAAAGGCACAAACAGCACCCACTTAACCACATCACTCTGTGTCATGGGAACAGCTTGCAGACCATTATTTTCACAGATCTTCTTGCTTGAATAGATTATACCAGGACTCAAGAGCTTTTCCCAAAGTGGTCAAGTATTTATGAGCTTGGAAACAGAGCAAATGTATTTCTTTTAATGTAAATCCAGCTGGGATCTTAAAAATTTAACAGATGAGCTTCAGAAAGGTACACTGCTTGCTTCAAGAGAAGTGGAGATGTGGAGACATCTCCATTTAGAGCTCCCTCAACATGCAGAGGGTACAGTCATCCTGGATTGGCGAGGCTATGTCAAGGGAGACATGTCACTGTAGCAGCTGCTCATTTCTAGATGCTCATTTCATCCATCTGCCTTGCAACCCATCGTGCAGTTAACTACATTTGCCTGTAAGGACATTTGTCTTCTCAGCAATGCCATAATGGTTAGATATGCTGCAGCCAACTGCAAAATGCCACAGACCTTCAGAGATGACTGCAGCGAGTCATATGTGCCATTGCATAACAGAGTTAGATGAGGTCGTTTTTCTCCCCTGTTCTAGGTACAGCAGTTCACCCTGAAGAGCTCTGTCACCTTACAGAAATATTAATTAAACATGAAGTATCTAAACCATCAAAATAAGAGAGCCCACACCTGACCTGCAGTCCCCAGGAGTCAGTCTTACTCAGCAGATAACTGAATTATGGAGTTGCTGACTTTATGATGCAAACACACACGTTTAGGTAAATTTGGTTCCCATTAACATGGCTATAAAGCAGGAGCAGATTTACTGCAAAACTATTAAACTCATTTTGTGGCAATCTCCAAAGTGCTTTATACTAATTGAAATTCAGTTGAACCAAAATCTCTGCTGATGTCATTCGAGTTCTGATTATCTTTCCCAACAAGAAATCTGGCTCCTGCTTTGTTACAGTCTTTTGTTCCTGGCTCAGAGCACACAAACTGTGTGAGCAAAGGCTTTCAGCACTGGTGACCTCCACGTGGCTTTGCTGCAGTGATTGTAAATGGGGATGGATAAGCAAATCCTATAGACTTGGTTTTGGTTCTACTTGAGGAGCAGAAGTTAATCACTCCAATGTTATGCTGTTTCCCCAGCATTCAATTGAATTTAAGGTTATAATGCTCCTTTTTGACAGTTTTACTGACTTCATGTAACAGATGTGCAGAAAATGGAAACCATCTCCCTGATCGGGTTCTTCCACCATTTCTCATGTTACGGTTTGTCCCAACAAAGGGTAAGATTTATGGGAGTTAATGATAAGTCTTTAATAACCAGGTTTTGGCTATTTCACCTAACTTTTCCAGGCCAAATTAAAGGTTGAATGTTAGAAACTCAGATGTACAGTCATCTGCCCTTTCTGGTTCTTGGAGTTGTGTGGTGTGTTTGCAGTCCTTCTGAAGTGAAAAAAATACAGTTTTTGGAGTTGTGAAGAAGAGCCTGAAGCTATGAAGCCCATGGTAACTGCTGTCTCAATATACAGAGTACATGAAGTGGTTACTTAGAGAGAAGTGCACAACAGATTCTGTATCAACACCATCTATGTATGTGCAAGGACATGAGGAACACATCCAACCATGAAGGAGCAGGCTTCACAGCCACCAGTACAAGGTTAGAGCTGAATCAGTGTCAGACTCCCTTATGATATCTCTATTCCCTTCCTCAGAAATTAAGTGCTTCTCAATATCTACAGGTGTCATGCAGAACTGTCTCCACAACAATAGAAAATTCTAATTAAAACTCACATCAGGTATTCAAGGTGTTCATCATTGGAGGTGTTTAAAGTGAGGTTGAATGGGGCTTTGAGCAGTCTGGTCTAGTGGGAGGTGTCCCTGCCATGGGCTGAACTAGATGTTCTTTAAAAGGTCCCTTCCAACCCAAACCATTCTATGATTTGATGATAAACCTCCCAGGTTTGATGTGGTGGAAGAATTGCTTCTGAATAAGAGTTTGGTAGGTAATAATTTCCAGCCAAAGTCTACAAGAGGGCAAATGATGCCTGAGATCAAAAGAGCAAAAAGATCAAATAAGGGGATGCCAGGGGAAAGCTGACTTGGAGAGAGCTTGAGGTGGAACTCAGAGTCCTTTACAGTAAAATGAAAACATTGGGAAGGAGAGGGCAAGGCTCTCTAAAACAGATGAGGCTTCTTATCAGGAGTAAATTGGAAATGCTGCCTGTTTGCACCATTTATGGGAAGAACAACGGATGATGTGAGGGCTCAGAGATCTGTACTAGCTCAGTGGCAAAGCCAAGAGTAGCACAGAGGCCTTCTGGCTCCAGTGCCTAATCTCGTAACTTCTTGGTATTAAATCTTTTTCCTTACTAGTTTAATCATTTGGGCTGAAATTTTCCAAATTGGAAATTCTGTTTGTGGCTGAATTTGAAAAATTTAAGCAGAGTGGTTCAGGTCTTTCTGACTAGGCAGCTCTGGTACTCCTACATCTTGAAGTGATGTGGGAATACTGACATGGCATTGGAAGAGGCTGCAGGTTCATCACAGTTGTGCAAGTGATGAGTTAACCCACACTTCTGTGAACCACAGAGGTACAGAAGCACTGAATGAGCAGAGGTCTTAAGGAATCATAGAATCATAGAATGGTTTAGGGTTGGAAGGGACCTTAAAGATCATCAGGTTCCAACCTCCCTGCTATGAGCAGGGACACCTCCCACTAGAACAGGCTGCACAAAGCCTCATCCAACCTGGCCTTAAACACCTCCAGAGAGGAGGCATCTACAACTTCCCTGGGCAACCTGTGCCACCCTCACAGAGCCTTCTCTTCTCCAGGCTGAACAACCCCAAAATAACGTGATCATGTGGTGTAAAACTGAGTCACAACACGTGCACGACACAAACATGGGTAACCTTAAATCTGGTGTGATGACACTTGTGTGTGCTTGGCTGTGCAGTTTTAGTAGTATATGGGTAATGTATGTTTACACGTGTGTCTATACACATACAATATATGTATTTAAGCTTTGCTGTTGAAAAGCAGCCGACCTCTGCTTCAATAACAGTTGGAAACAAATTATACAGAACACTGAAATAAAGCTGAAGAAAGGATTGTTTTGATATGAAGTGCTATTTCTGTTCTGATTCCTCTTTTCTTTCCCTCCTTTGCTTTAATCAAAACTATTAACCCGAGATCATACCTCAGAGCTAAGAGAAGCCCATGGGGAATTTCTGAAATATCCAGAAGGAGTGCAAAGAAGCAATTCTGCTTTATTTTGCTAGCTATGATTGTAGGCATCTGTGCCAGGTCTAGTCTCTCCTGTATGCTCAGGAAAATTAATGACACAATCCTAATTGATGAACACCAATTAACCAGCATAAGTAAACTAGTAGTAGTGTGCCATCCTTTCCATGCATGAGAGGAACCACTATTGGCAACAGACCTCACCTAGAAACTGTGCTGCTCTGGGAGTTGTAATTAAATTATTTGAGTTTCCACATTTTAAAGTAACTCTCTATCTTGGTGCTGAAGTGTGGACATGGCTACCAGTAACAATCCTGGTTGTAATAGGATTAAATTAAGGAGTAATGGGATTAAACTAAGGAATGGAAAATGAGACTTCTGTAACAAATTTCCTGATGATGAGACTCAAATAACCTGACAAGTAAAGCTCATCACCTGACATTGAGTCACTTAGAAAATATACAGTACAGAGATTTGATATGGGAAGGGATTAAATCTAATGCCTCTTCTCCATCTCAGAAGTTTAATGACTCCTAACTTCTTTGCAGACTCATGCAGTTTAGCATGAAGAAAACAATTAAAAAGAACAAAAACTGTTGCAAGTTTACTTTTCTACATCACTTTGAACAAAGTGATTATGATTTGAAAGAGAGGTTGGAGCAAAGCGTAGTCTGAATGCTCTTGAGTCACTCACATTTAGAAAGGTGAGAAGAAGAGGTCCTAGACTTCCAAGGATTTCAAGCTGCCATTCTATGAATTTGCTTTCAACCAAGGCAAATCCTTTTTATCTATTTCAAATGCCTTTCAAATACCTTTAGTTATTTGCACATTACTTCTTTGGAGAACAGAAAAGATCTGTGTGTGTATGATTCAGCTGAAAATAAAGCTTTGAAATAGTCATTCTCATGTTCCTCATACAGAGACAACATTTTGTTACTATCTATTTGTAGTACAGAATGATCCAGCTGAAATTATCTTCCCCTGTAGCTAGACAAGGTACTTGCTCATGAAAAGGTTAATCTGGATCTCGGACTCTAAGTCCTAAATCAGAATTCTACCCAGCTGGCAGTGCATGGGATATTTCCCTTCCATCTGCCAACTTTCTCCCTAAAGGAGTTAAAGACCAGGTTTACAGACGGCCGACTCCAGTGGAGAAGTTGAACAATTTGTTTTGTCCTCAGAAACACCTGGAGAGCAGGCTGAGTTAGAGGCTGCACCCTCATGCACCATGCTGTCTGCTTTGTGTGCAGCAGGTTGGCAGCCTGAGTCTCACATGGTGCCCAGGGCACCTAAGCAATGAAGGAGGCTGTGCATGCTGTGCATGGGCTTTTTTTTCTTCTTCCCCCCCCCCCCCCAGATTTTGCTCAAAACTGATACCCTAAAGTGAATTTCTTATTGAAACATTTTTGATTCAAGCAGAGCGTGGGCTCATGCCATCAGTTAGGGCCATGAAGATGATCAAAGGGCTGGAGCACATCTCCGGTGAAGACAGGCTGAGAGAGTTGGGGTTGTTCAGCCTGGAGAAGAGAAGGCTCTGGGGAGACCTTATAGTGGCCTTCCAGTACCTGAAGGGGCTACAGGAAAGCTGGGGAGAGACCTTTTACAAGGTCTTGTAGTGATAGGATGAGGGACAATGGTTTTAAATTGAAAGAGGGTAGATTTAGATTAGATATTAGGAAGAAATTCTCCACTGTGAGGGTGCAGAGACACTGGCACAGGTTGCTCAGGGAAGTTGTGGCTGCCCCATCCCTGGAAGTGTTCAGGGCCAGGTTGAATGGGACTCTGAGGAACAATGGTCTAGTGGGGAGTGTCCTTGCCTATGCAGGGGGATCAAAACTAGATTATCTCAAAGGTCCCTTCAATCCAAACCATTCTATGATTCTATAATTAGACACAGCCAGGATGGTCATGGGACTTGAACTGAAATCTCTTAGAATCTGGACCTGTATCTTAACTAAAGACTGTATTTGGGTCAGTGGGATTTTATCCACCAGGGCCAGGAATCACATTAGTCAATGGTAGAGGTATAAGCAGAACCTACTGCAGTTTCATTAGCTTAAAGCCATGAGTTTTTCCTTCCTTGGCATTAGGTTGGTGATGGGAGGGAGTACAGAGTTAACATTTTAATCTTCCTTCTTTTCTGCTTTCTCTCCCTTTTGGGAGAAAAGGGAGGGTGTCTCCTTTTGTAGGCTGAAATGATCACCTGCCTTCTTCAGGAAGTGTTTGACACACTGGTGGCACTCAGGGAGATGTGGACATTGCTGTTTCTAGGAGTGCACTTGTGAGGCTGGACATGATGGCAGCTGCCTGGTCCTGGGGCAGACCAGCCATGCAGAGACATCAGCTGTGAGTCTGATCATCAGCTGCAAGGAGGCAGCTTTAGGAGCCAGTGAGCAATTAAAAGGATGTGATGAACTTCCTAGTGCTGTTTTAGTGCCAATCATTTCTTCAGCCACTCCTGTGCTAGGCATAGATAATAGGGTTGATGTCGATGTCACAGATGTAGTGTGGGCAAAATTGGTTTAAATTCTCCATTAATCTGTTAGAAAACACTTCCCAAAGTGTTTCCTAGCCCAGGAGGTCTTGGTACCTTCTGGTCTCTGACATCAGTACATCAGCAGAGCCCTGTCTGCTTGACAAACAGACCCAATGTTATTTCAGTTTATATCAACTCAAGACCAAAATATGTGTGTTCCAGCTTTGCAGGTGTGAAGGCCAGGTAGGTAACTAGCTGGAATCAGAGCAACTCTGCAAACAGAACTGTGAGTGTTGCATCATAAAATAATTTCCTAAGTCACCAAAAGCAACCACATTTGTACAGCTTCTTTATGCTGCCAGGCAAATCCAGGAGGCTAACATGGCAATGCAGTGGAGTGAGAGAAAAATCCATTTTCATTTACCTCCAGTAGGAGTTCACTGGAGTGTGGAAATTTGGTGGTCAGTTCCTGCTATAGAAGGAAACTGTTCTTGTCCTGAGGGGCAGTATTGTGGAAATAGCTGATTGTTTGTGTTCATGGTCTGAGTGAAAACACTAAAATTAGTTTATTTGGGCTTGATCCAAAGCAAAAAACCCAACCCCCACAACAGTAAAACCAAACAGATTTCATATCAATTGGAACAGTTAATTTTCTTTTTTAACAGCGGAAAAACTACATTTATGTATAACATAGCTCTCAAAACTTTGTTTCTGTACCAGAAAATTCCAAATGTTCCATTAGAAGAATTGAGTGGAAATACGACTTGACACCTTCAGCAGCTGACAGTATCTGCATTTGTAATTTATGACAATTAAAGTAGCTGACCAAAACATTTCATGCCAGTCTGCTCAAGGCAGTCTGGTGGCAGAGCTGCAGGCTGCACAGGGGCATGTTTCTGTTTGTCAGAGCAGACACAGTTAAAAAATCCTTCCATCCCACAAGAGAAAAAGGAAAATGTTCATGTAAGTGGAAGCTCCAGTTACAAGGGAGACAGAGGCCTATAAAAGATGAATGAGCACTGGCACTGCCATACTTTCCTTGTGACGCAGGCATTCCGTGCCAGGGTACTTGCGGGGGGGACTGAAGAGCAAGTCTGTCCTGGGGTGTCAGGTTTTGCCTTCATGTTTAAAGGAAGGTGATGTGGATGGAGGGGCTCTTCCAGGTGCAGAGGGCTGTGGCTTGCAGTGTTCTGCACGTACAGCATGTGCTGTGCTGCACGAATCCCTAACGTAGCCAGGTCACTGTAATGGAGGGGCCTGCAGGAATTCCCAGCTGGCATTGGTGATGACGCCACCTTGCCTTTATTAAAAAGTGGAGCAAGAACTTTTCGTGCAAGCATCCTCTTTTTTTGGAAGTATAAATGATGAATAGAGCTGTTTCCATGTGAAAATGAAGGAATAATAAATATATATTACATGAGCCACATAATAAATATAAATGGACATGAGCCACCAATGTGGAACTGCAGCCCAGAAGGCCAACCTCATCCTGGGCTGCAGCAAAAGAAGTGTGGCCACTGATTCAGCCTGTCCAGGCCTCTCTGCAGATCCTTTCTACCCTCAAGCAGATCAACACTCCCACCCAATTTGGTGTCATCTGCAGACTTACTGAGGGTGCACTCCATCCCCTCATCCAGATAATTGGTAAAGATGTTGAACAAGAATGGCCCCAAAACTGAGCCCTGAGGGACACCACTGGTGACCGGCAGCCAACTAGATTTGACTCCATGTACTACAACTCTCTGGGCCCGGCCACCCAGCCAGTTTTTTCTATTGAGGTAGAAATTTTTACCAAATTAGAGCTCTACCCTATTTGAGTGGGACTAGTTTTCTCAGATCTACTTTTTGTCAAGATAAATATTCACACAAAAATTCTGACAGTGTAACAGGCATGGGCAGTCTGAAGAACTTGGCATCTGAATATTTGACCATATTGGACTTTATTTCTGAAGAGATCCTGAACACAGTAAACCATGCCTTGTCACATGAAGAGTAATTTTGCACTGTTCTGCTCAGAAGACTTGACCACAGGACCAGTGTGCCTATGTAGGGCGTGCATCACAAAACATAGCAAGGCTGTCCTCAAGACATCCCAGCACAACAGACTGGCTTCTACTGCAGAATACAACTTTCTTCCCTGTTTCCCTTCATTCCCTCTTCTTTTGGCATCTTTGGAGCTACTGGATGCTGAAATTTGTAGGAGTTTTCAGCCATCACTAAATTAACTGAGTGCACATCTGGTCTTTAATTTGTAGGATTGCAAAAGTGACATTTGTACATTTTCATTGTGTGCTCTCGGAATAAAGCTGAAGATTTGGTCTACAGGCTCTCTCTGTCTCCTCTGAGCTTGTGGAGACAGTGTGATAACATCCCCCATACTTTCTGCTTATTTAATATAGGTGCAGCTTGCAGCCATCACCACTGCTGGATGATGTGGAGTAAAACGCAGCTTAAGCCTGTGTACATCAAGGGCCTTCAAGGAGCAACTCAAAGGTCAGCTGCTATTGTCAGTTCACCTAGCAGTTTTCAGCAGGAGCAGCTCAGCAGCCTTTGTAACCATTGACTGGAAGGTTTCTTCCTCCTTGCAGGGAAAAATATAAAATGATGTTATTTTCCAATATGAAAGCTATAAATATATATGGTTTTTTACATCATGAAGCTGTGTGACATGATTTAAGTCAGCCTCAAGAATGCTGATTAAATGCAAATAAAGGAGACAAGGATATATTCTCTGCAGCCCCTACTTATATGCATTGCTAATGCAGTTTGTGTTGAGAATTTCAATGCCAGAGTAGCTGTGGTTCATCTACCAGCTGTAACTTTAACTGTGACAATAACTGTCCCCTTGCAAATGTGTATATTGCTCATAAGCTGGAAGGATGTGTGCTAAAGAGCATTAAATTGATGTGCTGATATACATACACAAAAGGTTCAAATTCCAATTGCTGCATAATTGAAAGACTCATTATACATGTACAGTCAGTGTTAGGCATAATGGCAAAGACTGCATTTATTGATGTATAACCATTGTATTACTATACAGCTCATACCTTAGCTTTAGGAAAAGCCTGTAGATGTGGAACAAATTTGTGTGACTAAATGGTTGATGTTGTAAAGATTGATTTGAAATTGAAGTGGAGGAGGAGGGAGTGGAAAAAAACCCCACCATTAAATCCAGCAGCAACAACAAAACACAGAAGATACACACTTGTGCTCTCTGCACGTGTCTAGCTGCTCCTGCACATAGTAGACATCCCCCATCCTTGCTGATCCTGCCTGTCCTTTCTGAAGAGCTTGTATCCATCTGTGACAGCAGTCCAGTTGTGTGAGCATTCTCATCAAGTCTCCATTGCTGTTGCAATGAATGACGTACTGTTGTGACCACATGTGGAGCTTTAGATGCTTTGTTTACCAAAGTCAAGGTGAAGCTTTGTGCACAGAGAGATCTTTATGATTTTTCTTTTTCTTAAAAAAATGCGACTAGTTTTTCTCCAGATGAGTGATTCTGATATATTGAGGTCATCTCCATGTTAGCTTAGAATCCCACTTTAGCTGAGACTCTGGGAATTGAAGGGTTTAATAGAAGAGAAAGAATAGAAAAGTGAAATAAACAACAACAACAAATGTCACCCTAGTCCTGTGAACATAAAAGGGTACAAGGAGGTTTTTCTTCATTCCCTCAGACCACAAACTTTATAGTATGTGTGAAAACAAGTTCTTTCTAAATGGTCATTGCTCCCATTTTTCTTTGTTGACAGCAAGAGAAGCTTACACATTTGTCTGTTGGCTGTAGCCCAGGAGTTACTGGGAAGGCACACTGAGATGTCTATGCATATAAATGACTTTCAGTGTAAGAGTTATTGCAAGGATGATCCTCCAGTAGTGATAAACAGATTAGCTTATTTCATATATTATAGAAAAAAGACACTGAGTATGAACAAACAGATTCAATGGGACAGGAGATTAAATATTAGTCATATTTCTTCCTCCATAATGAACGAAGTCTAGGCAGCATAACAGAAACTCCAGTTTTCCGTTTCTTCTTGACCACTTTATTAGAAATTAGTTGCTAATAGGTATGCTATAGGATAATTTTTTTTTAAATTAGGTTTGTGCTCAGCAGTCCTATGGCAGTATGGAAAAAACAAGCCCATGCACAGTAAAAACTAGATACAGGTTTAGCACTAGCATCAAGTAAGCACATTTATGAAGGAAAATCCTTGCCTTTATTATACTCACAGTCCCAAATGACAAATATCAGAGCGCTCATCTTGGGCAGTTTTCTCTTTCTCAGCTCTTAAGAATATTGCTTTTATTCCTAAACCATAAATGTTTCACACAAATTTTTAGGATACAGGCAATAGTTATATACTCCATTGTGTAGTGCAGTCTGTTCTCTGAATAGCATATTGCAATTGCTATTTATATACTTACATTCATCCTTTGTTACAAGCCTTAGCACCAGTCACAAATGCAAGTAGTTGCAAGATTTACAGTCTGGCGAGCACATCTTAGTCTGAAATACCCTTGTGATTTAGTATAGAGACATTTTAAACCCTAACATATTAATGTCTGCAGTAATGCTGTTCTTAATGCTAATGGTCCTATTCCTCAATTAAGAAAAATATATGCTTTCTCATTATGCCCTGATGTTCAAGGTCTTACATTTATTTCTGTTCTGCTGAAGTTTTGTGCATGTGATGTGCACCTCCATGGTCAGTAATGGGAAAAGAACTCGTCTTGGTAAAGATGAGATACTGATTAGCTTAGCATAGCTGAAGGGTCAATGAGGTTGCCCAGAATGTAGGAGGTCTGCGTTCAGGTCAGCCAAAGGAACTCAACACACCTCGTGAGAGAGTGGTTTTCCCTTACCAATCAGGGCAGGTGATTTGGGGTCTCTCACCCCCTGGGTAGATGCAGTAACACTAGGCTGCTATATAAAATGTAAGCAGTATGCTGCCATTTGCCCTCTCTCCTGTGTTTTTAGCAGTTCCAGCTGTACTTTGCAAGTGGGCTGTTGGGCTGTCAGACACGCTGTGAGAGCTCGTGCTGACCCAGTCAGGCCTCTCTGGGGTCTCTGTGTTCCTTCGCCTTATTTTTGGGTCTGGCTTGAGTAGGAATAGGTGCCAAACTACTGAGAGAGGATGTATGCAGAGCTCTGTGCACCTGGGGAACTTCACCATCCAAACAGACCAGATGAGCTGCATCTCTCCAATACATCTGGAACAAGAACTGCTCTGTTGGGATTGCAAGATGATTTTGGGAAAGACGGTGCTACCACTGGTTGTAAACTGTTTCTCACTTTAGCTTTACAGTGGGGATAGTCATCGTGCAATATTGCTCACTACTGGAACATTGACATTTGCATTTGGGATATTTGACTGGAGTATCTCTTCACTTGGCAGTCACCTAAATGCCTCTTTTCAAAGCTCAGGAACGTAGCTCTGAAGAGTGATCAGAGAGCAATAGCAAGTTTATTGTCCAATAGTTGGGAAAAGGCATGTGTTGGTCTGCCCAGAACATTTCTAGAGCTGTCAAGAGTAATTCTGAGAAGGGAAGATGTCCCTGCTGTTGTGCTCAGTTCTAGATACCTGTTGAAGACTATGTGTTACACAAAGGGTCCTCCTTGGGGTGGCTGTGGTGACAGGGAGCTCCCAAATCCGGATCTTGGGGATTGTCTTGTAGCACAGCATACAGTAAACGGGTATGAGGATTGTCTTTACACATGCTAGCATGGGCTGGAGTCAGTCAGAACTCCAGGATCCAGGGCACCATGGTCTCTAGAGTCACCTATAAATTACAGGAGTCTGGTATGATGGGCAGGGAAGGACTCTCCAAAGCCATTATTCAAACTAAAGTATCTCCTCACCGCTGTGCACAGCCAATAAATCATGGCAACTTTCAACAGCTATTAATGTCCTGAAGAGGTCCACTGTTTTTTTAGGGGAAATGCTGTTTAAGAGATTCTCCACACCAGCAGCAGTGTGGCCAGGCCTTAGCTGGGAACCTGAGGCCATGACAGATGTGTTGTCTACTATACGCTCCCCTCCTGGCATAAAATCCAAAGTGATTTCTCTTATATGAATTGATAAAGAAAACACATGGGAATGTCTTTGGGAGGTCAAGGGCTAGCTGCCTATGGTCAAAAGCAAGCCAAGGACTGTGCCAACTGTGGGGATCAACCCCCACACGGACATTGGACAATGCCCCTGATATCTGATTGGTTCTCATGGAAGGTAAAAGCCTAGGCGGGGAAGGCGGGATAGAGTTTTAGGACGGACCGGAGAGAGAACTGATATTACTCAAGGCGGGAAAATGGACACAATGTTACGAGGCCGAAGGCGCCTCAGACTGAAGGACACCTCAGTAACCAATCAATAGATGGATTGAAATGTGTCCCGCCAATCGGAAGCGAGTCCCGCCTACCGAACGTTCTATAAGAAGGGACTCTCCGACAGCGCAGTGTGGTTGTCCGTGCAGTTGTCACAAGAAGAGGAAGAAGAGAGACGGAATAGGAAGAAAGAAGGAGCCAGTTTGCAGCAGACGCCGCTTGCAGCTGCGTATTGCCGGTTGCCGCCATTTTGCAGCCGCCGCGAATTGCCATCACGCCATTACCTGCCATTGCCAGCCTCCGCGCCTAGAAACCAACGAGGGAGTTGGAGCCCGGGCGAAAAGCCTTTCTCAAGGCTCTCAGAGCTGACGTCCAAGGCGCTCACTCCCCGAAGACATCCAGGAGGAAATTGCTGGCCAACAAGAGCTGGGGCTGGTCCCCGACGCCAACAGCGAAGGACTGTGTAAGGAATCTCTCCCTGAGAAACCCCCCGTCCTACCCTGCCTTTCCTAAATCCTACCAAACCCCGGGAGGTGGGAGGCGGTACCCTTTCCCTCATTATTCCTTACCTTTCTCCTTCGGGCTGGCATTCCCCTAATCCCTGGCCATTTGGCATACATGTTAAGGTGGTTGTTGGGTCTAACCATATGTTGCTGTGTTATATTTTGATTGTAAAGTAAAGAAGCACATAATTCAAATTCTCTTAGTTTGAGGCTTTATTTTTCTGACTCAGACCAAACCAGAGCCCATGTATCATACCTAACCCTGCCAGGGTTGCTAGGTTGTCTACATATCACAGAGTTGCTTTCACTGCAGCATTTGCCTGAGGTGAAAATTAAAATAACTCCTGCTTTTGGGGTTGGGCACCTTCACCATTGAAAGAAAGATCTTGTTGCTTCCTTTCAAGGTTCTTGCTGAGTCAAGAATTCTTTTGCACCCACAAAGGTTAAAAGAGTAGTACTGGTTGCCAAGTTCTAATAGTAAAGGCAAGATGAAGTGTTTTACAGAATTACAGGATAAGTCAGTGCAGATACAATTTTCCTTGAGAACAAGAGCCATAAGTGTTTACATATTCACCTGTGAAAATTCTCTCCTTAAATTCTGAGTGTGTCTTTCAGGCATTCATAACATGTTTTAACTAAAATGCAGGACTGTTATTTGAACAACAATTTATTCAGTAATTAAATTCCCAATTGTTCATTTTAGTGCAGTTACAGATAAAGTTACAGATAAAGAAACCCTAACTCACACCTTTGCTGACTCAACAGGTCTGTCCACTTATACTGTCATACTTTAAATTGGTAAATCAAGTTTAATTTTGTTGATTTCCATGGAAAATTCATACACTACAGGAGAAGACATTGCAACCTATTTCAGTTTTTGTACCACAAAATCATTATGACTAGTGGGTGATTTGCAAGTCAATAAAAAACAACCAACCTGACTTCCTGATCCTCTGCTGAATATGCTGTCAGGAATAAGACCCAATCGATTTTACTTGCAAAGTGGACAAATTTGATGTGGAGCCACAATCAAGAACAGAGATTCCAAGAGGTTTTTTTGGTTGTTGCTGTTGTTTTGGGTTTTTTTGTTGTTGTTTTGTTTTGTTTTGTTTTGTTTTTGAGAGGAAATATATTTGAAAGTTAATTATGGCTTTTAAAACATGCAGTCATCACTGCATTGCAAATACATATATATAAATATAAGGTTACAAGCTATAATGTTACCTAGATGTTTCTTGTCTGAACTCTTGGTAAATAAAAGATGGAAGAAGTGATTTTAAGAAATGCTCAGCACATATTCTCTGTTATGCCCTGGACAGCATGCAACACACAGCTGCTTATTTTCTGTGACTAAAGCATTTTTGTACAGAAAGGACCATGTCTTCGCTGCAAGAACAGTATCTAGAAATCTGGCTTCCAGGTTGCTGCTGGCAGCTTCTGTTCTGTTCCGTGAGCTGGAAGCTTAAGAGACTGAGCTTAGTGAAAAATAACGACGCTTATCTGTACCGTGGCCTCCAGGGGACTCTTAATATTAAGGCATTCATTGCTGGCAGCACAAAAGGAGTTTCTTTAATGAGCTTTAAAGTTGCATTAGAATGCAATAAAAATCGGAGTTCTCACAAAACATTCTTAGCAAGATCTGCTCCCTGCATAGACTCATGGTGAAGAAACTCCCAAATAGGTTTCAGGTAAAAAAATCTATCCTGAAATTTCCTCACTAATTATTTCCAATTTCCAACTACTCATCCCTGGCTCTATACTAGTGCTGAGCAAAAAATTAATCAGGAATTATATATTCAGTGGACTTCAGTGTTTTTAGGTGCTGGTTGTTCACAATTTTCTCAGAGTTCATTCTCTATTTAAAATTGGTAGATGAGTAATTCCAGAGTGATATTTGGTCTCTAATTAGTTGGCAAGGGTCTCATTGTGCCTCCTGGATGTGACTGATGGACGAGAGTTTAAACAGATGTGCATGGCATGTGCTTGGCTTATTCTTTTATTGAATGTATTTGATAGGGTAATTATGCTCTGCTATAAAAAATTACATTTAATTTAAAGATCGTAGCAGATTCCTTTGAATCTTAGCTACAATGAGAAACACCCCTGTCAGTGAGGCTATGTCGTGCATTATTAAATTTGACTGTTCTACAAATATATAGCCCCCTGGTTTCACATTTTCTGTTACTTTCACTTCAGATGGGTCAAGACTTCACCATCAGTCTTAAAATCGGCTTTCTGAAACATGCAGCTCTAGTCTGGTTAAAGGCAAGAGGCCAATGAAAGATGAAGCCCCTCAGAGAGGGTGTCAGGGCTCTTCCCTTCCTGCCTCTTGCTCAGGATGAAGAAATCAAGAGTGGAGGTTGGTGGCTGAGGAAGCTGACCTTGCACGAACACCTTGTGGGCACTGGGATGTACCGGGGGAACTGCAGAGGAAACTTAATTTCAGAAAGCTTTCAGAAGTTGCACGTTGAGATACCCGAGTTGACCTGTGTTGCTGCAGTGAGGGGTGTAAGGGTGAGTGGTGCGGGGGCAGAAATGCCTCCTGTGGGAATACACAGCTTGCAGCTGCTATTTTTGAAACAGTCAAAAACCAAGGAGGCAGCTCCTCCCAGCTTTTCCCTGAGGTGTTATTTTACATCCTGTAGTGCAGCAGCCAGCTGCAGAGAGGCTGTGGACATCTCCAGCATGGAAGAAATGAACGTTTTTGGCTTTTTAAATAATAAAGTAGGAAAGATAACACAACATGTCAATTCTTTTTAAGAGGCCACAATATGTACCCTGTCTTGAAGCCATTATTGGTCTAAGCAACATCCCTGATGCCAGGTTGCTGACATTGCATGTGGAGTAGAGGCACTTGTTTTCTCTTGGAACCCACATAGCTTCCCTGCCTCCTCTTCTCCCATGCCATCCTCCCATGCCTCATACACTCTTCTTGGCCATACACAGAGCAAATCAGTCCATAATACTTAACTTGTAGTCTTGGCAATTTATTCCAAATACGAGTCATCCCTGCATCAAAGCCCAGGATCCCATGCAAACCTCTTAAATTGTATTTTGAGAGTCTTGGATCACGTGTGGTTTTAATGAACTTCCTTCTGTGGAACAGATTCAGAACGACCAAAGGCACAGATTCATATCACACATCCCATGAACTGAACAGGTGAGCTGTTGTGCATGACAGTCCAGGCTTTCAGGTAGCTGGAGGGAGAGCAAAGCAATGGCAGGGGAGAAAGGAGGTCCAAGTGATAAAGTTGGGGCTGTAGAGCTGTGCCTTGTACTGTATCTACTTCCCCAGAGCTCTTGCAGATGGCATCACACAGATGTCACAGAATGACAGAATCATTCTGGTTGGAAAAGACCTTTGAGATTACCAGGTCCAACCATTAACCTAACTCTACTAAATCCAGTGCTAAACAATATTCCTAAGCACCAAACCTACATGTCTTTTTAATACCTCCAGGGATGCTGATTCAGCCACCTCTCTGAGAAGCCTGTTCCAGTGCATGATAACCCTTTCAGTGAAGAAGTTTCTTCTAATATCCAATCTAAACCTCCCCTGGCACATCTCGAGCCCATTTCCTCTTGTTCTATAACTTGTTATTTGGGAGAAGAGACTGACACCCACTTTGCTGCAACCTCCTTTCAGGTAGTTGTAGAGAGCAAGAAGGTCTCCCCTTAGCCTCCTTTGCTTTAGGCTGAACACCCCCAGTTCCCTCAAATGCTCCTCGTATGACTCGTCCTCCAGACCCTTCACCACCTTTGTTGTCCTTCTCTGGACTCAGTCAAGCACCTCAATGTGCTTCTTGTAGTGAATAGCCCAAAACTGAACACAGTATTCGAGGTGTGGCCTTACCAGTGCTGAGTACAGGGGGACGAACACTTCCCTAGTCCTGCTGGTCACACTACTTCTGATACAAGGCAGGATGCTGTTGGCTTTCTTGGCCACCTGGGCACACTGCCGGCTTAAATTCAGCTGGCTGTCAATCAACACCCCCAGGTCCTTTTCTGCCAGGCAGCTCTCCAGCCTCTCTTCCCAAGCCTATAGCTTTGCATGGGGTTGTTGTGACTGAAATGCAGGACCCGACACTTGGCCTTGTTGAACCTCATACCATTGGCTTCAGCCCATTGATCCAGCCTGTCCAGGTCCCTCTGTAGAGCCTTCCTACCCTCAAGCAGATCAATACTCCCACCCAACTTGGTGCGATTTGCAAATGTAATTTCATCTGCTCTGAATTCCCATTAACACACTGTACCAGCCCCAGAGCACCTGACGTGCTGGCTGCTGGGAGCCGGCCTGTGTTCCCTGGTCCTTCACAGCCTGCTGGTTTCAGCACAGCCCAGTGAGGGCCAGGCAGCCTGCCCTGGCAGATACAGGGATGCTGTGCTCAGCAAGAGGACCCCTTGCCATGTTGGAAGAGGGGGGTTTGCTGTTGCGGCGAGAGCTCGGACTAACGCACCACGACCAATGTGATCAAGCAAAAGCCGTTTATTATTAAAAATGGTGGCAATTTATACCCTTCTGATTCCAGATGTTCCACCCCAGTACAAACCCCGTTGGTTACATACATACACAGTTCATATATGATTGGCTACGTGTCTTGTCACTTGCTGTCCGTGTCATGATGACCCAAGGTGTTTCGCTTCCCAGCCGGTGCCTCTCAGTTCTTGCCACAACATTCTTTTCTCACTGCTTCATGAGATAACAACCGTGAGATAGGACACCTGCTGTTTGCTGGTCCCGTGGGGTACCAGGCTGTGAGACATCCGCTTGTTTACTGATCTCACAGGCTACTTCAGGGTGCTTGACAATTTAATTCAGGCATATTAATATTCCATAAATCCCCTATTAATTTTCCATAAATCCCAACAGTTTGCTGCTGAGGGGCTGCCTTGCCAGGGCTTGCCAGGGATCCTTGTGCTGAGTTCATCCCCCAAACAGGAGAGATGGAGGTGTGTGTCGGTTTGGCACCGAGTTGGCAGTCTCTTGATTCACCCCCTCCCTCTCCTCCCCCAGGGCAGGGAAAGAGGGAGAAACATGAGAAGGAGAAGGGCTTTCTGGGTTGAAAAGTGAAACAGATTGATTTTAATTATTAGTGATAAGGGAATATATATATATTTGCAAAGGGATGTGCAACACCCCATCCCCTCCCTCCTCCCCCAGCGACTCTCCCAGCAACTCTTCTCCCTGGTGGCTCCAGCTGAAGGGGGGAGTGTCCGGGCGCACGGACGGGGCCCTCGGGTGTCGGCTGGGAAGAAACATGGGAAAAACAGAGAGAGACAAAGAGAGGGGGATAGAAGTGACAGTAAGCAGAAAAGTGAGTGGAAAAGGAAACTAAAGGCTTGACTTCCGTGATGTCTTAACCTATACTGAAAGCCAAATAGAAAAAATATTATGAGAAGGGAGTGTTCTGATTTGCTGATCCTGCCTTCGGTCTAATCTGCTCCCCTGTAGGGTCGAGGCTGCAGACAGTCAGAAGTGACCTTGGTTATTATCAGTCCACTGGTGCTGCTAAGAAGTTCACTGAAAGAAAAAAAAATCAGCAAAGAGCTTGCTCAAACCAAAACAAGGTGGTAGGTGCAGATGGCAGCCAGGGCCTCAGGTTAGACAGGAAAGTAAGAGGAAGGACATTGAACTCCCTGTAGAAAGAACATGAGCTGGGGCAAGTAAGGAACAGTTGAGAAACAAAAAAATGTTTAAGTATCTAAATATGTAGATTGATGGCAAATCGGATTCTCAGAGAATGCAGCTCAGTGCTACTGAGTATAATAGAAGTTGGATCTTTCCATCTGTTTTTATCTACATGCCTTAAAAACTTCTAATTGGGTTGCCACTATATGTGTCAAGGTTGAATTCAGTTCTTTGCCCCGAGTCATGTTCTCCTCCTGTTGTTTATGTGACTGAAAACATTCAGCTCAACATGACATCAGCTCTTGTTCCCCAATGACTGCACGAAGATTTATGACTGTTTCCAGCAGCATGTTTCTCCTGCTATTAAAGAAGAGACAGAGAAGATGAGCACATCAAAGACGTGCCCTCATCTAGCACAAGGCAACAAACTTTCCATAAAGCAGCACATCATTTTTGTTTTCCATTTGCCACTGATGTGTTCAGTAATGTGGCAGCAGCTGTGACAGGAGCAGTGAAGGTTCCTGACCCGGAACCTCCAGTCAGGGCTGGTGAATGCAGCAGAGAGGCTGTGGGATGCTGGACATGCAGTTGCTTCAGGCAAAAATAATGCTCTGGAAAACCTTATTTACAGGGTTTTTGGCTGTGTAGGCCAGGGACTTCCACATAGGTGCGGTACTGCCAGCTCTCCTTCCTCTCCCTTGGATGAAGGAGCTTCATGTACTTTGACAAAGGTATCTGTGTCTCTAGTGTATCTTCCTCACACTTTTACTCATGCTGCCCCACAAAAGCTTGCTGATGTTCTCCTTCTTCTTACCTTCTCCACTGGATAGCTGCAAGTTAACTCAGTTCACGTGTCGATCTTTTCAGCTGTAAATTAAATGTAAAACCCATGTTCCAGGTAGGAGATGAGATCACTACAGTAGAGAACCCATTTATCCCAAAGTTTGGCTAGATAGGAGGAAGTATTCAAATTTGGCATTACAGGAATAATAAAACAAGGATGGAGAGAGTTCAGTGCAAAGTCAACTCTGGTGGTGGTTCGTAATTAAGTCAAAACAAACAATGAGGCAGTCAAGAAAAGCCTACAACCTCATGGCTTGAAGGCCATCAAGTCAAGGATTTGGCAAATGGGAGAAGAAAAGAAGGTGTTTGAAGATAGTAAATAGGGATCAGAGGGGAAATTCAGACAGACTTCACATCTTGCTGAAATACGGTCAGTGTAATTGCTCAAGTTGGAAGAGGGCTGATCATCATGACTTGGTGGGGCTAACAAATGATCGCAGTGTGGTTCTCCTCATCTTTAAGAAAGCACAAGACCTAGATGAGGCTTTGTGCAGCCTGGTCTAGAGAGAGGTGTCCCTGCTCATAGGAGGAAGGTTGGAACCTGATGATCTTAAAGGTCCCTTCCAACCTTAACCATTCTAAGATTCTATGATTTGTAGGGGTGAGGGAAGAATGCTCTCTTTCAAATTTGAACTGCTGCTTCCACTAAGTAAGTCTTCCATCTAGTTCCTGATAAAACAATGATTTTGATTTGTTAAGCTCTTAAGGTATAAAAAAGATCACACTCCAATATATTATATGGCTCCATATTTGAGGAATAATTAGAGCATCTCTCTTAATCAGCACCCCACACAGGGCAAAACTGTGGAATTCCCCAGTGACGCCAGGGATCAAAGGGATGAAAACATATATATTTTGTGTTTCTTTTTGTTCTTTTACTTATTTACAGAGTTCTTTAAATCAAAGTCACCAGTTATTTCCACACACTCATGTCAAGAGTCTATCCCTATTTAAATGCTTTGTCGTCAAGCATCATTCAGTTTACTCTGTTTTGGAAATGATGAAAAAGAAACACATCACATTTCAATATTAGGCATGTTATGACAATTATTCTTTCTTTCATGTTCCCTGTGGCAGCTTTTTATGCAAGCATCAATCAAGAGATGTTTTCCAACTTCAAAGGCAGTGTTTGGCCTATGACATCTCAAGTAACTTGCTTTACGTTATTCTCCAGCCTCTCAACCTCCTGTCTCACAGTCTTTAACTCCTGCCTTAAGGACTTTAATTCATCCATCTCCTGCCCCAAGGTCTCTAACCCCTGCCTTAGGGACTCTACCTCTTCTGCCTCCTGCCTTAGGGACTTTAACTCGTCCATCTCCTGCCCCAAGGTCTCTAACCCCTGCCTGAGGGACTCTACCTCTTCTGCCTCCCGCCTTAGGGACTTTAACTCATCCATCTCCTGCCTCAAGGTCTCTAACCCCTGCTTTAGGGACTTTGCCTCTTCTGCCTCCTGTTTTAGGGACTTCAACTCATCCAACACCTGCCGTTCAAAGCCACGAGTATATAGAGGAGGAGGGTACATCCCGGGTGGACTTGCCACAACCTCGGCATACGATGGGCGAGAAAGGTCTGCTGTTAATACGGCGTGTACCAGGCTGCCAGGTGTGCTAGAGCCCGTTGAACTCATCGCTCCCCCTGCAGAGCCACCTGACTCGATGCCAGACGCCTCCTCCGCAGGGGTATCGGTATCAATACGCACTGCACTTCTCGCTATCAATGTGACCGTCTGCAGGGGCTACAACAGACCCTCGTATCCTGCTGACTACGCCAAAATGTCGCGGACCGAGACGGGTAAAGCCGCGACTCACAACCCCTCCAAAGGGGACTGAGGGCTGAGGACCACTCCCCGTCACACTCACAAACAATGCTCAAGAATCAACAGATTTATTTAAGGCACCGAGGTTTTGGCAAGTCTGTTGCTACAAATATACACAAAACACTATACAAAAGTCAAGAGAGAAATTCCCCCCTTTCCCCCTGTTCTTATTCCCGGACAGGGATAGGAGGGAAGAAGCCTGGAGAGCCATTAGGAATTATAGGAAATTAAGTGTATATAGAAAATTATGAAAGTGAGGGTATGGTGTGTGCCAAAGTTAGAAGCATTAATAGGGGGTGCCAGGACCCAAAGTTTGCAAGTCTCACCACCGCGGTGCGGCCGAAGCCGATCCCAGGTCAGGATCCTCCTCTTTCTCCAACAACTCCAGGCAAGCAGTCCGTTTGGTACGCTCACACGCCAACATCCACAGGAAAAGGCGCGTCACTCAATCAAGGGCTGATCATCTAGTCCAACCCCCCTGCCAGAGCAGGATCACCTAGAGCACAGGAATGTGTCCAGGCGGGTTTTGAATGTCTCCAGAGAAGGAGACTCCACAACCCCTTCTGGGCAGCCTGTTCCAGTGCTCTGTCACCCTCACAATGAAAAAGTTTTTCCTCATGTTTTCGTGGAACCTCCTATGCTCCAGTTTGCACCCATTGCCCCTTGTCCTGTCATTGGACACCACTGAGAAGAGCCTGGCTCTGTCCTCCTGACACTTGCCCTTTACATATTTATAAACATTAGTGAGGTCACCCCTCAGTCTCCTCCAAGCTAAAGAGACCCAGCTCCCTCAGCCTTCCTCCATAAGGGAGATGTTCCACTCCCTTAATCATCTTTGTGGCTCTGAGCTGGACTCTTTCAAACAGTTCCCTGTCCTTCTGGAACTGAGGGGCCCAGAACTGGACACAATATTCCAGATGTGGCCTCACCAGGGCAGAGCAGAGGGGGAGGAGAACCTCCCTCGACCTACTACTACTGGAGCTTTGCTGGACCGTGTTCTCACCAATAGAGATGGGCTGGTGAGTGATGTGAAACTCACTGGGAGACTAGGCTGCAGTGACCATGACCCTGTAGAATTAAAGATCCTTAGGGCAGCGAGAAAAGTGCGAAGCAAGGTGAGCACGCTTGATTTTAAAAGGACAGACTTTGATCTCCTCAAGGATCTGCTTGCTAGGGTAGAATGGGACAAAGCCCTGGATGGGAAGGAAGCCCAGGAAAGCAAGGAAGCTCAGGAAAGCTGGTCCATGTTCCTGCGTGCCCAGGACCAATGTGTCCCTACAAAGAAGAAGGCAGGCAGGAGTGCCAGGAGGCCTGTGTGGATGAGCAAGGAACTCCTGGACACACTTAAGTGTAAAAACAAAATGTACAGAGCATGGAAGCAAGGCCAGATACCCTGGGAGAAGTACAGAGGGGTAGTCAGAGAAGCAAGAGATCAGGTTAGGAAAGCAAAAGCACAGAGAGAATTGGATCTGGCAAGGGAAGTTAAGGGCAATAAGAAAAGTTTCTATAGGTATGTTAATGGTAAGAGGAAGACTAGGGAAAATGTGGGCCCACTTCAGAAGGAAACAGGAGAGGTGGTCATGCAAGATGTAGAGAAGGCCGAGGTACTCAATGACTGCTTCACCTCAGTCTTCACCACCAAGGAGTCTGGTCACACCCCTCGTGTTTCGGAGACCAAAGACAGGGACGTATATGCACCAATAAAGATTTATTGCATATAACACTGGGGTGCTGCCCGTGTGTGTGCTTGGTTCTGCTTCTCCAGCCTGGCTCTCCTTGTGTTCTTCTGGCGAGACACTGACCACTGCAGTGACCACTGCTCCACATCTGGGGGCAGGCAGCAGCAGCAGCAGCAGCAGCAGCAACGTTTCCCCCAGGCCTTCAGGCATCGCCACATCCGGGCACAGCACTCCCACAGGCACCTCCTCCTTGGCTGTGTGGGGCTGGGGCACTGGGGCTGCAGCCTGTCCTCCAGCAGCTCCAGGTGCTCCTGCACCTCCATCCTGCTGGGGGGGTGGGAGGGCTCCCCAGATGGGATCCCAGTAGGAACCCCCAGTGTCCCTTGATCCTTGGCCGCCCCCACCTCCAGCTGCTTGTGGAGCTGCTTGGTTGATGCCTGGGCAGCCTGCTTGATGGTGTGGTGGGATGCCAGGATGTCCTTCCAGGTGGCTGGGGCCACGGCTGGGGGGCTGCTGCAGGGCATCTGCACATCCACGGGGCTCTGTGCCCTCTTCTCCCTGGGCCCAGGGACCTGCTTCTGCTTGGTTGTCACCAGCAGTTCCAGCGTGGAGTCCGTGGAAGAGCCTCTTGCTAACAGGGAGCCCGGGGAACAGGTCTCAGGTGCATGTACAAGGGCTACAGTGTGAATTGTGCCCATGGAGCCTAGTGGGGCCTGCATCTCCCTGCTTGGCGACTCCGAACTCAGACAGGCCAGGGAATGGTCGTCAATGTTATGGGTTGTGGGCAGGGAGGGAAAGGAGCGCACAGCCCACTGCACCCTCTTGGACATCTCTCTGGTGGCCCTGCAGAGGGGGAGAGGAAAGAGACCCCGCTGCAACCCAACCCCTCCATCGGAGCCCTCGGGCAGCACCCCCTCCTCAGCTGGGGGTGAGGGCTGCCCAGTGGGGGCAGGTTCAGGGCACAGGATGAGGGTGTGGGGCAGGACCTGGGGTCTCCCCCAGCACTCACTGTGTTTCCCAGGTCAGCAGGGGTTCCAGTTCCTCCTCTTCTCTTTTTGCCTGGGGAGAAGCTGCCGAGGGAGGAGATGGAGTTAGCTACCGGCAGCCCCCAGCACATCCCTGGGTCAGGGCTGCTGTGGGGTGCTTAGTGCCAGGGCCACCCACCAGTCTGCTCCTCCAGCCTGGTTCTCCTCTTGCTCTTCTTACTCTTCAGCTTCTTCCATGGCTTCTGCAAGGATGCAGAGCAGCTGGGTGAGACCAGAGCAGCTCCCAGCCCCATGACAACTCCCCCCATGCCACTCCACACCTCACCACCCCACCCTACCCCAGCCCAGCCCAGCCAGGCCCACTCCACACCACGGTGCAGTGTGCTGCACTGCAGTGTCACCTACCCAGTGCCCCCTGATACCCAGGATGGCAGTGACCAGGCTGAGCTGCACCACAAGCATCGCCAGTAGCAGCATCTTGGGGGTGTCAGAACGCCCTAAGACACCAGCTGCAGTGCAGACACGGCGCTCCCAGTGACCAGCACAGGCACGGGATGTGGATCCCCAGTGAGAGCCTGAGTCCTCAGTAACGGGAACCCAAACACTTCTGGTGTGTCAAAGGCTGAGGCTGCACTCTGCCAAGACACTGCCAGACTGCAGTGATCACTGCTCCACATCTGGGGGCAGGCAGCAGCAGCAGCAGCAGCAGTAACGTTTCCCCCAGGCCTTCAGGCATCGCCACATCCGGGCACAGCACTCCCACAGGCACCTCCTCCTTGGCTGTGTGGGGCTGGGGCACTGGGGCTGCTCCAGGTGCTCCTGCTTCTCCATCATGCCGGGCCTCAGCTTGTCTTGCTTGTCGACCACCTCCTGCTTTGGCTCCTCCAGCAGTTCCTGCTTAGAGTCAATGGAAGAGCTGCTGCTCGTGAACCCCAGAGAAAGGTCGCGAACTGAATATATCTTGGGCAGGACTATTCCCGCAAACTGGGAGCCTGGCGGGGCCTGCAGCTCGCTGTCTGGTGAGTCTGGACAGTATGAGACCGCGGAGGAGTCTGAGCCCACGGAAAGGTCACGAATGGAATATATCTTGGGCAGGACTATTCCCGCAAACTGGGAGCCTGGCGGGGCCTGCAGCTCGCTGTCTGGTGAGTCTGGACAGTATGAGACCGCGGAGGAGTCTGAGCCCACGGAAAGGTCACGAATGGAATATATCTTGGGCAGGACTATTCCCGCAAACTGGGAGCCTGGCGGGGCCTGCAGCTCACTGTCTGGTGAGCCTGGACAGTATGAGCCCAGGGAAGAGTCTGAGCCCACGGAAAGGCCGTGAACCGATTCTGTTTTGGGCAGGACGGATCCGGTGAACTGGGAGCCCGGCGGGAACTGCTCCCCATCTGGGGGCAGGCAGCAGCAGCAGCAGCAACGTTTCCCCCAGGCCTTCAGGCATTGACACAGCTGGCCACAGCACGCCGACGGGCACCTCCTCCTTGGCTGTGTGGGGCTGGGGCACTGGGGCTGCAGCCTGTCCTCCAGCAGCTCCAGGTGCTCCTGCACCTCCATCCTGCTGGGGGGATGGGAGGGCTCCCCAGATGGGATCCCAGTAGGAACCCCCAGTGTCCCTTGATCCTTGGCCGCCCCCACCTCCAGCTGCTTGTGGAGCTGCTTGGTTGATGCCTGGGCAGCCTGCTTGATGGTGTGGTAGGATGCCAAGATGTCCTTCCAGGTGGCTGGGGCCACGGCTGGGGGGCTGCTGCAGGGCATCTGCACATCCACGGGGCTCTGTGCCCTCTTCTCCCTGGGCCCAGGGACCTGCTTCTGCTTGGTTGTCACCAGCAGTTCCAGCGTGGAGTCCGTGGAAGAGCCTCTTGCTAACAGGGAGCCCGGGGAACAGGTCTCAGGTGCATGTACAAGGGCTACAGTGTGAATTGTGCCCATGGAGCCTAGTGGGGCCTGCATCTCCCTGCTTGGCGACTCCGAACTCAGACAGGCCAGGGAATGGTCGTCAATATTATGGGTTGTGGGCAGGGAGGGAAAGGAGCGCACAGCCCACTGCACCCTCTTGGACATCTCTCTGGTGGCCCTGCAGAGGGGGAGAGGAAAGAGACCCCGCTGCAACCCAACCCCTCCATCGGAGCCCTCGGGCAGCACCCCCTCCTCAGCTGGGGGTGAGGGCTGCCCAGTGGGGGCAGGTTCAGGGCACAGGATGAGGGTGTGGGGCAGGACCTGGGGTCTCCCCCAGCACTCACTGTGTTTCCCAGGTCATCGGGGGTTCCAGTTCCTCCTCTTCTCTTTTTGCCTGGGGAGAAGCTGCCGAGGGAGGAGATGGAGTTAGCTACCGGCAGCCCCCAGCACATCCCTGGGTCAGGGCTGCTGTGGGGTGCTTAGTGCCAGGGCCACCCACCAGTCTGCTCCTCCAGCCTGGTTCTCCTCTTGCTCTTCTTACTCTTCAGCTTCTTCCATGGCTTCTGCAAGGATGCAGAGCAGCTGGGTGAGACCAGAGCAGCTCCCAGCCCCATGACAACTCCCCCCATGCCACTCCACACCTCACCACCCCACCCTACCCCAGCCCAGCCCAGCCAGGCCCACTCCACACCACGGTGCAGTGTGCTGCACTGCAGTGTCACCTACCCAGTGCCCCCCGACACCCAGGATGGCAGTGACCAGGCTGAGCTGCACCACAAGCATCGCCAGTAGCACCATCTTGGGGGTGTCAGAATGCCCTAAGACACCAGCTGCAGTGCAGACACGGCGCTCCCAGTGACCAGCACAGGCACGGGATGTGGATCCCCAGTGAGAGCCTGAGTCCTCAGTAACGGGAACCCAAACACTTCTGGTGTGTCAAAGGCTGAGGCTGCAGTCTGCCAAAATGCTGTCAGACTGCAGTGGCCACCGCTCATCGACTGCTGCTGTCTGGACCTGAGCCCCCTTTTATAGTCCGGCAGGCAGCCACACCCCCCTTTGTGACATGGTGGGGCAGCCAGAGCCCCCCTCTGTGACATCTTTCAGCCCCCCCAATCCCTGTCTGGGTAGATACAAGGGCTGGGACATCATCACAGAATTCGGGGTGGGGGGGCAGCTGTGGGAAGGCCACACTCTGCAGCACAGGGGACCTGGTGTTTCTTCAGAGGGGAGGGAGAATGACCTTGTCCATGTCTGCGCCCACCCCCGGCAGCTCCGCTCCAAGGCACTGGGGCCACAGTGGCAGCCCTGGCTGCTCCTGCACCTCCATCCTGCTGAGGGGTCGTGGGAAGGGCTCCCAGGGCAGAACCACCACAGGCCCCTGCTGCCCCTCACCACCCAGCCAGCTCTGTCTGCAGCAGCAAATCAAGAATTGCACTCCAGTTTTAGCAGCCTTCAGGCCCTCTGGCAATGCCTTGCTCCAGAGCCGTCCTCTCCCTTGCCATGAGCTTTCAATGCCTAAAGGAGCCTTCAGAGAAAAATTGGTGACAGCCTTTTTAGCAGGGCCTGCTGGGACAGGACAAGGAGTAATGGTCTTAAACTAAAAGAAGGGAGACTCAGACTAGATATAAGGCAGACACTTTTTACACTGAGGGTGGTGAAACACTGGAACGTGTTGCCCAGAAAAGTGGCTGGTGCCCAATTAAATACTGAGCTCCTTTGCAGAATTTCTGTACAAGGAGGACATGAAGCTTGGTTGCAACCCTGTAACTGGTTTGTGAGCAGCAAGCCCCAGCCCAGCAGTACTGCGTGTTCCCCTTGGGAGGCTTTAGAGCAGCTTCTCCTCGAGGAAATGGGAGAAGCCAGCAACTGAGAACGGGATGATGCACACAACGACAATGCCTGCAATCCACTAATGCAATTTATCCATCAGTCACACCTTGGGGGTTCAAAAGCACAAAGTGCTCTGTACTCTTTCACAAGCAAACACCACTGCCCTGTCTCTCACACAGGAGCTACTGGCGCTGCTTTCTCTCTCGCTGCTTAATTTGTCCGTGGCTGCCTTGTAATTTCTGAGTAGAATCACAGATAAGGTCAAAGGACAGGCTCACAGGAGAGTCAAAACAAGCTTCAGTTCCCTGCACTGCCATGAGTTTCTCATCACAGAACTTAACAGCTCATTCTCAAAAGTGGAAATGATACCCCAGAAATCCTTGACGTAACTTCAATGTTTTGATGTAACCCCTTTTCCTCACAAAGTCTTCCAGGTCCTAATAACCATTAGGCTTATTTTACTCCTCCTCCATGTCATTCTTCATACCATAATTGCATTGAGGACAGCCCTGAGAAGGACTTGGGTGTGCTGGTTCTTGGGGAGCTCAACCTGAGCCAGCGATGTGTGCTTGCAGCCCAGAAAGCCAATCGTGTCCAGGAACCCACCTGCAGTGCTGTGTCCAGTTCTCGAGCCTCTGACACAGGAAGACATGGAGCTCTTGGGGGAAGTCCACTGGAGGGCCACAAAGACGATCTGAGCACTGGAGCACCTCTCCTATGAAGACAGGCTGAGAGAGTTGCGGTTGTTCAGCCTGGAGAAGAGAAGGCTCCAGGGAGACCTCATAGTGGCCTTCCAGTACCTGAAGAGGCTACAGGAAAGCTGGGGAGGGACTTTTTACAAGGGCTTGTAGTGAGAGGACAAAAGGTAATGGATCAAAACTGGAAGAGAGGAAATTTAAGTTAGACATTAGGATGAAACTCTTTAGTGTGAGGGTGGTGAGGCACTGGCCCAGGTTGCCCAGGGAAGCTGTGAATGCCCCCACCCTGGAAGCGTTCAAGGCCAGGCTGGATGGGTCTTGGAGCAGCCTGGTCTTGTGGGAGGTACTCCTGCCCATGGCAGGGGGGCTGGCAATAGACGATCTTTAAGGTCCCTTCCAAACCAAACCATTCACCGATCCTACGACCATTCGAGAAATGTGAAATGAAAGATAAATTAATCACATACATCAATCATTTAGCAGCTCTCAACTCACTGAGCACTCTGGGGCTGCAAAATACAAATCTAGAACTCAAAATTGGCCACTAGCAGCCACTTCAAAGCTAGTTGACTTGCAGCAGAGAAAGAGTCCCCAAAGATTTCTCTTTGTTGCACTTTCATACAGGAAAGGTTAAGGGCACGTACCCTGAGATCAAGCTCATTAGTGTCTTCACACCAAAAGGAGGGAAATACTGTTGTGCCATTTATATGAGCAGGGGACAAGAATGTCGGTTGTCCACTAAGGGAAAGAAGTTACAGGCTAAGTACCAACAGGAAAAACATCAGCATACTCTCGGTCGTCACCCACCCTTCAGAATGAGGTAAAGAAAGAGAACCCTACATTTGTTTTGTTTACAGCTAAAGACCCCAAAACATCACACAAGTATGAAACGCTTCTGACACTTTCCATCCAAACCTAACAAATTAAAAGGAGTATCACCTACAATCATTTTGGTCCGAATCGGTTTGTCATCTCCTGGAAGGTACATGGTGACTTGAGCTGTTTTCTGTAGAGTCACCAAATGCTCCACTTACACATATCAGCTTCGAAGATGTGGCAATGCCACAGTGCCTTGCCTCCTCGGCTTTCAGTGTGGATATTTGGGCCCCTGTGTCTATCACAAAAGTAACAGGATAACGTTTCAGACCAACAGCACAAGTAAGTACTAAATCTCCATCCTGGTTATACGTGAGTCTCAATACATTTTGCCAGTCTTTGGGGGGGCTAGGATATTCCTGAATTATGGGAGCTTCCTGATTTGTTTGGGAGTCATGTTGACTTTCTGTCCTAATGCCCTGTGTTTTACCCCTCCTCCCTCACCTTTTTGACCTGCTAGTTTTAGCAGGAGGAGGGAAATCTAGTTTCCCGAACTACTGGACCTTTCCTGTGATCTATCCCGGGCTCTAGACTGTGACCGGCTTTGGGCCCTGGATTGTGATCTGCCTTGGGCTCCAAACTGTGCTCTGCCCCGGGGTTGTCCCCGCTGAGCCATTCTACGGAAGGAATCAACTACTTCTTTTAGCTCCTCATAAGGACGAGTCCTGGCTAAGAATGAAGCTGGCACTCCCAATTGCCTGCCTTCCTCTTTAAGCCTAGCAGAAGGCCCCCTGTTATCTTGCGTTGAGGAATGCTGTGTATTAGGGCGCTGTGTATCACAGTGCTGTCTCCTGGGTGACCTCTGACGTGTTCCCTTCTGTCTGTCTCTGTTTACCACATTCCAGTCACCCCGTGACCTATCTTGCCTAGGAGAAGGGGAGTCTCGGGGTGGCTTAGCAGCAACTTCAGCATAATAAAGCCGAGCAGCCTTTTTAGGTGCAGAAGTAGAGGGCCTAGAGGCCTCCGCGGCGACACACACACGGCGGCTGCCCTCGCAGCGCAGCGCGCGCCTTTCGGCTGCCCTTTCCGGTTCCGGCCCGGCTGTGCCTCCTGGGAGCTGTAGTCTGTGCGCCTGTGCGCATGCGCCTGGTACCTCCCGCCTCTTCTCACGGGTGCGAGGAGCGCATCGCCAGCAATGGCCGGTAGATGTCGCTGGATCAAAGGCCATTGTAGAGTCCGTCCCTCACAATCGCACAAGTATGAAACGCTTCTGACACTTTCCGTCTCGCAACTTCTTCCACTTCAAACGCAGCTTCAAAAAAAATCTTCCTATGTGTGCACGTGCAACCCTGCTTTCTTGTTGCAGCCAAGCACATCAGTTAAAGAAACCACGGAGGCAAACAGTTTCCATGGGTTTTAATTTTAAATGCTTTTCAAGAGTCATACAAAAGTTACGGGTTTGTAACTTTACAAACTTTTTACGAGTTTGTCAGCTGTGGTTTTTTTTTAATTCAGACTAATTGTTGTTTTCTTTCCCCCAAAATTATTCCGGGGAGTTAGCTGCTGCCTCTGTCAGGTAGCACTGTTGAGAAAGCCCTTCAAACGGCACAATTTAAGCTTATGTTTTCCAGAAGAGAGGGTTCTGTGCCAGATCTCTCTGGAAGTTCTCATACCTAGGAAAAAGGAACAAACAAAAACCAAAAGCTGTTGCAAACAAAATGGCTTCAAAAATTATACACATCATTTCAACACTAGGTATTTCATTGAAGTGGTATCCCAGAGAACGCTCATCCAAGCTTAGTGAAATTGTGAGTGGATTTAAAGCAGCTGTTTTATGCTTGACAGTTTTGGGGCCAGGAAATTTAAGTTTGGACAGGTAGAAGTGAGAGTCGGAGGCTGCCCACCATCCTAGTCATCAGGCCAGGTATCTCATGGGAGAAATCCCAGCAAAACCAAACCAGGAGAACTTCACGCTGTTTAGGGATGCACTGCAATACTGGGGAAAACAAGGTAACACCAGGGCCAGGGCTTCTGCATCCAGTTCACCAGTCCCTGTACCAGCCTTCCAGTGCTGCTCCATCTAGGAGGCACAGAGCCAGCTGAGCACTTCCCAGCTCACAGGACAGCAGACATGAGCTGGCAAGCTGGACAGACCAACGTGGCAGGCTTGCGTGGAGACCACAGCCTCCAACTCAGCATTGCTTCCCAGCAGGCTTTGTGTGACCTGCTCACAGGACAGGGAGAGGGCACTGCAGACAATGTGAATCAGTTTGCCTTGTAGTTCACTAGTAACCTTGAGACAAAGGAGTCCCCATTATTTTCCCACCATCACCAAGTCATTCCAACTTCCACCTTAAGTAATGTTTTAGTAAAAATCTAACAAGGAAAAATAACTCTCAACACATAATGGACTCACGTATGCACACACGCTGTCCCAATGCTGTCCCAACTTCACTTTCCACACTCACAGAGTTAAGCAAACCACAAATAAAATTAAGATCGGAATTCATTATTGACCTACTCTGAATAAAGAGGGAAAAAGCATACACAGAGCCACAGGACCACAAGGATGGAAGGGACTCACTCAATCAAGGGCTGATCATCTAGTCCAACCCCCCTGCCAGGGCAGGATCACCTAGAGCACAGGAATGTGTCCAGGCGGGTTTTGAATGTCTCCAGAGAAGGAGACTCCACAACCCCTTCTGGGCAGCCTGTTCCAGTGCTCTGTCACCCTCACAATGAAAAAGTTTTTCCTCATGTTTTCGTGGAACCTCCTATGCTCCAGTTTGCACCCATTGCCCCTTGTCCTGTCATTGGACACCACTGAGAAGAGCCTGGCTCTGTCCTCCTGACACTTGCCCTTTACATATTTATAAACATTAGTGAGGTCACCCCTCAGTCTCCTCCAAGCTAAAGAGACCCAGCTCCCTCAGCCTTCCTCCATAAGGGAGATGTTCCACTCCCTTAATCATCTTTGTGGCTCTGAGCTGGACTCTTTCAAACAGTTCCCTGTCCTTCTGGAACTGAGGGGCCCAGAACTGGACACAATATTCCAGATGTGGCCTCACCAGGGCAGAGCAGAGGGGGAGGAGAACCTCCCTCGACCTACTACTACTGGAGCTTTGCTGGACCGTGTTCTCACCAATAGAGATGGGCTGGTGAGTGATGTGAAACTCACTGGGAGACTAGGCTGCAGTGACCATGACCCTGTAGAATTAAAGATCCTTAGGGCAGCGAGAAAAGTGCGAAGCAAGGTGAGCACGCTTGATTTTAAAAGGACAGACTTTGATCTCCTCAAGGATCTGCTTGCTAGGGTAGAATGGGACAAAGCCCTGGATGGGAAGGAAGCCCAGGAAAGCAAGGAAGCTCAGGAAAGCTGGTCCATGTTCCTGCGTGCCCAGGACCAATGTGTCCCTACAAAGAAGAAGGCAGGCAGGAGTGCCAGGAGGCCTGTGTGGATGAGCAAGGAACTCCTGGACACACTTAAGTGTAAAAACAAAATGTACAGAGCATGGAAGCAAGGCCAGATACCCTGGGAGAAGTACAGAGGGGTAGTCAGAGAAGCAAGAGATCAGGTTAGGAAAGCAAAAGCACAGAGAGAATTGGATCTGGCAAGGGAAGTTAAGGGCAATAAGAAAAGTTTCTATAGGTATGTTAATGGTAAGAGGAAGACTAGGGAAAATGTGGGCCCACTTCAGAAGGAAACAGGAGAGGTGGTCATGCAAGATGTAGAGAAGGCCGAGGTACTCAATGACTGCTTCACCTCAGTCTTCACCACCAAGGAGTCTGGTCACACCCCTCGTGTTTCGGAGACCAAAGACAGGGACGTATATGCACCAATAAAGATTTATTGCATATAACACTGGGGTGCTGCCCGTGTGTGTGCTTGGTTCTGCTTCTCCAGCCTGGCTCTCCTTGTGTTCTTCTGGCGAGACACTGACCACTGCAGTGACCACTGCTCCACATCTGGGGGCAGGCAGCAGCAGCAGCAGCAGCAGCAGCAACGTTTCCCCCAGGCCTTCAGGCATCGCCACATCCGGGCACAGCACTCCCACAGGCACCTCCTCCTTGGCTGTGTGGGGCTGGGGCACTGGGGCTGCAGCCTGTCCTCCAGCAGCTCCAGGTGCTCCTGCACCTCCATCCTGCTGGGGGGGTGGGAGGGCTCCCCAGATGGGATCCCAGTAGGAACCCCTAGTGTCCCTTGATCCTTGGCCGCCCCCACCTCCAGCTGCTTGTGGAGCTGCTTGGTTGATGCCTGGGCAGCCTGCTTGATGGTGTGGTGGGATGCCAGGATGTCCTTCCAGGTGGCTGGGGCCACGGCTGGGGGGCTGCTGCAGGGCATCTGCACATCCACGGGGCTCTGTGCCCTCTTCTCCCTGGGCCCAGGGACCTGCTTCTGCTTGGTTGTCACCAGCAGTTCCAGCGTGGAGTCCGTGGAAGAGCCTCTTGCTAACAGGGAGCCCGGGGAACAGGTCTCAGGTGCATGTACAAGGGCTACAGTGTGAATTGTGCCCATGGAGCCTAGTGGGGCCTGCATCTCCCTGCTTGGCGACTCCGAACTCAGACAGGCCAGGGAATGGTCGTCAATGTTATGGGTTGTGGGCAGGGAGGGAAAGGAGCGCACAGCCCACTGCACCCTCTTGGACATCTCTCTGGTGGCCCTGCAGAGGGGGAGAGGAAAGAGACCCCGCTGCAACCCAACCCCTCCATCGGAGCCCTCGGGCAGCACCCCCTCCTCAGCTGGGGGTGAGGGCTGCCCAGTGGGGGCAGGTTCAGGGCACAGGATGAGGGTGTGGGGCAGGACCTGGGGTCTCCCCCAGCACTCACTGTGTTTCCCGGGTCAGCAGGGGTTCCAGTTCCTCCTCTTCTCTTTTTGCCTGGGGAGAAGCTGCCGAGGGAGGAGATGGAGTTAGCTACCGGCAGCCCCCAGCACATCCCTGGGTCAGGGCTGCTGTGGGGTGCTTAGTGCCAGGGCCACCCACCAGTCTGCTCCTCCAGCCTGTTTCTCCTCTTGCTCTTCTTAATCTTCAGCTTCTTCCATGGCTTCTGCAAGGATGCAGAGCAGCTGGGTGAGACCAGAGCAGCTCCCAGCCCCATGACAACTCCCCCCATGCCACTCCACACCTCACCACCCCACCCTACCCCAGCCCAGCCCAGCCAGGCCCACTCCACACCACGGTGCAGTGTGCTGCACTGCAGTGTCACCTACCCAGTGCCCCCTGATACCCAGGATGGCAGTGACCAGGCTGAGCTGCACCACAAGCATCGCCAGTAGCAGCATCTTGGGGGTGTCAGAACGCCCTAAGACACCAGCTGCAGTGCAGACACGGCGCTCCCAGTGACCAGCACAGGCACGGGATGTGGATCCCCAGTGAGAGCCTGAGTCCTCAGTAACGGGAACCCAAACACTTCTGGTGTGTCAAAGGCTGAGGCTGCACTCTGCCAAGACACTGCCAGACTGCAGTGATCACTGCTCCACATCTGGGGGCAGGCAGCAGCAGCAGCAGCAGCAGCAACGTTTCCCCCAGGCCTTCAGGCATCGCCACATCCGGGCACAGCACTCCCACAGGCACCTCCTCCTTGGCTGTGTGGGGCTGGGGCACTGGGGCTGCTCCAGGTGCTCCTGCTTCTCCATCATGCCGGGCCTCAGCTTGTCTTGCTTGTCGACCACCTCCTGCTTTGGCTCCTCCAGCAGTTCCTGCTTAGAGTCAATGGAAGAGCTGCTGCTCGTGAACCCCAGGGAAAGGTCGCGAACTGAATATATCTTGGGCAGGACTATTCCCGCAAACTGGGAGCCTGGCGGGGCCTGCAGCTCGCTGTCTGGTGAGTCTGGACAGTATGAGACCGCGGAGGAGTCTGAGCCCACGGAAAGGTCACGAATGGAATATATCTTGGGCAGGACTATTTCGGCAAACTGGGAGCCTGGCGGGGCCTGCAGCTCGCTGTCTGGTGAGTCTGGACAGTATGAGACCGCGGAGGAGTCTGAGCCCACGGAAAGGTCACGAATGGAATATATCTTGGGCAGGACTATTTCCGCAAACTGGGAGCCTGGCGGGGCCTGCAGCTCGCTGTCTGGTGAGCCTGGACAGTATGAGCCCAGGGAAGAGTCTGAGCCCACGGAAAGGCCGTGAACCGATTCTGTTTTGGGCAGGACGGATCCGGTGAACTGGGAGCCCAGCGGGAACTGCTCCCCATCTGGGGGCAGGCAGCAGCAGCAGCAGCAGCAGCAACGTTTCCCCCAGGCCTTCAGGCATTGACACAGCTGGCCACAGCACGCCGACGGGCACCTCCTCCTTGGCTGTGTGGGGCTGGGGCACTGGGGCTGCAGCCTGTCCTCCAGCAGCTCCAGGTGCTCCTGCACCTCCATCCTGCTGGGGGGGTGGGAGGGCTCCCCAGATGGGATCCCAGTAGGAACCCCCAGTGTCCCTTGATCCTTGGCCGCCCCCACCTCCAGCTGCTTGTGGAGCTGCTTGGTTGATGCCTGGGCAGCCTGCTTGATGGTGTGGTAGGATGCCAGGATGTCCTTCCAGGTGGCTGGGGCCACGGCTGGGGGGCTGCTGCAGGGCATCTGCACATCCACGGGGCTCTGTGCCCTCTTCTCCCTGGGCCCAGGGACCTGCTTCTGCTTGGTTGTCACCAGCAGTTCCAGCGTGGAGTCCGTGGAAGAGCCTCTTGCTAACAGGGAGCCCGGGGAACAGGTCTCAGGTGCATGTACAAGGGCTAGAGTGTGAATTGTGCCCATGGAGCCTAGTGGGGCCTGCATCTCCCTGCTTGGCGACTCCGAACTCAGACAGGCCAGGGAATGGTCGTCAATATTATGGGTTGTGGGCAGGGAGGGAAAGGAGCGCACAGCCCACTGCACCCTCTTGGACATCTCTCTGGTGGCCCTGCAGAGGGGGAGAGGAAAGAGACCCCGCTGCAACCCAACCCCTCCATCGGAGCCCTCGGGCAGCACCCCCTCCTCAGCTGGGGGTGAGGGCTGCCCAGTGGGGGCAGGTTCAGGGCACAGGATGAGGGTGTGGGGCAGGACCTGGGGTCTCCCCCAGCACTCACTGTGTTTCCCAGGTCATCGGGGGTTCCAGTTCCTCCTCTTCTCTTTTTGCCTGGGGAGAAGCTGCCGAGGGAGGAGATGGAGTTAGCTACCGGCAGCCCCCAGCACATCCCTGGGTCAGGGCTGCTGTGGGGTGCTTAGTGCCAGGGCCACCCACCAGTCTGCTCCTCCAGCCTGGTTCTCCTCTTGCTCTTCTTACTCTTC